>JAUMHI010000054.1:14420069-14515739 GCA_032359435.1 Enteromius unitaeniatus
ACTTTTTGAGTTAATTGTATTTAATTTACAAATTCATGTAATTTAAAATATAATTTAATTGTTTAGTTTTTATATGCATGCATGTATAGGCCTAGTGTGTGTGTAATATGTATGTGTGTATATAAAAAAATATATATACACATAAACATACATGCATATCTGTGTGTGTATATGAATACGAACACATGCATTTAAGAAAAATGTTATTGATCACACATAAAATGTAATTTGTATATATATATATAAAATGTGTATATATAGAAACACAAGAGACACAAAAGAAAAAAGCTAAATGATATGTATTGTTTATATGTTAAATATATTGATATATAATAAAATATAAATATATAAATGTATGTACATGTAAACAATTCCAAAATATATACATGCAGATGTTTGTATTTATATGTACATAATAAATATACACAGTACACATACATATCTTATATAAAGACAAACGTATATTTTAGATGTGATTATTCACAATTAATCATTTGACAGTACTATTGGAATTTGAGCATTTTATTAAATTGAAATGTAGATAAAAATCTCGTTTGCAGTCCCTCTGACATCCAAAATGTGGCAAAGTACCAGTGACATCTGAACTGTGGGGGCCAAATTCAAATCAAAGCAAAATGCTGAGAGATTTCTTGTGTCAGATTGCCAGCGCCCGTCGCATGCCGAAGGTTAGATTGATGGCCTGAACCTGCTGTTGACTTATATTTGATGGAGCATGCATTTCAAAGCCTTTCATTGACGTTTGGTTCGACAGATTTCCTGTTTTCGTGTAAATGTGAACACACAAACCAGAATCCAATATTACATTACATGCGATGTCATTTGGAAGGCACATACATGACACAATTTTTGTAATGTCACCGTCAGAAATTGATGCATCTCGTTGGGTGCTTCCTAAAGATTGCCTCGCAACCTCATGCTTTTGCGGTGGAACGTGAGGTGGGTGTTTATGTTCTTTAGGTTAACATGGTTATCTGTGGAGGAAAGCTGGCCTGCTGGCTCTGTTCTGATGAGCTGACTTCACTCCGCAGCTGCAGAAATATTCTCTCTCTGAGCTGCAGGGACATGCCAGTATTTTCATTCCTAACTTCAGGCATTTCCGAGCTCTAACAAAGGGAGAGTGAGGTGATGAAACTAGGGTGGAAGCTGTTTTCCAAAAGCACCAAATAATTTTTCTGTGTGAGCAGTGGATGCCTATTTCCACAGAAGCTTTATTAAGGTTTGTTCAGAAGTGTTTTATATGGTTTCTTCACAGCAAACATTGTTTCTGTAGATGCTTTATCTTATAGGTTCATTTGAGTTTCATCTTCCTGACACAAATATTCCACCAAGCAGATAAGGCTGGGACTTCTCGTCACACAGTAAAGATTAAATAATGTGTAAAAGTGAAGTAAAAAGTGTGACAGCATTAGTCCAAATGCCACATCGGCACATTTTTTCCCTCCGTTTAACACTACTGTCATTTTTTTTTTTTTGTATTTTTTAAAGTGGCGGTATTGGAAAATTACAAGCTAGCGCTCAAGTCACCATCTTGTTTTTAATCCGTTTGGAAACCGCTTCCTTTATATGGTGTCGGTGGATCGGCTCAAAGTAGCACTGCTTGCCTAAACCGGAATCCCATTTTTGTCGAGTTACGCTCAATCATCTCCCATTGACCACTGGGTAGGCTCCTGCTGAGGATTGACAGGGAGAGCCTTTGACAGGCGGATACCAATAAACAGGGAATTGCCCTTCCAGAGAAAATAGCTCTGTAATTGTTGGGTACGTTCAAGCTCGGCCGCAGAGAAAAGACTGGAGCGGGCCTGTGCATTTTTCTGCCCTGCGTCAGCGTTGTGGATGTGTCAGCAAGCTCCTCGCTCTTGTGCGCATGGCTGTGGCTGTCTGCTCGACTTGGCCCGCTGGTGAAGGCTCAGCTGAATGCTTAGTGGTTGGCAGGTTTGGGCGCTTGCCTGTATAACTGGAGTTTGAATGAAAGGGGCCTTGTGAACTTTTGGGCTACTGTGGCATTTTCCAGCTGCCGAGCAAAGTAATTAAAAATCTTTAGCTATATTGCTGAAACATGTAGAGTTACAGTGCTCGGTTTGCTGGGAATACGTTGTCTCGATCTTGAGTCTTGTTCCTTTCTCTTTTTTTTTTTTTTTGGTTGCTGGCTCTCTCTGGTTTCATATGCACACATTTGCACCATTGGATCTTTAACTCAGTCAATCTGTTTACTGCCAGTGATGCTTTTTAAATGTGTTTTTTACACTTGTTCCTCACTATCTCAGACAAAAAGGCTTGAGGGAATTTTTTTTTTCCCCTTGAACTGAAAATCAACTGCAGTATATAGGATTTATATGAATATGAGAAAAGTGGAAATATTAGGAAATTTCTTAATTTAAAAAAATCTTATTGTAATGATAAATCATTAACAACAACACTAGATTTACATTACATAATATTAATAATAATAATAGCAAGAACAAATCTATATATTATTATAAAAGCATAGCTTCATATATTAAGAACAATTTAGAGGTCCTTGTATTACTAGTGCACCAGCTACTACTACAAATGATTAGAATTGCATGCTTTTTTATGCATATACTTAAAGGAACAAACATTGTAATGCAACGAAAATGCATTATCTTACAAAAAATTACTAATTATGTATAATTGTTCTATTTTAATATACTACATTATATAATAACCAATAATACAATGTATTAAAAAATTCTATATTTATTAAATTCTAAAGCATGCACAAGATTTTTTCTTTTTTTGTGTGCCCTAACATAAAGAAATACATGGAGCTGTTACCCTGCAGACTGGCATTAGCTTTTTCTTCGTCACTGATGACCCTCTTAGAGCGTATCTTGCCTACTACAGTTACTGAGTAAATTAGAGCTGCGGAAAACATGGTGACAGATGTCTTGCATCACTCTCATGTGATTGGCTGTGAGTTTTTTATTGTCTGTGTGAAGTCTCATTACCCACTGCCCCTGGAAAAGAGCCTAATAAGGCAGACAACAGACTGCAGTCTCTATTGAACTGTACAGAGAAAAATAAAGGTCTGCACCACATGTGAAGACACCTGCTTGCTAATTTGTATGTCCACAGAATGCTCATGTTGTGCCTTTTTTCAGTCAGAGCAAATATATGCTCTGATTTTGATGCGGAAAACCAATTGGGGAAAAAAAAAGATGTCCCTCCAGCGGGTTGAGCCCTAAATGAATTATTCAGATCTGCATGTTGTGTGTTTTGCTGGCCCATTCTGCTTAATGGCATCTTTTATGGCATGCATCAGAGACGACTCCAGATGCAAGACAGCCTCGGCATTCCAGCTTTCTGCATTGCCTCACAGAGTGCCTGAGAAACAAAGCTTAAAATGCTGGAATTCATTTCACTTTTAGTGTCCCCTTAATAAACCATTCGCAAATCAATGGCTGCTTTTGTCATGTAATTTGTTTCCGTGCTCAGTTTTGTGATAATGTTTTGCAAGCAAGGCTCTTTGGATCAATATGAGATTGAGGGGAAAAACACAAGCCTGGCTTCTATTTTTCTCTTCAAATATTTGGAAAATGATGCAGTTGGTGCATTATCTCATCCAGAACAATTTAGCTTCCTAATGGAATGCGAGTCTTGGTTCAGATAGGAACAACAGAAGTGTATTTGAACATGCAAATGAAAGACGATTTCATGTTCAGATCTATTTTATTTCTGTTTGCATGCTTGATCATGCAGTGATTATTCTTAATGATGTATAAATACCTCAAGCTAAACTTTTATCATTTAAAGGTCATGACCATTTAGACAAAACAGCAAAACATGCACATCTTGGCTTTGAAACTACAGAAAACCCTTTAAAATCGAAATCTGGCATTTTCTGGCGTTGTCTGTTTTTATAATGAGCTGGATTTCGAGTCATCAGCGCTTTGTTTTATATGTAACAGCCCTCATCGGCAGTGTGCAACACCTCTGTAAGTGTGTGTTTTCTAGCTTTGTGTGTTTGTCTGTGTTGTGCCTGGTCTTTCCTCAGCTGCACCTGCACTAATTGTAAGTGTGCAGCTGTGATGTGAGAGCCGTATTCCAGCTGGGAGAGCTTGTTGAGCTGCCACACAAACCCGGCGAGCTAAACAGCCTAGTAAGTCCCTCCTTGACTCAGCTAATGAGTGTGGAGCACAGACAATGCACCCCAATCCAGGAGCCCATCTGAGCGCCACTGCAGTCCAAGAACCGGAGGAGGTCGGCTATAGACGACTCTCAGTTTGTGCTCCGTGACCGTGAAAGTGTGGATAATCAAGCCTTTGCTGTCTCGGCCTTCTGTATCCCGCCTGTGTCTTTCCTGTATTGTTAGTATCAGTCCATCTCATGGGTTTCTCTCACGCTGAGTGACTCCAGATCAGTCATCCAGCCTGAAGGTCATATTTTCTTCATAAGTAAATGATAGTCGCTTTGTCACAGTTTCATGTTCATGCAGGGGCTTTTGTATTCATTATTATTAGTTGTTATTTAAAAATTTGACTAATTGTTTTTAAATGTTTTGGAAAGATGTGCATTTATTATTTTCTATTAAAAATTGAAATGTTTTTTCAATTTTAATTTAAATGTATAATATATATATATATATATATAAAACAGATAACATTTTACTTTTTGTAACTTTTTTTTTTTTTTAATGAATTTTATTATGATGATAGACGTTTCATCAGATGTGGGTTTCGATAACCTAATTGTACCAATTAAAATGGTAGTAGCCCATTGAAATCTGGAGCAGTGGCAGTCCTTAAGGAATAACCTATAACATCCTTGTGTCTAAACCTTATTTCGGTAAGTCCTTGGGCATCGTGTCCAGAATAACACTGCTGGATGTTCTCTGAGTAGGACGTTAATGTGCACTTCACATTTTGCCTGTTCTCAAATGCTTAATGCAAGTACTGTAGAGCGTTTTGTTAATTAAAAGGATATGTCCAATTTAATTTGACTCAAAAATAAGAAAATAAATGAGAGGGTCACAGCGGCCAACCAGATTTGAGTGTAATTTAATTGCGTACTGTGTGGAAGTTGTTATTATTTTTATTATCATCATCGTTCTGGTATCTGTAGTCACTGTGACCTGACACAATTAGAATATTCTGGTATATCAAAAGTGGTATGTGGGTATTAGAAATAGAGTCAGGATAAACGAGTCCATTAATATTCAAAGCATGAACCCATTAGGATATCAGTAGTTTTGATTTTCCAAAGCTGACTTGAAATATTCATATGAAATTATAGCTATATGGGTCCGTAGGGGTTGATTGAAGGAATTCAAGGAATAAACACACCTAATAGACCCTGCTCTCCAGTTGCACGAGGAGGCCAGAGAATCAGACAGATTGTCACTTTTTCCCTTTAGATTCTAAGTATACTTATTTAGGTTCAGTGACAGTTGCATGACAGGATACGGATGGTGGAGCTGATGAGAAAGATAAACAAAGACAGAAAGTTTTATATGAACAGATTATTTCTGCCTTCAAGTCATGTCAGAATTATCGTATTTACGAGAAGAGCGCACATGTGTCATCAGTGCCAGTGGGGAACCCTGGATTTTCGTTGAACCCTGACTTTTTGAGTCGAGGATATGTCCATTAAATAACCACAGTGGGTGATTTTGCTTATTGGTTGTAATTGAGCTGGAGTGAAGAATGTTAACTGTAGATATTAGTACTGTACACTTCTTCATCTCACTACATTAGTGTTAAAATGGCTTCCAGGGTTTGTCTGCAAATTACATGTCTGTTTTTTCCAGAATATTTAATGGATTTAATGAATTAGAAGTTGTAAAATGACTTTTAAACTCAGATTATGTTGCTAAATCTCATTGTGTGATTTTTTTCTTTAGTAGGTCATTTGTGTTGTGGTCTAGACAGGATCTTTGTTGTTGTAACTCAAACCACGCCCCCTTTCGCATACATTAGGGTATAGATTACAGTCAGCCTGTCGTTATTGCAGCATACTGTAAACCCTGACAGGGTGATCAGGACCTCGAAGGCAAGTCAGCTTTTTCCACAGCTCCTTAACCAATAAATGTGTTTTTATTCTAGTCTCACTTTTTATTTGGTGTGCTGGTTGTGACACCATGGAGTATCTAAGCTATAACTATGAATATTAAGTCATGAACACAATATCTTTTATCGTTTTGGTGTTTTGTATTGTTGCATTAAAACATCAGCATTAACCAACTTTTTAAAAAAAAGAATGTGTTTAGTTGGATATCTTGGGATGGCCAGTTTGTTTAAATCAGTTGTCAGATTATTTTATGTTAAAGACTGCTTTTTTTTCTTGTAATGAGCTAAATTCAGCTGTTGTTTATGAACAGTATTACAGCTGCCATTCTGTATCATCATTGTCTCCTATACCAGCTGATAAATGCCACTGATCACAGTGGTACATGATCCCATGTGTAGAATAAGCCTAAGCGAGTTCTTCCTTTATTTAGCAGCGTGACATTAATAAGCAGGGAAGGTACAGAACGGGGGATTATGAATACTAAGAAGAACATATGTATCCATGCACACCATTTACTTTGGCGAAGGATTAATATAATGTGTTCTTTTTTTGAACTTCCAGATCACTTCTATGATTGATGAGGATATGTGAGTGAATTTGCCAAACACTGAACAAAGAAATCTACTGCATCCTCCGGTAAGCGCTTTGACTGATGATCCTTCACTGCTCATTTCTGCTAATGATTGCTCACCTAATCACAGATTTGCACACACATGTGCCACTCGCATGGTGTTATCTTCAAAACAACTTTCCTGAATTAACTCTACTTGCGTAATTGGTGCTAAAAACTGGAGCGCACGCACGCTATCATGTCAGACGCTCATATTTCTTGAGCACAGTCAATGACAAATTTATTTAGTGTTTTTGAGCAGCAACAGAACGCTCTGTATAACATGAGTCATAATTAGCAGCGGGGACTCTCAAATCACTCGCTGCTTTGTTGTTCCCCCTTGCAACGTCAGTGTCAGGTTTTTTTACGTGATTATTAAAGGCAGGCACAATTACTGCGATGTGAGATTCTTTGGGGACAAAAAAAAAAATCAGATTTAGCAGGCGTTCGGAGACATTCGTCTGAGCAGCACATGTGGCATGAAGTGTTTCATCCTGAGCCTTTAATACGTTCAGCGCTTTCTGCCTGGTCTTGTGTACTGATGAGGCATGGAACAGCTCGAAGGTGAAAGTGTGTTTTTTTTTAGTAGCATCTACATTATGCTAATGAGTTTGCAAGGAGGCGGAGCCACAAAGGCCAGATTGCCAGGAGAAGAGGGAGAAAAGAAGCCTGTAAATTATGGATGCAAACTGCCATTTCTGCCAGGGCAAAGAAAAGAGAGGCGCTAGGAGAAACCACAAGTCATGCATATCAGATTATCCTTCCTTTACCCCTCCCGCTCCCTCACTTTTACTAAATTTTCTTATCATGCTTCTTGAGCAAACTTGCACACACAATCTGGGCTGTGTATCTCTAGTCACATGAGGGCCAGAGGTGCTGACGAGCTGGAATGCTTGGTCTGGTATTTCCTGATTCTCTCTCTCACACACACACACATGTACACAAACACACACTCACGTAAACACAAGGGGCAGGCTATATATTTGGGGATGGGTTCGTGTTTGAGTCGGTGGCAGAGCGAGTGGCAGAATGATATGAAACAGATGATGTTTTGTTTAGTTTTTTTGTAGAGGATTTTACAAAGCAACCATATGGTTTTTAGTCACTGCTTTTTTTATTCATTGCAGGCGAAATGTATTGCTTCTCAAAGGTCTTGGATCCAAGGTTTGTTTTTTTGGTTTGTTTTTTGAAAGAAGTCTATCTATATATAATATATAAGTCGATTATTAACATCCTCTCTGATAAAGGCGCTTTATAAGTCTTATTTACAAAAACATTGTATGAAAACTTACCATCTGCTCTGGCATGTGACTGGCAATTATTTTGTTGAACTGAAAGATTATGATTCATTTAGTTTTGTAATTGGACACAATCTTCACAAAAGGGGAAAAATATCAGTCTATATAAAATAATTGAATAATTCCAAGGCTAATTAATTGCTTCATGCATTATAAAAGCCTTTCACAAAGTAAAATCTGTAAGATAAATGAATAAACTCATTAAAATGTTCTTAAAAAGGTCTATTTTCAACCTTCACACAGTTATTCAGTGATTCATTCCGTTCTGTTTTGTTCCCACCTTCACAAAACGGGGGAATTTCCGATAGTGGTGGGTTTCAGTGAGATCAGGTCAGAAGTGGGTGGATCTCTGTGAAAGTATATGTGTTTGTGGGGGGAATAATGGAGCCATTCTTCAGCTCTGTGGAAGCCAATGTACAGTGGCGTGTGGTGGACCTGCCAGAGGCACTGGGGTCTCCTTAAAATAGCTCCAACCCTCGGATGTCAGAAGCAAAGCTGAGACTGCGCACCGAACACTGGCCGTTTGACCGAGAGCATCAAAGAAATCTCTGTGAAGTCCTTGAGATTTTTGCCGCAGCCAGGAAAACATCCAGTCGTAATAAGTTAATCATGTTTTGATTTTGATCTAATATTAAAACGTGGCAGTCTTTTGACATTTGTGCAGGAATACATTTCCGTATCACACCACAAACCCACAGATCTGTGTGCATGCATGGCCGGAAGATTCAGAGAACTGATAGGTTGCCCATCAGGATGTTTGTTTAACAGTGATTCAAAGGTCATTTAGTAGGACTGTGCGGATAGGATTATTTTTGCTGTAATCAGAATGATTTCATACTAAGTCACATGTTTGACATGGCTTCATGATTTCAGTGATTAATTTGACTGATTAAACAAAACTAACATTTCAAATATATCTGATTGTTTTTTCCTTCCTTTACAAACCCCACGGCTCCAAAAACCCAATGAGAAGGGTTTATGCTGTTCTTCTGATATTTGTTATTAGTAAACCATTATGCTGCTCGATTCTTAAAGCTGGTGGATTAAATTAGTTTAGGCAGCGTGTAGTATTTCATCGCTGTCTCATTTACTAACCATCCACAGTCTAGTTTTACCATTTTATTTCTAGTTTTACCAGTTTTGTTTATACCCCAAACATTCTTTAGGATATCTTGTTTTTCTTTTATGCAGAAGTCATTCAGATTTGGAACACAATGATTTTAAGTAAAGTTTTTTTTCTGCTATTACCTGCCTTGCACATAGCATAAACAAATGATACTATCAGTGTGTGCAGCTTCTATTTTGTCCTTAACCTTCTGGCAAAGTTGATTTTGTGACTGCTGTACGGCCATGTTAATGGTATAATAAAGGATACTGTAGCAATTTGAACAACAAATGAATTCCCGGTAGGGCCACCGGTGTTACGGGCACCTTTGTGCTTCAACTGTGCCCAGGTGAGTGTAATCAATGGCCGAATGGCTCATAAATAACATACTTGATTTCTCAGGCTCAGTGCTTGGCTGTAGTGAACTCCCAGCCACCACACCTCATGCGTACTTTTAACCTTGCTTGTGCAGACAGATGAGCACTGGAATCGACCTTCCAATGGGGATTGAAGAGAGCTGAGACAAATAACATTAGAGGGCAAAAACTGATTGGGGAGGCTGAGTTTTCTGGATACAGACACACAGCTGACTGGTCTCATTGATGTCATTCATGATTTGAGATGAATCCTATGTAGAAAACCTGTGTTGTGGGAGCTGCTTTGAAACTGTTACTCAGTTTCAGAAAAGTCACAGTTTAAGTTACATTTAAAGCTGTTTATGGTAGTAGTGTATTTTTTTGAATACAATCTTAATTTGACAACTTAATTACAATTAAACGAATAAAAGTAGAAAATTCTTTAAGGAGCAGTTTATTTACCATATGAACCATCGAATGAATGATTGACTATGTTTGGAGTGATCACATTTCATTTTTGCTTCAGCTCGCTTGTTTTGTCACGCCACACCGCTAGTTATTGGAAAAAGTAGCATGATACTGGAAAAACCACACAACCAAGCTACTGAAAAATGTAGTTAGTAGTGTTGTGGCCTTCAGTTAGTTCTATTCCAACACCGATTCTCACGGTAACCTATAAATGCCACAAATTAAGACTTTGTTAACTGACCCTTGGACAGTAAGACATGTAATGGGTCTGCAGTTTACCTCAGGCTCTTTACTTGATTTACAGCCCTGTTCCAATCTGAACTGTAAATATTCATGTCCTTGGAGCAGGCCGAGACATGATCTCATTCTCTTCTGCCAGAGCATCTCATGTAGGCACAGGCTCTGCAGATGTAAATCGCTGTTTACTTCATTACATCATTAGCCGTGTTTCCTTAGGCCCTGGAGAAATGAGGTGAAACACGCTGGTTACTGTGTGCCCTCTGTGCCCTATATCGAGCTGGAGAAACCCGCCAAGTGAAGCTTATTTCCTCCCTCTGTTTGCAGAGATTGTTTGGAGATCCTGTTGAATTTCTTGGACAAATAACTTGTGTGCACGTCTAAATTATAGAACATTTGCCAATTTAGAAAGCCTTTTTTTGTGTCTATCATATCATTGCACCTTTATTTGTCTCTTCAGTGATTTCCGGGTGATTGGATTTCAACACGGATGGAAAGAAGGCAGATATCATTTGAAGGGTTTGTTCAAAAAACGCTCCACACAATAACGCTCCAAGGTAAAGTGCTAGAAGAGAAGCTCTTGTTTATGAAAGGGGTGTGTAGAGCTTAGAGCAGGTGCAGAGGTAGATCATACTTACAGTATCATGTCATTATTGTGGACTCCTTGCTACTGACGTGTTTGCTCACAAGGTGTGTTACATGTGATGCTTTTCTCTGTTTGTTTAAGGAATCCGATAAAAATTAAACAGACTGATATAAATGAAAGGGAGTTCAATGATTAACATGTTTTTCTCTAAAACAGCTAACAATTAATCTGAGGATCCAAGACATGATGATGATGCAGCAGCATTCTGTGCATCATTTAAATCACAGAAAAGATTTAAATGGTGTCTTTGGTTGTGTGTGTGTGTGTGTGTGTGCGTGTATGTATATATATATATATATATATATATATATAATGACAATAATGAAATTAATCAACGGTCTGTTGTGGCCAGGTTTTTATTTTATTATGTTTTGTAATTAATTAAATAATTACGTTTTTATATTTGATTTAACTTGTTAACATTTCTTTATTATAATTTGGATTTTATATATTTATTATAATTTCCCAAAATACATTATGAAAAAGCTTACAGCCAGTGAACAAATTTACAGTACATATAAAAATCATACAAAATAAAGACTCCCATGATCCCAACAGTGCTTACATGTGTGTATTTGAAGTACACGCTCTGTTCAAAAGCCTCTCATTAGAGCACAGGATGCTTGTCAGTGTGCTGGGTAAGTGTTGGTGTGAGTAGGACCAGTGCGGCCTCTTGTACTCACTCGATTACGCACCTAATCAAATCACCTGCTTGTTTATACGCTCTGTACTCTGGCGTCAGAAAAGCAGCTCGGCTTCATTCATACCGCGCATTTTCCTTTGAGGACTTCCAAACAATATCCATAACAAGCCCAGCGGTCTGCGTTTTCCAAAGGCAGGCTGCTGGATTTGAATTTCTCTTTCTTGTTGGACTCCAAATCCACATGCACTGTAACATGTTCAAACTGTTTTCCGCGTGCTTTAGGAATCCTGTCATGTTCAGAAGCAGCGATTGATTTGTTTTGAGCCGGTGGCATCATAATCACCCCACAAGTGGAGGGAGCTGACTTACATTTTCCGCTCTGTTATACTTGCGTTATTGGAATGAGTCTTTCCTGAATGCGCTGGCTGAGAATTTGTGGATATTGCATTACAACAATATTGTCTCTGTATGCGCTTAGTTGTTCGCCGAGAGACACACTACAAATGGCCGGGTTGCTGCTTGTTTAAATGCTCCCAAGCATTGCTAATTCCTGGATTATCTCCTAGAGAAATTATTTAGTGAAAATGATGGCTTTACAATGGTCCCGCTGCAGCAGATATACGCACCAACCCAATAACCAGTCCTCTGAGAGAGCGTATTGATAGTAGCAATAATATCGCCCTGAAAAAAAAAAATAATTTAGATTAATGTATTAATAAATTTGATTTTATAAATATATAATTTAGATTTATTACAAAGCTGACTTGTGCTAAAACCACCTGATGCTGAATCTGTAAAAGAATGGCAAACATGGAAACATGGGTTCCTTTTTTTTTTCGTTTCCTGTGAGAAGTGCAAAGATCATCATAAATATTGGCGTAACTTCACCCGGCTCATTGTCTGCGGTTGGAGCCCCTCCACCCCCCGCTCCATGTTTACGCCGAGACACTCTGCCTGCCTTAGGATCAGATATGACATCATTTCACCACAGCTGCGGGCCGCACACGAGGCGTGGAGAGGGAACAATTGACCAGGGGGGACGCAGGAAGAGCCGACTGACCTGATTGCTCAGCTGGCCGAGCAACTGGGAAGGAAGGCCCAAGGCGGAGCCGTGGATGTGGGGAGGGGTGATGTTGCTGGACAGTGCCCTGTCACCATCCCCTCCTCTTGGATGCAGCGTTTGCGATCGCCCTGCCCTCTGCTGTTCTCCTGCCTGCCTGCTTGTCTGAGCCAAAGCAGATTTGTACATGAAAAATGATCTACAATCTCTGTGGCTGTATCAGCTTCCAGATATAGACGTTCCTGATAGGCCAAATCCCCTTTAAAGAGGCTTTATCCCGCTCGCTGAAAAGCCATGGAGAACAGCACATTCTTTTATCTCGGCACCTCAGTATGTTCTAAATATGTGCAGCGTTTTCAGCTGCGACACCAATCTGTCCCAATCGGCTTGTGTTTGGTGCACTTAGCGGGAAAGGTTATTGTTTAAATGTTAGCACAATCTACACTGCATTGATCAGTCTTAATTATTAGACGCACAGCTGCTGCTTGAATATGAATCAGATGGACGTTTCATCTATGTATAGATAGACAGCTGGAAAGGGCACCATGCATATGACCTACCACATGTTCATTTCCATATAGAGAAGGAAGACAGCAGTGTACAATAACTTTGACATGACAAACACTTCTTTGGAGAATAGAGGGCCTGTTATTTTAGAATTGCTTTAAATGTAATAATAATGTTTTCGCAATTAATTGTTTGGAGTTTCAGTTTTGGGTGAACAATCCTTTTAAGTCCCCCAGGGATATGTGTTGGCGTAGTTGTGGATTGCTGAACTAAGTAAGTTGCGTCCCAACTAATGTAAACCCACGTTTTATTTGAGGAAAGGGAACAAAAGCCTGAAAATAGATGACAAACCAGTGCGCATAAATCCGACAAGGGGCAATCGGGTGCATTTGTGTGCGTATGTTTGCGTTTGGGTTAGAGATTGCGATAACCCTTTCCTCCTTAATAGCTATGTTTTCAGTGCAAGGAGCCGATTCCCGTGAGGCGGGTGATCCTTTTTAATGACAGGGATTCATCTGTTAGCGTCCCTCAGGCCCCACGCAGCACTGTGTGCCTCGGCTCCCAGCAGCCCACAAAAAATGGGCGGCAGCCTCAGGAGAGCGCACCTCCTCAGCCCCTCAAGATGCCGTGTGGGAGTTTAATTACTCCTGCGGCCACAAACCGCAGCTTATGCGCACTCATTACTACAAATGCCTTCATTCTCTGCTGTTTTTAATCATTTTTAGGCAAAAATATCACACCGGAGATGCCCAGGCCAAAGTGAGAAATGGAACTAGAGCAGAAAGCAAGAGATTGCTCTTGTGAGGGGGTTGGTTGGGTTGGTTGTGTTTGAATAGGAGGTCGAAGTGAGGGTGCTAGCCTTCAGGGAGGAGAGAGGGGGCTTAGAGACTTTGGATTACTACTTGACAAAAAGGACTAAACATCTATTCAGTCAGCTCCTTCTGGTCTTTAGGGCCTATCCCTGCTGCTTTAATGAACTTATTTAGACTGTTTAGTTCATCCACCACTACTTAGAAGAATTAGGCTACAATTTGTCTCTTCATATTTGCTGAAGGCTTTAAAGTGTCACCACTTGAAGTAGTCGTAATAGTTTGTGTAAAACCTGATGATCCATGTTTTCCAGAATGATTTGATATGTTCTAAAGAGCATCTTGTGCTTCAAGTGAACTGCAGATTTGCAAATCCATTGCTTAATAGTTATGTTTCAATTTGCTAATTTAATTTGAAAATTGCAGATTTAGCAAATAAAGCCGCATTTTCATTTTAGGTTGATGTTTAATGCAGCTAAAGATGCTTTGTGAGAACATTAGCATGTTGGACAGTTGTAATAGTTTTTAAAGGAAAGTCATCTTTTTTTTTTTTAAATACACATTTGGAAATGTATGTAATTAAATGTGTTTCCATCAGTTCAGTTTACGTACAATTCATCTTATTTATTAAATTATCATTATTATATATATATATATATATATATATATATATATGATTTATATTTTATTTTAATGTGGGGAAAATAAATAGTGGTTTCCCCTTGTTTGGTAGTATGTGCAAATCTGCATTATACAGAAGGGGCCGAATCTTGGTTGTGCCTTTGCTTATTTGATTAGTAACCTAGAAGTAGTCCAGAAACTACTTATTAGTAGTACTTAGAAAATATTTTGTATTGATTTTCCGTTATGAGTTTTAAATAAAAAAGCATTCTGTCTGTATTGTTTGCACTGTAGATGTGCCAAGGCCGTGCACTAATGTTTGTTAGTTAAATGTACTCCCTCTGAGGTAATGAGTGGCAACCCAATATGTGCTGCATTCTCCTTTTAATTACCGTTAGTCCACTAGCTGTTTTCTAATGAGGTCATGTCAATATTGAGCCTTATACTTCCCTCTGCTGTTAGGAGCTTCCAGAGAGCAAACACTGGATGGACAGACTGGTCAATGGTCTGATTTTGTGTATTTATTCATTTCTTCACTGGCAATCTGTTAAAAGCTTTCTGAAAGGGTTTATGTCATCTGTTCTACATAAGTAAGCACCCTTCTGATGGTTACACTTGCAATTGGATCTGTCTGAAAGAGGCTCTTCCTTCCCTGTCCTCTCTCTCCCGCTTTCTCAGCCTGCTTGTCTCTCTGAGAGACTGTGAGACATATTACTGGCTGTAACGCGGCTCTCAGGGGCCTGCTCTGGGTGGCTGCCGTCTGCATCAAGGGGAATTTCTGCAGACATTGTGCAGGCTCTCAGATCATTACCAACCTCCTTCACTGAGCCTTTGTCCCCCCCCCTCCGCCTGCTCAGGCGCTGAGCTGACACGCGGCGTTCTGTCGACGTGAAGACCAACCACCAAACAGCGCTTCTCCTGACGTAGTGCCATGCAGAGGACAAGCTGACTGTCACTCCTCCGCTTGTCTGTCCCTCCTCCCCTCACTGTGTCATCTTAAATCTGTTCATCTGTTAACAAAGCATCAGACAGCTTATTATGAAGGTGTGAAAAGCAGAGAAAATCACTCCACATTCCTGCATTGAGACACTGTCAAAAAGCCAGTTTCAGTAAAAGGATCTAAATAATGTTGCTAATCTTCTGTGTGTTTTTTTTTTGTAATGTATTTTGGAACTTTACTTTGTATTGTGGTGTTTCCACCTTTAATTTTATGGGAGCTTATATAAAAAATGCATGCATTACACTGTAAAAAAAATACATTTGATTAATCTGTATTTTTGTTTTCCAGTCAAAATACATAAAATAATACATAAAATATTTGTAAGAAAATGTATTTATACATTTGTAAATGTAAATATATTTATGTATTTATAGAACTGTATGGATATATATGATAAAATTACTTAAATGAAATGAGTTTTATCTATATTTCATTTTAGTCAATTATAATTTCAGTATTTTACATTACATAAAAATTCTCCCACTCTATATTTTAAAAGATATTACATGTATTATTGTTTTGTAATGAATTATACATTTCTTTTTAATTAGCTTATTTATATAAACTGTATAAGAAATATATTACAATATTTTATATAAGCTAAATATTTATTTAAATTAAAATAAATTAAAGTAAATTAAAAAATCATATTTTTTATCGGATGAAAGCCTTAAAACATCATGCTCTGTCCTGTATACATGTATATGCATGAATATAAATAAATATAGAAAATACTGATGATGATACATTTGTTTTGTAGTGCAAATAAGACCTTGCAGAAAAGCATGTTTGCATGTGTCTGGGAGGAGCACCCTGGCCAGTTGTCTTCTGCATCCTAACTAAACGGCAACACGGGAGCTTAAGTTTCAACCTGCGCCGTGGCCCTGTGTGCTGGGCCCCTGCCAGGGTTCAGAGGTCACACTTGTGAGGCATGTGTGTGGAAGGGGGACTCAGTTTGGGGGCCCCAGCCTCCCACAATATGTCCGTCAGCAAATCTCTTTGTTTTCTCCCCTCTTAACCACTCAAGTCCCCACTCTGTTTCCAAGGAAATTTTGCCAGGGGAGACGAGCCCGGGTAACGGTACGAGAACCACGGGGTATGCACGGATGCTCTGTTTGCCTTGATAAATGCGTGGTGTCCAAGGCATGCCTGATTATTTTGCTGCCGCTTCTTTTCTTTTTTTTTCTTCCTTAGGTCCTTTTGCCTTTGCTGCTCCTGAGGGACCCATGCATTCTGTGTACATGTGTGCGCGAGCTAGTGCGTGAGTGCATGTGTGAGTGCTTCCATATGTCTAGACAAGAGTGGAATCCCAGGGGCCCCACACGTTTAGACTCAGGATATTAAATGACCTAATGGCCATGTTATTTGTGTGGGATTCATTTAGAGAATCTGGCGAGGAGCATTAAATCATAATGAAGAGGGTATGAATTTTGATGGAAGGCGGAGGGCTGCTTTGGGAGCTTGTCCAGGTAAAGCTTCAGCTAAGGCGGCTGCATAAAACCCTCATTGAAAGCTTCAGGCTGTGACCTAAGCTCACAGACAAGTTTGAACAGCCAGATGTAGATACGACATGACCAGAGCTTGAGATGCACACTAAGACCTCTCTGAGAGTAAGAAAAATGATTAACACCTAAACAAGACAGGACAGACATCCTCACTCGCTCGGTTAAAGAATCAAATCCCTTTAAGAGCCCCAAATAAAACGCTTTTCTGGTCTTGTATAAACTTGGATGAGTAGTATTGTTGTTGTGTTCGGATTCGGTGGTATGTGTGAGGACTGTAGCATCAGGTGATATCAGAAACATCATCTCACTGAAGTCAGAGCCTCATTAAGATAAGAGAGAGACTGCTTTTCAGACACTTTATGTAATGACTGCCTTTGATGTTCTGGGCAGGCTAGGACAACAGTCCACCACTCAACTTCTAAAGAATTTAGTCATAAGTATGCTTACCTTTGCCCAGCATACATTTTCTTCTTTCGTGACACCAGTAGAAAGTGCTTTTGAGTTTTTATTTTGCTGGAAGCTTGTTATAGTTTACTTTTTTTTTATTTTTTTTTATATATAAATAAATACACTAGCTTTTAAAGGTTTGAGGTCAGTAAGATTTATTTTTTTCAAATAAGTCTCTTATGCTCAATGAATCAGTATTTGTTTGTTTAAAATAAAGTAAAATGGTAATACTGTTTTCTGCTTTTAATATTTTAAAAATGCATTTTATTCCTGTGATCTTTACTCCAGTCTTTAGTGTCACATGATCCTTCAGAAAACATCCTGATACACTGATTTGCTGCTCAAGATAAATTTCTTATCAATGTGGGAAATTTCTTTCCTGCTTTTATATATATATATATATATATATATATATATATGTGTGTGTGTGTGTGTGTATATATATATATTTATTTATATATGTATATATATATATTTTTTGTATCTGTTGTTGAATTTAATGCATCCTTGCTAAATATGTCTAACCTCAAAAGTATCAATTTCTTAGAGAAATGACTGACAACGAAGTTTTGAACTACAGTGTATATTTTGTATACAATAGCCGTTTTCATTAAGTTGAGAATATTACCATATTTTTGGAAACTGAATTTTATATAACTAAAATAACAATGCCAAAATACTTACTGTATTTTGTAACAAGTAGACTATTTGTACGTTGACTTCCTTAAACAAAAAACACTGACTGTGTTTGAGCATGTCGACTATTGGTTCTTCTGATCGTATTGAACTTCCTGTTTGGCTGAACAATGGAGGACTGAGGGAAAGTTCAGGAAACCTGGTTTGGAAACAGTTAAGCAGTCATCAAATATTCAGTTTAGTGCTGCTGGTGGAACAAATTTTGCACACTGCAGCTTTAAGGCTATTAAAGTTAGTTTACAGGCCCCGAGATGCCAATAAATATATAACACTTATATTTAGCTCTTACATTGGGCCTATCAAAATCATCATTCATGTATTATAAGACTTTTTAAGCAGTTCATCTAGGTTAAGCAGTAATGTGTTGCTCTGTTATGCGAGGCCTCTCCCTCACCCAACGTTCCTCAGCTAACAGGAACTCCCTTATTTCCTGAACTCCCCTCACCATCTTACTGCTGTGCTAAAGACACACACACACATACAGCTTCAGGTGTCACCGTATCCAGAGGCCAAAAATATGAACATATATGTCTGTTACCATCCATATGCTGACACAGACCAACATTGTGCTTGTAGACTAACTAGTAGAAGCATAAGTTTCCAGCAACAAGAAATGTATCAGTCAATATTGTATATGAAAATATAACACCATCCCAGCCAATCAGTATATATTTGATATGGAGAAGGTGTTCAGACCAGTCGGCAGGGTTTGGACATCGCCGTGTTGGATTTAAGCTTCCTAATTGATCCCAGAGTTAAGGTTGATGTTTCATTCATCAAATGAACAACCAGGTGATCGGTATCTGTTAAAAGCCCAAGGCAATGATTGAAGCTGCAGAGAGAACAGATTAGCGAAACGTGTTCCTGTCTCTAGATGTTGAACGGTGTAACATGTTTCATGAGGTTGTGATCTGTTGATGTGCATGTTAGAGGTTCAGATGATAGCTGGGTGAAAAGACGGTGAGTAAGAGCAAGAGAGCAGAGCTCTGTGACACAGGGTTGTAGACCCCTGGTCAGGGCTGATTGACCCTCTGTGCTCTGGCCAGTAGATGTTGGATTCTCAGCTCGTGCTCTATTGATCCACGAGAGCCCACTCCACTCACAATGACACACAGAAAAGGATATGGAACTGTCAGGGAATGTGCCATATCTGTTCACAAGGATATGTGAGTTTTTCCAGTTTTGTATTTCTATAATCATTTTTTCCTGTAGAATAATGTGATCACCACATGATGGGGCAGTTTCCCGAACAGGGTTTAAGACTAGTCCTAGATTAAAATAAATGTTAAGAGCTGACTAAACTGGAAAAAGCTTGCACTGAGATATCTTAAAATACATTATTGTCATTGTTTGGTCTTAAAATGCTCACAGATAATGCATTTTTGTAAGACATGTTTCTAAAAATTCTTAAATGTCCTAAATTAGCAAAGGTCTAGTCCTGGCTTTATCTAATCCCTATCTGGCAAACTAGCCCGATAAATTAACTTAAAACTTAAAATTAAAGTTTTTTTTTTTTGTTTTTTTTTTGGAAACGAGATGAAAAACTGTTTTTTTTTTTTTTTTTTCCCCTTTTGCAGTTTTCATCTGACATGCATGGATTTATTGTAATATGTATTTTCATTCATGCATATTTCAGTCATGTAATTTATACATGATTATGTGTTAGGACTGGGCAGTATATTAAGTATTGATGATATATGCAAAATTTACAAAATTTTTAAAAACAAGTTTACTACTTTTTTTTTTACTAAATTTATTAATTGTTGTATTACATGTTTAATCTACTTTGTGACAATGGATCATTTTAAATTCTATACTTTTTTTTAAATCACATTGTGAGCAATTTTAGTATTTTAATATTGTATATAAATATATAAATAATAAATATAATAAGAGTGCAAAAAAAATCTCTCAATATAAATGTTTTAGCTGCATCGTATTTGTTTGTCTGTGCTCTCAAGTGTAAGTGTTTGCCTCTGCATGTGTGTGTGGTCGCACTTAAACAGAGTTGAGGGTGGGGAGAGAGGCAATAAGGGAAGAATGATTACCAGACAGGCCTCATGCTCGCTGCAGATATGCAGGCCTAGCAGTATTTTGCCTCTGCACAGTGTCAAGCATATTGATCAGCCTCTTGTAATAGAGAGAGGGCAGTGTGCAAAATCAATGTTCAATTTTTCCCCCTCTCTCACTCGCTTTTTTACTCTTTCTGTGTCAAACTACCTTTCTAACTTGCACTGAAGCTGATTCACATCTCTGACTGTTTGTTCTGTGACACTTATGATGGCGTAAGAGGGATTTGAATGTCATCATTGTTCCATTGTTTGACCTTTCTGCTTCAAAGACTTAAGAATGGAAAGAAAAACAATTTAATATGCATTTGTCCATTGATAATGTGCAGTCTGCGTGATGGCAAAGCCTGGAAATTAGGTTTAAATGTTACACATCTGTCATAAAGGGTTAGTTCACACAAAAATGAAAATCATGTCATCCTTTACTTATCCTTATGCTGCTTCAAACATTGATGGCTTGCTTTTTTTCTTTGGAACACGAAAGGTTATCATTTAAAAAATTTTATTTTTGTACATACAGTAAAAGTCAATGGGGCCCAGTTTTGTTTAGACCACAGTGTTCTTAAAACAACTTTCTTCCGCAGAAGAAAATAAGTCATACATCTTTAGAACAGCAAGGTGAGTAAATGATAAGAGACTAGTCTTTTTGGAGGAACTATCCCTTTAACAAGGCTGTCCAGTTTAGTCCAGTACGAGGATAAAATCAAGCATCTTTTTCTGTTACGCAAGTGTTCCCATTTGTTCCCTTTTCCCCCTCTCGCTCAGCGTTTGATACAGATTATAAAAAAGATTAGGTCTGGCGTTACTGTCCCAGTCTGTCTACCATCAGAAAATAGAATTCATTTAGGTAATCCAGATGGTTTTCCTCAGTTTGTGTGTCTGGTATTTGGCCGGCTGTCAACAGCTTTTAGCAGCTCAGGGTGAGCTTTTGTGTTTGCACAGAGTGCCGAGGACTTCGACAGAGCCACTGCTCAGGCGTTCTCCGGCATCATCGTCGACAATGAACAAACGCACACCTGCTGCTGATCAGTAGCTATTGTTTAACGTAAAAAAAGTCAGTTTTACTCGACTTCGTTGTCTGTGTTCTGATGCTACCAAGAGAATTGATTGATTTTTTTTTCTGTAAACTAATTAATGCGGCTAAATGCACCTGTATATTATATTGTTTCTGAGGCTTGGCTGTCGATATCTATTTGGCCAGTTCATTGATTAGATTCACGAGAGAGCTTATTGGAGTGTTGCGGTCGTGAAACAGTTAGAACAAAACAACACAAGTTTTCTCCAACGAATGCCGTTTAATCTTTATTCACCTTACTGTCTATGTATGCTTCATTTTTCACTCTCTAGATTTAGCCCCACGAGTCTTTGTTGCACTCATGTAAATGATCTGGCGTGGGCCGCCGTGTGACCTTATGGCAGTACAGACCCCATGACATCAGTCAGCGCTGTTAGTCTCGAGGCTGCAGCATCTTAATGAGCGGTCGCTGTGGCAAACTTGGCTGGGCTCTGCCTCTCTCTGGTTTGGTTTGGACACCGGCCTGTACTCCTCCAGAAAGCACCCTGCCCCACTCACAGCCCCACCACAGACGCATGCGATCCACCCAGTGGGATAATCTTTCCCCACTGTTACAGGAGGACGACGCACGAGACGTGATCCCTCTGTGAGCAGATGCCCTATCTGGAACGCTTTGGGCCCCAGCGGAGCAGGTTGGGTTGGGGCAGGGCCGCCGGGTTGGGGCTGGCCGTGTTGGATGGGCGATGATGAATGGGCCTCACCTGGTGGTCTCTGTGAGGGCTGGCAGGCTGCGCTGTGGGGGTCTCCCACCAGCCTGTCCCAGGCAGCGTGTGGCAGGAGGCAGCAGCCAGGGCCACATTAATCAAACCCTCCACCTGCCTCTTTTTCACTGTCTCCCTGCTCGTCTCTTTACACATTCTCCACCAGGCTCGTCGTGCAGAACAATGAGTCTTTCAACAGAGCCAGAGCAAGGCCAGTCTGTCTGACAGTGGCCATTTTACAGCTAAACCTTGGACTCCTTTTACATTAGTGTACTAGGTGTTTAATGCTATTACGGCAAGGCGAACGTTCCTCTCCCCTGTCAAGCCCAGGAGCATGTATAAAAGCTGAAATAGACTAAGGTTCCTTTAGCACTTAACATCGGTAGGCCTTTGCCCTGCTCTAAAGTCTTAACAGCTTTGGCTCTCTAATGCTAGAGTTAGTGACACCTCCTTTTGAGGTCACTGAACACATAATTGGGTACTTAGTGGGGCCCGGTGCTTGGCGTGAATTGCTTGAAGTTATGCTTCGAGACACTCTGTGGACATGACGATACGGTGACTCGATCATTCCAGGGCTGAGGAAATTAAGACACATGCGAAATATACATTTTAAACTGAAAATATATTTTTGAATTTTTTTAAATGAAATTATAAGCAAAATAATTTGATTTAGAATTTTATTTCTGAGAAAATATATAATACTAAATAAGATCTCACACCGACGTCACATACTGTATGTACTCTTATTTATTTTGTATTATACATTTTTCTGTTAACAAAATATGTAGATAGTGACAGAGCAGCCCATAGCCATTTGTTGTCTTGAAGAACACGAAAAAAAAAACCTTGCAGAACAACATTACAGCAGTAATTATCGAAGAATTCCAAAAGCCAACATGAAAAGCTCAATCGTTATGAAATAAAACATAAGCAGCAACCCTCCCTAAATGATTATTTACTGCATGTGAAATTGACCGTTGTTTCCCTTGTGATGTTTTTTTTTTTTTTGTGGGGGGGGGATCAGATGAGCACTCGAGCCTCATTAAATATACATGCTGTGTATTGAGCTAAGCAAGCCAATTAGCCGGGTTTTCTGTCGATTGCTAATAACTGCTTGCTGTTTGCAATATCACCAGACTCCACCTCTCCTTTGCCCGTTTCAGGCTTTATTCCTTGCTACATACGCACAGCAGCAAAATACAGTTGTCAGTCCTCTTCTAGAGCGCTAAATACAGTTATGTTCCCACATTCTCTTCCTGAACTGCCTCAATCAACTGATTCAATCGGCTTCTGTAAACCGTTATAGGAACAGGACAATTTTACAGTCGCACCTGTTAGTAAATGCAATTTTCAATCCCAAACACTGCCTGTGTGAAAGTAGCCTTTGTAATGTGATCACAAAATAATGTTTCCACTAGTAGCTCCTAGCTGCAGGGATTTCACATTCCTTCTTTCAAAAGGCAGCATCTCAAACAGACGTTGATCTCGAATGCAAGCTGCCTCGTTCTGCAGGTGGCAGCCTGACTTCATTATCGGGCTTGTCTGTGTGCGCATGTTTTAGAGCAGGTTCGTAGATGAAGGCTGAGATGATACAAAGTGATCTGTGTAGAAGCAGCCTCCCGCATCATCGTCGACTGGGCGTACGTGTCATCTCTATCGTGAGGGTTGCAACATGGCTTTCAGACATCAGTGGAGCAGCACTGACGCTTTGATGCTAAACTGCGTCATCAAAGCTGAATAAATAGTGTTTACAGATACATCCTCACTCGGATCAAACAGTCCCGTGTTAACCATGTACAATCAAACAGTGAGTGTCAGGCAGCGTTAGGTAGGGATGACGATATCATGGTGATGTTGCACTTTGTGTTTACTGCAGTCATATTTCACTTCTCTAAATGAGGACAGTTTACAAAATACAAGTCTTTTTTTGAAGCCGTTTTGAAGTAGTGCTTGCTGGCTAATCGTCTTATCTCCATGTAATTAAGGGCTAGAGTGGCCTTCCATGCATTTCTATTTCAATCATGCCAGAGATACCGTGAGAAACAAACAGAGACGGGCCAAACGCGACTCAATTACCGCATGCTAGAGAAGATCTAAAAATGTCTATTACGCACATTTTACGGATAAACTGTTGCTGCTAACTCATAAATCCTGGGGCTCATGCGCGACACAAATCTATTAGCACAATTGAACGCTTTTAGATTTTTAAAGGATAAATTTGATCGCCTCTGTTGTTGTGTGAGTTTGTAGACGTGTGGAAAAAACGTTTCCACCATCTACACATTTGTCAAAATGCTTGATTTTGATTTGGGCCTGGAAAGCTGGCTTTCCTCTCAGGAAGTGTTGTTCCTCTCCTTTTTCTATAAACAGTGGAAAAGGGACTTGAAGAATATGTCCCAGACTCACTATTTCCACTGTAAACACTGTGCTGTTTCCATCCACAGCAGTGGCTTTCGTCTGGGTCTGCCCAAGGCCCTTTTCTGGGGAAGGATTTTTTTCAGGTAAGAACTTTGTTTGGATTTTATAGCAGCATTGCTAACTGCTATCCCTACAAGGGTGTGGATGTTTATGCAGACTGCTGCGTAGAGTTAATGTGTCCTCTGTAGAGTTGGGTACAGAGAACCTTAGTCAGTTCTTAGTCAGAACAGGTTTTATTTTGTTTTAAGGACTACTGAATTATTTTTATGGCCTTTTGATTCATGAGTGAACCGATGCTTTTAAGTGAATCAGTTATAAGTCTTGGAATTGTTTTAAAAATCATTCAACTTGCTTACAAATCAAGACTCAAACTAAACCAAGAACTGTGTTGTATGTATGAAGACAAGAATGCAAGCTTGCAGATGTTTGTATGGAAGGGCTTGGGTTTGATGCAGTTAGCCAGTAGAGACTTTGGATTATCGTCTTTATCGTGGTTACACACTCATGTGACGTTGCTGTGCTACATGGTCACAAAAACTTTTTGTGTGCACTTAAGCATTGTGGTTGTTTTTGATTTTAAGCTGTTGAAATGCAATCAGCAGTGAAAAAGAACTCATTTCACTCTGTCTGAGAGACTGTCAGAGATGCATGTGAAAAGTTATTTTTGCCGCTTAAATGGTTAAATACACATAACAGTTTGTGTTAAAATGTCACAATGTTGACTTTGGTCATATTAATTGAGGTTTTTATGGATGTATGAATTTAATAGTTTTTTTTTTTTTTAATTTACAATATTTTACAATGTTTCAAAATTTTACAGTATTTTCCCCTTACAGTAAATAAGGATTTTTCTTTATTATTATTATTATTTTTTTTTTTACCATTAACCAATTCACTGAAAAAATTATTTTCTCTCGGTTGCTGCATTAGCAGAAGTGTACCGTCTTTGTTCCCTTCACACTGACTTGATCTTCCACTCTCTCAGCAAGTAATTAAACCGCTGTGTTAAGAGAAGAAAAAGAATTCCCCGGTATCGTACACCAGCTATCTGGCCGATAGTAGAGGTAAACCAGTGTTTGAAGCCGAGAGAGCCATTTTTATTGCATCGTATCAGCCGTGAAAGAGGTGCTAAGATGGACACTCTGTATCACCGCCGCACCAAAAACTAATCTAAATGGAAAACACATTGTCTTCATTATTTTGCAAGTGCTGAAAGAACATTGTTGCCATAGTAACTGGCAGGGGAGGCCGAGGGCTGCTTCAGGGCCAGTGAATGGAGTACAGGAGAGCCCTCCCGAGCCGACTACAGAAATGGCCAGTTAGTGAGTGTAAAAGTGCTGCTCACTCATGTAATTAATTTCAAGGAGGATTGGCGTGCGGGGGGTGCTGGGATGCAAGGTAACAGATTTAACATGGATACTTAGGAGCCCTTCGCCGTGAGTCAAATGGCAGCCCTGGAGCCCGAGAGAGAGGGCAGTATGCGAGTGTGCGGTGGGGGTAGATGAGGGAGTGTGTTTGATTAACAGCAGCGATGATGACATGCTGTTTTGCAAACATGCGGCTGAAATTGCTTGCATCCATAAAGCCGTAGCTGCCAGGCATAGCTTGAGTTTTTCTCTGGAGGATTTTTAACGAATGCCAAGAAAGCTGTTGTTTTCACGAGGTGGTACCAGACAGCGTGCACGCACACACACTTATGTACAGACCGAAAAAAAAAGGCTGAAGAGCTTTATTTAAAAAAATCATATGAGGAAAAATAGCATCAGTTCATATCGCTAATGCCATGAAATCCAGACCAAATCCATCCTGTGCTCGTCTCATATTTTGAATTCCAAAAGGATGTTCTTTTCAAGCTGTTGGCTGTAATTCTGGGAATCCAAATTATAAAGGTCTTGCCAAATGGGCGGGGCTTAGCAGTTTATTTTAACATGAACATTTGTGTCAATCAGCTTGCTTGATTTAAATGGCTTTGTGCGTCAAATATAAACTGTCTACTTGGTTTCAGGAGGTGTTGGTTAATGATCTCCCGGGCGGCTAATGAGAAAGAGCTAACCAAGGTGGGCCGGGTGTCAGGGACGGGGCTCTTCTCCAAGAGGGAGGACAGCGGCGTGACCGCTAATGGCTGCCGCGCTTGTGTGGAGGCTGTTTGTCATGGCAATTCATGTCAGGGTGTAATTGGTTTACCTGGGCGTGTGTGTTGTGAGGCTTGTCTGCATAGCTAAAAACAAATTACCCACCAGTGACCTTTCGGCTACGCCAACCGCCTGGCCACACAGAGGCAATCGGGTGGGGAGGAAGTAGAGATGATGGGAAGAGAGCGAGTCGGGAAGAGTATTTGAGTGCCATGATGGTGCTATTTCTTGACTGCTGTTTGAGGGAGTGTGTTTGAACGAGGCATGCCTTTGGGAATATTTATTTGAGCCGGTTCACAGCAGGCAAGGTTTTAAAAGGAACAGCGTCCCTTGCAGACCCCGGCCGTCCCACGCCGTATTTGCCCGTGCCTAGATGAAGGAGACCGCTGGTTTTGAAAAGCAGCGCCTGTACCATGCAGCTTTGCTTGCACCACTTATCTGTCAAGAGCAGTAAAGGGGGGAGAAAGGGATGCCGTAATTCCCTACTTCTTGCATGAAGGATACAATATCCATTTTAGTGACAGCGTAGATGGGCCTCAATTTAAATCTTAATCCACGGGGGCTGAGTCGCAGTCGGCCGGATTGATTCTAGTCCGCTGCGTGTGCGACTGCGTGCTCCGGGCGACACTGCACAAGTTGATTTTCTTTGTGAACGTCTGACACTTTGCCGCCACCCTCTGCGTGCTCGTTTCTGTCTTTGCTGGCATGTACGGATGACAAAAGCGTTCTGGTCCTGTTTTGTTCATGCATCTCTTCATTGCCAGAAGACACTTCCACATGAAGACTGGAGATGAATTCCTTAATTGAACAAATGCAGACCTGTTGTTGGAATCTAATTTCATTTTTAATGTAGTGTATGCAGTGCAATGCAGTGTTAAGCTGTGCATATATATGTATGTATGTATATATATATATATATATATATATATATATATATATATATAAAAAACAGAATTATTAACAATTCTCAAACATGTTTTTCATCATGCATTGTAAGTAACCTCAGTTGGGTTTTATTTGAATAGGTTAATAAAAAAAAAAACCTAACCCAATAACACATGATAGCATTTTTATAAAATAAAAAAAAAATATATATATATATATATATATATTGTTATTATTTTGTATATTTGCTTTTATTATTATTATTATTATTACTTATTATTATTCTGTAGAGCCAGCCACTGCTTACGCAGACAGGGCTTGACCAGAAGATCATGTGCTAATTGTGAGTTAGATGTCAATCAATTTCAGATTGATCTCTTTGGCTGCGCAATCCGAGTGCTTTCTAAGCAGTAAAACCTCTTTTCTAACCAGCTGTACTCCGTTCTCTAGCCCCCGGACATAGTGCACTTGTAAACTGGTGTAGTAGCAGCTATGAGCTATAAGCACTGTGCCATTGATCAGGTTGTTTAATTAGTGAGTGAGATAATTAAAACTGTATTTTCAGTCAGCTGGGTTCATCACCATATTTTTTTTAAACCAACCGATACCAAGTAGCAGAGTTACACCATATTGACAAGTTCTATTCCTGGAGACTTTTTTTGTGCCTCTAATAGATTCTTTTCATTTAATTGGAGTTTCACACTAATTAGATTTGTCTTATAAAACAGAAGCAAACTCTGGCACAGCAGGAGCCGCTGAGCAGGAGGTCGGATGTTGGAGATTTGTTGAGAAATGTTAGTCTCACTTGTGAACAGTATGTAAGCGTGTGGCGGTTTAAATCACTGATTTTCTCATCTGTGATCTTGCTAAATAAATCAGGGCAACGTCTTTAACATAATGCACTTTTTTGTAATCAGTTTTCATTTGGATGCAAATGTACTTTTTTTGGAAAGAAAGAGAGACAACGTTTCTGCATACATGAAATATAAGTGAGACAAGTACAATTATTTTCGGAGTCTGTAGGTATTGACTTTAGACATTAAAAAAGCACTAATACCTAGAGCATTTGTTGAAATATGTATTATTTTTGGATCTTCTGACCTAGGGGAAAGAGCTTCTGTCTTTCAGTCTTTGAGAGAGAGTCCAGAGCACAGCGGTAGACTACAGTTGCTGATGTTTCAGCACTTTTAGAGCAGGCCTGAAACAGAAGGCCATGGAATTTCTCAGCTTACCTATTCAGCAGTAAGAGCCCTGAGGTGTCCACCAACAGCAAAGCTGGTCTGCTGCCTGCAGGGTTCGGTTTACACTGGCCTGTCAGCTCTACACCTCACTCATGGTCCACAAACCCAATGTTTTATTCTGTGGAGCTCACAGACAGAGCCTGAGATCTCATCCACCAGCTTGAAATACAGCCATCCACTTTTACCAACGGTGCAGGAACGTAAATTACACACTTTTTTTTTTTTGTTCTAAAAAGCCTGGCCTGGAAATCCTCCTCTATGCTGTTACCCTAAATTACAAATCTCAGGATTTATGCATCCTTATGAAAGGCCGCATTTTCTTTCAGTTATACCACAGATATAATAAATTGGTGTAGTAAACTTCCAACATTTGCCCTGTTACTGCCAAGTCTCGGCCAAGTCTCTCTTTTTAAAAAACTAAATTCATATGTAAATGTATGAAATCTTTGTAACTTTCACATGACAAGCATTCATCTCATGCGGGCTCTGCTCCTGAATCCATCTGAAGGAGTCTTTTATGCTCTGAGAGATGCTCAGTAGCTTTCTTGCCTTGATGTGCATTAGGGTCTATTTTTAGATGGGAACAGTACATAAGATTCACAATCATGTGTCTCACTGTGACCTGATTTTTTTGAAGGCTTACTGACCATCCATTCATAACCACAGCCTGGAGTAATGAGAACATACAGAAACCGATGTAGAACTATACTGCATTTTGATTGGATTTATATCAGTGGTCCACAAACTATTATCTGTAGAGATTTAAAATGAAAACAAAACAGAAAATTCATTATGATTTGGTTTACCAGTTGATTAATTCAGTGTTGCTGTTTTTTTTTTTGTTCAGTATTTTTTTTATTATAAAATAAATATAATTAGTTTGGGGTCACAATTTTTAAGTCTCTTAAGGCTGCATTTATTTGAATAAAAACACTGTGATACATTTTTTCCTGATTCCTTTACAATTATTAAAGGGCTCATACAAAGCCAATTTTCCACAAGCTAATATGATTCTTTAGGGTCTTAATGGAAAGTTTGTAAAAGGGTTTGTTTTAAAATTTCTCAAAGATAGTTTAAAAAATCGCTCATTTTACCCTGTCAAAAACAGCTCTTTAGAAATCACTCTGTTCTGTGTACTTCCCCTTTAAATCTTCACGAACGCCGCTGACCCCGCCCCTCTTTTCCGAGGGACTCTCAGAGGATCTTTTTTTAGCCTATTCATAGTGAAACTTGCTAATTAGTACATTATTAGAAAAAGGCGATTTGCAAAGATTCATTAAAGACATTATTCTCACTGCTTCATACTTACTGTAAGTGAGGCTGGATCATGAATGATTCATGCAAACATAAACGCATTTCAGTGCGTTTCCCTTCAGAACCAAACGTAACTTTAATCCTCCTCACTCAGGGCGGGTCTGAGGTAAGACACCAGTTCAGTCTGTGTGACACGCTGCTGTCAATCAAATATTGTGGGAGTGGCCTGTCATGCCGACATGCATTTGAAGATGGTTTGATTTCAGAAGGGGCTTAACTTAAAACTTATTAAATAAAACTTATTTTTATTAAATTAAAAGAAACTACTAGGTGGATCTTTATTATTGTAGGGTGGTTGTGTGTACACACACTCCCAACACACATTTCAGTCCAAACAGCTTGAGAAAGTGCATGCGGCACCGGATGACCCCTTTAACAATTATTTGTTTTTATTATATTATATGTTTAAGTTGTTATTATCATCATTTTTTTGCAATGTACTTTACTTTTGATTTCAGCATCGTAGCTGAATAAAATTATTAATTTCTTTAACAAAAATGGCCATACTCCGAACATGTAAATAGTGTAAATTAAATAATTTTAAATATAACTATATTTCTATTATATATATTTATTTATTTTATTATTATTATTTATTATTTTTTATTTCATGGGTACCTTCTAGTGAATTTGTGATTTAAGTTACTTTCAGTGTAAAAATAGCATTTTTGGATTATTTATGGAATTGTGGATTTATGGAAAATTATGAATTGTAACAACTGTTTTGAGTTTGTTGGTTGTTAATTTCACCTCTTCATTTCAGTTGTTTAGTTACCTAGTTTGAGAACCACTGCTTTATGTTTCTCATATAATTCAAAAGGAAGTGAAGGAACTCAACAGAAGCAGCCCCCAGCAGCGGGGGACTTGAGCTGGTTTACCGCTCCTGCCACTCTAACCCACTGTGAGCTGAAAACACTTCCTGGTTTATTTACACAAGGCTGTCCAGGCCTGGCACTTGGCGATCTCTGACAAATGAGAGAATCTCAGGATGAGCCAGAGGAGGGTGAGAGAAGATTGTTAGGAATGCTGGACATGCTTTTTCTCAACCTCACAAAGACGCACACACACCGACCTCCATGCTTAGCAATCCTGGGCAGCGTGTTGATAAGAGCAAAGGGTTAAATCGTGATTTACGCACAAAGTGATTTGTTGCCGTTTCAGGTTGGACCGGCTGAGCGCCACACAGACCCAGGGAGCTCTTATCTGAGATAGCTGGAGTTTTTCTCAGCTCTGGACTTGCCCCGCGCAGTGAATCAGAGCTGAAGTGAGCAGATTCTGAGGAATGAGTGCAGAAGGGAGAGTGAGTTCACCCCCCCCCAATGTATTCATGGCATGATGGGATTGTCCTGGGGTATCTGGTGACACATACCTGCCATTGTAGAGACCCCTGACACTGTACTGCTGTTCAATATTTATAGACGACAAACGCTCTCAAATATCAAATAGTTAAACAGCTGCGGACAATTTCAAAACTGGCTGCCCATTTTGGGAAGTGCACAAGCTGCAGGGATAGTTGCCTGTGTAAAAGAGTTAATTTTCTAAATCACTCTCTTTATATTGGGTAATTAATTGATTTTAAAGAGTAGTGCCGTACTTATTTCCATGCAGTGAAGTTCAGGGTGTCTAAACGGCCAATGAGGAGGAAAATTGTAGCACAGTGATACACAATAAATCGAATCCAAACTGACCCCAGATTAGTAGAAAAAGGTTATTATGTGTTGGCATCATGCGGTGAGCTGATGAAAAATGGCTGTCACATCTCCAGCCTGGCGTCAGCAGCTCCCTCGTGAGAACTTCCCCTCAGGTGAGAAATTAAAGTGGATATTATCTGTGCAGCGGCCCAGCAGCAGATCAGTATGAGGCCAGGATCCATTTTGCTCCCTGCACACAGGAAACGCTGGGTTGACATTATTTTCAGGGTGGCCATACTCGCCCTCTGTTAGTGATGTGCTTTTCATTCACCTACTCAAGGGCAAGGTCAAACCGACTGAGGTCGTTCCGCTTCTATAGAGGTGTAAAGGAATTGTGAAGAATCACAGTGTGGAATGGTTTCAGATGTGAGCATTCATGAGAATACCTGTGGTTGCTGAACTGTTAGTATTTTGCAATGGTAATGTATATAAGAAGGTGATATAGATTGCTTTTGATTGCAGACGGTTCTATATTCATGTTGTTTATGATATTTCTCAGGTCAGTTAGGTACCCAGGATATTTGATTGACTGAACAATGTTAATATTAAAATGTTTAATTTTAAATAAAATGTGTCTATAATATATAATATATATACTATTATACTATTATATTACTATTAATAACACATTAATAAATACAATTATTATTTTATAAATATAACAAAAGATAGCATATGTAGCAATTATAGAATATAGTTACCATTTTTATACATTTTAATGTGTTTATTTTTTTATGTTATTATACTATATTTAGAGTATATTGATATTATTATTAATGTGGATTTTACATGGCTTTTTAAATGCATTTCCATGCATCTTTGCTAGACAATATATTGCTATTATTGGTTATTTACATGAACATTGCAGAAAATAATTATATATAAACATATATTGCAAAGAAATATATACTTTAGAAATACTTTAGCAAAGATGTAATCTAAATATCTAGATATCTAATGCAGCCCTGTATCAGCCATAAATGCAAAACATTTAGAAAGTTTATATTAATATATATTATTATATTATTTATATTATATAAAGTAAATATTTAAGGCGAGTAACTAATAATATTTAGGAAATTAAAATTAGTTGTTTGCTTAATTTTTGTATTTATGTGAATCATTATTATAATACTTTTTAAAAAGTGGATTGTGTTAGCTATTATCACAAATTTAATGGCTGACCACCAATTAAAATTGTCTGTTAGTTGAGGGGAGTTTGTGGAGGGGGTGGTCTGCCCGTACATGTGCCCTCCCCTCTCTCATCAGCTCACAGATGGGTCACACCAACCTTCTGTTCCAGCAGGGATCCCAACAGATCCGAGCTCCCAACAAATAATGAGAGACAGGTAGAAAAAGAGGAACAGAAAGAGCAAATTAAAAAGAGCGGGAAGGATGGGGACTGTGATATCGTGGAGGATGAGGTGAGCAGAGAGGTGAAGGGACAGAAAAGCAGACTCGTGTCAGTAGCTAAGTGCCTTGTGACCAGAATGAAACAGAAAGCCTCAGGCAGATGTAAAGAGTAAAGAAGAAAAGGAGGGGGTGGCAGAAAGGGAGGGGGAAAAGCGGAAAGGGGGAGTCGGTTTGAGAGTAAGAGGAAGGTAGAGTGAGTGAAAGAAATAAATAGAGAGCATGAGAGGAAGAGAAAGGGAGGGCCACGGCGGGGGAAGATGGTGAGCCGGTGCGGCCATGTTGATTGGCTTGTATGAAAACACATGACTGCAGTGGGAGCCTCTTGCTCAGGGTGAGTGGCTCTGCTTCAGACCAAACCACATTAGATGAAATGAATCCATTCCCCAGCCTGTTAAAGGAGCGCGCAGCCTGGGTTCCGGTGAGGGAGGAGGGGCGGATTGAGTGGCAGGAGAGAATGGGGGAGAAAGAGAGGGAAAAAAGAAGAGAAGGGGGCAGGAGGAGGCCAGCACACACACATATGGTGCTAGAGAGACTGCTCAGGAGATTACGGCACATTTTAGGTCAGGACAATAGAGAGCAGTGGAGAGCCTTTACGCTGCCTTTCTGGACTCACATAACAAACACTGCCTTGTCCTGTCTGCAGGGGCCACTGTCCAGCTCACTGCTCCACGAAAAACCAACAATATAGTTATGGGCTTGATTTTCTTTCACTGTTTGTGAGTTTCTCACCGTTTTTAGGATTTATACAAGGTTTAGGAGTGAGATGAAAATGTATTTGTTTCTTGAGTTTATTTGTACTTTTAATATACAGTGGCTCTATGTTTTCTTTAAAGACAGACATCATACAGTAAGTACGCTTTTCGTACAAAGAAAACGTTGTTATACTGTTTTGTTTATAGCTACAAGAACTTGAAGAATTTGAGTGGAATATGGCTGATAAACGTAAGTTGGGAGAAAAGCGTCATTTGTGTTTCCTTTTTTAAGTTCAGCAATATTACATTAAATAGATTATTTGATCATTGATAATACATTGACATCTTTTGTAACATTAATAATTTTCTACTAAAAAATTTAAATGTTCTTTTGAGCTTTTATTCCACAAAAAATCCCTGAAAAATGTGTCACGGTTTCCACAAAAATATTAAGCAGCACATCATTGCTAATAATAAGTGAATTTATATATAAAAATAAGTGTTTCTTTAGCAGAAAACCACCAGCATATTAGAAGCCTGGAGTAATGTCTGCTGAATACATTTTTAAATGGAAAACAGTTACTTTAAACTTTAACAAATATTTTACAAATTTTAACAAATTATTTCTGGTCAAATAAACGTAGCCTTAGTCACCTTAAGAAACATATTTAAAAACATTTCAAAATCTTTTGATCGTATAAAAGTGTCCAAATACTTTTTGGGGCCCTTATAGGTGATTAATAGGTAGTTGGTGGCGATCGATCCGAGAAGACAGTGGGATGTGGCACTAAATGGGGTGCACTTGTATGTAGACCCTTGCCTCTTTGCAACTCAGCTGTGACGGTTACACCAACAGGTGCTGAGACACTTCCCTGTGCCTGATCTTTAGTGTGACTGTGCTCTGATCACTCAAGCTGAAAATGAGTCCCATAGGTTCCACCCACAGACCGCCCACAGTCCATGCACTGACCGTCTGAGGCACTTTGTGTACGAGACCCGGCTGAGATGGTCATTTCCGATCTGATTGGCTGGTGCCACGTAACGTTCATGAAGTCAAGAGTACAGCAGCCCACCTGGGAATAAGCACAATTTCGAATCGTAATAACTAATAAGCAGGAGTGTATAGTTTGCATTTTTACTATATTTTGATGAAAGTTGTCAAATTGGTTATCAGCATTCTTCAGAATATGTTCTGAAAACAACTTTTTCTTCAAGGGTATATTTGCACAATTGCAAAGAGAGACACAATAATGTCTCTTTAATCACTTCAAGCTCCGTTCTGATTGGTCTTTTGACCTGTCAGTCAGACAGATCTTTCCTCAGTAAGTGGGCAGCTCTTGGCTAGACTGAGATTGAAAAGATTTAATGCTTATTGTGTTGAGAAACCATTGTCCCATGTTAAAGTGGCGAATGAGAAGTTTACACCACATGAACGATTCGAGTTGCTTTGTAAAGATCTCATGGTCGGATCTGAGCATGAGCTGTAATTATGATCGGTCTTTTAAGCTTGGCCTTTTTCTTGAATTGTGTTCTAGGCTGGTATCAGTCTCTCAATCCCTGTCCTTAACCCAAGAGAGCGGCTGATGGTATTTATAGTGCGCTGCCTTTGAAAAGGGAGTCAAGCGTGAGTGGAAATGCAGAGCTCACTCATGCAGTTTGTGTCTGATTATGAAGAGATAATTCTCCCAGCACAAACTAAGTTCTCTCTTTCTCTCCATCTCTCTCAGCCCTCTGTCTGACCCCACTTTTCATAAGATTAAACGACTTTCCACAGTGTTTTTTTAGACTTCACTTCTTTGTTTTTGTTTTTGTTCTGACAATATGAATTATATCTAGTCATGATCATCTGGTGATTTTTTTAAGGTTTAGTTTCTGTGTTCTGCTGATGTTTTTTTTTTCTTTCTTTTTTTTTTTACCTGGATGTCAACACCTCATGTCATTTTATTTTAGGTATGATGTTGTGAATTCCATAAAATAATATGCTTTATAAAACTGATATTGGGTGATTAAAACTAATTATGCGTCTTAAATATGAGTTGTTTTTTGTGTAGAATTGCAGGTTTAAAGATATATATATATATATATATATATATATATATATGCACACATAAACACACATGTACAATTATATTTAATGATTTATTCAGCTAATTAGACACATAATTGGTATTTAATCTTATAATTACATAAAGAAAATTTAATTTTGAGTTAGATGGGTCCAGGAGCAGATAAATGCTATGAAATTCTTCCAGCATGTCTAAGTTTCTGACTGTAAACTTTTTGTTTTGGAATGACTCCATGGCCGGCTTCTGCTTCTCTTTGAATAATGAGAACAAGAGTTTGTTTTCATTGAGGTAGTTGGTGTGTTATATAACTGGTGTTTTTCCAGCCTTCATTGCCTGAGAGAGTGACAGAGAGAGAGAGATGCGTGATCAAGCTGTGTGGAGTTTTGGACCCTGCTTTACGGCTCTTTGACGTCATGGATCAGGATGTTCAGCTGCTGCTGTAAAGATGTTTTCATGTCATCATCGCCCTTTTGAAGCCCGTAGCTTAGAGTTTGCACACCAAACAAAAGCCTTCTCATGAGAAAGAAGAGGAGGAGGAGAGTGAGAGCAGTCTAACACCCCCCCAACACTCTAGTGCTCTCACTGCTGGTAGCTGGAGGTGAGAGTGACAGCGGGGTAAGGAGGGAAATAGTTAATCAATAGCCACAAGGTCAGACAGGCGAGTCTCTGGTTTGAGCGGTCCCTGTTAGTGGGTTGGAGCAGAGGATTTGTAGCGCTTGTAAAGGCTTAAAGGAACACTCAGCAGTTATTTGTGGTGGTGCTGATGGTCAGGGTGGCAGGACTGCAGTGTGTGAGAGAGAGAGACACCTGCTGGCCTTTGACTGTCACTGCAACCACACCGACCCAAAAACTGTCTGAGCGGTTTGCCAAATTAGCATTACATTTAGTCAGAGGTAGATGCATATATCAGCGATTTCCACTGCATAAGAACATCTGCTCACTTGTTTTCTATGCCCTTGCCTTTTCTAGTGCTGTATATATATATATATATATATATATATACACACAGTATATACAGTTTTTATGTTTTGCAAAAAAAAAAGAAAATGTTTAAATGAGGGCAAAAATATTTTATTATAAAATTCTTCTTCGGAGAGAGAGGACAGAATATATAATATCCTTTTTTTTTAGTTAATACAAATACTGATATATATATATATATATATATATATATATATAATTGTTTTTCTCACCTATCACAAATTTTGTTTTTGGCCAAATCGGGAGCAAGTTGTGCATTTGTATGACTTTGGGGTTGTGAGTTCAGCACACTTCCATTATGCAGGTACCAGGCCTATCATCCGTGACTTACATGCTTAAACATTTCAGGCTTAAGGCGGCACTCTAATACCTGTCCCGACATCACTTCCTGAAATGCACGGTCTGCTTTAACATATATAGGGCACAATCTAACCCTCCTGAGAGCCAGGGAACGCTCCCCGGCCTGTCACGCACACAGCCAAACTATCTGAATAGAGCTTTATCAGGCTGCCGCAGTGGGTGGTGGGGGAATTTTGCCATATGTCTGTCTTTTCCCACATTTGTGCCTTGAAATTTTAAGAGTGATGGTGGTGAAGTGGCCAGATGAGAGATGAAATCTGGATGCTCCCCTTCCTCACCAATTAATCCTTCCGCATGTCGGCGCAGTGAGTTACAGCGCTGGCCACGGGGCCTCGTGTTTATTTGCCAGCAAATGCAACTGTAAATCAGCCTGCAGCGGCTAAATTGATAACCTTGAATGTAAGGCCTGATACCTTTAACAGCGTGTAATAGACACACTGATGGGGTTCAGGCATTTGCAGAGGTCTGATTGGAGTGTAATTGGTCACAGTTCTTCCGTTTAGCACACACACGCTTGCTCTGCTCCATCCTTAGCGACTTGTGCTGTTTATTTTGCACACATTTTTCTGAAGATCACAGTCGTGCTTGTAAGAAACCGAGAGGAGCGACTTTGTCAACATGAAAGATGGATGGGTCGGCTCCTCCTCACCCACTACTGAAATGTCATCTGAGTGCTCAGTGTCTTTCAGGGCCTTGTTGAGCGTGTGAGGAGATCACAGATTTGCGCTGAAGTGCTCTCTCGTTTTTCTCTTAGCCTGACACACTCTTCTCTTTGTCTGTCCATTTTTCAGAGAGAAGAACTTTAATGGCTTCCAGGTAGAAAGAAAGAGGCAGCAGTCAAGATGAACTCGATTCCTTCGATGGACAGGCACATACAGCAGACCAATGACAGGCTGCTGTGCATCAAACAGGTGAGGAGAAAAGAACCACAGTGACGCAATGTCTGTCTGTCTGTCTGTTCACTGTTCCAGGGTCTCCCACTGCCTCTCTGATGTCGATCTGTAGTTTTCCATTAGCTTGGCTCATATCAGGTTGCCGAATATGGTTGGAGTCTGAACCCTGTTGTCCTCCTTGGCTGTTTTCCAAGCATCCTCTATCAGCTGGCGCTTGTTTTTGTGTTCACAAACACAGGGGCACAACTTGACAGTTTAAATGCAGACATGCCATAGGCTTCTTTTACTTTTAAATTGAGCTGATTATGCTACTGTTCAAAAATTTGGGTGCAGTAAGATAAAAAAAAGGAAATAAATACTTTGATCAAGAGTGAAAGTAAAATACATTGATAATGTTACAAAACATTTGCTATAGTTATAATAAGGATAATGCTAATAATAATAAATAATAATAATTATAATACCAATGGGTCAAGTAACACTATTTATGGCTGCTAAAAATTCAGCTATAGAAATTCAGCAGTAGTAAACTTTTTATTTTAATATATTTTAAAATCTATTATATTAAATTGTAATGAGATTTAGAAATGAAATTTTTTATTTTATTGAAATAAATAAAGGCAGCCTTGGTCACATTTCTTTTAAAAAGATTAAAAAGTATTGAATGGTAAACTTAACACCATACCTAAATTAACATTTTTCACATTTTATCTGTTAGGTCAACTAATTTCTGAGTAACAAACTCATGCTTTTATACAGTGCTTCTTAACCCTAAACCATAGCAGTGGGTATTAATGCATTTAAAGCAAATATTTGACTGGTTAAAGAGCACTTCAGTTTATGAAAACTAATTAAAATGTCCACATGTTTTAATATATCAAAGAGGACATTTGACAAAGTAAAAAAAAGGCATCCACTACTATAGCCAGACTTACACACACAAGTAGGTATGACCCAAGGCTATGTCTTGTGATTCTAGACTTGGATAATTGTAGTGTGCAGTGTAGGTGTGACTTTTTGTACGTCTCGACAGATTTATGGAAATATTTGACATGCCAACTTGTATATTACAGACAGTTCAGCATTTTTCATGTCCACACAGATTTCCGTTAGGCTTTGTTGTCTCTGCATCAATTAGGCAAGTCTTAGCGCTAATACGTTCATGTCTACAGCATGTAAGAATCCATTGAATTTCTGAGCCTATTTAATTGGTTACAAATGACATTATCTCTGTTTTGCATAGCAGATTGAGTCTGATTAAAGCCAAAGACAAAACGCAATCGATTGCTGCTCATTAAACATATTGATATGACATATTTAGAGTCGTCAGTTTAGCTGCCAGTGCTTTTGTCCCAGGGAGCTCAGTTTAAGCGGAGAAGTATACTTTATGGGGCAGTTTCCCGAACAGGGTTTAAGACTAGTCCTAGATTAAAATAAAAATGCTCACAGATGATGCATTTTTGTAAGACATGTTTCTAAAAATTCTTAAATGTCTTAAATTACGTAGAAAAGGTCTAGTCCTGGCTTTATCTAATCCCTATCTGGGAAACCTGGCCCTAGGATTTTATGTCAGGGATTAAATCAGGTATTTTTGCAGCAACGGTAATAATGTTCAGCACATTAGTGCATTTAAAACACCCATATGTAACTAAATGACCTCTAGTTTACATGGAAATGCCAATACTGTGGCAATCTGTGCGTTCTCGTGACATCAATATGTCAAAAACCTAATACTCTTCCATTCTAATAAGGGTGTTTCCTTTCCTCTCTGCCCCATTTCCCTCTTTTCATCATTCTGTCATCCTGTCACTCAATCATACGCCTGGCTGTCATTCAATCTATTCTTCCCTCAACTTTACTCAGTTGGTTATAATGACAGTAGTGTAAAACATTATGTCCAATCTCATGACTAACACCCACATGAAGCCATCAGCATATTGTGATTGTAATGTCGATCAAACGGACCATTTTCTCTCTTGACTTTTTTTCTATCCTCACACCGCCAGACTCTCGCACTGCCATCTGACTTTCATTTACAGAGCCCTTCCTACAGAATTCCTCTGTTTTCCCATCGCGGGCTTCCTCACCAGCAGTTAAAGCCCGCACGCTGAGCAGTCGGCAGCCAATAGCTGTCAATCACACAAAATGATATCCTCTTCAGTCTGAGAGGAGCAGACTGACATCACAATCAACTCAAGTCCAAGCTTTGAACCGAATCACACGCTCACCCAAATCCATTTTCCTTACAAATATTTGCTGTTAATTTTAACTGTATATTATGTATTTATATATATTCTCAGGTCATTAAGTAATATTGTGGCATCTTAGCTTAGTGCGCTCGTTTTCTTTTCCCTATTTGTTGAGCTTCAATGTATTCTGCTAACTAAAAATAAAACTCTTATCATTCACAGTGTTTACCTTTGAACGCATGATAAACGGTCGTATGATCAGAACAATTATCTCGGCTCATTCTCCATCAAGAACATGAGGAGGAATTTAATGATTAGAAATAATAAGTGAAACATGGCACAGCGACTCAGTTTAATTAGGCAGTCTTTCTTTTCTTTTTTCTTCTAAAGAAATTATCATTCACATGGAACGTGAATACAAATTTGCAGAAGAGTATTCTAAAACTGGAGGAGGCGGTTATTCATGGTTCATGTCCCGTGTAGGACTGATGAAATGAGCTTGTGTTCAGGGACTTCCTATGACAGATTTCCTGATGAGAGAAATTGCCCTTAAGATTTCAAGATCCTGAGCTTCTTTTTGCCTTTTGTGTAGTATTGAATAATTTGAAGATTTCTTTCCAGACAATTTCCAAAACGTTTTATTTTTTTAATTTATTCTAATTGTCATATTAGTCATATTCTATACTTACTATTATTATTATTATTTTATCAAGAAAAGATTAATATATTAATATATTAGTGCTGCCAAACAGTTACTTGCATTCAAAATACATTTTTGTTTACATAATAAATGTGTGTACTATGTCTATTTATTATGTATATGTAAATACACATGTGCATGTGTGTGTATATATATATATATAATTTTTTTAAATGTTTGTATTAAATATATTATTTATTAATAAAATGAACATATATGCATGTAAATAAATGTTAAAAATATATACATGCAAGTGTGTATATTTATATATACAGTACATAATAAATATATACAGCACGTGCACATATATTTTGTAAACAAAAACTCTCATTAAATGCGATTAATCATTTGACAGCAATAAAATGGGCATAGAAATCTACATTAAAAAATACTCATATATTATTATAGTTCTGACACACTTCACAAACTTCACAATGATTAATTTCTGCAGTTTTTTTTCCTAAAATGGATTGGGGAGGACAGCAAGAAAAAATTTTTCTTTATATGATGACTGTAATGCAGTGATATTGTAGAATAGATGATCAGAAGTGTAGATATCCAGACCCGGTCAAGCAACATGACTTTAATGCCACTGTAGTGACTGATCATAACACACAGAGCTGCCCTGAGGTGGAGAGGTCCTGTTTGGACACCACATGCTTAGCAGGGGAAAGGTGAAGTGCTGAGATTTGGCTGCTGTTGTGTTAACACCTGTGTTGAGATCCTGCCAAAAACCCTTCACTGCTGACACACGGCTCAGAGTGGCCACAATCACAACAGCGTGCTTTCCTTCCCCTCCTCTCTTTCCTGATAATCGTGCGGTTGGAGCCAGACACCAGAATGTCCACTTAAACAAAGAATCGCCTCCCTCAAAATGGAGATTCTTTTCCACCAGCTTTTTGCGGCGAGATGGGGAACATTTTCTACCCGCATATCCCTTATGCTGTGCAGGATTTACTCAGCGGGGTTCTGCGGCAGTAGACATTGGCTCTTTGTCAGATGAGCTCTTTGTCAACACACACACACCAAATTCGCTCATTCAAATGGCGACCTCTGCCGCCCTCGGAAGACAATGCTGCTTCCTCGCTGCGAGCTGGGAAAGAAGTGGTGTCTGTTGGAGTATAATGGCTAAAGTGCGCAGTCTCCTCCTCGGAGCGGCCAAACTGCACTGGAGCATTAAACGTGCAAAGGCTCTGAAGAAGGTGTGCAGATTGCTCATTTGTTTAAATTTCTTGTCATGTCTTGTGCGCCACCGGTCGCAGGAGAGTTGGTGGGGGGTGGGGTGGGGGGCAGTCCTGAGGGGAGGATAAACAACCTCGGCTCTCAATAAATAAAAAAAAATTGTTGGGAAAAGGGAATAAGCCTCTTTTCATTCAATTCTGTTACAAAGCCCCCCCTCTTGTGCTCGCCTTATTGGCCGGCCCTGCTTGACTATTGCTTTCAGAGGTGCAGATCTGTTACATCTTAGTGGACAAAAGATGATGAAGAGTCTGGATTAGGACGCACTGCAGTGTGTGAGGAGGCCTTGAAGCACACTGAGCTCATTGTCAGGAGGGTGGATCTGTCCCAGAATGCACAGCTGCGTTCGGACCAGGAGGCCTTGGGTTACCGGCTGGGTTCTTGCAGGGCTGTGCAGATGCACCGAGTCAAAGGGCAGGAGGAGTTGGAGCACTTGGCTGACTGAAAACCATATCCACTTCAAGATCTAAATACCACTCCTTGTCGAATACTGGTTGTTTTTAAGAAATATAGTATATATATAGAATATACTATATATTATTCAGAACGGAGCAGAATCATATGAATGATTTTTTTTTTTTTATGATTCATGTGCTCTCAAAAGTTTTTATGTATACATTAAATATTTTTCCGTAGCTTTTCAAGTCAAAGGAACTCTAGAAGTCTAAATGATGTACTTTTTTCCACATAAATTAATTTTCACATGTCCTTCATTACGTATATAAAAACACAACTTTTCTAGTTTTAAATTGCAGTTGTAATATGAATAGAAATAAATTCCTAAGATAAGAAATTCCTATTGAATATTTATAAATCATTTATATTTATACTGATGTAATACTTATATTATGCTTATGTTGAATTTATGGATGTTAAATTTGAGTATTATGATTTTTATGTGATAGTTATGTGATGAAAATGTCATGTTGAAGATTTATGGTTATGTTTTCACAACAGTGTTGGCTATTGAATATTTTCAGTGTTTATTTTATTGCTAAAAATTAAGTGTTTGAAAAGTGTTTTCCCTCTAGATTTTAATGTTGTAATATTTGTTATTTCTTCTGTTCGAACAGCACTTACAGAATCCGGCCAATTTCCAGACGGCAGCCACAGAGCTACTGGACTGGTGTGGAGACCCACGAGCCTTCCAGCGGCCATTTGAGCAAAGCCTTATGGGATGCTTGACGGTAAGACAGCAGCTGCTCAAGTCTTGTCCTCATGTCAGGGGCCAGTGACGAAGGTTAAAGCAACAGTCACGCTTCACGTGTCCCTCTGCCCACCCACTGATCTCTCTCTCTCAGTTTCTTTTCTTCACTCCTGTGACCTCTGCCTGAGACTGATGTTTAAGGTTTTATTATTATTATTTTTTTAATACCTTCTCCTATCTCACCGTGTGGAATCAGGTGTAATTAAATCATTAGTAAGATGAACTTTTCACTCTGAATTCTAGTGGTGCTGAACGTACAGTGGGACACTCGCCCCACATTCTCCATGGCAGTCATTGATTGTGGCATATTGCCAGTGTTTAGCACCTTCAGTCTGATTCAGGTCTCCAGTCCAGGTGCTTTTTGTGGGCATACAGACATTTCCCATTGATTTCTGCTGGACTCATTTCAGCCCCACTCCCACTCTGTGATCTGAATTCCTCATATATTGATTTACTGGAGGCTCTTAGAACATGCTTGTTCTGGCTAGACTTGCGTCAGGTGTCATTGCTGTTTTCCTTAAAAAATTGCCATCATATGTCCTGGATCAGTGTTTCTCAACCAGGGTGCAATAAGCCTTAAAATATATTTTTTTATTTTACTTAATTAAAATGTTAAACATTCAGCTAACATCATATTTTTGAGATTTTTATTTCACAAACGCTATGGGCATAGGATGTTCACCACAACAAAAACAAACTTCGGCCAACCAATTGGCAAGAAGAGGTGAGGTTTAATGCGAGCATAGTATTTGTTTCGGTATAACAGCCTCTGTGTTGTCTTTCAAGACCGGGTTTTTTCCCAATGTATTCAGAGGGCAGACAGCGATCAAGGGGTGAAGCATACGGTTTGAGATGAAAATGAAATCAAGGTAAAATCCTGCAACATCTCATAGAGCGCCTTTAATCCAAGGTTCTGTCCTAACTAGCCGCGACAGTGACACGCGAAAATTTTTTATTAGAAACTGTTTCCATTTCTGCGACATCACGGCTGAAACAACACCATACAAACTATATGACAGTGGATAATCTCAGGTGATTATGTGCTTTATTCAAAGTTCAACATGTCCAATATGAGTTTAAAAATCATTACGTGACCTGCCACACTGAAAGCAACAACAGACAGTTTACCACAGATTTTGAAAATAAACAAAAGCAAAGATGACGTTAAAACTCACTGCGAACCATGAAAGTAGAGCAATCATAAAAACAATGATCACAACATAAAAATGGCACAAATGTCTTGATTGACTAAAATGATTTTAAAATGATTTAAAAATGTATTTAAAATAGGTGCAAATGACAATTTTTTGCCAAAAATAATATAATTATTCTTTAAATACCACCCTTAAAACTTTAAAACCCTCACTTAAACTTGTTTTTCAAAGAAATCTCTATTCAAAATCTCTTTTCAGCACTGACAATGAAAAATGTTTCTGCAGCCCCAAATCAGAGTACTAGAATGGTTTCTGAAGGATCATGTGGCACTAAATACAGATAACTTATTTTAAACTTTAATTACTGTTTAACTGTATTTCCGATTACATAAATGCAGTCTTGTGAGCATAAGAGACTTTCGAAAACATTAAAAGATCTTAATTATCCAAAAAACTGGTACATGTAGTTTCATGTCACAGCTCTAATAAAACGTTTGGGGCTTTTGAGGGTTTCTGTGTGTGTGTTTAGTGTCATTAACCAATTGGTATTTGAAATATATATATTTTTTTTGATTATTCACATGACTTTAGCTCAAAAAAACCTGACTGCATCACAAAAGGGTCTCTGCACCAGCCTTTGAGATGAATGGGAATGTTAACGGACAGCTTTCTCCAGGTATTCCAGACCGCCTCGTGCTGTTTATAGGCTCTGACAGACTGAGTTTGGTCCAGCCTCTCTCTCTCTGGAGTTGGCGTCGTGTGTGTACATGACAGTGTGTCCCCAGACACCATCTTCACACCACACGCGTTCACTCCAAAAGGATGCGCAGTATGTTTGTGCTCTGTATATTGTAATTAATTTGTCTGATGCATTGCGGGTCCCTCAGAGAGCGGCAGAGAGGTTCTTCTCCCCAGGTGAGGATGTAGCGGTGAAGATGGTGGAGAGATGAAAGAACTGGGGAGATAAGAATGTTGGCTGACAGATGTGGACATGTCTTACACATTTCCCCTCAGGCAGCAGGTAGCTCTCTGCTCTCCGCAGACCTGCGTATGGAGCTGTTCTTCCATTGTCTCCCAGCTGCACAATATCAGCACTCAGCCAAATGATAAATGACATCTCCAAACTGTCAGTAGCTTTAGCGATGACAACTTTCTCTGCTGTCCCACTGTCTTTTCTTGTCAACCCTGCATATCTGCAGTGCTGTGGGCCTCACTCTGGAAAGAAATAAATGGCCATTTTTTTCTTGTGTATTATATTGCGAGTCACTTTTTGTGTGCCCTCGGCCCTTTAGCAAAGCTGTAACCGAGGAGCTTTGCGTGGCTCAGTGATTCTGATATTTCTTTCTGTTGAATCACTTAATATTTTAGGCCTGCATTCTGAGAAGAGAGATTATGTGGAAAAGGCTTATGAGAGGATGCATTTCTAAACGCCAGTGGAATCTATACCAGCCCTCGTGGCAGCAAGCCTGGCTGCTGTGTTTGGCAAGTGCAGCTGCAGAAGGGAAATTAAAGTTTGGCAAGAACACAGTGGCGCAGCCTGTCCAAAAAAAAACACAAAAAAAACTGGAGGACAAAAAATGGGCTAGATTTTCAGTTTCATAGATGGCACTCTAGAATCCCGTTAAGCTGTTATTTGACCATTAAATCATGAATAGAGATCTGTCAGCGCAGGTTTGATTTGTCGTTTTTGTTGCACCGCCTTGGTAGCAGATGTATGACAATTTATGATTAAGAAGAGTCACGTTTGCACCCCATGTGGAACGCAAATTGCATGTCAAGCGCCGGGTGTTAAGAATTGAGAAGGTTAGTAAGTGGATAAATGCAGCGCACAGCTGCAGCAGTGTGATACATGAGTCATTAAAGATCATGTGCAGCCTCGTTCAGATTTTACAAGCAGATATTACAAAAGGTTGAATGCCTCTCATTTTATATTGGTTGTGTCTTTTTTTGATGGATAGAATAATAGAGAGTGAAAGAGGAGACAAAGTGAATTCTTTCAAATTGAATGCTATTCAGACCAATATTTAAACCCATAACTTTAAAATGAAAAATAGGAGCCTTAACCACCGCAAATGTTTTTTTATTTTTGATAAAATTTTCAGCCTGTGGTCTTTCCTGTATCATTTTAAGGGATTAGGTTACCAAAATAATTTATTCTAATGTTCTAATCCTATATTACTTTTTTTGTGGAATATAAAAAAGACGTTTGGAAGAATTTTCTCACTGCTATTTTTCAGATAATTAAAAGTGAATCAGGACTGTAAAGAATGTCACAAGTGCAAAAACTTTTATTTCAGTTTTTTTTTTTTTTTTTTCATGGAGAGAGACTGAATAAATCCTAGCTCGGTTCTTTACACAAAGTTACTGCATTATTTGACTTGGAATATACAACCCCAGTATCCATATAGATTGTTGTGATGGTTATGTAATGGTTTGTCATTTTTGTCACCATTATATTTTATTGTACAGACATTCTGGCTAACTTCTCTTTTTGCAGTAAGTCAGTCATGAAGATTTAGAACAGTATGAGTGTGACGTTTTTGAGTTTTCAGGCCCTTTAAGAGAATCCACAGGTAAAGCCGTGTTATGTATTCTGTGTGTGACGTTGTCACCTACCGTCTCGGTCTTACATGTGGCTTTAGGGTTTTATTTACACGCTTTTGAATTGTTTCGCGAAAGATCACAAGATGCTTTGAAAGAAGCTGGAGTTGCGAGTTCAAGGGGCCAAGTGCGGGCTGTGGTCTCTGCGGATCAGGGTGTTTGGAGAACAAACACAGACGTCTGCGCACCAGTCACACAGATCTCTAGGGAAAGCTCATCAATCGTGCCCTGCAAATATCAACACAGTCTTAACACTATTCTGCATCAGTGGAGGTGGCTGTTTTATCTTTTGAATACATTATTCATGCACATATATAAATATTTGATATGATTGCACTAAAAAAGGGAAATTGCTCTTTTATGAGTAGTTTTTGGAGAGATATTTGGTGTACAAGGAAGAGTGGGGGTGGTAGCCGGGTGATGCGAGTATGCTGCTGGTTTTCGCTTCTCTCATGGGAGTCTGGGGTGGAATTTCAAGGAAGCTTAATTGCACATAGCTCATGTAGACTATTGAAAAATTCAATAGCCTTAATGCTAAAGAGTGTTTAGAACATTTCAGCTTGATTTTTCTTCAGTCTTTTAGCGGAGAACTCTGTTTGCACCTCTCTTGTGTGAATGCAAATAATGCAGATGAAGCGCGCAAGTTCCCAAAGACCCATTTTAATGCTCATATGGTCTCTTTCCGCAGGTCGTAAGTCGCGTGGCAGCGCAGCAGGGTTTCGACTTGGACCTCGGGTATCGGCTCCTGGCTGTGTGTGCGGCAAACCGCGACAAGTTCACCCCAAAGTCGGCAGGTGAGAACCGTTTCTCTCATTGCGATGTTTCTTCTCACTCATCATTGCTACAGACACTCTGCCTGTAATGAATCCACATTTCTCATTTAACAATGTGACAGGAAATCTTTTAATTGCAGCATTATGCAATCACAGCGCACGGCCATGCATTAGCATTCTTTCACTTTCCTTTGTCTGACACCCACTCATCTCCTTAAGACGATTTAACTTCCCGAGGTTGTCTTTTCCTGCCGATTTTACACATGGAGCTCTCAGCATGCCAGAAACACCCCCGAATAATTTATTGATAAGCCGCCAGAGTTCACTTTCCAACAATCATCCATCAGCGGAGCAGCATCGCTTTGTAATCAGCTCTGTTTGAAATCCTGACCTTCTCAGCCAAAGCTGAGTGTCCTGTTCTTGTACATTTGTCAAAGTGAATTGCAGACGGGCATCAGCCAAACAGAGATAGATGGTCGGCAAACGCCGGGGTTGAGGTGTGTGAGTGTACTTCATTTGAGAAAGGCCTGACATGGCTCGCTGTTGAGAATGAAGATAAACTGTCCATTTGAACCATGGTTACTGTGGGACACCTTGGGCCTTCCAGAACAGTTTTTTTGTTCATATTTCTCTTTTAGATCACTGCAAAGTTTGTATTAACTGAAATAGCTTTTATTTTTATGCTTTCCGTTTTAGTATTTTGTGTCTTTTGTAGGGATGTAACGGTATCAAAACTTCACGGTACGGTAATACCTCGGTATGAATGGCACGGTACGGTATTTATTGAATCATTTACATAAAAAACAAAACTAATTAAGAGGCTCAAAAAAAGTGCCAGAAGTGTTTATTAAACAGTTTACATGAACACTGAACATATCAATGGCATACAAATTAGCCATCTATCTGTAAACCTTGAAACAGGAACTTAAATTTTTCAATTTTAGTAACAAAAAATTATTAAACCTTCCACACATCCGATTTAATACCCGCTTTAGATGGCTAGATGCCTATCGCTAGATGACGTCATAGGTCAATATGCATATTCATTACGTCAGTGCATCATATTATCTTGCTTTTCTATAGTCTCATAATGTTATTCAATGCACCCTGAGTTTGATTTGATTAAAATGTTATTTAATAATTAACAATAACATTCTTTTATTTATTTACTTATTTATAATTTTTGTATTTATTTACAGTAATTAAACTTGTATTAAGGACGTCAAAATTTCTTTACTCTAAAACAAGAAAAATGCTGATTAATAAATATATTTTTGCAGTAAACAGCTGAGATAGTGGCAGTATGCTGTCAGTAACACTCACGTGGCTTAAATATTTCTCCGTTTTAGTGATATCTCCAATATTTTTCAAATCAAGCAGAGTTCATACCAGTGGTTGCATTCAGAGTAGTGGCTGATAAAGAAATGGCTGGAAGCAGATATGACTCAGACTTCCTCTCTCTCTGTGCATCATGGGGGCATCCATCTTACCTCTATCATAAGGGCGTCTGCCACCCCAGACACACAGACGACAGTGGCACGGCTCAGTCTCATACCCATCTATCGTCGCTCTCGTTTTCTGTCTTCCTTGATGCCACACACTCTTTCACATCCATCACGCAAACACACACAGAAAGAGCGAAAGGAAAAAAAGAGAGAGAAGAGATATGCACGTCAGGTCAGGGATTTGTCGAGAAAGTGCAGCCCCAGCGAAAACCCAGTGACAGGCAGGATGGCGACAGAGGGGCGGCCACCCGACACCACACACCGGAGTTCAGTGTGTCTGGCGCGAGACACTCCCACATTACACGATCAATGCACAATCAGGCGGCCGCAGAGAGCCAGTCACTGGCTGCAGGATGAATTCGTCATGTTTTGCTGTCTCTGTGATATACAATGCAGCTGACACTTGGCTGTGAGGATGGCCAAAAGTCATCCACTTGTGCTTAGAATTACACTTTTATTTGCCTCTTGTAAAAGAATGTTAAGCACCTGTAATGGATAAACGCCAGATGTCTTGTAAGTTATAGTAAAGTAATTCATATTAACAAGATCTCAAAGCATAAATGTGTTTCACATTTCAACAGTTATAGTGTTATAAAATGGTCAATTTGATTCCTTTGTTTTTTTTTTTAAATGTGATGCAGGCATATCAGTTTCTGAATATCAGTAAAACAAGATAAATTTGTGAAATTGTTTTTTTTTTTTTTTTTTAAAAGAAAAAACTTTATTAAAATTTTTGTCAAGTTTTTGTTTACATATTATATGTATGTGTGCTGTGAATATTTATTATGTATGTATAAATTCACACACATGCATGTATTTCATAATTTATATAAAATATGATATAAAATATATTTATTTATAATATACATTTTATGAATATAAATATAGACATTAAATATTTTCTAAATATATACTGTATGTGTGTTTATTTATATATATATATATATATATACATTATACATATAGACAGAAAGCACACATATATTATCCAAACAAACTTATTTTGGATGTGATCTTTTGACAAAACTAATAAATTATTATATGTAACTGTTGATATAAATCAATGTATTTATTATAAGGTCAACATGAGAAAAAATGTGAATATGTATAATACATTATACTGTATAACTGTAAAACCGGAGAAAATACAAAATGTAAAAATGTAATCAAAAATATTAATAATTATATATGTAATAATTATATACTATTATATTATTATATACTATTATATATTTCTTTACTTATGAGTATTATTTTTTATTATCATAGAAAAATGTTTATTAATTTTTACTTAAATTATAATTTTATTTATTTCTGTGTTTATATGTTTTTATTCGAAAATAATTGATGCATACTGATTGGACAAATGCGTTGACAGAAAGTGTTGTGATTGCCACCAGCTGATCTTCAGGAATGTGAGATATAGTGTGTGTGTAGATGAAGTCTAGTCTGTCAGTGTGTGCTGGTTTGTGAGTGCTGACCTCTGTCAGCGGGTTTATCCGGCGGTATTAATCTGTGATTATGGGAATTATCTGTCCACTGTGTGCTTGCATCTGTTTGTGTGTATGTGTGAGTGCTCTTGTTGAGTCTGATCTTCTCTGCTTACATGCTACTGACAGACTTTTTAACCAGGCTTTGTTCGGCACCCCACCGCCAGTGCAATAGGATAATTATTTAGTCTAAAATCTCCCTCTTTAGAGTTGTGTCTGTACCAAGAAATGCTAAATACCTTGTCTGAGATGCTTTTATTAAGCATATGGTAATTATACACAGCATCACAATTGCTTTTGACAGTATTACAACAATATTCTGTCAGTCACAACGGTCTCCTCACTTAGATCAAAATCGAGTTCTTCCCTCTGTATGTCATGCCGATATTTAATCGAGAGCAGGTTAGTTGAGAGATTGACAGCTAATGTGTTTGTCTATTAGGCCATGTTTCTCAGTCGCATGGCCCCATTCAGAAAGCCCGCTATTATTTAAACGTTTTCCTGAAAAAAGGCAGCTTTCAAAATCACGTTTGTGCCTGCGTACAGGAGCAGAGATAGTGTGCCATTGTTCAGAGTGAGATGTTGCGACAAGATAATTGCAAGGTGTGTCTCAATTCAAGTGTTTTTAAAGTCTGTTATCGAGCAGATTTGGCACGAAGCGCAGAAGGCATTAAGTACAGGAATTGGAACAATGCTTTGTTTTTCCCTCTAAAATCTTTAACCAGTGTTTATCAGAATTCCATAGTTTGCGTCATTTTTGACACATTAACAAATAGTTAAGTCATCTTCTATAATAATTATATATGATTGCTTTATTATGATTCAGTCATATAACAGTTATTTGTACCATTTGTGACTACAACAAAAATGGAGGCACTGTGGTGCCCACATTTAATTACATTTTAGTGAAAGGTCTTTCGTCATGTTTAAGTCTTTGGCTCTGATTATTGTTGTTGTTTTTTTAATGTAGAGATATAGTTGTTTGACGCAATTGCACGTCAAAATAAAGTTGACACATGGCTGTTCTCTGAGCAGCGGATTGGCTAAAGTATTAAATTGGCCAATGGCCACGCTGTGGGGCAAAACAGATCTCTCAACGCAATGGTGAGGAATGTTCCCGCTCTACATAGGAAGTCTGTCAGCAGCTTGTAAATCACCCCAGCTGGAAGGCACGTCAGGAGAGCAACCAATCCACCATGTCGAGGGTGACGGATCACTTTCCATCACTCAGCCGTAATTCACATGTCATGTACACACATGGTTTACAGAGAAGACACGAGTGCAAATACACAAGAAACTCAAGCCCAGGGACCTCCCCGTTGGTTTGATATACCGAAAATCCTGCCTACCTCTATCTGCATGATCACTTCATACATTTACTTCAGACGTTTGCTGTGGTTTCAAGTCTGCAACATCAAAGTAGAGATCGTTAGTGGGTCAGAGAATAAGCAATTACCAAGCAATTCAACAGTTTCGGTGCAAATGTGAATAAATATTGACTGCTGTTGAGTGCAACTGTATGAAAAAAACATATTCAATAGAGGCATTTTTGTTTAGTTTTTTTGGTTAAGAAATATTGAAATGATGTATAGAATACTGCAGTTCAATAATATTTATGAAAAGATCAAATCCACCGTTGTCAGGTGAGCCATAAAGTTTATTTTGGACTGCACGATTATGACAAAAAAATAATTGTTGTTTATTCCTTTTGAAATTGTAATTGTGATTATTAATTACGAATTTACATTAAATGATGTTTATACCATTGCTTGAAGCAACCGTATCCTATATTTTAGATCAAAATAAACGAGCTAAAAACTTTTCTGTAGTATTAAGTCTCAAATGTGAACTTTACATTGGATTGGGTCTTCTTTAAAAGTCAAAGATATGCATAGTATTATAATGCTATAATAAAACGTAACTTAGAAAAAGCAGAAACCCTTAAGATAAAACATAGACAGAAAAAACGCACAGAATGCAACAAGTGGATGTTGAACGATTAATTGCCGCTTTGAATGATTCTGTAATTGTGGCATCTCTAATTGTAATTGCGATTAGAAATGAGATTAAAATCAGTTTTAAAATTCGGCTCTTCTGGTTTGATCATTCAGCTACCGTTCAGCTACTTTTAGATGCTCAATTTCTGCTCAGAAACGTGCTGCTTACTTCATTGTAGCTTGCAGTCTGAAACAGTTATGCTGTGTTATGATAGATTTTTACATCAAAACCATCAGCTTATTTATAAGATTGCTCATTTGTAAAGTACTGAAGTTGAGAGCTGCAGAGAATGACTGGAGTGATGTGTTTGTGTTGGTGGAGGGTTATGACTCACTGCTTTGCAGTAAAAGTTAAAGGAAGCTCAAGTTCCTGTTTGAGCCAGCTTTGGCTCTTCACCTCCTTTTTCATGTAGCCTGTAGCCTTGACATCTCTCATTTTCTCTGAGTTATTTCATCCCCTCGTAGCTTGATATTAAAGGTATCTGTCACATGTAGCTCTTCAATGCCAGCAGGGGAGAAGGCGCACACACTGAAGTCTTGATGCTTCTTGCTATATAGTAAGTCTTTGTGGCTATAGTACGTTGGAGCTTTCAATGATTTATTGCTAATTTGATGTCACTTGAAATTATTACAGTGCTTTTTTTTGTGCAGCGTCAAGACATATCCTGCTGTTGATACAGCATTTTTATTAGCAGATTAGGCGATGCTAATTCAGGGACTGAAGAAGAGCTACAGTATGTATTAATTCATTAATGGACGCACGCTATTGACAGCCTGGGGAAGTGCTGGATCCCTTTCTGATATTCAACACTTTTAGATGTGTGTAATTAACAGTGTTAGCAAGTGTCAAGTTAGGCACTTAGCGTTAAAAGCTAACAGTTTCCATTAATTTCACCCTCGCATGACACTCAGGAGGGCCGCCCACCAGCCCCGGGCTTAATTAGCGTGCGCGGTCTGATGGATTTATACATCAGTGTCATGTGATTAGCTCACCAATGAACGGGATTCACCCGCTTTGATAGCAGTAATCGCGGGGCTGCGAACAGCTTTAACTGAATTGATCCGAGCGTGTTGTTTGTTCTCAGTCTTTCTCTGGATGATTTGGTTGAGGGCCAAGATACAGCCCGTCTGCCACAATAGGCCCCGCCCCCTCTTTGCAAGTTTGAAATGTGAGCCGCCCATGCTTTCTCCCCCCCCCCCCCTTCCGCCCTCTGGCAAAGTGGCCGTCGCATTGCATGGATATGTGTATGGGTGCGCGTGTGCATGCATGCGTGTGTGTGTGTGTGTGTGTTTGTATCAATGAATGAGGGTTTTAGGCATGTGGACGTCACTTAGGACACCATACATCTGAGGTGAGAGGACAACTGCTGCTTTTTCTTCCTCTGTCTCTCTTCTCTTTCCCTGCCCCCACGTCCCTCTCTTTCTCTGTCTCTCTCTTGTTTTTTTTTTTTAACCCTTTTGAAACACAACGGTGCTTCCTGTTTATTTGGTGGTTTTGCACTGCAGACACTTTACAGGCTTGTCATTCTGTACGTGTGTGTGTGTGTGTGTGTGTCTGAAGTTTTCGAAGAGCTTAACCTGATTCCCCTGTGGGCTACATCTTGGAGCAGAGGAGCCAGGTATAGCAAGAGCCCATTAGCACAGAACTCCATCTGTGATTGGCTTTGCACTGGAAACCCAGAGACCGCCGCTGAATAATTGATGTGCATTGTGCAGTCGCTGGACAGGCGAAGAGAGGGAAAACAGAGAGAGAGAGAGCCCCAGACAATCAGACCGAGATAGACAGAAAAGCTCGTAGATTTCTCACGGGTTCGTCTTTGCCTGCTGGTAAAATCCCATTTTCTCTGTGCAATGAGAAGACTGCGATGAGAGCCAGATCTCGAGCGTTGGTAAGTCACGTGACGGTCGGAGTGCATGCGAGCGAGGTGCTGGCAGGTGTATGCGCAAGTCCTGCACATGATCGAGTCGTAACAACTAACTGCGTTTGACCTAGTTCCCTCTCTCCCACACAAACGCTCACACATAGAGGGTCAGAGTGGGCTTGGTTATCTCCAGGAGGAGAGCTGACCTACTTGAGGCACAGTGTTTTTGTCAGTCTTTTAGCGGGTTGACATTAGCCTGGCGACAGCGTGGCTCCAGCCGGTTACAAGGAGTCTCCTCCTCTATGCCGGCTACTGCGAAAGTGTGTGTGTTAATTTTTTTACGTCGTTGTAAATCATTGGACAGGGGAGCATTTTTTTAATTTTATTTTTTAACTCTGTTTGAGGTTCTGTTCAATGGGCAGATTTGTGAGGGAACGAACTTGGGAATTTTTTGTAAATGGGGGGGGTATGTGACCCTGCTGTTTGTATATTTAGAAGCCGGCTTCATCTCTTGTGTTTCTACAGCGGTGTCTGAGGCATGATCCTTAGATATTTATAGTAAGTAGTTGTTTCTTGTAACTGCTACAGGGCGGCAGTTAAAGCGTCGTAAGGATAATATACTGCTTGAGCAAAGTCTACAGGTTCCTGTGAAGTTTTGTTAAAGCTCTCGGCCTCGGAGTACATGCTGATGGGGAAATAAACAGCAGTTTGCTGTAATGAGGATCCTGCTGTTCATGTGTGAAACTTCCTCTTCAGTGCTGAAGAGCTTTTAATAGCTTGGTGCTCTTTGCCGTGTGTCATTTGTGTTTGCTGGATTTACTTTAAATAAACATGCAAACATGCTGTGTTATTCTAACTTATAGGCATACTAATGTTTTACACTAGTTCAATTTTCCTAAGCTGTCTAAACTATGCTAGTTTCCCTTGAGGTTAAGACAGCGAGTAGACAGTAGTTTTTTTAATGGTTGTATTTGGATATTAGAATAATCTAATGCTGTGTTGATTGATTGTCTGATGTATAAAATGAATGATTATGTAAATTATAGTGGTAGTAACATAGACTTAAATGTCATGTATTGCTGCATTTACAGTAAGCGGCTTAGAGTGCAAAAAGAAGACTAGCAAATGCATTTCATGAATTTTCCACAGACACTGATAAAGTGCCATTGCCCCAGAGCAAACATTTACCCTTGCCCTTAGTTACAAAGTGGATGCAAGGTAAACATCTAAAGAAGTTGGCTATGTTAACAAACGAAGCAAACCATAACTTGTCACGTTACTGCTGAAGTTGTTTATAGGATAGTTTGGATTTTTAATTTTAAGTGGATGAGAGGTGATCCTAGACTGTAATATAGATATCAGTCTAGTGAACGGTGTTGGTTGGCAGAATTATTATTTATATTATTAATTAAAATGTATTTTGTATTTAACTGCAGTTGTCACCGTTGTGGTAAAATCATTATACGCTGATCTTTTTAATTTCAGAAACATTTTAAACCCCACTGTTCAAAAGTGTGGGGTCAGAAATGTTTTATTTAATTTATTTATTTATTTTGAAAGAAATTATCAGCGGCATTGCAAACACAATAGTAAGGACATTTCTAATGTTAAATAAGATTTCTGTTTCAAATAATCTTTTGAACTTTTTGTTCATCAAAGATCCTGGAAAAAGTATAATACTTGTGATGATAAGCAATTTTCAACTGTTATTAGTAATAAGAAAGATTTCTTGAGCATCAAATTATTAAATCATAATATTGTGTTACAATGAAGACTGGGGAATGATGCTAAAAATGAAGTTTTGACATAACTGCAACAAACTGCATTTTAATAAATAGAAAACTGTTATTTAAAATGTTTTATTTACGTTTTTTAGTTTTACGTTTAACCTAACTTTAACCTTTAGTGTAGAAATACACAACCAATCAATGATGTAAACAAGGATATGAATGAACCGCTAAGATTGATGCATATGTACAGTGAATTTAAGTCATCCTCTAAATCATTATCGTTTTGTCCATCTGTGAATAAATTGCCTTGTCATAAAGGCAAGTTATGAAGCCCAATTATTTCCATTAGTAATATAGGGTAGTCATAGCCTGTAGGAAAAAATGTTGACAGTTGAATTGCGATATGCTTGTTAATGACTAATTTGATATTTTAGATGTTTCCTCATACAGTGACTAATGTGTTAGTCATACAAAGCGTCATTAAAATTTGTGCACATTTGTCCAACTGTAATTTAAATATGTCGTGAGAGATTCTGTGGTGTATTTTTGGACATATTTAGATTTGTAGATGTTGGAATGTCATGTTAAGATTTTAGAATTCAAAATTCAAAACAATCAAATACTCTTTGTTAATACCATTTAAATGTATCAGTTTTTAAAATACTACTACTATTGTGTTAGACCATAATCCTAGATTACATTTGAGTTGCTTAGCCTCAAATTTCTGACAAATGTGCAAGCACCTGGAATATTTCAGCCAATGCACTGATAATTAGTGAGATGAGAAGTCAGTGTTTCGCGCAGCAGGCCGTCCAGAACCAGGGTTAAAAACCTTGTTAAGTCCCATCAATTCAACCAGGACATCAGTTCACCCATTGATGACGTCAACTCTGCTTACTGATACTATCTTGTCTTAATATTTCTTTGCCCCCTTGAGTAAAATGTTGAATTTGAACCCTACAGAAACCACCACCTGCAGGAGATGTCAAAGTGACACAGGTACTCTTCTGTGTTCTAGCATTGTTTGGCTTGTGAAACACATCTAGTGGAGAGATCTCTCTCCTTCTCTCTCTTCATTGTCACCCTGGGCATTCATTCTTGTTTTGTTTTTTTTTATTCATTTGTACGCAGATGAATCACGTTGACGCAGACGCTTTTCATGTGCTTCCTTTGTTTGCGGGATTTGTATTGCGGGGGGTCATTGGCTTCTGACTGAGCATCCATACCTGTTTCACAAACGCATGGGCTGCACTGTCATCTCAGATTATCCCTGGACTTTCTCCCGTCATCTTTTGCGAAGGCACTCTGTGGGTTTACGGCCCAGGTTTTCAGCTTTCTTTCTGGACTGTGCAGCTCATTGAACAGGAATGACGTCCCATTTTGTGGTATTTTATGTCCAAAACAAAGCCTTCATCCGTGTGTCACATTTCTAGGGCTGCCCTGTGTCACGTGCCAGTTTTTCTGTCAGCACTTCTCCGTTTCATCACAGTCATTCATTCCCATTTTAGGCCAATCTGTAGCGACAATGCACTGTGCCGTGTGCTTTAAATTCCTTTCCAATTCAAAAGAGCATCAAGCTGTTTCGATTCCCTCAAACAGACAGCAGAAAGTCAGCGAGCGCACATTGTGCGGATGTTACTGCGCTGTTGGAGGCGCGTTGCATCTGCCACTGACAGAAACTGACAACGACGTGATCGTTTATTTATGCATTCAAATGAGAAATATCAGTTTCATCTGTTTCAAGCAGCTACTCTGTGGTTGTGTTTGTGGAAATCTGTGTGAAGAGCTTTAATCTGACTGTGTGTGTGTGTGTTGTACCAGTTACGTCACCCAGGTCACTTTGAGGCCTGTTAGCCTCAGTTAGGGATTAATAACTCTGACTTGGGTGAGTGTGTGTAGACTGCACTCAGGTTCAGCGCTGGCCTTAATTACGATGGCTTGAGAAAGCCAATTTACTGAAATGCTATTTAAACATTATTATTATTATTATTATTATTCTGAGACTAAAAGACTCTAACTCCTCCTAGAGCTTAACTCCACAGACTCCAAACTCAGCCCAGACTGATCTGACTGATCTCACCGGGTGTCCTATATCTTTTCTAACTGATTTGAAAAATGAAAAATGAAGATTAAAAATGTTAAAAATCCCATTGAACATTCCGTGAATGGGAGTCTGATGAGCCAAGACTCTGCCAGCTCCAAATGTCAAAATTCAAATCTAAACACACTGCAGCCACTTCAATGCAGACTTCCCTTCTATGTACTATTTCATAATACTAATCAATTTAAACTTTTTTAAGCTTCCACTCTATCTAATACTATTTCTAATTGATCTAAATTACATGCTTGCAACATGCTAATAATGTCAGAAACACGCTGATCATGCTAAATTACATGCTAGAAACTAGCTAATCATGCTAACAAAATGCTAGTAACATGCTATCCATGCTATAATCATGCTAAAATCATACTCGCACCATGCTAGTGACATGCTTATCATATTATAAACATGCTGGTAACATGCTAATCATGCTAGAAACATGCTAGCAACATGCTATTACTATCTATCTATTTATAATCTGACTTTATAATCTGACGTAGTATTTCAGACTGAAAACATGAAACTTAATTTTTTTTAAACTTAAACTGTTTTAACTTTTTCTAACTTTCAGCTCCGGCTTTCTCAAGCCAACAAAAAAGTTATTTTATCTAGTTAATATGTGAGTTAGCCTGGCTTCCGCGACTATTAAGCTTATAGGAGCTTAGTCTGGCCAACCTGCGTCCGTCAGATGCCTCTGTATACTACTGGACGAATCTACAACCAATCAGGACACTCATTCCGATAACGTATGCGTAACGACGGAACTTGAAGCCACCGTAACCTTCATTAAAGCAGAAGGAAAATGTCTTTACTTACTTTAATTACTTCTGCTCAGTTTTCAATGAAAAGCTGTCATGAAAATTTCTCAAAACAGCTGCAACAGCAGAGTCTAACGATTGTTGCTGCTCGGTACTCGCCATGTTTGAAATGGTTCTCAGACGCAGAACTGCTGCGTCATCGCATAACACCCGCCTCAGTCGTGCCGGAGGGTGGGGGGAAGCTCGTTTCTCATTGGTTTCCATTTTTTTGGGAACTGAAATGCTCTAAAACAGCAGCTTGGCCAGACTAACTTTGCTCGTGAAAGGAATGTAGCGTCAAAGGAAGTATGCGCGGGCCCAGGCTATATGTGAGCCTCTCGTATGTGAGGACCTGCCCTGTGTCATTAGTTAATAGTAGTGTGCTGCCTGAGCACATGCCTGCTGTATTACCAGCCACTGAGAACGCAGGGAAGACTGTTTCCATAGACTTCACTTTGCCACAGTGCATTTTTACAGTTTGAACTTCCCTATTATCAGGGCCAGATAGAATCTGCTGCCGTTTTCCCTTTTTTTTTTTTTTGTGAACGATGGTTGTTCTTTTTCTGCAAAATGCAATACATGCCTAGTAGTCAGTTAAGTGTGGATGTTACACTTAGGAGTGGACAGGTTGTGTGATTCTTTTAGTGAGGTTTGGCTTTTGGTTTAACTTTAATTACATTTTTATTTATTTTGTAAACATAATAAAACTTGTCCAGCTGTGCTGAAAATACTATGTTCTTACTGAAAGCATAAATTAGCCAAAATAATGAATAAACAAGCATTTAATTGGAATTTGTTTGTGAACGATAGTTGTTCTTTTTGCAAAAAGAACACATGCCTGTTATTAGTCTGTTAAGTATGGATATTACTGACACAGTAATTAAAGATCTAAAATAGGTTTGAGCTGTGAAAATTTTGGCTCTGGCATGCTGTTTGCTTGTATACACCGTTATTAGCTTTTGTTTTTGTAGTCTTTTCTTGTATTCCCTTCACAAACCTGCATTTTTCTGGCATGTGTGTGGCGGTTTTACACAAATCTCTGTGAAGGCTGTTGGGAAGTTTTCATTTAAGCTGCTTACACTCACTGGAAAAGACCTGCATTAACAGATTGAAGTATTTAGGATGGATAAATTTGAGGAGGAATTCGTAAAAATTAGGCTGAGGAAACCATTATTTTCAAATAAACATATTACCTGCGGCTTGAACTAAATTCATTATCATTTTCTGTTTAATTTTTAATTTATTTGTTTTTTAAATTGCACGAATGACTTGAAAACATTGCATAAATGCTAGTTTGTAATTTTATAGACTTCAATAAAAACAGCTTTTAATAGTTTCTCCAGTGGTCTCTATTAGCCATTGCCTGCTGTTGGATTTCTCTTTGGTAGGTTTTATAGGTCAGGTAAGGTGCTGTGATGATCTTAGTGAAATGAGAATGAAGGGCAGACACAGTATGGCCATGTGGACAAGCAGGGTTGCGTATTTTCACTAAGTGGTCAAGGAAGGTCAGTCGACATGTCTGCCAGTTCACTGTGGCATCAGTTTGAGACTCTCACAGACTCACAGATTGAGAGTGAGGGTGAGAGAAAAGGTCTCCAAGGACATTTGAAAATATGACTTGTGTTATGATTCCAGCCACATTTTTATGTTCTAGACATCCTCATTAGATTTGAAATCTTTCCACTTTTCAAAACTGCACTTTTTTTTGTTCCAAACCCTAGTGAACTGCCTACCTAGCATTTTGAAGCATTGTGGTTTTAAAGCATCATTTAAAGCATGTTTTGTCTTCTAAAATATCTTTTATTATTATTTCTTATTTATTTATTTGCCAAATTTGAGCCAATTTTATATAGATGTGTTGTTTAGATTTCTTAAATCAGTCACTTACGATGTTTCATTTCCTTTAGATGCTGCCTGTGTAGGTAGTAGGACAGCTCAATTGATTTTTGGAACAAAGCCTTTGATTAAAGAGTGAAGTTTCTTGACTTCTACTCAAAAAAAAACACCTTTTGCTGGCATCTACCTTTTATTAGCAACATCATAATCAAAAAGCTCATAATGAGGCGTTGAAGCCAGTAAAACTGAGAGTTTGGCCGAGAAGGGGTGCTGGCAGTGATGAAGCAACCAACCTGAGAAGGAGCGACAGGCAAACATTCTTGGGGCTGCTTCAGAAGCGATTTGGGTAACTGGGGGTGACCTGGGTTCCCTACATACTGGATCATTTGGGGATTTACCCTGGTCAGTTATTCAAAGCCCACTAAACCTGCTTGGAGAGCCTCGTCTCTAGACAAAGAGCAGACGGGGAGGGGGGGTTGGTTTGGGTTGGTTTGTGTAGTGTCTGTCTCTCTGCTCTGTTTTGCCAGAAGTCTGTAGAGCCACAGGCTGTTGTCCCCTCAGTAAGATGGTTTCTGCTGCAGTCTGGCACCTTTAGAAATGGCAGAACATGGCTAATATGAGTCACAGATCTTGTATGGATTGCATGGATCTTACAGCGTTAGCAAATGTTGCTGTCTGCTACTTTGGAGTGCTGTCTTTTTAAAAGAATGACAGAAATGTCTTAAATAAGGAGATGTTTTACTGTAGTTTTTTTAATGTAATTTTACTTCATTTTATTTTTTAGTTACATTAGTTTTACTATTTTAGTTCCAAAGTTAATGCACTAACTAATATAATCTAAAAATGTTATTAAAACCTTGGTGGTTGCCAAGTTTTAGAATATACCATAAAACATATGGTTTTTGTTAACAGTAACACTGGAATCACAGCCCACCTTTTCTTATATTAAGATTTTAAGTGTTTTATGATGACACAGTATGACACTGTACACTGATTTGTAAACACTGTTAATGTCTTAACAAAATTACTCAAAATAACTCAAATTAAAACGGCTGTCCTACACTGTGTTCAACAACCATTTTTGAAGCTGCTGTGTTGTGATAAATGGCACACGCAAGTCTCAGACTGTATTAGTCTGGCTAGTGTAAGCAAACCTAAGTTTTATCGTCTGGCATGGCTTTGTGAGAGCTATGCTCTGTGTTGGTACTCGTCTCTTCCTGCTGGGATCACTGCCTAGTGCACACCGCTGTGAGCCAGCCCTGCCACCATAATGCCCGCTGACATAGACCCAACACACAGCCATGCCACCGAAATGCCCATTGCCACAGAGCTACAGTAGCTTACTGCCAACTTAACACTCAACACAACCCTTTCTGGAGCAGGTGTCTGGCAATGCGAGCACAACTAAATGAGGGAAGGGAGGCAGATGAAAGGAAAACGGAGACTGAGAGAGGCGTTTTAATACAGGGAATGAAAGAAAAATGTGATTAATGCCGATTTACTGGTGAGTACGGATTCATGATATCATTTGTTAGAGAAACTTTCCTTTTGCTCCTCATTGTTGCTATTTCGGTAATGCTGTAAAATACAGTGGGGTGTAAGGACAGCATGACTGTTTCACCAAAAAAACAAAAAAAAAAACAACGTATTAAATAACGAAACATGCATGATTCTGACCACTTTAAGTCAAATAATTTTTGGAAAGCTCCTCTGTTGCTCTGCGCTTGCGCAGTTGTCTACTTGCACAACAGGAGCTCTATGCAGGCGTGACTACTGCAAATTAATTAGATGTCGTTTGTTTTGAAATTCCTCCAATCTTGAGACATTTTGTTCTGCTGCTGGGGCTTCTTTGTGTTACAGCGTTTATGCAAAATGTATTTTATGTACGCTCAGTGATATCTTTTCTGTTACTGGAGCATTTCAAGAGTAAATGAGCTTAATATTGGACCAAAAATCAGTGCATCCCTATTGATGAGAGAGATCACGTTACAGTAAACGTTAATATGACAACACAGCCCCGTGGGTAGTGGTGGAGGCAAAGATGTTTGTGGGTAAAATGGTGTAGCTGTATTCAGCTAGGTGTGAGGGATATTGTACGCTGCCGGAAGGTGCCATGTTGATTAGGTTGTTTTTCTGTGAGTTTACTGGTTGAATTACAGGCAGGAGAGCTCTAGTCTTTGTTACGTGTGGGAGGCATGCTAGGCGGGGAACAACAGTTGAAAATTGGCAGGCGGCGTCTGGCTGTAACCTGTCATATGAGCTCTAAGTTGGTCTTTTGTGAGAAAATAGCAGTTGCCAGCATGCAGAGGTAGTGATTTTGCTGGCCGATAAGCTCTCTGTAATGGCAGGGTAGAATAATTCTCATTGAAGTAGGTGGGTGATTCCAGCCTCCCGCTCCAATCCTGCTGGGACGGCTTTCACGCCTGTCGCAGAGAGGTGAGAAGTGTTCTCTTTGAAACAGACCCCTTTGATATATTTACACAAACGCGATTTTCTCACTGTAATTGTGTGTTTGAACTTGGAAGGGAAAGTGCGTCAGGTGCCGCTGTGATATTGAATAACTTAAACCTTCTTGGAAGAACTCCAGTTCGGATTCAGCAATGCATTAAGGGTCCTTGAATTTTATTCTGAAATGAATAACTCTGGTTATTAATTCTGGCATTAAATGACAAATGTTGCACAAATTTGACTTAAAATTCCGGTCTATCACTTCAGTCCTCTTGTGGTTCCAAACCTCTTTGACCTTCTGTCTTCCTTAGACCACAAAAAGTTTCCAAAGAAAAATTCCTCTTAAAAAAATTATAAATCACCATAAAGTATAAAAACCATTATATACAAAACTTTGTGTGACGAACCAATCAAACTAAATCACCTCCACATTACTTCTAAAATCTCACTTGTGCAGTTTCAAAATATAAAAGTTGGGAATGACATGAGGGCGAGTAAATGATTTTTGTGTAAACTATCCCTAAAGTGCAGACTGGGGTAAATAAGACTGAGGTGTGTGTTTTTCAGGAGCGTGTGTGCTGGTTTACCTTCCCCCAGCAATAAAGGTGCTGGAGACAGCTGAGCAGTCTTCATAGTCATTACTAGCTGATCGATTTACAGAGGAAAGAGCCAAGACAGACGTCTGTCTCTCTGCACCAGCCTCAGTGAGAGAGAGAGAGAGAGAGAGAGAGAGAGAGAGAGAGACATTCTGGACTCGTGACACCACCCTCTCTGTTCAAATAGCCATAGCAGGTTTTTTATACTCATCTAATGTCTGTGAAGTAGATTTAAAGAAGAAAGAGGGGTATTGTTCCCTGTATGAACTTGTCTTAGGGGAAAGAGAATATTTTATAAGGTCCCTTGCAGAATCTATTTGATGGCAAAGGAACTAGAGGTGCAGCACAACTGAAACAGTTCCTGGCTTTTGTTCTTGTTCTGTCGGTGTGATAGTTTTTTGGAGAATATTTTTTTTCTTCCTTGTTCTCTGTCTGCAGCTCTGTCTTTCTTTGAAACAGGCACCTTTTTCATGTTTTTTTTTTTTTAAAGCACATTGCTGTATGAAATATTCTGCCGGACGAAGAATGTCTTTAAGTTATAATAAATTGCATTGTGCCACCTCATGTTCATAACCCCTCAAAACAGTAATTTGACTTGTCACAATGAAAACGTGATGAGGTAAAACATTTTTAAAAAGTGTTCTAAATTCTGTTTGCGCTTGTATTTTATGATTCATTGAATATGGGGTGTTTGTCAAATTTTAATCTTGACAGGCATGTCAAAAGATTCATTCATGCAAGTTTCACATTTGAACTCAATTTTTAAACAAATATGTTTGAGTTAAAACACTTCATAGCAGTTGTTTGTGCTTAGTGCACTTCATCAGATATTGTGGACACAACTGGTACTCTTGTCGTAGAATGACTCAGCTAGTAGTTAGTATTTATCTAAATAGTGTCACTTGGAAAGTATAAGGGCCGTTTGTATGAAGAGCACTTAAATGCAGCGCTCGTGTGCGGCGTGTAGAATCGATTAGACCAAGATCTGGCTACATGCCAGCTGCTGCCACCCCGAACCGACTCCATCACCATGGCGAGAGGCTCGTTTTGTCACCCCTCTCAGGAGTAAAGTGCTGCCAGGACACATCACCGGCATGATTCACTGTCCTCAGTGCTGATTCTCATCTCCCATTTCTCGCTCTTTCTCGCCCTGTCCTCCGTCATACTCCTTTCACGAGAGGGGAAGACAGGTCTTCTGTAGTAGTATCACTGCTTAAAGTGCACTGCAGATGAAAAGCATATGATCCTATGAGAAGCATACTGACAAGCTTTTATAAAGGATCCCAAGCATGCTTGTTTCTCTGCTGTTATTGTAGTGACCTCTAGTGGTAAAGACATGATTAAGATTTTGCAACACTTTTGACATCACTATCACTGCTTACACTGAAGGTTAGATTTGAATGAGTACCAAACTGAATGACACCTGAAATTGTCAACGTGTTAAGAAAAGCTGTGCTAATATGTGGCAGTGAATTTTACTCCTGCTAAATAGCAATCTGAAGATAAAACAAGCAAGATTGCGGTTTAGCCAACATTTAGTGATTTGTCTCTGTGACCCTTGCTGATCTCCCTTTCTCTTTGTTTGTCTCTTTCTCTCCAGCTCTCCTGTCGTCCTGGTGCGAGGAGCTGGGACGGCTGCTCTTGTTGCGGCATCAGAAGAATCGTCAGAGTGATCCACAGGGCAAAGTACCCTTGCAGCCGCCCATGAACTCCATGAAGCCCTCGCTTTCACATGGGTCAGTACCCAGACAAAACTCTGCTCTGACCCAAGACTTGCTGGAGCAGTTCCAAGCACTGTTAAACTTATAGTACTCTCGCTCCCTTTCTCAGAATTTCCTCCTAGTGTACTCATCCAGCACAGAATTGTTTGTTTTTATGTGCCACGTGATCTTAAAGACAAGGCTTTTCCAAGAATCCATTGACCAAGCTTTCGTTTACAACCCTGTAAACACGACAGCATGCAAACAACAGCAGATAATATCGTAACATTACTGTCTAGGTACGTCAACTAGAAGTTAATAGAGATTGATAGATTGCCAGAGAAAACGCTGAGGAATTTCACTAGCTTAGTGATGTTTTAAAGAACATTTTGTGCTCCAGGGCTGGTGATTGGCCACTTTCGTAAACATTACAGCTTTGTTTTCATCGAAAAGCTAATGTTCTGTAGTCAGAAGGGAGCTTTTCTTTATCGGGCTGTGTTGGGGTCAACTTTGCTCTTTCTCAACACATGTTTGATGCCCCTGATCTCACATTACTGTTTGAACACTGTTTTGTAGTGATGGGTCCTTTCCATATGACAGCGTTCCCTGGCAACAAAATGCTAACCAGGCCCCGGGCTCGCTGTCGGTGGTTACGACAGTGTGGGGAGTTACCAATACATCACAAAGTCAGGTGAGTCACACGTGTAGTGTCGCTTTATGAAAATAGTAACAGTAATATCATTGATCTTATAACCGACGTTGCTTTTGATCTAGGTCTTGGGTAACCCCATGGCCAATACCAACAATCCCATGAACCCTGGAGGCAATGCACTAGGGTCGGGTATGTCAGGCAACAACCCAGGGATAAACTCACCTCAGTTCCCTGGCCAACAACAACAGTTTTCAGCCAAAGGGGGATCCAGCCAGGCCTACATGCAACAAAGCATGTATGGGCGTCCAGGTCACCCGGGAGGAGGAGGCTTTGGTGGAAGGTAATGTTTCAAGCATTAGAGATACAGTTCCAGACAGGATGATGGGAAGTTGTTTGACAAAGTTGCTTTGCATCACTTTGGGAGATTCAATAAGCTGTAGAAGAGTCTCCCATTAGTGATACTTGACACATGGTTTTAAAGCCCAGCCAATACTCAGTTCAAGGATGTTTTTCTTGAAAGGGATGATATCACCTTCTTGCTGTGCCAAGAGCAAATCCAGGATAGATTTATGTGGCTTTCCAACAAGTTTTATTCCAATAAATAAACCTTTCTGACTGTGTAAGCTGTGATGTGGATGTTTATGTGTTGTGTATTGCTTCTGCACAGTTACCCAGGTGGGCCAAATGCTCCAGGTGGTATAGGCATGCCCCCTCATACACGACCGCCCTCTGATTTCACCCAACCTGCTGCTGCTGCTGCCGCTGCTGCCGTCGCTGCTGCTGCCGCCACCGCAACAGCTACTGCCACAGCAACGGTGGCAGCTCTGCAAGAGACCAATAAAGATATGAACCAGTACAACCAGGTTGGTCCCTCAATGGTTTTGGCTTCTTAACCTACCCTGGGTTTTTAAACGAGTCCTCGTATTCATCTGAACTTCTGTTGGCTTTTTCCACAGGTCTGCTCTTCTTTCCAGATGGGGCCTACGCAAGGTTACAATAATCAGTTCATGAACCAGCCAGGACCCCGTGGGCCCCCGTCCATGGCTGGAGGCATGAACCCAGCTGCTATGGGTGGTGGTATGAATAGCTCCAATATGAGTGGGCCGCCGATGAGTATGAACCAGCCCAGAGGCCCAGGGATGGGGCCCTTCGGTGGCCACGGCCAAAGGATGCCTCAACAGGGTTACCCTGGACCCAGACCTCAATCCATGCCCATGCAGGGCACCAAGAGGCCCTATCCAGGAGAGGTAAGAACACCAATGGCTCAAATAGACTTTCAGCAAATATTTTTAATTGGCTATTTGTGTTGGTGAACCAACAGTTTGTTCTTTTGTTTTTTCACAGCCTAATTACGGAGGCCAGCAGTTTGGACCCAATGGCCAGTTTCCCAGCCAGCAAGGGCAGTATCCTAACCCAAACGCTTCTAGAGCTCTTCCTTCGCCAAATTACCCTGGGCAAAGGATGCCGGGACAACAGGGATCTGGCCAGTACCCCCCTACTGGAGTAGCCATGGGCCAGTACTATAAGGTAAATTCATATTGCTTGGTTTCTGCAATATTTGTAGACACTGTTTTCTTGAGGACATTTTGTAATTTGGCTCACACTTTTGAAAAGACCACATTCAATTTAAACTGGCAAGTTTACTTTTGGTAGGTGAAATAATAGAAATAAAATATTAATAGCAGGTATCTCGCTTTCATCCTTCACACGCTCTGTGTGCTCTTTCCTATTTCAGCAAGAGCCATTTAATGGTCAGAACAACAATTTCTCTGGAGGTGGTTATGGGTATAATCAAGGAAATGGGGTAGGTGGTGAACCTAGGGTTTTATTTTCATACACAGTTATGAGTAAGCTTACGGTAAAATGTATAGATTTGCTAAATATTTAGTGACTCCATTCAGTAATCATACGTATCTTTGGTTAAAGCCTCCTCGGCAGGTGGTGAACTACCCACACTCTCCGGTTCCTGGGAACCCCACCCCACCCATGACCCCAGGAAGTAGTATACCGTATATGTCGCCCAGTCAAGATGTCAAGCCCCAGTTTCCTCCAGACATGAAGCCAAACATGACGTCTCTGCCTCCACCTCCAAGTGAGTCATGCAATGAAACCCCACACACGACCGTTTTATTTCATTGATCTCTGCTCTGTCTGTATTACAAACTCGGTCACAGTCTATCAGAATAAACCCCTGAGAACCCTTTGATCCGCCACCTGCAGCTGAGTGGGGGAAAAAAAAGTCCCATTGCACATTTATCTGAGATTCATGCATTTTTCACATCCACTCAGAGCTCATTCATAATATATGTGCTTCAGTGGGAAAGGGTGAAACTAGGTGAGGTGCAAGCCGAACTTGAAAGCATTTTACACATTGATACTGTGCTCTACATGGGAGGACTATGAATCCATCTAATCTCAATGTTTGTTCCCGTAGCCAACCCCAACGAGGAGCTGCGTTTGACGTTCCCAGTGAGAGATGGAGTGGTGCTGGAGCCCTTCAGATTAGAGCACAACCTGGCCGTCAGTAACCACGTCTTCCATCTACGCCCCTCCGTCCACCAGACGCTCATGTGGAGGTGTGCATGCTACTGCTATAAACGACACATTTGTTACTGTCATTATTTACACACTCTCATGTTTATTCAAACTTGTGTGATTTCTACCGTGGAAAACAAAAGAGAAGTTTTCTTCATGCTTTTCTTTTTGATAGAATCTAAGTGAATGATGATTGATGAGGACTATCAGTCTCCAAAAATTACAAAAGACAAAAAGCATGACTGTCTGTCACAAGTCTTCTGAAGCTACATTATCCACTAGTTTTGAATATATACATAGTCACTTCACACAGATGTGAGGATTTTCAGTCAATGAGGAATTGCATTTTGGACTTTTACTCAAAAAAAGCTATTGTACGTCCTCAGAACATACACTTCTGATCAATTGTTTGAGTTCCTTTTTTAATGAAAAGCCACCATTCACTTTTGTTTAATGGAATATAGCAGTGTGAATATTCGTATTTACAGTATGAGTTGAAACACTATGAGAACTGTTCCATTAATGCTAAAACTTTCTCCTCATGTTCACCAGATCTGATCTGGAGCTTCAGTTTAAATGCTATCATCATGAGGACCGACAAATGAACACCAATTGGCCCGCATCCGTCCAAGTCAGCGTCAACGCCACCCCCCTTACTATCGAGAGGGGCGACAATAAAACATCCCACAAACCCCTGCACCTAAAGCATGTGTGTCAACCAGGAAGAAACACCATCCAGATAACAGTCACAGCCTGCTGTTGTGTGAGTATTCCTCTGCTGTCTTTCAGTAATGTATAGTCTGTCATTTAGCGGCCGTGTCCGGGAGCTGTTATACAGCGTGTGATACGAAATCAGATAACACTGATTTGAAGCAGCTTCTGTTCTTCCTTCCCACTACATTTGCTGGTATCAGTTTTATGCTTCCCTGACTGAAAGCTGAACGGTACAGATACTGTGTCATGTAAAGGATATTCTGATGTGAAGATGCTTGCTATTGGGATGTTATATGTTTGGTCTTGTTGCAGTCGCACTTGTTCGTGCTGCAGCTGGTCCATAGGCCGTCGGTGCGATCGGTCCTGCAAGGGCTCCTAAAGAAGAGGCTCCTTCCTGCCGAACACTGCATTACCAAAAGTAAGTAGATGCTTTGGAATCTGTGGATGTCTGTCACTCTGTGTTATCTTCTTCATCAACCTCTAATCTTTGCAATGTCTCTTGTCTGTTTTCCTGCAGTTAAAAGAAACTTCAGTAGCGTAGCAGCGTCCTCTGGGAATGCCACACTAAATGGAGAGGATGGAGTAGAGCAGACAGCCATCAAAGTGTCCCTCAAGTGTCCAATCACATTCCGACGGATCCAGCTCCCTGCTAGGGGACATGACTGCAAACACGTGCAGGTACACAGAGTTCAAGTGTTCTTAATCATGTCATTGTGTTCCTAAGAAAACATAAAAATAAAAATCTACCCCAATAAAAACCCCATAATCCCATGCCAGTTACTGAAATTCTCTCTCTCTCTCTCTCTCTCTCTCTCTCTCTCTCTCTCTCTCTCTCTCTCTCTCTCTCTCTCTCTCTTATATATATACATATATATATATATATGTGTGTGTGTGTGTGTATTGTTTGATTGATGTATTGATTGAATTTACATTTGTTTTTCTGTTGCAGTGCTTTGACTTAGAGTCCTATCTGCAGCTGAACTGTGAGAGAGGAACGTGGAGATGTCCTGTATGCAAGTACGTGGCAAAACACTAGAATTGTTTTGGACAGCCAAATAAATGTGATTCGCTGTTCCTCTTGGCTCTGTGTTTTATACTTTTCTCTCTGTCCCCAGTAAAACAGCATTATTGGAAGGGCTGGAAGTGGATCAGTACATGTGGGGAATTCTCAATGCGATTCAGAAGTAAGTTTATCACTCAAACTTTGGATCACACAGGTGTTCAGTAAAAGCCCTGTAAAAAAAAATAAATAAATAAAATGTTCAATTACTTACATCCCATTATTCGCAGTCATTAATGTTGTTCCATTCTTGCAGTTCAGAGTTTGAAGAGGTCACCATCGACCCTACGTGTAGTTGGAGGCCGGTGCCCATAAAGTCAGACATTCATATAAAGGAGGACCCAGATGGCCCTCTGGCCAAGCGTTTTAAAACTATGAGTCCCAGTCAAATGATCATGCCTAATGTGATGGATATGATCGCGCAGCTGGGTCCGGGCCCTTCACCCTACACCCCCCTCCCCCCTCAGCACGGCGGAAACAATGGCGAATACGGGGGCCAAGGTAGAGGTCAGCACCTGATCAGACTCTGTTTTTTCCTTTCTGTCTCTCTCATAAAACAGTCCTTTTACAAGCGTCATTGTTTAGGTACGCTTAATTTTTTCCCTTCAATCGTAACAGTCAGAAGAACTTATGCCTGTGAGCTTTTAACAGGCTGGGTTGCCATCCAAGCTGTCTAAATCCCTCTAGCTCTTTGTCTCTGCTATTCTGAGGTCATCGCTCCTTATTGCTGTTTCTCTGTTTTGTGCATCAGGCAATAGTTACCAGGGCCATGGAAACTTTGACTTCTCCCACAGTAACTCTGGTGGCGGAGCTCCCATGAATGACTTCATGCACGGACCCCAGCTCTCACATCCTCCAGACGTGCCCAACAGCCTCATGGCCCCCGACAAGCCTCTCGCCCACGGCATGCCCGACTCGGTAAATCACTTCACACTCATTGGTTTCCATACAAGAGCTGATGTTTGAGACATATTTTACTTTTTTTGTATTAAAATTTGGGAACAAATTACTTCGATACAGATATTGATTGATATTAGTCAAATATTCAATGAAATTGACACATACATGTCTGTCAAGCTTTAGAATAAATCTCCATGGTTCCTGAGCATCACAACATGCAAGTTTGGGCTTCCATGTTCTTCATAAATAAAAAATTAAATCTGTTTATATAAAATAAATATATATAAATCTGTTTTGGTTACCTGTATTGTCAGTTGACTTACAGGTTGTATTAGAATAGCTTCTCGGAGAGAAATTGAGCATACTGTTGTCTGCATGTTAATCTTTGACTGAGAAGTTTGGTCCCTAATTCATCCCTTTTGAAGCCTCACTGCCACAGCTATCAAAGCACGTATGCACCTCTAGAAAATGAATGTCAGACTTTGTTTGCTGGCTTACCAGTTCAGTACTGCTAACATATTACGTTTAATACTAACATGTTTTTTTCTAAAATAAAAGTTTCATATTTTACACCTGCTGAGAGCAAAAAAAAAATCTAAATCACACCAAAAGTAAGCAAATGAACTATTTTAACCTTTTTAGTTTTAAGACCAAAGTATATTTCAGTTTTGCGTTGACGAATCTGTCAGATATATTGTTTTGCAAATCATCTGCATGGCACCTGTCTTGTTCTCTGGCTGCCACTTGAGCTCTCTCAGTCAGAGTGCTCCTCTTTATGCAGATAGACTCATCGCTCCTCTCTCCTCCCTCCACAGATGCCCCATCCCGTGAGCGCTGATCAATCCCATGCTTCCATGCAGCCAGGCATGCACGCATCCCCTCACCCCAACAGCCAGTCAGCTCAGCCATTGCATCACAGCGGCCCCCCATCCTCCCAGCCCCCACGCCAGCACCCACCCCCCCAGCAGCCAGGCCAAAACAGTCACCCACATGCCGACTTGACCTTCAACCCCGCCGCCGATGGGCAGGCAGGTGGCCAGGGACCTGCAGACATGCCCGAGCCTTCACTGGATGTGAGTATCCACACAGATGCTTGTATGGGCTTTCATTTCTAGAGTCACATGCTACTTACATTTCTCTCACAGTCATGTGAGTCTCATGCTTTCGTCATGGTCCAAAGCTTTGAGTGTTCTGAAAAGTTCTGATTTAAGGAATATTCTGGATTCAGTACAAGTGAAGCTCAATCCTTTGAGCATTTGAGGCATAGTGTTGACATAATTACCACAGAAATGAAATTCTACCACCTTTTTAAAATAAAAAAAGATGCAGTCTTGTACTCTCAGTACAGTACTTGCTAAATATTGAAGGCATATCCCTGATGAAGGTCAGTGGACCGAAAAGTTGTGCTTTTGACAATAAACTTCAGTATTTAGCAAGTATTGATAGTGCACGGGATTGCATCTTTATATTTGACTGAGCTTTATACCTCAAATAATACTCAAATAGTATTAGTTTCTGTTCTCAGAGCTTAATTTGAAGCTTTTTTTGTTTTGGTTTTTGTTGAATTAAGGTTTTTTGTTAGTTTTTTCCTTCTTATATTATGTCACAAATACTGTCATCTGAGCTTAACATGTATTAAACCCAGAATATTTCTGTGTATATTCTCAGTATTTTTAAGGTTCTCCAAGGTCATTTGCAAGTTTGTGACATAAATGTGTCTGTCTGTCGCTCTCCGCAGCTTCTGCCAGAACTGGCGAACCCAGACGAGTTGTTGTCATACTTGGACCCTCCTGACCTCCCAAGCAGCAGCAATGATGATCTGCTTTCCCTTTTTGAGAACAACTGACTTCCTTCGGTCAGCCTTTTGAAGAGGCCCTAATTTGTTTGGCTGTCAGGAATCGAGAGGCACCTGAAGACTGACTCTGTACTTTGCAAACAGGAAACAGCCATCCTTTTGCCTCTTCCTCGTGTAAATATCTCACTCTTTTACAAGCAACCTTTTCCACACATATATGGCAGCCATGTTGGTTGGCACTAAAGTGATATCTTTCAATACTAATGGAAATACATGTGCAGCTATAATCAGATCATATGAATATGTCACACAGAACTGTGTGTGTGCTCACTAGGAAAGTATTGTAGCATTTTTAATTCAGATTTTTTTCCTTTTGTGAAAAGAAGACCTGAATACAACATATATATTTATATACATACATATACATATATGTACGTATACGTATACGTATATATATATATATATGTTTCTTCCTGTACTGGCCTCTGTGTGTCCGCAATCTCTTGAAGGTTTGTTCTTCCAAGCTCTACCACCACAGCTTCCCAAGTCCTCGTTTGCTGGATGTCCACACTGTTTGTCTGTCCATCTCCATCGAAAAAGCACAAGAGAATGCATAAAACTGCACCTGGAAGCCTGTAAAGAAGACAACAAAAGGGAAAAAAGCTCATCTCAGAATCACCAGAATGATCTGACCCTCCCATCCCAGAGACTAATGATGGGAGTTTTGCGAAAGCCCTCCAAACACTCCCAAACTCTCACATCATGGGACACGAGAAAGTGTTCTGTTCCTGTACACCATGCAGCTTTGCACCTCATTTTGTAATGTGATTCATATGTCCTGCACCTTCAGAAATATGCATCATGTTCTAAACAAATGCTAGAGGGCATCACGGCATGCATTTTTTTCCTTCTCGAGAAAGAATTGCAAACATTTCATCACTGTACCCATAATACTGTGCATCTTCCGACAGTTGCTCCTCCTTCCGCAACGTCCTATGGATTGTCCACACTAGCGGTCACAGAGCAAGAAGAAAGCAGTTCACATTTCAAAGGGAAGTCAGCCTTGTGTCATCTCTGTGAGTTCTCTTCATGCATGAGGCTTGGTCGTCTTAGGCCCTTGATGTTTGTACCCCCTCTTCTGACAAACTGCATACAATGTCGAAACATTCACTGTTGCCAATCTCCCCTTATTTTAAACGAGAATCATTTCTTCTGTTCTGTTTTACTTCAGCCTTTTAATCATAAACTGTTGTTAAAAGTTTATTTTATAATGCACAATATATTGTTCATATAATGAGAATTATTGTTTTTTTTTCTGTTGTTACAATTGTACAAATGTACAAAAATGTGTACATTTATTAGATGTCGATGGATTACCAAAGTTATGCACCCTGATTTGAGAACGTGGCCCAAACCTATTTTGACAAGCCCATTTTTAAATTGTTACCCATAGGATTTAATCAAATGTAAGATGTTTCACTTTTAGCAATTTGTTTACAAGTAGTATCATAGTAATTACACACAATGAAGTGTTAGAATATGTTCTATATTTATAGATTTCTACTTTTTAATTCAATTATATAATGAAGATATATATTATCTCAATACCCATCGATACATTCAATTCTTACAGAAAATGTACATTTCAGTAAAATCTGTCAAACTTTTTTTTTTTTTTTTTTTTTAATCAGCAGCTCAGTGAAGGTTAATATAACGTCCATAAGTACAAGATGGATTTTCTTCCGTTTGTTTTTACATCAAAATTGCCCGCTTGAATAATTATCAGTATTTATAATATTTGTAACGATATTTCCGTGATACTGATGTTACTCAGACTGATGAAGGCGGCTGGCATCTGTACAATTGAATACTGTTTGGGATGAGTTTTAAGTTATTTTTTTATGATTTGCAATATTAGTTTTTAGTTTGTTTGTTTGTTTTTTCCTGTTCTTCTTGGTGTAGAATTCTGTACAAAAATGATGTTTGTCGTTGACAATTGAAATACTTAGAACTCCAACAGGAAAGCGTGGGTTCTATAGCGTTTGTCAGTAGTTCACTTGTATATCCTTTTTCAAAGATGCACTGCCACATATTCGTTCCCACTTTGTAGACACAAATAGGCATAAACTGAACTTAAAGACTCCTAAAGTTGTACTGTTGATGTACAGTTGTTGAAGAGGCAGTGAGTGCTGAGGCAGGGACAGAAAGGTTTAAATGAAATAGACGGTGTGTTTGCTACTCGGCCACAGGTGAGGGTTCAGTGAGGGTCGAAGGAAAAAGGGGGAAGGGGCACATTAGGGATGCATGTACATATGTAAATGATAAATAGAGACACGTTAACAGAAATGTATTCATTTTCCCCAGGGGAATGTGCATTGTGTATTTAGAATTTGTAAAGCTTGCATCCTCCCATCAGAATCTAAATTGGGTAAAATGAATCTGTGTTTGTTAGCGTCTGTGGAACCTCTAAGCATTTGTTCACTTTTGTAAAATATTCATCCCACATGACTGAGGAATTTGGGTAGGGGATAAAAAGAGACACATTTGTTTTACATTTGTGTAATATTTAGCTAATGTGTATTGCTCCATTTCTTGTGTACTTAATAAGGTGCTACAGAAGATAATGAAGAAAATCCTGGGGAAATAATTTGGACAATAGGGACACGGGGCCAGGAGGGGTTCCAAAAGATTGTAACCAAAATCCAGAGTTTGTACAATTTTGATATCATGATCAGGAAAATGAAAAACAAATATGAGGTACAATCTGAGGTGATTGGCACCAAACGTTGCAGTTGACTTTGCTTGTACATTCTGTTGTACAATCATTTCATATTCTAAACTGGTCAGAAGAAAAAAAAAACACAACAAAAAACTAATTGTGATTTTTAGTCTTGCAAAACTGTATGTAGTTAGATGCTGTGACATCCTAATATTTATCTAATAAATATGTATTCAGATGAAACAAGCTTCTGGCGTTTCGGATTTTTCATTTGGTGTAAAGCATAGCTGAGAGAATCTGCCATGAAAACAACCACAAAGAACAAAGCAGAAATGGAAGGCAAATGTTTTCTACAGTATGTGTAAAAAAGCCAATGGAGCACATGGGGGATAACATAGTGGGGAGTTTGATTAATCTTACGCGAATCTTATGAATAAACTGGATAAATGGAAGCTGGTAATAGACTAATTATGATTAATTATTAGACTCGCAGGCGAATACAGACTCGTCCAATACGAAAACACATTATTATTAATATTAAAGGCTCAAGAAAAAGCATGTAGTGTTTTCCCCACAAATTACTTTGATTTATATTTTTCTTTACAGGTGCTGGTCATATAATTAGAATATCTTCAAAAAGTTGATTTTACTAATTCCATTTAAGAAGTGAAACTTCTTGAAATGAAGAAGTTATACGCCAAAGAAAGAACACATCAGGTTACCATAACATGGACTTTTGACTTTTTGAATATTGATGATCCAAAGGACTCAACAAGTAATTGAATTGATTAAACCGACAATGTATACCTTGAATGTATACCTTCATTCCACGCAGACTGATACATTTCAAGTTTTTATTGTTTATGATTATCACTGACAACTAATGAAAACCCCAAATTCAGTATCTCAGAAAATTAGATTATTACTTAAGACCAATACAAAGAAAAGATTTTTAGAAATCTTGTCCATCTGAGAAGTATGAGCATGAACAGTATGAGCATGTACAGCACTCAAATACTTAGTTGGGGCTCCTTTTGCCTGAATTACTGCAGCAACGTGGAGTCGATCAGTCTGTGGCACTGCTCAGGTGTTATGAGAGAATAGGTTGCTCTGATGGTGACCTTCAGCTCTTCTGCATTGTTGGGTCTGTCATATCACATCTTCCTCTTCACAATACCAGGTCAGGCGAGTTAAGAAGAGGGATACCATGGTCCTTAAACCAGGCATTGGTAGCTTTGGCAATGTGTGCAGGTGCCAAGTCCTGTTGGAAAATGAAATTTGCATCTCCATAAAGTTGGTCAGCAGCAGAAAGCATGAAGTGCTCTAAAATGTCCTGGTATACAGCTGTGTTGACCTTGGACCTCAGAAAACACAGTGGACCAACACCAGCAGATGACATGGCACCCCAAACCATCACTGACTGTGGAAACTTTACACTGGACCTCAAGTAACGCAGATTCTGTGCCTCTCCTCTCTTTTTCCAGACTCTGGGACCCTGATTTCTAAAGTGAATGCAAAATTTACTTTCATCAGAGAGCATAACTTTGGAGCACTCAGCAGCAGTCCAGTCCTTGTTGTCTTTAGCCCAAGCAAGACTCTTCTGACGCTGTCTGTTGTTCAAGAGTGGCTTGACATAAGGAATGTGAAGCTGAAACCAATGTCTTGCATACGTCTGTGTGTAGTGCTTCTTAAAGCACTGACTCCAGCTGCAGTCCACTCTTTGTGTATCTCCCCCACACATTTTTGAATGGTTTCTGTTTCACAATTCTCTTCAGGGTGTGGTTTATACACGTTTTTTTTCCACCACATCTTTTCCTTCGCTTCACCTCTCTATCAATCTCATCTTGAATATGTATGGTCCAAAGAACTCAACAAGTAATTGAACTGATTAAACCGACCGAATACGAAGTTATTTCGCCTCATCAGTCCACATGGTGTCGCTGTTGATTTTCACTTGACGTTCTTACGGCTTTCCTTGACCATAGAAGAACGGGTCACGTGCTGTGTGTGTGCGTTACGCCAGTTATAACCTTGAGTGCTGCTTCTTATATGTATTCGTTTATGGGTTTTCAAAACTACAGCAAGAATGTTACAGATGAAAAATCGCATGAAATATTGCTCTGTCGCAATCGCTGCGAACAAACTGGTTTCAGGACCGGTGAAGAACCCTGTTGTCTTTATGGATATTGCAGCTGACGACGAGTTCATTGGAAGAATTATTATTGAGGCAAGTCATGTCATTTTAGCTGGATTTGTAATGTATCATAAAGAGTTTGAGTACAATGAAGAGCGAGGGAAAGAGTTATTTTTCATGCCAAGGCGTCTATCTAGTGGCTAAAACGAACTTTCATAACGTTAGTTGAAAATATGGCAATTCTTTATTACTCATATTTATTATTATTTATAACTATGATACTATACGAATAATAATGAAAAATGAGTATTATTACCTTGTTCATAATTATCATCATCATTATTATAAAACTTATATCATTATTCTAAAGACTTTTCGTACTTTATTTGCAGCTTTATGCTGACGTTGTACCCAGAACAGCTGGTAAGCAAATATGGGTTTCACAAAAATCACAAATCTAATATTTATGTGGCCTTGCACAAATGAAAGTCAAATGAAATGTACCATCACATATGCAATGTGCAATTCATTTTAGACATAGTATAAAATACACAGTATAATATGTAAAACATGATTTTAATAAACAAATATAAATGTCATAGTTTTATACAGTTCGGCTTTCATACTGGTTCTTGTCTTTCAGCAAACTTCCGGGCCCTTTGTACAGGAGTGCATGGCTTTGGATATAAGGGTTCAGTATTTCACAGAATCATCCCTGAGTTTATGTGTCAGGTATTAAATTATTAATGATACTGCTCATTGTGCCCTTCAGCATTACCATTATTTATTATGTAAAAAATGCCATCTTATCTCTTCAGTTTTATTTATTGGTTATGAGTTGCATGTTTGATCCTAAGGCCAGCTAATGATTTATGTTTTGTTGACAGGGTGGAGATTTCACTAATCATAATGGCACTGGTGGAAAGTCTATTTATGGAAAGACATTTAACGATGAGAATTTCAAGCTGAAACACGGACCAGGTGATGTCACTATTACGTCATACTTGAATTGATCTGTCAGAAAAATAGAGAGCACACATGGGATGAAACACAATTGTTTTAAGAATCTTAAAGAAAGGGTGTAAACGAAGTGATAACAGAGTTTGTGGTTCTGCAGTCACGTTGGTAGCTGCCAATATAATTTATTCAAAATCATTTAATAATGCAATTTATCAACGGAGGACAATCCAGTTCTGTGGAAATCCATAGTTCCCTTCTGCATGTGTCTAGACATGGCATCTACTCAGTTCCTCTGGGATCTGATTCAGCTCAATTTCATCATTACAAGCCTGAGGAAAAGCGCAAAAGCTGCATGTGCATCTGTTTACAGCCACAAGGTGGTAGTGAGGCCCCCTTAGTTGCAGAAATCGCTTTTGTAATTTTTAAACAAATGACCTACTTTCTAAGCAAGTCAAAGCCAGCCTATCCTAGTACATTTTTGGTGCCAGGGGGATCCTACACCAGCAAACCCTCTTGATAGATTAATATGGGCAAATAGTGTTGGGTTGTGTAATACATGACTGGATGTAATTGTAGTAGAGAGCCGTAACTTACCAAAACCAGATGTTGTCTTTCATCCAGTACCCCCTGCTGCTTTCAGACTCTTAGTTTTTTATTCTCTGGTTGTTATTGTGGAACTGTTGATTGTTCGATTTTCCCTGAATCTCTATGTTATTAAACTATTCAAAGTGACAAATTTGCCTATAAAAAGCATGCAGTAACTCAGGTGGTCCGATGTCTTTCTGGTAGGTGTTCTGTCTATGGCCAACTCTGGGCCAAACACAAATGGATCCCAGTTTTTCATCTGCACTGCCAAAACAGAATGGTATGATGGTGGAAAGGTTTTTGATTTAATTGTTACCCATCCCAAGTGTCTTAATTGTTTAATTTTTTTTTTTTTTATGGGATTGATGCTCCTGTCGTTCTCTTTCAGGCTCGATGGCAAACATGTTGTTTTCGGGCAGGTCAAAGAAGGAATGGAGACAGTCTCTGTAATGGAGTCCTGCGGCCTGCATGATGGAGGGACCGTGAAGAAGATTGTCATCACAGACTGTGGAGAACTCAAGTAACCAAGGATGTGCATTCACAACAAAACTGCTTATGCATGTATTTTAAAGTAATTTTTTTTTTTTTTTTTTTTTTTACGTTAGTTACCGATGTACCTATTGACAATTGATTGTGTCAGTCTATGGATCTATTAAGGTGTTTTATGCTTACTAAGTAAGCAAATGACTCTGCAAGTATGGTAAATACTTACCCCTACACAACTAATCTTGCTTATGGGTCAAATGCCATGGGCCACAAGGAAATTTATACTGTTAAAGCCTCCTTTTGGTTTTGAAATTACAATATAAGCTATACAGAGATTGTTTACCTTCTAAGAACCATGCCAGAGAAACCCCGGGAGGTTTTTTTTTAAATAAATAAATTACACATGAAACTGGGTTTGACATATGGAATTTCTTCCAGGATATTTGCATCCTGTGCCCATTTTTTTTTTTTTTTAATGACTCAAGGCTGTTTTCCAGATGAGGGCCGGCTACAACTGCAGCAGTATATCTGGTTGCGTGGCATGCTTTTTAAATCTTCCTGAGAATGATCCCAAACCTTTTTTTAGACTCTATCCAGCGACAAGATTTCCTGTCCCCCTAAAGCAGGATATGACATCCTGTTTGGCTGTAAAGATTCTCCACCTCCAACGTTAAACTTTCAGCATGAGTCCTCTGAACATGTTCGTACAACGGTTTGTGGAGACGGTTGGGAATACGAGTTTGTCAGATTGTTCCATTATAACTGCAGCCAGCTGACATTCACATACCCTGAAATGAAAATGAGCAGTCCGTTTTAGACGGTGTGTAGGTGTAGCTTATCACAGTAATGCCTTATGAAAGTAAATTATGAACCTTTGTGGAAAACAGTGCTCTTTCCTAAATGAAACCATATGGGGTCTGAACTCACAACTGGTTTGTTTGACTTCTCAGATTGCAATGTTGCTATAGAGACATTCTCATTCCCGCTCTGTTTAAGTCTGCATTGTTGCAACAAACTTGATATAATTTGGGCCTCCACCCTCTAGTGAAGTTTAAGGGATTTGGAATGTGTAGCCCAATTACTTAAAGTTGGCTTCAAGAGTAAAGCCAGCGTCATCGTTGCACTCATGTGTTTACAATCATTACAAGTAATTAGGTCGAGTGAAAAAAATACACATCTGTGTCTTCAAACCTGCACTTTTGCAAAGACCAGTCGAACGCTGAACTGAAAGATTATTCGACAGTAAGTGGATGTGATGTCAGAATCACAACTGTTCCCCAATGCTTCAGACTATGGTTTTCTATTACACAAGGATCATTTCCAAGGACCATATCTAAATAATTAATCAGTCCATACCGCCTTCAGCATGACTGATTTAATATGGACACAATTTCCCAACACCCATACACGGGCCAAAGTACATGTTGAAATCCAAAAACAGGCTGTACATATATCTGGCACAGATTGAACAGAAATATACATCACTGTGTGCTATAAGGAAAAAACGAAACGGAGTCATTAGTCACTTTAGTCAATGTTTTAATCGAACAAACTTCTAAAAGCACAGTCTTCAGTTTTCCTAACTAACAAATAAGGCACATATCGGAATGCCGTTTCATGGACGCAGAGCAACAGATTTCATCTCGTCCCACATTCTAACACATTCTCTTTTATCCACACTTTCTGTTGCTCGGTCCACTCCAATATGATGACAAATATTTTACAAACATTACAAACATGAGTGTTAAATCAGTACATTCAGTAAATCTATTAATGGTACTGGAAATCCTAGGAGTGAATAGGCATTTATTAATGACTAACAATTAGAGAGGTGTATTCTACAAAAGCTATCTTGGCAAGAATTAAACATGTATTAATATTAAATAAGAATACATTGCACAAATGATAAATCTTGAATCATTTAAAAAACATGCACATGCAAACTTCAGTCCCACACACTTGTTTGAAAAATAGTTCCCCCCCTCATTTTTTACATACGAAGAAAAATATTTCGACATCATTCCTGGACTTGGCAGTAACTGGAGACTAGAGCTCACAGTTTCATACAGTATGGGCCTGATTCACAAACACATTTCGACCATGTAAAAGGTTTGTACGTGCAATTCAGTGTTATGGTCAATGACTGGAGTTAGTCACGTTTTTTTGCCACTGTTTTGCGTCTATAAAACACCTCAGTAAAAAGGCCCTACGACTTACAGTCAGGCTCTGTTATGTGAAAAACAGCTGTTTGTGAAGTTAGGACAAGTGTTATAGGTTTCCTATAAATGCAAATCAAAACATTCTGTATAGCAAGACACGCAAAGATTCGAAACAACATTGAAGCACACGGATGCTCGTCACAGGTAATGATACTATATACCGATAACATCTAGAATAACAAAACACAAATAAAATGGCTTGTAAGGGCATAATAACTATGTACCAACTTTTGAATAATATTCTATGTAGTCATCAATATTTTCTTCATAGAGTAGCTTCTGTTGCATATTTTATACAAAAAAAGAATTGAATTGTTAAAAAAAGAACAAAATCCTTCCATAAATATTTCTGTAGGATATAATCAAAGATTATTGTAGAACATCAAAGGAAGAAAAAGAAAAAAAAAACTCCCAGCTCTTTTGCATCTCAGCATTTTGCCCTTTTTCACATACACAAGTTTTTATATTGCATCATAACATTTCGAAATAGCTAACTTGATAATGATGGTAATCGAATATATACACAAAACACATACTAGTATCTTTGTAAGGGAAAACATCAAAATCTTGTCTGGATATCAAATTGCTCCAAAATCTTCATTATCTATATTGTTTCCAAAATACACATACCTTTAATAGAAAATAACAAGTTTATACTGAAAGTGAGCTATAAAAAGTCAAGTATATGTATTTCAAGACAAAAACACATGCGCAAAAAGCACTTTGTATAGTTTTAAATGCATGTACACTCTGTCAATACCACAAGCTCTGTCTTTCATTCAATAAAGCAGAAATCAGGGGAAGCTCGTTTAAGTAATATATGCCTTCAACAAGGGCTGTTATCATTTTAGTCACGTATATAGTGCAATGCAACTATTTTGCAATAATAAAGCAAATTTAATAACGAGGCATCAATCTAGTGGTGCACTGGGTCATCTGTTAGAGTGACCTGACAATAAATTGAATTGATCCCAAAGACACAAGGAAATCATTTTGTGCAGACTACCAGCTATGGGTGATCAGCAATGATTATGATGAATCCGCAGTGATCATTTATTTCACTGGTTATTTTCATTACGGTGTTTATCAAAAAGCAGAGTAACTCAGCCTAAATGAGGCCTGAAGTAAACCTTGGCGTGTAAGAATGTACACACAGCGAAGCCATTAGCAACACCAGAAAAACAGTTACCAAGAAATAAAGGCTCTCAGAAACAACGATGACGTCCAAAGAACAAAGCAGCGACTCGCAGAAACAGCCTTGTTTTTTATTTAACAGTGATCTAATGATTGACTCCCTGGCAGTTTATACTCCTTTAATTTCCCATCAGAACCTCAAAGCCAATTTTTTCAACTAAAGTAAAATGAGCTGGTTTACATTTTTAGTCATCTAATCGGCTCCTTCAATTCCTCGGCATCATACATGACATTCCTTGGCAAAAATCTGGACTTTTCATAACCAAACTGTGTTAAGGCACTAGACGTTCTCTTCAGACAAGATTCATATCTTCATCTGCGTTTATCCCAATGAATGAAACATTAACTAACATTCAACAGAAAATATGTGGACTCCAACGATAAGTAAACAGTTATGCACACTGTATTTACCATGTAAATGCATTTAACTTCATATGTACATCTAGAATTGACATAATTCACGCTATATTCATCTATGACTTCCCACTGGAACACGTAAAGCTACATTTATTGTTTAATAATCCTGGGCTACACGCAAATATGATCAATTAGTAATTTGTGTGAGCCATAACAAGAGGTAAAGGCACAATGATGAAATCCTGTACACACTTACTTCCATCCATCCAAATAACACCCTTCCATCATCATGCTCTCAATCAAACATCTTCTGATCAGTCTAATGTACCTAATGGTTACATCGTTACATCACAAAAAACTCTTCAGCATTACTTACTTTGTCTTTCTTTTCCCTTTACAGCCATATATTTGTCCACCCAAATAGAAAATGCTTCCCAAAAGTCACAGTTTAAACAGGGTGTAATTCATCAGGTACATTTGTAGCCAATGTATAAACATACAAATGGGGGATTAGGCAATAAAAACATAAAAAATTAAGGATTCAATTCTGAGATATGATCAGAATGATTGTAAACAGCAGAGAATTTCTTTAATGAAACATATTTTAGTGCAAGGGTCAAATTCAAACGTCCCTAGAATCTTTTCATTGCACAAAAGGTTCTTTATGGTTCTTTAGGTCACAAAAAACGGTTCTTTCAAAAACTGCTTTGGGGGGAAAAACACTTTTATAACCTTCATTTTCAAGAGCGGAGGATTTAGATGAGTCATTTTGAATTTACAAAAAAATGTGTTGCATTGAAATGAATTAATGACATTTTCTAGAGCGGTGTTTATATAAGACAGATGCACACTATATCATCTGAGATGTGTCATTCAAAAACACACTCTTTATCCTGAGCTAAATATCTCAGTGAAGAGCAGGCGTTATTTTTTTAAATGCTAGCGCATAGACTGAAAAGCTCACATTTTGACCCCTGTACCAAAAACGCTTCAGCTTTACGTGGGTTTCTAAGACGTTTGAAGCAGTTCTCTGGCACCAATTGGCAACATGCGTAATCACATTTCAAAGGACGGTGACGGTCAGCTAGCCACGGCTTCGTTTCGATCATCCACACACACTTCATTCGACTGTAAGGAACTGATAACTCTGTATAAGCTGCAATGGTTTTGCATAGTTGCCAACAACTCGATTCAAATGCCTCCACGGCTGCATTTAACCAACTTGACAAAAACATCTTGCATTTGGCAATTCATACATGTACGTGAAAGATATAAACTACCTGACGCGCTAATCCGAAGCATTAGAAAGTTCTATTCTACAGTAGTTTCTAATGGCAAGAGGTGGGGTTAGACAATACCTGTCCAGATATAAACATGGATGAAATTATCCCAGTTTAGTTCATTCAATTGCACTACGAAACGGTACACAAACATAAATAAATATGTGACACAAAAGCTAGGGATGGAAAGTCCATTGTCCCTCTGTTAATTCACAGTTAATATGATGTGCTATTGACCCAAAAACTCTGCAAAGGCACACTGGGCCCTTGTTTGAGCAAACTAACACGACACCTTTAGTGCTCGGCACATCCTCATAGTTCACTTGGCAGGGAGAATGAAGGGAGAGTCTGTAAACACACAATCAGGGGGCGCAGTGGTGAGGTAATCCACTGCGTCCAATACGGATAGAAACACTGTCCCAAACATATTCAGTTGTCCATTATACACAATAAATGCGTCGCATGCTGCTGATACACAAAGCCGTTACTAGCGTTAGAGATATTTACATGAATGTTTTGGCACTTTTCACTTTTTCTTGGAGCGCTTGGTAGGCGAAGCGATGGGAAAGGGTGGAGACGACCTCGGGATCCTCCTTATTGCACGCGGCGGCAGTAGTAGCCCAGGACTTTGCACTTCTCGCACAGATGCTGCGGGTGTTCCTTGCTCTGGTCCGAAACGTCCAGGCCGTCTGGTTTCTCTAAAGGACGCTGAGAGGAGCAGAACATGTGAATCACAGTTTGAGTGCACGTGTACTTCTGTCCACAACATCAGTCAGGTTGAAACCGGAGATTTCTTTTTGCACTTGGCTAGACTCTTTGGAGATATGGTTTTGGAGACGAAGTATCGGGATCGCGTAGGTCCAAGTCTTAAACCACAATGGACCAACCGCAGGGGTGTGTCAAAAATTTGTTTAGGATGGCTATCAAGAGCCAAGTCGTCCTTGTTGTGTTTGCAATCGCTGCCAGAAGTACATGTTTTGTTATTAAGACTTCATTTTATTTTTTCCCTTCAGTAATTTTGCAGAGATTAATATGCAAGAGGATCCGAAGCAAGTTTAGGTGCCTACAGGATTCCATCACTCAAGACGACAACCAGGGAGGGAAGACTCTATAGCGAATCTTTGTTTTGGACGAGACACAAAAGACACTGAGAACGTGCACGAGCCAAATCTTTTTGGCTGTTGATCACAAATAATACTTTCGCAATTATTTGTTTTCCCACCCACTGCTTTTGGAAGATCGTTTTACAATCTTGTTATTCTTTCCTGTACCTCTCAGTTGCGCTTCGTGAATTACGGAAAACCAGGTTACGACGGGCCATTGGGAGGAGACAGTGCTGTAACCCGAGGGAGTGTTTGCTTGTGTGCCAAAGGCTTTTGTGAATGATAATAAGAGGAAATGTCTAATACCTCAGCGTAATTAATAATTTGGCAACTGCAGCCTTGATGCTCTTAATAAGCAGAATGAATTCCTGCCAAAACCAAAAAACCCAGGAAGCTTGGGAGGACTTTATATAATACCTCTGCTCCATGTCTGCTCTCATACTGTAAAGATGTCAGCCTTGTTCCCTGTGCATGTCGTTAAAAATGAGAATGATAAAAGCAGGGATCTCTGGACGCCTGCTTCTCGAGCACATTCTGGCTATTTTATGCAGCAGTGTGGCATTGGCGCTATTCAGACACTTTCACTTAATCGTCCGTCGGGAGTGGCTGGAGATATAAAATACTTTACGGCATACAATCTGGAGTATTGAGTGATTTCCATACTGCACGACTTGGAACAATGATTTCCATTTTGAGAGAACAATAAAAACTGAAATTTTCATATGTTTGCTTGAGTTACAGGCAAAGAAGGCCAGCTGCAAACCCTTAAAGGCTTTTGATATATGTTGCAGTGCGCTGCACATCTCGCACGCTTACTGCAGGAAACATGTTAAGTAGGTGAGACTGAGAAACTAAAGAATTCGCTTGTCAGAATGGAATTAGCCATAATACTCTGTCCTGTGGAAGAGTTTGCCTTCTCAACAGCTGGTTCCTTCAGTACGACGGCTGCTAATGCATGTGGATGCAAAACTACTTGTAGTGAAAGTAATTTCATTGAATGCTTCCCTCCCGAGAGCTATTTGCATGCTTACCTAGAACCATGCAATGCTTCTTTAAAAACAAGATTAAGTCTCCAGACGTCATTTAAGAATAATTAATAATTGTACTACAAAAGAATAACCTAAAAATGCATTTCATGTGGAAATATCTGAACAAATAGGCTGCCGCTTTTTACAGTGTAGATGAGTTTTGTGTTCATTGACTTCCTGAAAAATGACCTCTTCTTGAGTTCAAGGGGTATTTGGGTTAGACTGATGCCTTGAGTTTGTGTCTCAGGTTTCAAGGGTACCTGCTGGGCCCCATCTATAAGAATTTCTTGGAAGATTCCACCGCATGTGCTTACTCAGTTAACTGACAGATTAGAGAATCTTGCATGTAGTATTTTAGCAATACAGTGTCAAATTATATAAGCTGTTAAAACATGGATACTGTACCTGTTTATGAGGATAAACATTGATATGGCATTTGATGCATTCCTGTCCCATGTTGGCCCAGGAGTTCCCACTCATCCACTTCCTCTTGCACTTAGGGCACTTGTATTCACCAAAGCACCTCTTCTTGCCTTGGTATGGAGTCAGTCCTTCACCTTTGGGTCTTGCCTGAGAGGACATGTCAGAGACAGAGTCTGATTAATGAGAGCTCAGAATATCTACATTCGTCCAATCCGCGGAAACAGCTCTGACTTAGTGCAGCTCGGAAGCAATTTGAAGCTTCTATGGATTGTGGAAAATTTGTATATTTTGTAATTTGAGACTGAGCAAATTTTATGCAAATAAGTAAAGCATTGCACACAATCTTTGATGCTATTGAGAACAAGACAACACTGCATGTTTCTCTTAAAATATCAGGAAGGGTAACAGATGGCGAGCATCATGCAGTCATTTTTATTAAATTCTAGCTGATACTGATAAGACCAATATCAGTAAATTTTCAAATTATGACCAATAAGTGATAAATGGCTGATATTAAAATTCTATTTTTTCACTATTATTTAAATTTAATTTAAAATAAAAGTATATTTGGACATTACAAACTTACAGAATGGAAAATCTGATGTTATTTTTGAGACCTTTTACTTAAAATAATCATAAAACTGAAGTATCAAATATGCACAAAAGGAACTCAATTAAGAAACCGCAAGAGAAATTACCTATTACTAAAATCTATAGGATTGGCTTTTTTTCTTTACAACAATAAATTTTCTCAGAAGGGTTATATTATGGGTGTAGTTTCAACAAAGTGAGTCAATGCTGATATCAATATCTAGGCCTCTAAAACAGCAAAAAGAAAGGACTAGGTTTTTCCATTGAGCATCGCAAACATCATTTTAGTCAAAGTTTATCCAAGCCATACACACTTAAAATGCTTAACTCAAGTCTGTCAAACTGCTGCTAACTTGAAATGCGACACTGTTTTTTTGTTATTTTTTTCATCTTCCTAAACTGAACAAGATGCTATGTGTGGTATGGCAGACTTCAGCTGGAGAGTTCAAACTCCAAACCACTACACAAATTCGGGAACTCACTATATGAGGAATTCTAATGATTTTAATTATGTAAGTGACTTCAAACCTCAACAGATAATTGCGGTGTGGTCTTCTGGTCAAAGAGTGTACATTAATACATACCCTGTGCTTCCTTTTTGACTCAGTTCTCCTAAAAGAGAACAGAAAGTGGCTAGTAGTAGTTCATTGTGAGCACATGAGTGTCTATGATTTTTACTAAATTGCTGTGACACTAAACAGGATTTAGAATGTGAATCCATGCATCCAACCGTGTGTAATCTTGCATAGCAAATCACTGGCTACCGGAGTGTTTATTCCACACTGTTAAGGGGATAGGGAGGCCTAAAGCTGCTTTGCTGGTGAGAGGATTTGTAAATGAAGTTCCACGTCCCATATGAGCGAAAAACAAGTGATATCATTTATTAGCATCTGCTTCCATCCACCCAGAGCCAACTGGCCAACTGACACACTGCATGTAAAAGGCTCTCCTCCCCAACCTTAAACACCATAAGTCAACCACTGTCGACAACAGCTGGAAAGCATGACGGTTGTGGCTGTTGTTTTGGCGATACATTCAAACTTCACAGAAAGTCTGACGCAAGGCCATCTCTGCGATGGTGCCAGTCCCTGTGCTATCATAATGCTGGTGGTCTGGTGTGGGTGAGGTCCTAAATCAAAGAACAGGCAAAACAATCAGCGATATCTAGTGTCAGAAACACTGCTTTCCTTCAAACATTTAGTAATTAACTCAACATGGAGTTTGATTTTGGTGTCAAGGACTGCCCCATGGTCTGAAACTCAGGTGTGTGCCAGATGCCCAGTTTTTGAGAATAGTATTAGTTCATGAATGGATAGAGTTAAAGCTTCACATCATAGAATAGGGATATTGGGAAATATTATTAAACTTTAAAATAACTGTATTTGTATTGAAAATATGATTAAGTACCAAATCTGCAGATGATGTGTAGACTGGAGTGATAGCTGCTGAAAATTCAGCTTTTCCAACATGGGCACAAGTTTTTGTATCAACTACTGTATATATGTGTGGGTCAAAAAATTTAAGTTTTAAAGTTTTAAGCATAAAAACAATGTCAAATACTGCTTGATAGTGTTGTAATACTGCTTTAAATTTAGTTTTCTGTTTAATTAAATGTAAGATTTGTGAGCAAAAAATAAATATCATACATTTTCCCCTGATTTACAGAAAACATCGACTAAAATGTCATTCAGTGTAACAATTTTGTCAGGCATATTTACAAGAATAATTGTTTTCTTACATATTGAAAGACTAATTAGTTCACCTCCGATAATTGTTTTAATTTGCCTATTTGTCAGTAAGACATTTTTAATATTTAAAACAATTTAATATTTTAATATTTAAAATAATTTTTAACTTTTATGTATTTTAATATGTACAAGTCAGAATAATGCTGTTTGACAATGTAACATCATTTTAACCAAATTTTGACATTTTATTCTCAAAAAAATTATTTGAAAACCTTAAAAGTAGACACTTTATTTACAACCATTGTGCTTTCTATAGACATAAAATCACTTTTTTAAATTTCTTTTGATGCAGATCTTTGACCCATGCTTGATCAAACAAATGCATTTTTGGTAAGCATAAGAGAACTCTTTCAGCAAAAGTAAAAAAAATCTTTTGACCAGTAGTGTATACAGTATATAGGGTTGCCTAAACCTCTGGCACCTTGCATGCTAAACTATACCACAAAGTAAACAGTGGGCAAATCTCCACGAATCGCAACTGGATAAGACCAGCGGGCACTCGTAAGTTACGGCATCATCAGATTTGATCAGCAGTTTTGAAGAATTCACAACTGTGTGAAAAAGGCTCTATATATCCAGCACTGCAGAGGTCTCTGGGCAAGTGCCAGAGGACACACATGATATTCTGTTTACAGCAGTCTGACCTATTTTGGTTGTGTTTTTAATAGATTTTAGCCCAATAGAGCTACGCTGGCAGTGTGAAGGAAACCTGGCGAATTTGACATTTAGACATTCTGTAGCTTATAGAGATGAACTCAGCTTTCTAAAGCAAAAAAGGGGGATGTGATGCAAACAATAATGAAATAAAAAGAAAAAAATAAATTTAAATAAATTATGGAAAATAAACTATTTGTTGCTCATTTGAAACACATTAGTCTTGCACTAACCACCGGATCAAAAATCCCCAAACCAAAGAACCCAAAATTTATTATCCTATTGTTTTAGCTCTGAGAATATTCCTCCCACAAAATAAGCAATTGCTCAAAACAAAACACTCATTATTTTCCAAATGCAACAATCTCAGAGGAAATAAGGCAATGGAGAGTACGCTCTACTTACAGTCACCACCAGGGAAATGACAAACTAATGACGTTGTCAGATACGCCACAGTCTAAACACATCCTGACCGAAGCCTGTGTGTTGCAGATTTGTGTTTACACAGTTCTATCCAGTGCGTTGCTCTAGAAGTAATGTAACCATTTTAACCCAACCCGAGCTTAATGGACACAGCAGGTTTGTGTAAATCAATCTGGTTGTTTGTCCAATGGAAACACAGCTTAAAGACAGGAAAGGGAATCGATAAGAGCAACACTGAATGAATAGCTGATGTTTGATATTTCTCTCACATCCTTCCGCAAGGCAATGTTTACTTCATAAGCAACATACATTAGCTGAAAGAGGGGTTTTGAAAAAAGGACCCTCACTATCCAGCTGTTTGAAGGAGTTACAGTTATTTTTTGGAGCAAAAATAGACAGAAACAGCCGCTCACCATAAACACAAAGCACTCAAAATATTTACTGCCTGTCAACACTCAGTAAGGTGAATCTCGTTCCAAAGACCCATTGTTAATCCTAGCAACCTTAAATGACAGCAGGGTCACACTCTGAGGACCAAGCAGAACATTTTTGAGCTTTCTGACTGCTTATGACATAGAAGAGATAGAAGTATCCAGTGACTGTAAACACTTATGGAGAAGAGAGATCAGATCGAGCGTCTCCTCTCACCATCCCTCCAGCTGTGTTCCCTATGGAGACTGAATGAGGGGTGGGGGGGTAGGGGGGGTCTGCTGTCCTCACAGCAGAGCCAACCTCCCTGCAACAGGACAAATACCACAGCACGGCAGTCATCGCTCACAGCTGGAGACGTTCCTCCAATCAGGCCCTACAGGACTGAAGGGGGAAGGAAATCAGAAGCAGATGGGTTCCACGCTGGTATAACATGAGAAACTCTAAAAGTCCCTTTTCAGATCAGCCCTCTGTTTTCAATTAAGAGTATATAGATTAACAAAAGGGTGCCAGAGGAGAAAAGTGAGAGATAGGGATTCAGTGTTTGGAGAGAGATAAGGCTTGCAGGAAATATTATGAGGGTTCTGGTCAGGGCCAGATCAAAAAAGAGCCTACTTAAATCCACTTTTTAAAGTAAGTAAATGCACACAAACCTGCATCTCTGCTTGCTTTCTACAGCCTGTTAAAGTGCAATCAATCAGTTAATAGATAAGTAAATAAACAGTTTAAACAAATAAAATAATCATATAATCTAATCAGAAAATTAACATAGGATATATTTCTATTGTCCTTTTAAATAAAATGAATTTAAATTAAAAAAAAAACAAAAAACTAAAAGTCATCTGATTATATAATTCCAAAACATTGTCTAATGGCAAAATAGAACGGCAGATCTACAGAAGCCACAAATTTAATAATAATTTACCACATTTAGCTGTTATTATGATATTTTTCTGTATGCAAAATGGAGGAATTCTTGGAAGGGTGACTATGCAGTTTAAGAGAGTTCTTGGAGGTAATTGAAAAAAACCACTTCTTTGGCCCAGGCTGCTGAAGTTTGGTTTTGCAAGGAAATGCATGTCAACTCTTGGGGCAGAGAATCAACAGGAGACTACAAAAATCCAAACACTTATTTTTTTGCCTTCACAAATGCAGTACAAAAAAAAGTTGTTTGGCTAATCATAAAACCTGCATAGCTAGCTGTCCACAAACATTCAGATTCATGCTGCTTGCAAATATCATCCAAAATTTGTCTGATTTAAGTAAACATGAACTCAATAAACACTGATAATTGCTGAACAGAATGTTTTCCTATATACTTGTACACACATGTACAGTAGCCCTAAAATATTAAATGACATTTATTTAAATGTTTTTATACCAAATTAAACTTTAATTAAGAATAACACATCCTTGCATTATTTGATTGCATTTTTTTTTAATAGATGACATTCTGATATTTTAGTTGTGACTTCCAAATACTTTACATAAATAGCTGTCATCCTAATGCTTAGCACATGTAAACAGACACGAACGTACCAACGCGTGTTACAGAGCTCTGAGTCATTAGCATCACAATGTGAGAAGGGATCAAGAGGAGCTCTGTCTGGCCTGGATGAGGAGATTCAGCCAAGGCCAAGACAGAGCCTGCAGATGGCCTTTCCCAGAGTCCCACACACAAGAATGATAGTGTCGAGCTCATCAGCTGCGTCTGTGTGCGATTTCCGGAGTGCTTCGCGAACGGCCGGACTTGAGCAAGCATTCCAGTCAGGTGCACGCTGGTGTTATTTATTAATCCCCACTAGGGCGGCTAAATGAGGCTAGTGTTTTCTTGGGTCTCTCCATGTCCTTTTCTTGTGGGTGCAGCTGTCTCTTTTTACGCCCGAAAGGCAAGGACAGCATAGCAGAGACTGACAAGAGGGAACAGGTGTGCTGTTAAATGATAAATCTCTCAGCTCACAATGCCTCAGTGTTAGGAAAAACAATCCAATCACGCGCAGTCACTGACAGAATTTAGGGAGAAATTAGAAAGCAAGAAAAGTTGATGTTGACATGTTATAGCTTTGGTTGCTGACCTGAGGTCAGCCTTGACGTTTTTTAGTAATGAATGGACCTGGAGAGTCTAAAGTAGCTGATATTGGATGTGTGTTCATAAAGAGAAAGAGAAGGAAGCTGCTAATCATAAAGGACTAGTCATTAACACCTCTGCACTACAATGATGTCACCAGTAACAGTTTGCAATATGGTTCAGTTTATAAAAATTTGTTTGCCTATTAGGTGTCAACTAACAATGAACAATACTTTAATCTCATTTATTAAGTTAATTATTTTTTTAGCATTTGTAACAAGTTTTTAAAACAAGAAACTGTATTAACAATGAATAACATCAATAAACACTGTGGGGGGGAGGAATATATATTTTGGGGTTTATGATATAGGCTAAGTTAAAGCTGATGTGAAATGAAAATAAAATGTTCTAAACATTAGAATCTTTCTTTAATTGATTTTTTTTAACATAAAATAACGTAATCTTCCATTGAAATGAGTGCTGAAAACCTGGCCCTTTCTTATAAATAACTGCAAGCTCACATTTAAATCTGCCTTTAGTCAATGCACTGAACCAATTCTCGACTCTGCATGTTCTCCTTTTTTGATAATCAGTTTCATGTAGATATACATGATGATACAGGAAAAAATGTGTTGCTACTTTCAAAAAACGAACAGTGTTGTTCACTAAAATACAACATCAGTTCTACAGCGATACTGAAATTCAAACGCGTTTTGCAAAACACACGCTCCTCTCTTAAGCAAATACCCCTGAACCTTACATATTCCTTAAAACAACTATTTCGAGTTGTGAAACCAGCACATGTCCAGTGGACACTAATAATCAGTAAGAAAATTCAGTGCAGATTTTGGCACGCTCACTCTTTTCTAGGTTATTACAAAGCTAAGTAATGTTTTCCAAGTATTTCAGATAGCGCTGGACTGCTTCCTGGTTTTTTGGCGTAGGCCCCTGGAGTTTTTGGCTGCTCCCTCTGCCAGCATCTGGAATCCATCAGTTTAACAATGGAGGCCCCGGTGCTGGAGCCTCTCGCCCGGCTCCCATGGGACTGCACTCCGCACAGCACAGGACACCAGTCCCACCAGATACAACGTGCTCAATTACCCCACATCGTAGCTGAGGGGAACAAAACTCAACTTTCTGCTAATCTGTGTTTGGTTTGGCCAGAACGCAGAAGAGATTGATTCGCTGATAGATGCCCAAACACACACAGATCAAACTTCACCATTCCTGAGGGGTACACTCTCTACGCCACTTTGTTTACTCTGATAATTAACAGCAAATCTTTTGATTAAGATTCCTATTGTTCAGTCCGTTGTAAATGAGTCACACACGGTGCACTATGCACACAAACACTACAATTACTCAGTGATGGGAATCGCAGCACTTGCTGTCCCTTGACCTCCATTTTCTAGAACTAAAACATATGTTATAGATTACACTAAACAACAGACATTTGGCCAAAGTGAAAAGCTATGTAATACTTGCTCTAAAATATATGAGTTTACAGAATCCTTTCGGGCAGGGGTGTCAAACATATGGCCGAATATACAGCCCGTGGAGAGGTCTAATCTAAAATTTCAAGAATTTAATTACGATGAAAACATTCCCAAACATTTATTATATCTAGGGTTGGGTACCGAAGCCCGGTACCATTATAGCACCGGTACCTAAGTAACCGGTATGTACCGAACCGAATCAAAA
>JAUMHI010000054.1:14515839-14543572 GCA_032359435.1 Enteromius unitaeniatus
AGGCACCGGAACCGTTTTAAAAGTATCGATTTGGCACCGGTATCGAAAAAACCCTAAACGATACCCAACCCTAATTATATCTGTATGATATATTTGTAATACTCTGCTTTTTACAGCAGGATGGATTAATTTGTGTTACAGTTTTTTTAAACAAATTGTAGCACTCAGTCCACGTCTCTTACTTTTCACTGGATTTTCTGAGATTTTTGTCCCTAAAAATGATAAGATATACAATATACATGCTATATTAGTGGTTGCTGTTAAATTAATAATGAATGTTGTATGTACAGTCTACATTATTGTATCTAAAGGTATCCACATTAAGCCAATATTGATTCATTAATCCTGGATGTGTGAGTATAAACTATGCAAGCACACTCTGTGTGTTCACCAAGGTTTATCTAATAAAAGTTTAAAAAAAATTACATTAGCTCGCATAAAATAACACCTAGTCCAATTTGGCCTGTGATTTAAAATGAGGTTGACACCCCAGTGTTAGTGGTATAAAGCACGGTCCACTCACTTGCTTGAACATGTTGAGATTGCTGGCAGTGGGAGCTGGCATTTCACAGATTCCAGACTAATATAGCTAGACCAAACCCATATATACTGACTAGTGTGAAAGAAACAGAGGATGCAGAGGTAGGCAGCTCTCATACTTGGCCTCCAAATACTAAGCTAAGTGTGAGAGAGAGCCTTTATGCTAAATCGAGCTGCAGAACATAAACCTATTTATTCATGCAGATGTATTTATAAACTCCAGTTAGTTAAGTACCGCTGGGGTTAGGTCAGTGAAAGATGTACTGATCTGGCCGGACAGAAATATTACATATGATTATGTACAAAAATTATATATAGCTATATAGGAGTTACACAAAGACAGGCATTGCTTGGGCCCTTAATTTGTCCACTAGCAGCTGCTCCTTTACAGCAATGACTGCTGAGATAAGCATTCTTATCATCTACAGTGCTAAATATAAAAGCTAGCCATACACAATCACTACATTAAAACATTTTACACTGGTGAATTAATAAAGAACTACAGACAAAATGTCTTGTTTATATTGTGTGAATTATATTTTTAGCAATTTGTCAGTTAATAAATCCTTTAATAAGCCATGAGAGGACATGCATTACAGTGATTTTATCTCAGCTAAAGGGTGCTCTCTGCTTAATGTCTTCCTTAAAATTCCTTGAACTGCGATAGAAATCAATTTAACACACAACCTCATGTGGTGTATTACTTTTATAAAAGGCAGAAACAGATATAAGACAGGACACCGGTATTCAATTAAATCAAATTAAAAAAATAATATAGTCCTTAACTGTCAGCTGTTTATGGTTGCCAAGCACCAGAAAAACTCTGTGTGTATTAATATAGATGGCATGGATTTGAATGTAGCTCATCCAGGAACTATCCGTCTTATAATTCATATATATATAAATACAGCTTAAATATTCATTTCAAAAAAGCTGTTTTGGTACAATGACTCATTAAGTAGGTGTTTACCAGACATTCAGAGGTCGTCGTGGATCAGTTAGCCTCTTATTATAAGTTAATACACTATCCAGGGTTTCTGAAAAGGCTTTATGGGGCAACATCCTCAGCAAAGGCTGTATGCTTGTGCAACATTTCCAAATAGCTTTCCATGAACAAAAAGTAACGGTAGTATAAACTTCTCCAAAATCTCAAAACAAAGGATTTTATAGCAAAAACAGCAAAGGGCTCAATACTGCAGTCTCCGCTGGATGCTGGATAACTTAATACTCAATAAATCATTTCTTGGGATCCAGCATTCTTCTTATTTATAGGCAGTAAAACTGCATTCAGTCACACAAATAAATGAACTAGTTATTAACATACCACAGTGTTTACTATGTTCATCTCTTCCCCAGTTTCAGAGTGAAAACACAGAGGATTTCCAAGAGAGGTGGCTTGCCAGAATCGCACGTAGATGATATGAAGCGATATGTAATACAGCATTAACAATGATAATAATGGGTCAAAGAGCACAATCGAAGGGATGTGATACAGGAAATGTGTGCCCTACCCAACAACTTTATTCACATAGACACTTTATTCAAGGTGAGAATGTAGTATTGATTGTCCTGTGTCAAAAATGTTATCGTTCCCATTAATCACAATGGCAGGGAAGTAGGCAATATGCCTTTTTTGTACATGAGTAGCTACTCTGTACCAAATGAACATTAATAAATAAATAAGTCTTTTTTTAAGAGCCCTTAACAAGAACTGCAATTAGTACAACACTGACTTCACTGAAATAATTACACATTTGCTTGGAAATAAAACAATTTAATGCAAATACACTGCTAGTTCTGAATTACATTTAATCAAGCACTAGAAAGCAGTATTTATGGCATCTACTTTGCTTACTGAGCCATGCTGATCAAGCTAAAGTGAATGTTTAACAAATATAAAGAAGGATTAAATAAGAAAATACTATTTCAAGCTCACATAGTCTACTGGCAAAGCTGAAGGCACGAACATATCCACAAACTGGTGTTAGGCAATCATCTCAGCACTCATTTGAAACTGGTGACAGGCAAATAGCTGGCAAACCACTGATATTTTTCAAGAGGGCTTATCAAACACAAGCGTTAGCCATCATGTGGGTAAACACTCTAAGTGGGCCTGTACTGTAGATCAAAACTTGAATCCAGAACCCAAGGGAGCCTAATCTTGAAATAACACTGATTTTCCCATTTAAATTTAGTCAGAACAAATGTGGGCTTTAATGAAGGCCTTTTCTCTGTGCACTGTCAGGCAAGACGGCTCGCTGTGCCTGTTAGACAGGCAAGTTTGGCATTCCTCCTCTAATTAGGAGTTCATCACACACAGTCACAGCAGTGTCAGTGAGGCCACTAACCTCTGCTGATTTCAAACCAAGATGGTGTGCTAATTCAGACATAATTTAACATCCAGTGCTCTCCTCCTTATAACAGTAGTGGACAGTAGCTTGTATTTACAGTAGGACTATCGGTCAAAAGTTTGGAGTGGCTATAATTTTTTACATTACTCACATCTCATGCTCACACCAAGACTACATTTATTTGATCAAAAATAAAAACAACAATGTTGTGGGAACAAAATATGCAATTTAAATTGACTTTTTCTATTTTAAGATTATAATGTTAAAGACATTAGTCCAGCCTTTAAAGTGGCATGTTTCTTTAAAATTATTCAAATATACTGATTTGGTGCTGATTTGTGTGCCACTAGGGACAGTTTACCTAAAAAAAAGATTCTAATAATAATAAAATCACCTAATAATAAAATTCCCTCACACAACTCTGGGGGGGTGAATAAAGTCTTCCTGTAGCAAATCCACGCATTTTTGCGAATACGAGACTTTTTCCGGTTTCCACAGTCAGCAGACATGAGAGAAAAGTGCTTATTAAGTTTGAAATATGGATGTTTATAATATAGAATGCATGGATTCACTACAGGGGCGCTTTATTCACCGCCCCGGAGTAGGATGCTTCAAAGGTAAGTAAAAGACAGGACAATTTTCATTTTTGGGTGAACTATCTCTTTAATATTTTTGTGTAAACCATGATACATTTCTGTAAGGATATTTTAAGAATTTAAAATTCAAAAAGATGGCATTTATTTGAAATTGTTAAGTTAAATTAAGTGTGATAATTGGTTTAATGCGTCCTTGTTAAATAAAAGGATAACCATATAGTGGAAAAATAAATACACTATAATGTTTTTGAAATGCATTTATTATGTGTAGTATTTATAAGCAGTAATAGAATTTCAATTACAAATTTATGCACTTAATAAAAATACCAATAATTTTGGTATACTAAACTGGTATACTAAGTCAACAATTAATCTTGTACTTTAATTGTACAAAAGTATTGCTGAAGTCCAACTAAAGATTCAGTCACTCAAAGAAGTATATTTGATTGTGCTAAAGTAGAACTCCTGCAAGTATACTTCAGGTACACTTTAAATATCATGTATTTAAAGACTAATAGTATATAAAGATCATAAAAAAACACATATTGGGCATAATATTAAGAAATGTGCATTTTGAAGAAGGTGCACTTCAAATAAAGTTTAATTAGAATTTTTATATGAGTAAGTCTTGAGCGATATGTCAGTAAATATGCTAATAGATTTGAACTATAGTATGAAATAAATGTATTTTACATATATATACATTTTTTACTGGGAAAATTTCCTGGGGGAAAAAATCTACTTTACAACAATATTTATGCAAAAAAGATTTTGCTCTTTTATCTTTTCAGCATCTGTAATTAATATGCTGTGGAAATATTTGCATTGTTTTTCTTAAGAGTAATAATCTAATTAATGAACACAAAAACAGTCTAGGCCAAACCCATTTTCTGCAGTTTCCTGGAACCTGGATAAAATGTAAAAAACACAATTCATCTAGAAGACGTGAATGTTGGCTGCACCTGCAACGGCATAATTTCTCACATATTGTTGCTTTAAACCGACCTGCTATCTTTAAATGAGAAGAGATCAAGAGAGATGTAAACAGACTGTTCTGAGAGAGTCTGCACACTCAGAGCTGTTTAGTCTCTTCTCAAGGATCAAGAGCTTCATTCCAGGTCATTTCTTTCTAGTTTTACAGGAAAAGACATCACAGAGACACATGCCATTGGCTGTGTGCTGCAACTGCTGATCTAGAGTCATAAATGATGTGTGTCCTTATCGCAGAGGCTTGTCAGTCAAGAGAGTAATCAAATTATGAGTGACATTCTATGAACCAGAGGTTATGGGAACCCCTCTTGCTGTCAAGGGTTCTTTTGTTTGATGTTGTAGAGTAGAAAAAAAGACATCTCAGCAAAACTTTGCAGTACTTTTCTTGCCAAGACATTGAGATGAAATACTGTCCACCCAAAACTGTAGCAGTTTGTGTTGGTCCATCTGAGGAAATGCTGTTGGCCACCCCGCCAGACAACTAATGAAATATCTGATATCAGTTTCCCAATAAGGGTTGTTAATGACGCTATACTGTCTCCGAGAACAGTGTCCTGGCAGAATACATTTCAAAAACATCATTCTCAAGCTGAAAACGAATGACTGTAATACAGGTACAGTAAACCCTACATCCCCTAAAACAAACCAGAGCATGTTTACTTATCTTAGCAAACTAATATGAATCATATCTGAAATCGCTTTGCCTGGATTACCCTTTAATATCTCTCAAAACATTATTTTAACTATGTTATTAATAAAACTGAATCTGGGCTAACAGGTTCAAATTGGTGTTGTACTTGAAAAGAGTACGGGTGGGAGTTTTATTTATGAATGAGCACATTGTGTTCTTCGGTTTCTCAGGAGAAGGTTTTCTCTTGGCCCGATGTGTAGATAAATGTTTTCTATGTATTCGGTTTCACTGGAAAAATGCTAGGGGTTCGCATTAACACTAGCTGGCATTGGCAAAATATCTCACGCTGATGTTTCTATTAATCGGTTCTGATCGGGTTTGAAATTGCTCTCTCTCGCCACTCATACATTCTTCATCTTAATGCAACGCACGGCCCTCAAATACAGATGACACACGAGATGGGAATTGTGGACTGTATCGAATGGTGGCATGGCAACAGTTTTACACAAACTAAATCTGCTGCTACAGACTATGACAAGAGACCCTCAACAGCCCAGTTCCCGATCGCATCTTAAACAAATGTCCTCACGTTATTTCTCAAAATGTTCACATGCAAAAGATCGTTATATCTGCAATGGTCAAAAACCCAATTCCCAAGGATCTCTGTGCCAGCCCAGCTAACCCTAACGACTTGTACAGCTGCAAAACGGGATTAAGTTACCGAAGCAATGAATGACATGAGCAGGTTGATTGGCTTGTGTGTAAAAAGATCGAGGTAATGTATCTAAATGTTTCCATCTTATTTCAGAGCACATGGTTGACATAGTGAAGAGAACATATTGCACCACTGTTTTTTCGTTTTTCTCTTCAGCTGAAACACGTGTTTGTTTTTGAGCACTTAGGATGTGGCTGTACATATGTGAGCGGTTTTACAGTGTGTTTTGTCGCTGTATCATCATGATATCTGTTTATCTGGGTACGCCATGATAATGGCGAGGGATTTATTGTGTAGTAAATATCCATGTAAACGCATGTCGTTCCTCAGATGAGCTGCCCTCAGCCGTGTCCAGAGGAGAGGGCTGTCTGTTATGTCTCCAGCCATTGAGAGATAAGCTCTATCTGTTTACATTTCAGCCTGTTTCACTGTCTTCTCTCAGATAGTCTCACCAGTTTCTCTCTCCCACACACACATGCACTAAAACTATATACTATCTCTGGAAAGATGTACGCACAGTAAAGTGGGCCCAAAAAGAACAGCATTTGGACAACTAGAAATGTATTACTTGTCCTGCTTTAAATAATAAACCAAAAGACAAATCCAAACAAACGACCCTACAGAACAACCTCATAGATATTTTTGCAATGAATTATAACCAACTGGTTTCACAGTGCTTTTTGGGTGGTGTATAAAGTCAAGTTCACACAGGTGTCCTAGGAGAGCAACCATTTGTGACCCTGGACAACAAAGCCAGTCGTAAGTGTTAAATTTCCGAAATTAAGATTTATACATGATCCGAAAGCTGAATAAATAAGCTTCCCATTGATGTATGATTTGAATGGATAGGGCAATATTTGAATATTTGAAGATACAACTATATAAAATTCTGGAATCTGAGAGTACAGAAAAATCAAACTGCTGAGAAAATCACCTTTAAAGTGGTCCAAATGAAGATGCATATTAATAATCAAAAATTACGTTTTAATATATTTTCGGTAAGAAATTGACTAAATACCTTCATGGAACATGATCTTTACTTACTATCCTAAGGATTTTTGGCAAAAAAGAAAAATCTATAATTTTGACCCATACAAAGTATTTTTGGCTATTGCTACAAAAGCGACTTAAGCCTGGTTTTGTGGTCCAGGGTCACATTTAATATCCGCATGTACCATTAACAAAGGATGACCAGAAAGTATTTAAATAATTTTTGTCTCTATTAAAATATACCTTTTGACTTTTGAAATGCTATGTGGTTTTGACAATTATAAATGACTAAGTGTAAAATAAACCACACAGATTCAGTGTGTCAGAGAAGGACTGGAACAGAATGGAAGGAAGATCACAGGTCAGACTGTAAAAACATTCCCATACTGCCCTTCCCCCCCTCAGTCATTCTCTCCCTCACACCCCCACTACTTCCCTGAGCCCTTCCAGCCGCCCTAGTGACTCAACACAGGCCTTCCAGCTTGCTACAAGAGCCTCTTTTGTATGTCCTTTGTGCCGGGCTCAAGAACTAGTAAACCACAGTATGAGTTTAACTCATTTTTACAACATCAAGAAGTCAGTTTTTACATATGAACAAAAATAACATATTGTTTTACCACATATCTGGAAACAAACATCCTGTTTCAGTGTTTATAATGTGGCAAGAAATGGTTAGCCACTTGAGTGACCAACAAATATGATATCATCATCATCATCATCAAAATCCTGGTACTAGATTAGCTGATCCAAAAGTAGCTGTGCTTGAATTATTAATAGTTCTGTGTAAATTAAACGCTGCATTAAATGTGCACAACATTGTCTTGTCAGAATAAACTAAGAAAAGAGAACCAATTCGATTTCAAACTGAACACAGAAATAAACAGCATGTAAATGTATTACTATTTGTAAAAATGTGTTGATGTAAAGAAGAAAAAAGAAGAAGAAAGAGGAAGGAGTAATATAAATAAAATGGTGGTCATGCAACCACTGCAATGAAAAAATGAAATGATGATTATTTGGCTCTTGAGAAAGCTTTTGTGTACCTGACTTGAATGCCTCTCTTCAATGATTGGTCAGCCTGCAGAATGATATCCTGTCATGTTATAGACTTCCAACAAAAATCACAAATGACTTTCTTCCCTGGTCCTCCATAATAACAGACTATATTGCTAATAGAAGATAAGTCCAACAGGAGATTGCCTGTTCTGTGATTAAAAAAGATCTGTGGTCCCTGCTTGTGCTGTAGTCAGCATCCCACTGGGTGAACAATACGAGCTGACTTCCTGACCCCTACGTCTGTGGATCCTAAAGACAAACAATGGGACCCTTAATTAACATTGGCCATTCCCAGAACTAGGCTCTTCCTGACAGTCCCGATTCAGACCTGAACACAAAGCTTGCTGTGTTATTCCTCTGACACCATCTTACTGTGCTCGTGTGCCCTCAGTAAGAACACTGCCAGTTAGTCCTAAGTAATATTCATTCTGAATAGAAAACTCTCTACATCAGCCCTTTTACATCCTGAGGTCAAAATATGAGCGATGGCATTCAGTTTGGAATCTAGTGACTGGGGTGAGAGGGATGGATCTGTCAGGGTTATCTGTTTATATGATACGAGATGAGCTCATGGTTGTACATTATCTGTTCTTCTAAGCTGGGCAGGATGTGTTTCCATGTTAGATAAGGACAAACAAATGGTCATTCCGCTCAAGTTATTAGGTTGGTACAATGTAATCAAAGGAACTTGTAGGTCGTACATAGTCTTATAACAACAAACAACCACTTGGTAACAATACAAATGACCTTGTGCAGGTTTGTGGTGGCTTTGTCTACAGTTTAAAAGTCAGTGGCACACAAGAGCGACTTTGAACAATAATCATTTTGAAGGTAACTTCCTGTGACTAACCACTGGAGAAACCTTAAGTGCTTATACCACATTAACGGTAAAGTTATAAGCTCACCCAAAAATATGTTTTCTTCTTTAGTACACAAAAGATGATATTTTGAAAAATGTTAATTAGTTATAACCAATTAAAATCACAATTACATCATTTTTATTTTTTGGTAAACTATGCCTTTAGAAAATCAGTTGGATCCCAGTAAAAAAAAAAAAGGCCAAAATGACCAAATTCAAGCCAGATGAAGTAAAATTTGCAGAAAATCTCCTAATCATAATCAAAAGCCCACAAATCAAAATGTATCATGTATTTTTTTACAAGCAGATTGTACAATATTAGTGTTGACATCCACTTCTTATATTTGTTTTCTTTCATTAACTTTTGTTCTCACAAGATCAGACATGATTACAACCTCTGACTGAGAAATGATTGAAATCTTTATGAAGGATTCTGGAAAAATAAAAGTTAATGAAAAGATAATTACAATGGATTTATTGAATAATTATACTCAATATTTTGGTCCACATCACTGAGGGGTTGAACATCTTAGTCTCTTTATCCGAGAAATATACCCTGTCTGCACAAAGCAAGAATCTCAGTCATTATTTTGAGGGTCTTTTTTTATAGACTGAGAATACCACTGTGCCCTTTCATTTGTCCTCATTAATCTCTTTGAGGAATGCTTTAACAAAAAAACAAAAAAGAAAAACAGAACAACTCAGAAGCAAAACACCAGTAACATTTGTGGTCTTCTCGTTTCTAAACATGAAAACAGATCACAACTCTCACTTGAAGAGATGTTATCATTATCCTCCTCTGACTGTTGACATAGAGGTCTCATGCAAAGGGACATCGACAGGCCAGCAAGACAGAAAGAGGGAGGCGCATTTGCTGTTGTATCAGCAAAAGTCAGAGGAAGAGTGCTATTCTCTATGTAGAGAACACAAAGCAGCTGGCAGGAAACCAGCTTTTCATATTCTTTTAACTTTGATTTCCGTTTTGAGGAAGTGTGTTAAGTGTGCTCTCCCTAGTGCTGGCCTTCATCAGCTGACATCAGTTTCCAAATCCTGACAAGGACGTCTCTAATCACACCATCAGCGAAACTAATGCTTTATTAAGATGCATTGAAATAAAGAGGCGTTACATTTCTAATTTACAAAACCGCAGTACTGTTTTATATTCACTGTTACAAAAGTTTAGGGTTGATGAATCGTTTTAACGACTTGGTGTCACTTGACACTTCAGAAATCATTGTAATGATAATTTGGTGCTCAAGAAACCTTTATTATAAATATCAACATTGAAAACTTTTTATCCTTGAATCCGCTTTTTAATGAATATTAGCTATAACTTTAAAAGTAGGTCTATTACTAGTATTAAACTGGATGAATCATTATAGTTCAAAAGACTTTATTTATTGTACATAATTATGGTATACATAAAAACAACCAAAACACATGTTTTGGACCATGAACGTGAGCACTAAATCTGCATTGCAACATCAGACTGGTTGTTTCCCAGGACACCAAACTGACAGGCTGTGAGAAACACTGAGCAGCTGGTCTGGACAAACATGAATAAAAACAGATTTATGAAGCAACATCACACTCAGATTCATTTACTAAGTGCAATGTGCCTACAATAACATCAATGAAATACTTTTCTCTGTAACAATGCCAGTAATCTATACTACAAACTATTTTTTCTTTTTAGTAGAATCATACTGTGTGTCATCCCTGTCAGCTTAACTGCACAGGAAAGAGATTTTTTTAATGAAATGACAATAAATTCAAACCTAAAACTGAATAGCCTAATACTATTTATATCTAAAGTTGGATTTCAAAATTGAAAAGGCTCAAGGCTCAACTTGCTGAAGCAGTTTTACATCGTTATACAGCATTACCAGAAATGTTTTGACAGCATGTTTTGGAGAAGAAGAGAATCAACTTCATAAATCTTTCTAGATTTAAACAACTGCATGAATAATTGTCCCGAAAACAGATCAAGATAATATATATTATCTATTGCAAAAGGCACATTAAGTCAAATCCATAACGTACCAAGAGTCAATTGATTAATATCCCATCACCGAATGTACATGGCTTTTGATACGGCCATTAAAAGTTTTCTAGCGCTCTTAGAGCAACAGAACTGTCAAATGTCCAAGTGCGCGCTATATATTACAGAGCATTTTAACAATACATATTCACACCTCATTACACGAGCCTGACATAGTTTCTGATTGAAAATGGACTTGCTTATGTATGCAGTTGCAGCTATTTATTTGTTTCTATCAAGAAGCAGGAAATGCATTGTCATTTTGGCTCCCTATTAGAGCCATGTTTATGTAATTATCTCAGCAAGAGACTGAGGAGAAGGTGACTGTCTCCTAAGAGCTCAGTGATTGCCTCTTACATCAGAGTGTTTTCCTTTCACAGGCGGGAGCAGTTGTAATGGAAATTTGTCTCAAACAAAGGTTTCTTGTCAAACAAAATTACACAACCCGGGGCTAATGTTTACAATTTCACTATCTTACATAATGATAACAGCAACAACAAATCATAAAAGCTTTATCGCTCTGACCAGCGGCAGACAAACTGCTCGGTGAAATAAAACTTGCAAGTTCACAAAGGTGTTTGCTTTGGTAGTAATGTTGGTAGTTAAAGTTGGCAAACTGTGAAGTGCTTGGGTAGATTTCACTCATGCTGATGATGATGGGAGCACCATTTGTTCAAAATAGCCTCCAGAGTGTTGAATCTGCCACCTTTAATCAATAGACTTAAGTGGCCCAAAACACTTAGAGGAACTAAATAATGCAACACACGGGTAACATTTGTGTTATGCTGAAAAGAAAAACAGACTTGAATGGAAGATCCATCACAAATGGCAAATTATGTGATTATTTAAAAAAATAATAATAATTAATAGTAAAAATTACAAATTAAAAACGTTCAGAACCTGCGCCACTTTCCACATTAATTGAATAGTAAACGGGCTTCAACTGTAAAAAGCTCCTCAAAAACAGAACATTGGGAAACTGGAGGAAGACAAAATAAGGCTATATATATATACACATTCCACGGCCATGATTACGATTTGAACAAGCGATGTATTATGTCAAAAGAATAATGAGAGCTCTGTATGAAATCAATGGCATTCATGTGTTTTTGATTAACATAAGAGAATCTACAATTTTCCCATCTAAGGATATGAAGACTACAGACCCCAGCTGAGTCTACTCTACTGTATCTGGTTTATTGCTAATTTTCATGCAAATTTAGTATGCAGCATTAATCTTGTCGATGAAATTACTGAGTTAAGAGAGAATTAAGAGAGTTTTAATTTTCTGAGAGATACTGAAAGCTAGACGAAAACGCACATGCTGAACTACTTCTATCAACAAAAGTATTGACAAAATATGATGAGAAAAACACTCCAAGACATTAACAGGGCACCAGCAATGTTTTTTGCAGATAAAAAAAATCTAGAAAAAAATGGATTTAATTTTTTAAAAATCCAATAATTGAAGCTAATGATTGATCTGCATGCGCTGAAGGAAAACAGTGCATCAACTCCAATAAAATGAAGTGCATCACTGGAAAGTTAATTAATTAGACCCTACATATATGAGATTTATTATATAAATCTACAACATAAACTTAAATAGCTTAAATCTATAGCATTAAAATGAATGTAGAAGTCAACCTGATCTAAGTTGCAAGCTAGTCAGCATTCTTACTACAACAAAGCACTAAAACACAGAAAATGAAAAAGTAAAAATGCTGATGCATGTTTAAATTCATTCAGTTTTATTTATACCAAAATTATATAAAATCAATTTTCTTTAAAGAAATATTTAATGTTCAAATTTTTGAATATCTCAAAAGAAAAGACTGTGATTACATGAACAATGGCAGTATGTTCTGCGTGATTAAAGTTTTCTAAATGGTTTGCACAACAAAAACTCAAAACATCCCATTTGTTGCACAGTGCACACTAACACAACACCACAAGCAGGGTAAATGAAAGCAGGAGACATGATTGTGACCCTGTAGTAATTTCTTTGTACAACAAAAGGCATTCTTTTCTGCACCCTGTACCATGTTTCGACGATTTCCTAACAAGACTCACATTGATGGGGTGAGGGTGGGAGTCAGAATACTTGCAGTGAATGACATCCAGTGTCACTATGAGACTGTGACACAAAAAAGGGCATTGGCAATAGGGATGCATTGCAGAGGACATGACTCACGAGCTGAGCTTACATGCAGGGCTCTTACAGTTCTACAAGCCGCATTCCAGCGCACACATTTTCCATGAGGAAATCCCACCGCACCTCTGTATGAGGGATAGATTGAGCCTCATCGACTCAAACAATTAGATATTTGACTGGCATAATATAAACAAGTAGAACTGGGCCACGGCTTTTCGAGGTCTCGGGAATTCTGGGTAATGAATGACAGGGTAAAACTGTTCCCCTGTTTAGTCGAGCTTGTTTACATAACTCTCACTAGCTGCCCCTGGGCAGAGCAGAGTTGCTCAAACAGCTGCCTGCTCAATGGTGTTCTTTTCTAACTAGCGCTCCCTGTGGAGCTCCGCTAGGGCCAGAACCACTTCCCCTAGGTGACACATGTGAGTCTGAACCACACACACCAGAAGACATAACCACCACGCTTCCTGCCCCCACGCTCTGCTTCAACCGAGCCATGACATTCCCCAATTCCTATCTGGCTGAGACACCCCCACCACAGCCAGCTTCAGTCCCTGACAGGAGAGCTTGGCCCGTTGCACCTCGTCTGCTGGGAAACGAATGGAGACCGAGACGGTGCACTGGGAGAACGCATGAGAATGTGATTCTCAGAGCTGGCTTTAGATCACAGGTCCCGCTGTGCCCTGTGAAGTCAAATCCTCCATGTTTGTGTTGGCAGAGAGTTTGTAGTCCTCTGGACAGGACAAACCCTTAGTGGGGACCAGATTACCCTGGAATTAATTTCCTCTGAGACAAGATCAGACTGACCACGTTCATCATTTTTCAACTGTCTTTACTGGCAGGAATCGTGGGCGAAACACTGCGCCCGGACGAGTAAATACATGGATGCGGCATATGACAAATGGAAAGTAAATCACAGAAAGTGAGACCCCAGGGGGAGGTAAATTGCAGCGGTGTAGAATTGAGTAGGTGTGGACACTATTGGTGGACAGGACTTTTCTTGTGTTTCCACTGGCATTCACACAAGCAACTGAAATTTAAAACAGGACAGTTCTGACAGTGATTTACTGACTGGTCTCAGGCTAGTATTATAGCCTGTGGTGTTTTGTCCTAATAAAACTCAGCATTTGTTCTTTTAGTTGTAGTTTTTTCTAAGCTATTTAACATGAGAGGGTGATACCAACTTAGTGAACCCCATTGTGCAGATTCCTATAGACCAGCAAAGAGAACTGGAGAGGAAATGTCATATTTTTATTATGTATTTCTAGAACTGTCAAAGTTAACTGTAATTCTGCTCTGAATATACACACAATATAAATATGTTTGAAATGAATTGAAAATATGTCTTTTAAGGTTTACACTTCTGATATTTTTCTAAAAGTGGACAAAAAGATATAGTTGAAAAAAGATCAATAAAAAAAAGACATAAAATGTCAGAATCGTGAAGATTGTATTTTGTAATAATTTGCACTTGCTCTACAACAGTAACAATGTAAGGCCAATTAATTTGCAATCAACATCCTCATAATATCATGTTTTTTCAGACACGGTATAAAATTGTCTTCACACAGGAAAAAATTAATTTGGGGGCCCTTAGAATCACAAGTTTGAAAATCCCTGTATTTGAAATGAGCTTAATACCTTAAAGGCAATAATTATAATATCACTGTCAACATGCTATGTTTTTATAAATTAATCTACAGTTACATCTTAACAGTGACTTCAGTCCAATCTGTTATAGATCTAATGGCACATGAGCAATATTTTCCATCACCCATCAGGGACAGCAAACGCCCTTATAAAAACAAACATCAGTGTATTTCAGTGCCGCATGTTGACAACGTCAAAGGAAAAGTCTGTAAATTACCTGAGCCGTGCACAAAGAGGTGGAGATATTTTATCATGATAGGACTTTTAGCAGTCTGCAGGGAACCCTCATCATCTTTCATAAAGGGAGGTTTGCCACTTTAATCCCACATCTGGTCTGCATTACCATTCCATGCAGCTCTGACTTGAGTCTGGGCCTGAAGAAGAACCTCACCCTGTCTCAATGTCCAAAGACTATAAAACACTAAAGGCTTAAAATTAAAGATGACACTGTCTCCTTCGCAAACACTTGTATTTTATCTTTGTCTCTGGAACTTTTGCAAGTTTAACACTATTTTTTATTCATGAAATGAGTATTGGAATAAAGAAAGAGAAAAATGAGACGAAAAGGAAAAAACTGGGGAACAAACATCAAAACTACCAATTCGTGTTTAAAGACTGAAACTAAAATAGTTTCTTAAAGAAGCCTGGATATATTTTTTCCTTGTCCTGAGGGTAAACATCGTTCTGAGAACACTGTTGCAACAGCCCGAAACAAGACAATTAAAGGTCAGGGAGTGGTTTCTCAAGAGTTCCTATATGGCTTTCCTAGGAAAACAGTGCATTTAAGCACATAAGCAAATTTAAATCACAAACTTGTCACCTGTTTATCTCGAGGACAAAACATTCCCACTCTGGCATCTCTGAATTTTGCAGTATTTCTTTTCTCACTGTGTCCATTCATACCACATTAACTTGACCATTTGTTTAAACGAGTTGCTTTGTAAACATATTGTCATGCATCTACACAAAAATGCTGATTTATGAAGCTTTTAGTCACACTTGCTAGAACAACAACAACGGCTTATTTCACCTGCGAAACACATGTGCCTAAGAGACTATTTCTGAAAATGACCGTATGCCTCATTTCCTGCTGAACACATTTTATGTGTGATACTCTTGATGTTAATGTTTTTGTTATTATCGACTAATGTCACTGTCAGACACCAGAGAAAGTTAGATTAAAAAATGAAAGAAAATCAGATGATATTCAGGTTTAAAAAAAACCTGCTCAGTGGCCTGGTGATACTGTACCTCTCAATGCTCAGCACAGTAGCTCTCTAAATGAACTTGATACACATGACTAAAAAGACAGAGAGATGCCTGTTTGACAAGTAGGTCAATGAAGCAATGCGTCTCTCTTGTCTCATGTCTATCTCCCCAGGGTGCACAGAGTTCGTTGGCTGCTTACCTGCGGGCAGTCTTTGATATAGTGTCCCTTGTTGAAGCAGAGATGGCACAGGTAGTTTGGTGGAGGTCTCTTGCTGGGCTTGCGTGGCTCAGAGGACAGGGAGAGGTCGGAGAAGTGGTCCGTTAGAGAGTTCAGTCCGTCCACTATGTTGTTAAGAGAGCCATACGGTGAGACGCTTTTGTATAAACCATTATTTAGGGCCTGCAAAGCATAACAGGACATCCACAATCCAAAAATTAGCTTATCCCAATATGAACACGAAACTGAAGCACACTGTGTTAATATACAATGTCTTTTACATGTCACAACATGCTGCTCTTAAATACAGTCTAAAGCTGTAAAATATGATTAAGTACATAATCAAAAACAATGTCCTTAATTAGGCATATTATGGAATAAATGAGATTCCTAATTCAGGATCAGTTCCTAAATTGGCACGACATAATCCACTAAAGCTCGTGATAAGTACATGAGTCTAAGATTTGCAAATCAGATTGCCATTTAACCACAGAGAGTACAGTAGGTAATCAAACACACGCTACAGAAGGTTTGGATGGGAAGATGTTACTTGAGTGATGTCTTCCTCTGGTTATGCTTTGGAAGGTTATGTTATTGTTGAAGTCTCATGTTGGACCGTCCTGAAACTTCATACTTGGCAAGTCCAGATAACTGTCATCTAGTTCTCAGCAAGCCAGGACAATAAACAGTTTCTGCACATATCTCTCAGACGAGTCTGTTTTCATCAGTTAGATCAATTCTGAATGCAGCAAATAAGCTTTTTTAGATCTTTCTTTTATAGCTGTACATGTGACGTTCATTTTCCATCCTGGCCAGTCAAATCCAGCTGATATTCATTCTGTGTGAGGGAAATTCATGAGAGACACACAAAACCAATTCCTCCTAAATTCAAAACGTCTGAGTGCATCTGACAAAAGATTATGTGGTACATGAAATTAGAAATCTTTAGACGCGTTTATTTTTAAAAATATTAGGCCTATAAAAAGCTGTGTCATGAGAGACTAAGCATCCAGCTACACTGTTATTTTGAGTTATGACCAGCAATGAAGTTTAGGATCAACACAAAGTACATGAAAAGGCGATGGAAATTTATGTTCCGTATAAACAAAAACTAACAAACCACACAGCAATGTTTTACAAGTAAAATTTTCAACATCAAGGAAATACAAAAAATACGATGATCAGTAAATATGCCTGAATGCATTCATACAAAATATTCTTGATTTTCATGTAATAATGTAACTGTCAGAAAGGAATTGTCTCCTGAGGGATACAGCCCTCACACACATTTACACCAGTGGAGGACAGCTCTCCTCACCCCTTCACACAGCTGGAGCGCCAGTCAGGGGGTCACTTCTAACTACTGCCACTCACAATCCCAGTTAACACTTTCAGTGTGTAGACAATTTGGTAAGTTATACAAACAAAGATCATTCAAAAGTCTAGAATTCCAGTTCCCTAAAAGAGGGAAATAAAATGGTCTTTGTCTACAGGAATTTTGAAAGTATTCTTAACCCTCCACACATAAGAGAAAAAGAAAAGAGAGAGGGACAACGAAAGAGGTGGAAGGAGAAAAAGAGAGAGAACTTGTCATAATGTTTTTATTTACTGTGATGACGAATCAAAGTTTTACCCTTCCTCAGACTTTCCACTAAACATCAACACTTACCTCTGTCTCAGCCACAACACTGTCGTTACATCATTAAAAAGAAAATGCATTCATAAGTTGGAAGTAATTCTCTTATTTAGAAAAATAAACGGAAGAATACAAAAGGATTCAACAGACTTTTAGTTCCATATGCGCCCTTTACCAAGTGTCACAACTATCAGGCTATATTTAATTAGTGAAAACCATATTTGTTTGCTCTTATCCATGTTTTATAACAATATTTCCAGGAAACATAAATATAGCAGCACTGGTCGTTTCCAAAAGTAGGCCTACATTAATCTCAGTTGAATCTTGAAATAACTTTTGAACTATAAAACACTTAAACAACAAACGTACTAATTTATGAATTTTCTCTACAATTTCCTTCTCATGCATTGACACGATCTACTTTTTGATAACACAATCAAAAAGTTATTCAGAGAGGATGCCTGAATAGCATCTGCCGCTATGTGATGATAATAATACATATTTAAGTGTTATATGTCTTCAGCAACAGTTACAACTTAAGAAATAAGCATAATTTTGATTATTCCTAGCTCAGTCATGGCAGGACATATTATTGGCCTGTAGAGATCAGCAAGCAATCATCAAACTCAGATTCATCAGACCTCTACATGCTGAAATTAAGCAGCAAATTAAATGTAATTAGTCTTATGATCAAAATAAGAAAAGTTCATGGATGACTGGCTGTACACGTGCTCTTACAAAGTACAATAAACAAGTGTGCACAGCTACATGACTTTAATGATGCAATAAAATAAATAATTGTGATTTATTATTATAGAACAGAAATAAAGTAACAAAAGGCTTAATTAATGTTTCAAGTTTTCAGAGATTAAACGATTATGTCTCCAAAAGCATTTGTGTATTGTGCAAATGTAGCCTAGACTACATTTAGACATGCATAGTCAACTGCGCTTTACATAATAAATCTTATTCCAGTCGGCAGGGACCGTTATCTTCACGAACTTATTTCCGAAAACATCCTCCGTAGGACAACAGAAAACGAGTTACCTCATTCCTCTGGAGCTGAAAGAAGTTGTTGAGATAGTTGGAGTTGAGAGAGGAGCTCAGGTCACTGGCAGGAGTTTTGCTGTAGTTCAGGTCCGGATGGGAAGAGTTGGGTTCGGGTCGAAAGGCATCGAAGGCACTCGTCTGATGCGTGTCTTGTAAAGAAAGGTAAACCCAGTTGAGAAGCTGTGCAGGCTGGTACACTGAGGTACTGGTGTCTATAGCAGACAACAAGCTCATGTTGTTACTGTAACTTTCACTCTTCCACTGTTACTTTTGGGAAAGGCTAACTTGTTCAGAATCTACTGTGAATGCGCCGTCCGGTTTTCCACACCCCAAAAAATCAGCGCTTCTCCCTCTTCTTCCAGCGCAGACCCTATTCCTTCGCTGGGATCCGTGTCCCAGGTTTATAATTACGCAAAAGTCATTGCTCTGATATGTCTGAATAAAAAGTTTTAGCCCGCTGTCCACAGCCCGTTATCTCGCTTTATTTGCACTGTAACTGCGAGGAAACCATTGAATATTCATGTAGCGTCTGCGCACGTCATTGTCTCACACGGCCAATCAACACGCGCTGTTTAACATACGGGCTTGTATATAGCAACAACCTGCTGATTATTGGCTACTAGTATATATATTTATCACGAAACGCATTTAAAAACACCACTTTATATATATATATATATATATATATATATATATATATTGCTTAGTTCGTTTAAAAATAATTTCAATAGAGATCATCTAAAATGCGGTTTCTACAGAGCGGATAATACAGCATTCTGTTTTTAGAACCAATTAAATAGTGTCGTTAAATGATTAATTTAGTATTCCACTCCCATACTTAAAGGAAAACCACTAAAACGCTTTAGAAACAACTGACACCAGTTCATGTGGAAGAGGTTAGCGGTATATGTGAAACTAAACACCTTAAGGAAACCAATAGGCTGTAAGCAAATGGGTTTGTTTATTTAACAACAGGGGTGAGATTCTTAAGTGAAGACCCACAAACAGATCCCAGGAAAAAGTTCTTTTAAAGCACATGAAAAAAGACAGAGCACATCAGTAATTAGCTTTTGATCGCACATTTGTTTTCAATTTAATCAATCATATTTAAGCAGAAGTAGTAAAGAAAATAAAAGGCCCACTAAGAAGAAAGAAGAATAAATGTCAGACTAACATTGTATAATTAAAGATAATTGATCAAAGATTACATAAAAAAGAAACCATATTTAAAATACACTATAAGTCTTTTAAACAGTGCTTTAAGAAATCTTTTAGAAATCAAACGTGTCAACAGAACAGTCATTATCCTTGCAGAATAGAAATGTAGAAGCTGTTTCTATATGGGTCTTAAGGCATGCACCGGTAGCAAGTCACCAACATGTGACTGTGATCTTTGCCGACTGCATTCACTACAGAACTTGCTCACTTTTCTGACTCTTCCAGATGGACAGTAATAGCATCTTTTTCTAATTCTGTTTTGACAGCTCTGTTCTTGGAGCTCAGAATTGACAGCTGACAATGATGTGGGCACATCCCACATCTGGCCATGGCCTCAAGGATGTTCTTGGATAATCCAGGGCTTTCTTCTCTGCGACAATGTATCTGAGGCACTACAAGCTCTTTCACTAGCTCTTTTGGACGTTATGTCCACCTCCCATGAAGCTAGGGTGCTGAGCAATGAAAATGGAGTAGGAGTTTACAATAGCCACATCCAACATGTTATACCAAAGCAGCATAGGCCATCTCTTTGTTTGCCTCTTGCAAGTATAATTTTCAGCCATTACCCTAACACTGCTGACTCCTCCTTTGGTGCGGTTGTAGTACTCAATGACCTCTGACTTGCTTTTAGTACTCGTTTCATTCAGCGCTTCACTGGTATGCATTGTACTCAACAGAATCGCTGCCTTTTTTTAGTTTTGGCACATAGCTCACCATGAATACTTTGCCACAAAAAAACCCAACTCAGAGGTACTGTATGTGGTGCTCGTAACCTAGATGGCTTCATAATCGGTGGCACATGTGGATTCTTATGGTGAAAGGCCCCAACCATGGTCAAGCTTTTCTCAGAAAGCTTCTCTGCGAGAGGGACACTGGTGAAGTTGTTGTCCATTGTAATGTTGAGACCTATATTGAGAAACAAACACAAAAGGCAAGGTCATTAGATAGCACAACAACACTGAAAGTCTGGCATAGTGTTTGTGGCTGAGGCTGGTATCAAGGTTGCTGGTGTGATCTCTTCAAGAAGTAAACTGTGTGCTTTTAAGGAAGATTGTTAACCCAAAGTGTCTCAAATGGAAAATATACTAGTGCCAATCTTCTTTTAGGATTCTTTGATGAAAATGTTTACCTTTTTGCTGAAGTTCATTGGACAACCTCAGGACTGTGTTCTCTGCAAGGTTCTCCTCAGTCTCCTCCCCTGGCTGTCTGCCTGTGTAGATGACCCCATCAAAGGTGTAGGGGACCTCAGAATCGCACATCCAAATGATATTTATGCCAATCTTGGTAGGGCAGATTGGCATGGAATGGCCCTGGACAGCTCTGTGAAAAGGTCATGGTTTCGCTTTGAGAAGGATATTTGCTCCAGTAAGAGTCTCCTTTGCTCAGATGAGAACTCAAAGTCTGTGAGGACAGTTTTCTGACCTTTTGTCAAATCTGGGCCATCACTATCAGAGACCTCAGATTCCAAATCAGGGGCAGCAATGGATTCACATTCTTCTCTTAGTGTATCTGTAACATCAGCTGCAGGGTTTTTAAGACACGCAATATACAAAACTGTAAAATACAAACACATGTACAAACATTTGTGCTGTCATCATTCTGAAATGAACAGGCTGCATGCTGGGCATTTGCTTATTCAGCAAAACTGATTGGGGTGAGAATGTGCAGCATTTGGTCTCCCTCTGGTGGAGAAATGGTAAAACAACAACCCACCTCAACGTTTACCCTCTGTGGAACATGAACAAATTTATTTTGAAGATTGATTACAGTTTTCTGCACACAGTAAAAGTCAGTTGGAAAGCGGATTTTCATTGTTTGGATTTAACGAAAGACAAACAGGTCTGAAACAGAGTAAATTATGACAACATTTTCATTTATAAAGGATGCGTTAAATTCATCAAGAAAATATATTATGGTTTCGTATAATTTACTGTGTTCACCGTTTCTCCTTAAAGAATCACGTTACACTGAAGACGGGAATAATGGCTACTGAATATGTAGCTTTAATTAATTAAAGAATTAATTAAAGAACTAAAAAAAAAACAAAAGACACCAACCCCAACCTTTTCAACAGTAGTATAGATTGACATGTACGTGTACAGAACATAGGTCATCATAGAGAAATTACCTTTATTTCCAAACCGTTTCACTGTCAGAAAAAAAGGTACAGCTCAATCACTGGGGCAGCTAAGGAGCAGAAGTGAAAAGGTACAAAAATGTACTTTTAAAGCACTAATATGTATCTTTAATGTACCAATATCTACCGTTTAGGGGTGGGGTAGGTAGGGTACAAAGATCACACACACACACACACTTTATTCTATACCAATTTGTGATATCTTCTCTATCTGTCTTATGAACTGAAACATTTCTTCAAACACAGGAAATCAGAAAAAGAATTGAGATTTAAGTCTGTAATCCTTTAATTTTAATGCAAGCTAATGAAAGCCACTTGTAAAGCATTGTTTTGTCTATTATAAATTACTGGACATCTAAACACTCCTCAAGAGTGGAACAAAGTCATTCATGGGGATGAGAAGATTCTTTCAAACCACCAGAAAAAGCATAGATAAAAAACGATTTCAGTTAAAAACCTGCTCAAATAAAATGCTAAAAACACATTTTCCACTTAACATAAGGAAAAATCAATCCATTAAGGAAGGAATAAAAATCGAAAGCTTTTTACTGTTACAAAAAAATGCAGATACACATCATGGACCCTAATCAAGATGGTTTTTCAGATGCAATCTATAACTGTAACCATATCTGTATGCTTTACCACACACAGAACACTGGAAAGGTCTTTCCTTTGAGTGTGTCCGTTTATGTTTGTTAAGTATGTAAACGCGTTTAAAACTCTTCCCACACTCAGGGCACATGTAAGGTCTCTCTCCAGTGTGATCTCTCTGGTGCACCCTTAAGTCATAGATGTCAAAAAACCTCTTCTCACACTGGTTACATGGAAAAGGCCTGTCACCAGCATGTCTACGCAAGTGTATTTTCAAATATGAGGGTTTGGCAAACTTCATTTCACACTGATCACAACCGTACGGTTTCTGTCTTCTGTGAATTTTCACATGATCCGTGAGAAGATCCGACCGCTGGAATTCTTTCCCACAGGTTTCACAACTAAATCCCTCTTCTTTACGCTGTTTGTTTGATGTTCTGCCTTTACCTGCTTTCTCTGGATGTTGTGTGCCATTTCCCTTCATCATTAATGCAGAATTTATTTTAGCTGGTATAATTTGTTCTATTGGCTCTGTTGGTTTTCTTTTTCTTGATGTTCTTTTCTTGCCTGTGCATTTTTTTCTTTTGCTTGATGTATCAGTTCTTCTATTCAGAGGTTTATCTGGAGAAGTGTGTGTGATTTCAAGCTCTTCTTCCATCTCAACTGGAGGCATTAGGCCAGTTGGTAAGATTTGCAGACCAAGGTCCAAAAACTCCTCTTTAACATTCCCCTGAGAACGAGAAAAGGTTCCTAGCTCGTTCACATCAAGCAGTGAAGAGTCATCTTGATCAGGTTCCACTTTAACTTGTATTTCTGTCTTAATGAAGTCTGATTGCAAGGTCAGTGAACTGTTATCTTCGCTTTTTAACCATCCATTGATAAAGTGCTGGGAAACGCTCGCAGATTGCAAACCTTGCTCCATTTTCGCAAGTCTTTGACTTCAGATGTTCAGCTAGTTCTTCTTGAGACCGGATGTAAATTCTACCAAAGGCTGGACCAGAACTGTAACAAAACAGGCAGATATCAATGCTCTTTCCAACGATGTATTTGATTTTTTTAAATATAAAAATTACTCGTGAAATTGCGTTATTCTCTTCTTCTATCACAATGCAATTTCAAAGATTGCTAAACTAAAACCCCCATAAAATAAACCAATAGCAAACAAACATTGCATTGATTTCACTGGAAAAATGATTCCGCTTGAAAACGAAATATTGCTGTTATGACAGGCCACTCACCAGTTATTTGCATTCAGAAAAGTTACTTTTTTTGTTGACTAAAAGAAAAGCCATGTTTACATTGCTGAATCGTCTTCTTCGATGGCTTTAGTAACGAGTTGAGATGAGAAACAACTACTTATATGTATTCTGCCACCTACTGAGCGGGAGTGTTTTCCCCAATTAAATTTAGAGGGTCTCGTTTGGACAACTGAAAAGTGTGCATACAATTTATGAACAGTTTTCTTCATCTAAATTAAACTAGAAAAAAACTCTTAATACTTAATACAAAGAATAAAAATATTTTGTAAGTTTATAAGAACAGAAAACCTTATGAAGTTATAATGGTTTATCATAAAAATATTTTCAGATCACAAAAAAAATTAACATTTGTGTAAAATAAAGGCATACAGTGTAATTATTTGAAACTGTGAGATTCTCCACAAAGCAACATTTGCTGACTGTGATTACATTAAATTGGATGGCATATTAAACATTTGTCATGCAGTATATCTGTAAGCCATTACATACAAATTTTTTTTTTTTGTTCCACTTTTTATAAGCCATGGAAAAACGGTTTGCAGAAAGTAGCCTATGTACTGTACAACATAGAGAAAAAGCATATCCAATCTGTCATTTAACCAATGAAATGCCTATTTTTCAGTGGAAGCACCTTCTGAAAGACTTCCCTGCATATATAAAAAGCATATGCTGGTTAGATAGGTTGTAAAGCTGGGATGCTTTATGCTGATCCTTCGCTGGTGCTTTGCTTGTTTATTCCACAAGTGTGCACTTAGCACACTGTTGTTCACAACAAAGCAATGACATAAATTGTAATTCTAGTTATATTCACTTTTCAAATAAATTAGAGGTATTTAAACAGTGCACTTTTAACTGTTAGATTTTCTATCCATAAATACCAGATGTTTTAATGCTTTTTGGCATTTTGTTATACAAATGTGTTAAGGGACTCAAGAAATGACAAAAATATTTTTTATGATAACATTTCTTTGAAAATATAAAATTATCCAGTAATTAATCCAGATCTTACAATGTAAATGATTTCACATAATCAAAAACTTATTTATAACAAAAGTTATTTTCACCTTCCAAAAACAATTCACATTTGTGCAAAGTACTGGCATTCAGTAAAATTTTTCTGATCTGAATCAATAATCAAACTTGGACGGCATATTAAACATGGATCATGTAGTACATCCACGATGCTTTAAATAATTCAGCAGGTACATTCATAATGTTCAAATGTTCTTTCTAAAGAACAATATCCTTCAGATAAACACGAAAATCACTGTCAATCCTTCTGACTCTTCAGAACATGAAGACAGTTTTCAGAGTTTAGATGAGATTGACCCAGAGGCAGATATTAGACGCTCTGCTTCTCTCCAGCCGCTCAGCAACGCTCCATGAACTGTAGAGAAGAAAGACCCATGTGTGGCTTCTCCTGCAAACAACACCTGCAAAGACTGCAAAAACAAACATCATTCATGTTCAAATAATAAATGCAAATAATAATTTAAGGAAGAGTAAGAGTAAAGGGAAATTGTCTATATATAGCATACTGTTCAACAGAAGAATGAAATCTGGTTGCTTGAACAAACATTGACAAAATGAGAGTAGTTGCACCTTAGAATTTGAGCCTTTCAACGGCAAGGGTTCAGCAAGGTTATCTATGTCATATCCTGAGCAACCTTTGGACACGTAGGTGTAAGATCCACAGGAATAGGGTTCGTGAAACCACTGAGATCTTAAAAGCTTCCTCGGTGTAATAGTTGGATTGCCTGAAAATTATGAAAAATTTCATGTTATTTATTTATGTAATTAGTTTATTACATGTGATCCGATCTGTATCTCACATTCTGTATCCCCTATACACCACATTTTCAGTATGGTATGAGACTTTTGGACCCCATCAAATTATGTCCTATTAAGTTGTTAACCTCTTGTACAGAGTAAAAATGTTACCAGTAAATATGCGCAGGAGCTGTGTGACACTGTGCAGCACTTCATGTTCAGAGAGAGTTTCCATATACTCAGATTCCTGTCCTGCGATCCATCCACAGAGCACATGCCCATATCTGCACAACAACAGAAAGAAATGTCATATTTATTAAGACATAAATTGCAGTGGCTGAAGCAAAATAAAATGCTATGTTTACCTCTCTGTGGGCTTCAGCACAGTGAACCCAATTAACTTTCTGATCCAGGAGTTCTTTACATCAGAAACAACATCAGCAAGATGTGTCTCGTCCTCCCAGACGAGATAGATCAACTCACAGTCTTCATCCCAGAAAGGCTGCTCGAACTCAAGAAAGATCTTGTTGTTGGTCCCAAAGCCCATTCTCTGGATGGAGTGCAATTTTTGCAGTGGAAGAGGAGGGCTCAGAAAAGTGCTCTGGTGCTTCTTAAGGTACCCTGTAAGACATAGCACATCAGATCTCACAGTGAAAGCAACATTATGAAAATAACACCTAAATCAATTTTACAAATCAGTTTTAAAAAATGTGTGCTCTATGCAGTACCTTTCATTTATTGTTAGCTTTCTTTCACATTCAGCTAAGATTTAATTTAATAGATTAACAGACAGATACAAACTGTTAACAATTAATGCTAAATCTATAAGTACCCAGTGGGACTGTGACAATAACATGGTCTGCTGCAAACGTCTCTCCATTCACACATTCAATCATAACAGGAAATGATGTTCCTAATGGTCCACTCTTGGTGTAGTTCCAGTGAATGCACTTCACTGGCTTGTTGTACAAGACTATGTCCTTAGGAAGTTCCATCATCATGTGATCAATTAAACCTTCATAACCTCTAGTGGAAAAAGCATGAACATGTTTAGTTTGAAAACATCACAATATTTAGCATTTTGGCATATTTAGCATCACTTCAAAATGTACATGATCACTCACCCTGGGAAAGTGCAGTCCAATCCTGGGAGAGTTTTGTACATGCCAAAAGCTCCCAGGCCTACATCGTCCATCGTGTGGGTTCCACTGACACAGCACTCCAGCTTGAGCAGTGTGCTTATCATAGCCCTTTTTATTGCAATGTTAGCCTGGTCCTCCTTCCACTCTTCTGGGGCCAGTTCTTCAACCTCGGCCTTGACAAACTCCCCAACACTCTGCAGAGGTTCTCCACCACTGTCATGGAACTGCTGACTCCTTTCCAGTAATTTCATGAAAAACTCCACCACTGGCCCCATTGTTTCAAGCCCCAGTTTTCGACCTGAACTGGTAAACCAGTTGGGAACAAACAGCGGATGACCACCAGCGTCAATGGCCTGGTTTTCTTCAGACATTGACTCTTTGTCAAGCAGCTGGTAGTCACATGCCAAACGAAACACTGGGTTTTCCTTCGATGGACCATGGATCCAGTTGGCACCGATCTCTACAATGTTATCCCCTAGACCAAATAGAGAAGAAAATGCAATACATTGTCCAGACCATGGCTAGATTTTACTCTGCTAAATATTTCTCAAAGTACATTCTAGTCTTGGCAACAATGAAATGGTAAAATGTTATACTTTAATATAAAATAGACTTCTATCATCCATATCCTATCATATAAAATATATTTAAAGAGCAAAAGCATTGAAGGTAACAAATGTTATCAAACCATTATTTGTGGCCAATAATAAATTTGAAATTTAGTAGTTAATAAATTTGAAATTTATTAAAGTTAATAAATTGTAACAATTTGTAACTATCTCTGGCATTTACGAAGAATACCTTTGTCCTCAGAACATGATTCAACCTTTCTGTTAAAATGCACTTTGCACATTGCATTATAATATACCAATGTTGTTTTACTGGATCACATGGAAACTGGACTTTTGAATCAAAACCTTTGTAATATATATA
>JAUMHI010000054.1:14543672-14573557 GCA_032359435.1 Enteromius unitaeniatus
ATTATAATATACCAATGTTGTTTTACTGGATCACATGGAAACTGGACTTTTGAATCAAAACCTTTGTAATATATATATATATATATATATATACTAGCAGATCTTTGCTGACTCAAAGGCCCCCAAAGTCAACTGGTAGGCTTATTTGTTCTGCAATTATGACAAATCTATTTATTTTAGTTTTTTAATGCCTCCAGGATCTAGTTGAGAACCACTGATGAGAACCACGTGACACATTTACTCTGACAACTCCTTCAGCCGGAAGTGCTGTTAAGCTCCGCCCACAAAATACAGTTTTTGTTCACAAAATATAGTTTTTAAAGTAGCGTTCCTACTGAAGGATAAATATCAGTACAATTAAACATTATTATATTCTATGTAAATAAAATTAGTTGACCAATTTTCACGCAGGCCTTTCGTAAGAAACTACAAGAGACGATCATCCTGTAAGATTCCGAAAACAAGCCAAAAAGTAAAGAAATGATAAAAGCCAAATCTTCCCATCAGTGATTTCAGATCGATGGCAGGTGATTTGATAAGCCTGCACATACCCAGTCTGCCCGTTCGTATTCTCCCTCCGCTTCTCGCAGTCGCTTCTATGATGTGCACATTATGAAAACCGTGTTTAAGTAATTTCTGAGCGGCACCAATTCCAGAGATGCCACATCCGATTATAAATATTTGAGAGTCACGAGCTGAACGCAGCGCCATTGTTTTGGTTCGCGCACGACGCAGAGCTCCGACCTGAACGCGCCTCTTTGCTGAGGACTTCAGCACACGCCCCTCCCCGAACTCTACTTCAACTACGTAACGTCGCCAAGACAACAGTCTCTATCGTTATATGGAAATATGACTGACTGAATGGTTCCAAAGTTAATCTAAAAATGACAAACAAGCCCGATTTACTGCACACAACAAATTACGTCCTAAAAGCCTGGAAGTCATTTCTGTTTATCAATATAATAAAAACCTCATACCTAATTTGACATTTTAAATGTTGTAGTCAAACATTCATCTGTAGAAGTTAATGCCGTCATATATGCAAATCTATTTATTTTCCGTATTAATATATTTTTGCAGTGATAAATGTTTAAAGGTTAACAGCTGTTTGCGCATATAGCCCTCTCTTTGTAATGACATTTTAACTTATGTTATTTTTGTGTGAACTTGACTCATTAAATTATTTTTTAATGTCCATTATGAACACTATGAAAGCAACGACAGGTTTTACAGCCTTTTCAGTTTATTAGGTTTTTTAATAACAGGTACTTCACTGATAAGCACAACTGCAAATGTAACAACTGTTCCCGCCAAAAGGGGGCAGTATATTAATATTTGTCGATGCCAGACGCTTGTTTTGTTGGTGAAGTTGTTCGTTAGCGGCCCAACCAGTTAGAAAGGGTAGTTATCTATCTGTTAATCATCTTAGCAAAGTTTTATATTCAGAAGTTAAACCTAATTCAAAAGAAACCATCATATTACATTTTATAACACTCATCTTAAACTGTATTTTGAAACCCTCTCTAATATAAAAATATATCACCAAACAATCAACATTCTGAAAAAAGAATTCATGCAACTGCCATAATGTATGTTTAGCTTTTGTTTTATTTGTTTTTTCCCCCACTTTGTTTAATTTACGTTTGTATTAATTTAGTTTTGTTGTTATGTATTACATGCTTGACTGTGTGCCTTGCTTTTGTGTAATGAAACAGAGTTTAAAAAGTTAACACAGCAGACTAATTCCCCATTTACTGCATAAGTTGCACAAAAGGTGAGCTAGGTTTCCTTAGATCATAGTGCTAAAAAGTAGGCCTATATAAGGTTAAAAGCAACTAAATATATAAAATGCCCTGCGTTCTTCTTAAAAGTAATAAATGTAATACATTTTGACATTACAAATCATGTTAGTAAATACAAAAACATTAGCTTATTCCGCGGCATAAAAGACTGACAAGTGGACACAAGCACAAAGTTTATTTTTTCTCCTTGTGCTACTTGTCCAGGAAATGGGAACCACCTCGAGTAATGTAATGTTCCTTGTTCCCAGGATGCCTCCCACTGTGTAACATGGGCACTTGAGCCAGAAGGCTCTGACTTCATGTCTTAGTCTCAATAACATGAGCTTTTGTAGCTTGTGGGAACTGACTCAGTGCAAGGGTCACTCAAAGAACAATAAGAAATGCTCATTGTGATCAAGTGGGAAACAGCACTTTTTTTCTCTCTCAAGCAATGAAACAATGATTTACGATAACGAAATGAATGTCTAAGAGATTGTATTGCAATAGGATCATATGCATCCATTTTAAATATTACGTCAAAACTTTCTTTTAAACAGTGGTGGAAATGGCCAATGTTCACTGAGGGGTCTCTATGTTGAGGGGTGTGTGTATGTAATGTATTAATTAAATACATTGGACTTTTCGGGACACTTTATAATCGAAAATTACATTTGTTTACAACTTATTTAATATTTTCTCAAAATCTTCTTGTGTATAAAGATAAGCACTTCCGGCCAAATTTAAGATCTGTTGTGTTTGTGAATTTGCACGTTATAATATAAGAATCATAAATGACCTCCTGTGTTTAATAAAAAAAAAGATTGATCAGTGAAATTAAAGAATGATAATAAATATATATATATTATATATAGGATGATTAAACAAAATGCAAAAACGTTTGTAGTTTTTAATATTACATTATTAAGGACTCAGAAGCACTATGGTCCTTTTAAAAAAAAAAAAAAAAAAAGACTGGAGAATGGAGAATGGAGAATGGAGCTCTCTACACCATACACTTGGTCTATTCGTTACATCGTCTCTACACTTTGTTTGTTACCATGAATGACAAACACTGCAGTCTGCAGATCTGTCATGTGAGGAGCACGACGATAGAGAAACATTTCTATTGACTCTCTGCAAGTTTTATAGGACAAGACAGCGAACCATAAACACAGTGCAACGTTAATGTACAAAACTGGGACAACGAGTATAGAAGCTTTGAATGGATGGTTAATATATAGAATTTACTTTAATTTCAAAATAAGCCTAACCATTTGAAAATGAAATGCCGTCCCCCTCCAAATTCACTCCCAGGACTCCGCCCCCCTGCTTTACACTGTCAAAAGTCTGGAAATTATGTTAGATATTGAATTAGATATTCTACGTGAGTACTAAAGTAACCTGATTGTGTAAAAAATGTTAGCAAAACAACATGAGACCAACTGAACATAGTTCCTCGTATATTAGTTTTATTTTAAAATGTATAAAAGGTAATATTGTTACTGTAGAAACACAGAGGTGTATATATGTTCTAAGTAAAAAACAAACAAAAACACAGTATTTTGTCTTTTAAGTTATAGAGCATAAGTGCATCATAAAATAATACTCTAGCTAATTTTTAACACCTGAGAATTGCGGGTAAACGTACTTACAGCTGCTAATTGCTAGTTACCAGTAGCCTATACTTTTTATACACTAGTTATTGCACTCATGTCAAAAAACGTAAAACTAGCAATCTGTGGATCACTAATGTTGACTGTACAACAGATAAGATGCTTTAGATCTAAATGGTCAACATTTTCTCACGCATAATTTGCAGTATCAGAGATGACATCCAATTTTTGCAGTATCATTGATCTCAGTGCACTATATCTGTGAAAAACAAAAGATCAAAACAAATTAAAATCAATACATTGTTGTTTCGTTATAGGAACACAGATTTTTGTAAAACTTACTTTCTCGTTAGTTTTAAAATCTCACGCTCTTCTTCCTCTTTCAATTTCATGATGAAACTGTCCAAAACAGGCATTTCAAACTTAATGTACTGTGCGACCTGTAAGAAAATGCATTATTGCATTAACCTCTGAGATATAAGAACAGAGTATTCTGACTATTAACAAAAATATCATGAAGATCCACCACATACGCATCAACATTTTCATATCACAATGAATGTTGAGTCTGCAATAGAAATATTTGTACTATTGTTAGTCCCCAGGATAGGATCCTAAAATTAGACTTGATATGTAGCATCTGGAAGTGACATTATTGTTTACTGAGTCTATATTTGCACAACAGAATGTTAGTTTGCCAGGGGAAGCACGTTCAGAATTACCTATTGTGAACTTTGAAATGTACAAAATACTCACATCATACGTAATCTCTTCACCAAGGTCCTGCTCCATAATGAATATTCGAGCGATTTTTTCACATGGACCATGCATCAGACGAGATACCAAAGGATATTCAGTGTCCTTAAGTTTTGCTCTCTCTAAAGACAAAAGAAGAGGAAAAAATATAATATAATTATAATCTGCAGATAAGTCTACTCTTAAAAATAAGGTCAAGTGAAAAATGACATGGCTTACCTCCTGATTCATGGACTAAATAGAGGCCAAACTCATCTGCCTTACTCTCAACCTGTACAGAACATGGAATTAACAATAAGTATTAAGTATTAAAAAGATTGTGGCTTTCAGCTGAACTTACCCGAAACTTATTAAGGAGCAGGTTAAGAACTTGCTGTGTTGTCAAAGTGCTGTTCACTCGCACATTAGTCACTGATCCATATGATGGAGTAAAAACTGATGTCTGGAAAGAAAATGTGCAAAAATGCAATCAATTTCAGCAATAATTCATTGTTTAATATTCAAATAAATTATGTGGTACACGATAAGTATAAAATTGATCAACTACATCTGTGGTCATCAGTTTAACTGTGTCAACAACCAATTGTTTCATTCAGATGTTTAGTAGACACTTCTGTTCATAATTATCAATTCATAATAAATTATAGTGTACAACTGCTGTAAAAAAAACATTAGACATTAAAAAAGAAAACAAAAGCACAGATAAAATAAACTATTTAAAAAAATAAATAAATAAATATTTAAACCCCCCCCCCCCCCGTCAAAGAAACATTTCTTATTTTATTCAGTTTGATGTACTTCATGTACTAAAATAAGTAAAACTACAACTATCTATCTACATCTGCAGAGGCACCAGGCAACTCATATGACCTTCAAGGGCAATTTATGAGAGAGGCAGGTGATGCTTGAAAATAAAAGCACATGGTGCAGCCAAGGGGAAGGCCTGCACAGGAAAACACTGCCTCTCAACAGCTGCATCCATCTCACAACACTGATGTACTACATAAACACTTGGACGATGGACACTTCCTGTCACAGATGCTGCTGTGGCACTTTACTAGAGCACAGGCCCCTTGCCAGGCACAAGGCGTGCTGTCTTTCACGGAGCACTATTGTGCTATTATTGTGCTGAACTTGGAGCATGGAGGAGTTCCAACTCATCCCTGCCCCCCATCTGAGACGCTGCCCTGCTGATCTCTGGGTGAATGCTTTATAGATTGTCATAGTTCAAGTGCACTAAGGCTAACTGTGTTTTTTATTATATAAAAGAAAAAAACCAATTTAACACAAAAGTTGTTTATGGTACTTTGTGGTTGTAAAAATGTCCGTTGATGGAGAAGCGGTGTCTCTTTATCCTCTGTGAATCAGCAGTGCTGTGGATTTTGGATCTTCTTTGAATATTCACAAAGCTCGCGTCACTTCTCGTTCTCAGCAGCTGAGGAATGTCTTCCTCAGCTCCATCCTCACCTGCAGCAGAGCAACCAGAGGCAAGATGAGGGATTCAGTGATGTGCAGGTAACACGTGGTGAACATCTAGATATGCATTTAGTTCAGTTATAACTTCTAATCTTTAACAACCACTAATATTGTCCATTTTCCAACATGAATCAACAAAATTTTTGATAAAATTTTAATTGCGTAGAGAATAATATTCATACTCACTGGGTATAGATGAGGCACTGATTTTGTTGTTGTTGGGCTCTGAACAAAACTGGTGTTCAGCATTTTCATTCCTGTAAACAATAACCACATAACTGAAATACATAATGGAAAGCTTTATAAGAATAATTTTCATGGAAGAAAACATTAAATTTTTTTATTCCATCCAAAGAGATCATACAACATATTATGATATTTATTGTTATTTAAATGAAGTTTGTTAAACAAAAATGAAATTTTTGTTTCTAATATTTGGGACACTGGGACATGGAATAAGCAATAAGCCTTATTGATTTTACAGTACATAAGCATCTGATTTAAGGTTCACATTATTTTAGATATCATACAATATGTAATTCAATATGTAATGCACAATTAATGTTAAATTAAATAAACAAATCTTAAAAAATACATATTTTTATATATTATTCATGGAAAATGCCACTGTTATTTTAGTATCATTGAGATATGGTTATGTTTTGTCTTAATATTATAAACTAGTTTTGTTTTCATTTTAATTTATTTAAAATGTTAGTAAATTTCTTTTGTGTTTGTGTTATTTTTATACATTTTATACATCTATTTTCAATCTAAACTATAATATATATATAATATAACTTATAACTATATAATTTATTTTATGTAATAATATAAATGTTTTATGGTTTTAGTTCTACATTCAATTAACAACAATAACTCAACTAATGTAAATAATATTTACGTTAACTTTGGTGATTTTTTTATTAAAAAGAGTAACTGTAAACTTTCACTGGCAAAAGAAACATCTGATGACTCTGATTTATCTGTTGCTATCCAATAATGCAATCACAATCTTCTTATGCTCACGTGCTGAATCTTCTTGCTCACACTATCAAATTAAGGTCACTACAGCTTTCGTTATTAGAGCTGATTAAAATTCTGATGATTCAGAAGAGTCCTGCACGTGAGAAGAAACAGCAGCCCAGGATTCTAAATAAGCAATTCCACTGTTGGTGAAAGATGAACACCGCATAATTGCAGTTTTTACTAATTTTCACCCATGTGCCATAATTTTCCTCAAACAAAACTTTCTAATAATGACCACAGGTCATCATTCCCTAAAGAAATACAGAAGTGTAACAGAAACGCCATTTAACCCACATAAAAAGCTCTTCACCCATATCAAATCTTGGCTCATGCCTTGAAACGTCTACAACTGAGTTAATGAGAGAAACAGATGGAGTTATGACCTAATCTAAAGGACACATCTGGGTGTGGTTCCACCCACCTTCTGGACTCTGAGCTTTCCGACCTCCACGCACTCGAGCAGTCGTAGCGAAAGCGCTCGTTGTCATCGTGCATCTGCAGTCTGATTGGTCTTCTCAGGCCCCAGGAAATGTTGAGTAAACCCTCCACGATCAGCTCGCCCTCATCCTGCAAGAAATAATAATAATCATCATTAACTCCTTTGTCAGATGGAGGAAATCCTGCTGGATCATGTCTCAGCTCTGTGTTAAGTGTACGTGCTGAAGAGGCAGTTGCAAACCGAAGATATTCAATTGAAGGCGGTGAAGTTATGGAAAGTAATTTTGGGAGGAGTACAAAACAGCACGTAGATGTATTATTCCAGAGTTTGATTCTGAACAATGATGTGCTTTCAATTCGGTAATCTTCAGTCTATTCAGAAAATGTTACAGTGCTGTAATATACTGTGGGTCCACAGTCAGCACAAAAAGAAAAATAATTCAATTCAAATGAATATCTTCACTATTACTTTTGATCATTTTAATGCATCTTTCTATAACCCTTTTGAGAAATACTCTTTTGAATGGCAACACCCTGAGGTTCTGCACGTTTTAAATGGGCATGTTTTTAACTGGAAGATTGTTGGAAGGTTGAAAATTACAATAATGATAATTGGATTAAATAATGGACAGTAAAAGTATTATGTGGCAAATGCATTATAAAAATGTATTAGGCCTAGATAAGTAGATGGATGGATGGACAGATGGATAGACAGAGAGATTGTATGATACTTTCAAGCAGAAATGTGCCACTTACTCACAGCTTTAATCCTATCAAGGCCTAAGTCAACAAAGTAGATAAGTCTCTTCCGTTCACATACAAAGAACGATACTGTCTTGACAGAGCTAAATATACCACAGAATAGGGTGCAAGGTTTCATTCAGGACAGCTGCTTAAAATAACTAGTTGTAGAAGATCATGTAACGGTGTCACAACCATCTATTTTTGTACAATTAAACGATTTAACCTAATTTGATGAGCACCTTTCTTAGCTTTACTGTATAGTTTTGGTTTGAGTTGAGGGGTGAACATTATAATTTATATCTCATATTATTGCCCCAGCTGCATTTCAACTTAAAATACAGTGACACATTCATTCAACAAACCACAAAACCATACAAAAAACAAACCAGGCCACATTTACATATTTATCCAGATGGAAGAACTTGTCTCAACATTTCATATCAGTCCTCGGCTATTTATTTCTGAATTCACAGAACTATTTATTTTTAATTGTTCAGTTCTCGACGGGAGATTCTTGTGATTCGTTAACTAAATAATCATTCAACACAATCACAAGGTCAGAGCTACAGCCCACCAGACTTTTCCCCAATGGATCTCTGAGGACCTGCTCTTCAACAAAAACCTGTGACCAAAATAAAATGTTGTAATGGTGTTGGCAGCTGTTGTAATTGTGAGTGAGTGCAGTGTAATGTCATGTAGGTGGAGGGCTGAGTGCTCCCAGGGCCTCATTGTTACTGCAATGTAAATATTCGAGGCAGCTGCGGCGGGGTCCCATTGGTCAGCTTCCTCTCTACTCTCCGCTCAGCACACACACTCTTCCTGTCAGGCATGCAAGGTCAACGCTTAGCTAAATTTAGTGCCATTAGCCTTGGCTTATAGTCCCTTACTGCCGTGGCCTATAAAGGGCGGTGAGCTGCCTCTAAACCAGATCAAACCAAACACAGACTCAGGCACAACCTCTGCACAACAATCAGTACTGCGGTCCTACAAGCTTGTCCTACAGGTAAGTTTAAGATATTTGATTTACTGAATTATATATGTTTTATATTTGTATATTAATATATAACATATTATATATATATATATATATATATATATATATAGAAAAGTTACTTTATTGGCACCTATGCTTTCATGAAGAACTTTTAACATCTATTAAAACCTATTCTAATATTAAGATGTTCTTCACAATAAGAAAAAAAGTTATTTTAAAAACTATTCACTAAAAGGTTATTTTGGGAAGCCAAAGTTTGGAATTTCTTTTGCTTTATCTTTGCGAGTGTGTAAACCTTCCATTGCACAACAGGCTCTTGACACTGGAATAAGGATTTTTAAAATGTTCTTCACAAGAGAAAATGTTTCTTTTAAGAACCAATCACTTAAAGGTTCTTTGGTGAACCCAAATGAAAACATCATAGTGGAAAAGCTTGTTATTAAAACATTCTTCACATTTTGAAAATACAATAGTACTTTTAAGAGCAGTTTACTACATAGTGAGCCAAAAACAAAAATGGTTCTCATTGCCTTGTTGCAAAAAAAACTTTTGGAAGCTTTATTTTTAAGAGTTAAGATACAGAATACAAGAACAACTAACAGTCTTTCATCTTTCTCCAGGATGAAACCCAGAAGATTACTCTTGTCTGTGGCTCCTCTACCAACAATAACAGAGTCGCACGAGGACCTCTCACAGTCCCTGGAGGAATACATGAACTCCATCAAGGAACTTGCTCAGCCTGCTTGCGGCCCTTTGAGGATATCAAGGACTCAGAGGCGTAAGCCCGTGGGGAAGCATGCTGGTTCTACCTCAACATCACGCAGCGCTTCCCGCGCTCTGCAGCCACGCCGTGCTTCCCTGGGTCTGGACGAGGCCACGCTGAGGTTCAACAGTCAGGTGGACCGTGGCACTAAAGACCCACTGGACTGGTTATTTGCGCAGACACACTTACAGTCACACAGAGAGGATTTGCGCAGGACTGACAGTGCACCTGCTGCTTTGTGGTTAATCTAATGATCCAAAGCATAATGCCATATTATAGGATAACACTGAACGAGTGATGGATGAACTCAAGAAAGGATCTCATGAACTCATGAAACTTAATTTATTGTCTGAACAGACTTTTTGTACAAAGATGCTAATGTTTACATGCTGTAAATGACATGGTTTTCTGTTATGTTTTTTTAAATAAAATTTATGAATGTATTTAACTTGTTTTTATGTGTCCTTTACTATCCATCTATCTCAAATGGTTCAGGTCATATTTAGAAGGGAGAGGTTATCACGTGAGTATAGGAGAGCATAAGTCTGAGTGGATGTCCATGACACGTAGAGCCCCACAATGCTTGCTTTCTTCAGTTAAACAAGGAGAAAAAACTCATTGCAAAAGTCATTGCACTTGGAAATTAAGTCAAGAATCTTGGTGTGTGTGTGTGTGTATGCGCGCACCTGGCATTTATCACGTTATGGGGACCAATTTTCCCCACAAAGATACTAGTAAATAGAATACTAATAAATTCTGACCTTGTGGAGACATTTTTTGGGTCCCCGTGAGGAAACAAGCTTAAAAAAAACAGAATGAAGTTTTGAAAATCTAAAAATGCACATAGTTTCCTGTAAGGGGTAGGTTTAGGTGTAGGGGAGAAAAAAAAAATTACATTTCTAAGTTCTGTCCTGAAGCTGAAGGGCGACCTCTGTTGGCGGCATGTCATTTTACAGCAACCAGCAGAGGGCGCTCGGTAAATGCTCTGATTCTGACCTGTTGCCTGAGGACAAGGAAGAAACATTCCGGTTAGAAAAGTCTTCTTTTGTAGAATTACCTTGCATTATAAAAAAGTTACAATATAATGCAGTATAGTACTTTTTTCTTCATTTTAGTCGCTTCTAGTGTTTTCCACCCAGTCTCATCACAATGCCAACATGAAAAACTCATTAACAGATCTAATCAAATAATTCTCTTCTCCCAGCTGACCTAAGCTGGTTATAGCTGACCAGTTACAAAATGCGGTCAAAACAAAACACCATTAAAACAAGTCTGCTGACTAGCTATAACAGGCTAACAGCCAACCATTTAACACTGTTTTTTGTGTTTTTAAGGATGCAGTGCTTAATTTGTGCCGGGGTAGTGCTAAATTTTGACCCCCTGTCAGATTATGACTCCCCTAGTATTGGTGGGTTTAGTGTTGGGTGTGGGGGAGGGATTAGGATTAGGATTACTATTGATTTCAACGAGGGGAGTCATAATTCGGCAGGGAGTCAAAATTTGGCACAACACCGGATCCGGATCCCACTCCACACGCCACAAAGAAAAAAAGTTTGTGCTGACAATCCTTTAGGCTTGCTGCGATAGATGTTAAGCCGCATCACTGGTTATGTGACCTGCCCACCAGGGAACCATCATTTCGGATTAAAAAAAAAAAATAATACAAGTTTTAGTTTTCCGTCTTTTTCTACAATTTAGAAAATAGGCTATAACTTTAATGAACAAAACAAAATTACACCATGCTGTATTCCTAATATAAAATAACAAATAACTTTCACAAAGTTTAAATAGGTAGGCTACACATCTAAAAAAATAACTATAAAAAATAACTCAATATGGTACTCGTGAGGCGGCTTTGGATGTGACTGCAAGCGCTCAACTTTGACGCTGCCTCTGGAGCGCACAAGCATGGCTTTTCCAGGTTTTTCATGTAGGAGCCCTAAATAATAGCAAGCACCCTGTTAATCACATGTCCACCAATGTGATTGCGCAAAGGCTCCTTTACCTCTCCCTCCTCTAATCACTTGCCAGATCCAGGTCCCCCTGTTTTGTTCCGGGATCTCGAAATCTACAAATGAATCACTGGATGTAGGTTGTTATTTCACAGAAATTTCTTACAAAAGTGGAATTTTCTCTTTTGCTTACAGACCTACTTGTTACGCAGACAATCTTTCAAAGATGTGACGCACCAACCTGGCGAAATGTCAGTTCCAGTGATTCATTTTTCCAGTGATTAAAGTGTATTGACTTGTGTAAACATGTTTGCATAACTGGAGCACCTCTACATTTGCAAGTTGTGTAAAGATGCATTTTTGTGCGTAACATGTGCAATAAGCACAGTGAATAGATTGTGGGTGGTATGAATCGTCTTCATACACAAAACTTCAATAACAAGTCAATAATTGTTCCCAGGTTCAATTAGGTCTTCAAACAACAGCATGTTCAAAAAAAAGTTTATTTCATCTTATTATTAAATAAAATCTAACCTGACTATCTGTCACGATCACCAGCCAGAGGGCACTCCACTGTGGACTGTTATGTGTGTCACCCCTGTCTTTGTGTTATGTCCCCATTGGTTCCCTAGTTTCATGTGTCTCATTGGTTGGTTCTGTCTTGTGTTCCCCTCTGTCTAGCCAACAAAGTCTCATGACCAATTCGTACGTATACTTATGAGGTGCCAAATATGTGCTAATTCATATGACCTCACTCATACGATTTTGTACAATTTGTCTAAAACCCTGTGACAGGTAGGTTTGGGGGTGGGGTTAGATTTAGGTCATTTGTACAAATTGATACGAATTGCCAGCTTGTAAAATATGTACAATTTAGATGAAATATGAGTGAAGTCGTACAAATTTGTACAAATAAGCCACCTGGTAAAATATGTATGAATTGCTGTGATCATGTTGGTCTAGCTTAAATGAAGCCCTCAACCTCTCTCTTACGCTGATTATTGTATAGCCTATCCTTTGTTTCTAGCTCCTGTGTTTTTGACCTTGGACTAGTTTTTTAAACATTTGCTGCTGGCTCTGACTCTTTTGGCCTAGCCTGGATTGTATTGTTTGATCCTGCCTGTTTGACTATGGTTTTGAATGGATCCCTTCTTGACCCTCTGTTCCTTTCATAACACTACCTAAGACAATCTCCTAAACGTTTAAAGTTAAAAATGTTAACTTTAAACATTTAAAACAAGTTAAAAAGCAATATTCTCTAAAGATATAGTCATTTTTTTACCTGGGCTTATCTTTGTAGACATGTAGACAGGTGTAACATAGTTGTCATGTTCAGTTGGAGATGCCAGTCTGCTGATGGCACTCCAGCTTCAGCAAACTGTTTTATGTCTGTTTTCACCTGTTGGACTAATTATCAATGAACCCTCTTGTTTGTTGTCAAGGAGTTTCATTGTTTCTCCGCCTTTATGTCACATGTATAAATACCTCAGATATCCTTTTGTTAGTTGCTCGTCAATGTTGGATGTACGTCTGTTTTCCCCGCTGTCAAGCCATCCGTGGTTTCCTGTGTTTCTCTGCCTCCCTGGATCTGGATCTAAGCCTGCTCTTGGACTCTCTTTCTTGCCTCGCCCCTCTGGACTCTGTTCGCCTCATCGCCTGGCCATTTGCCACAAACTTGGATTATTCTCTTGCCTTTGACTCTGATATCCCCGTCTGCCGTTATTGCTGCCTGTTCCACTCTGTGTGTGTGTGTGTGTCTCCAATAAATTGTTGCATATGGATACGTACGCCTTCCGTGTCTCAATCGTGACAATAGTGCCAGACAATAGTTGGTTTAATAGAAATATACAATAATCAGGGGACCTGGAGCATGACTACCCTTGCTACATCAGTACTTACTTATTTTATAGAATCCTGCTATCTATCACGATAACGTGTTTCCTTTCAACGCCTTTACTTTCCCATTGAACATTCAGTCTTTATCTTAATGTGTCTTTCATCAATCTATACTTATCTCCCCCCACCACTTTCTCTCTCTCTCGGTCTTTCTCTACACAAATATTATCACATGGTAGCATCTGTATATGCTCACAATACCTGTGGACTCAGCCTCGTGATCTTGAATAAAAGAAAAGAAAACTTAACTCATCAGAGTTCCTAAACAGGTTTGTCATGAAAGGCATTTCATCACATTTAGATTCTCCTGGAACTTTTCCAAATGTACATTATTCTGATGCAACAGTACAATGTTTTAATACTAAAAAAAATTAAAAACAAATGTGCAACAGTAAGCTGTAGAAATATCTGAGCATAAATTCTCCTCATTCAGTCACATACGATTTTATGGTCACTTACCATTCACTTACATAGAGACAAATAAAACACACCCAATAAAAGCACCCGATTTTACGGTCTTGCAGTCTGTACTATGTACAAATGTTATACATTTATAAATAAAGCACTTCCTGATCCATTAATGCCATTTAGTTTAAAAAGTGTAACATATGCATAGTCACACACAATGTCTAAAAACACTATGTGTGTCTGAAGAGTGGAAAATCTCTTCACTTCCACTATCACGCTGAAGTTAAATTGGACCAAACTCATTCTAAAAACACAAGCAGCCTGCAGGAATTTCCCAGAGATCAGACAGATCCCAACAATGTGACAGAATGTGTCCTGATTGCTGACAAATCACACAAACCTGCTAATAAAACACTTGTTGAGATAAAAGAACAAATGGAAATAATTAGGAGCTTGTTTGTACTCTCTGCCATGTTCACTGACAGAAGTAGATTGAAAATAATTTGTAGATTGTTTAGTAAATAATTACATCTCTTCCTGTGACCTTGCAAAGGGGCTTCAGTGAGAAAACGGATAAAGGGACTTGTTCACTAGCAATGCTTGTACGTGCAATCTATGTTTTCATTCAGAAATAATGATTCATAAATCTAGATTATGTAATCAGATTCCAAAAATTAGGTTCTTGTAATTAGATAAAATTACATTTTAAAATACTTGGAATCAGACCGCTTACTTCTTGTTGACTACATGATTAAATATTATTCACTTAATAGCAAAAAAAGATTCATAATTTATTGATTCTCCCTAGTTCTTCTTTTTCATCTTTTAAATTTATACTTGGAAAATAGCCTACCACTTCCATATAGTCTATACCAGGGGTAGGCAATGTCGCTCCTGGAGTGCCAATTTTAATTTTTAAAAACGTATATATATATATATATATATATATATATATATATTATATAGCCAATCACATGTCATCTATTCCCATTTAACCAGCATTTTGAAGAATGCCACACTTGGATTTACTTGGATTTTTATGAGACGATCATTTTTCTGTTGTGCTGCCTTACACCCTCTGACTCAGCTCTTGGTCAGATTAGATCAATTATTCACTAACTAAGAAACAGAAGATTTGATTTAGGTCGAAAGCTAGTTTCACTTTCTGTGATGTACCATACCTCACGAATCCAAAGCTGGAAGATTTTTCCCTCATGGTAACAGTTGTACGTTTTTAGAAGGGACAAAATATCAGACCTGAAAAAGGGACATGATTTAAAAACAAGGGCTTTTAGTTAGAAAGCATGTTTCTAATGTTATCAAAAGTGCAAATCTTACTTTGCGATTACTTTCTCCTCATTCAGCCTCACATAGGAGGTCTTGTCAGGATCCATATTGGGGTTCCTTAATAGAAAGACTTTCAGCTAGAAATAAGCAAGACATTGGGAGAGAAAGCAAGGAGAAAGAGACAATGTTAATGATGTCAGAATAAGAACAAGTGATTAACACTGAAAAAATCTTTTATGTGATTTAAAAAATACTTGGATGACAAAGTAAAAGTAATCACAGAAATATGAGGAAATCACATGGTCCTACAGTTAACAGAATTTGTAATCGTGCCATAAGGCTTGCCACGACATGTTTTCAGACATTCGGAGAGGTCACAGAATAGTAATACTTTCCTCAGGGAAAATTTTTGAAATTTTCAGAATATTACAATTTATAGTAAATGCATCTGACAAGCTTCAAAAGAGAAGAAAGCACCATCAAACAATAGCTTGTATTACTTTAATTAATTAATTACTAATTAACTAATTCATTACTGTATATATATATATATATATATGCAGCTCTCAAATCTCTTTCTCTATATCAGTATTTAAAACTGCCCCTCTATGATTTGCCAAGTGCATGTTGGGAACTCACAAATCCTTAACATTTTAACAATATGAAATTTTGTGTTCAGACAACTGTGGGACAACATTTGGGGTAATTGTGTTTGTCTGACAAGAGTTCTTATTAGTTTCAAGACAATAGCATTTTTTTTAGTATGTGAGAAGGTTTTGTAAACTGGAAAATTTGAAGTTGTATACAATGAAATGAAATGAATATTATCCTGTGGGAGTTGTGACAAACACTGGAATTTTCAGGAGTGGCAAAGAGCTGGGAAGTCCCTCATAGGAGTATAAATGACAACGGGCCACTGAACACTTACACTCAGAAACACTTTCATCATGACGCTGACAGTGTATGCTTTGCTGGCTTTCACCCTCATGATCTTTCTAATAGGTGAGTTTATCAGAACAGGTGAATTACAGTGACTGAAATAAAACAGTAACTGCACCTGTTGGATTATAACTGAGTTGGCAAAATTCTACGTTATTAAATCTTACATCTCTACAAAACTAGCTATACAAGTTTAACTAGCCTATAAATTACTTAAATTACAATAATAATATACATTTTAATGCTTTTGAAGAATGCTTTTTTCTGCTCAGGCTTAATATACTTACAGTAAAACAGTAATATTGTTAAATATTTTATAATGTAAAATTACTTTGTTTTTACTTTGTTTATTTTTAATGTTTTACTTTTTTATGATTCTTTTATAAATAGAATTAAACTAAGAACAGCATTTACTTTCACTTTTGATCATTTAAATGCAATGCTAAATGTTTTAAAAAGTACAAAAATCATGTCTGTTTAATAACTTCACTTTTTCTATTTTCCAAAATACAGTCCAAGTGGTGGAGAGTCAATATGTTCCAAAGACCTGTGTGTGTCCACAGGTCCAAAAAAGAGTCAGGGGACCATTTTCAGATTTGAAAGTCACTGTAAAAGAACCTAACTGCTTACAGGATGTGATCATGTAAGTAGTTCACATACGTTTCACTTTATAAGATTCTGAATGCACATGCAGAATTCGATTTACATGTGGTATTCTCTGTATTTTTCATTAGAGTCACAAAGCAGAAAAATAAGAATGATGTGTGTCTCAGTCCAGATGGTTCCCAAGGCAAAAGGCTGCTGAAATGTTGGCAAAAGTAAGAGAGTGTTATGGCTGAATGAGTCTCTAAACTAGCTAAGCTCTAAACTATGAGTCTCTAGCACACCTTATCCAAAAATCACTCATTCCAAACATCTCCAAATATGATACGAGTCTTAATCTGCTGAGCTTGAGTATACTGTTTTTTTTTTTCAGAATGCAAAAAGATGGCAAGGACATCAAAAATTGCATACGTCGACGAAAACAAAAGCCAAAGCAAAAAAACAGGAAGCAGGGTAAACCCAGGAAGGTCAAGTCTTAACCTCAAATACTAAAGACACTGAGGCGAAGAATGTAAGAGATCAACATGAGGGAATACTCTTCAAAACTTGTGCTAATTGCTTAAGCGATGATGTATATTCATATGCACTAAACAAGCCAAGCACATAAGAAAAGACTGAATTCAGAGGAGTGCACAGGTGTATTGAGGCCAAAGGACGGCATACAATGAAGACATGTTACAACAGGGATAGCATCTAACTTCCTACAGACCTGTCGTACAGAGATGCTATGCAGGTCTAACATACCGGCCAGTCAGAAGACACATATATTTATATATTCCTTTTGTATATTCCATAAATGTATATATTCTTATAAATGTATGTTGAGTGATCAAATGCTTTTACACTTTAATATAAACTGAACTAATATAATAAACTGATTCAAAAAGAGAACTTCAATGTGTTTCTTTACTTTTTGTGTTCTCATGTCTGTTTACATAGGACAAAATTTTGCTATACAATTGTTAAATTCTTCTATAAATATATAAAGGGTGCGAAAAAGTGTGTGGGGGGGTAGTTTTTCTCTGATAAATAAATATAACTTTATGTTTAACTTAATGTCAGGGTTTTCACAATAATTTTTGGAATTTACATTTTTGGAAATTCTATACTGTTAAAAGTGCAGGGAATTATTAAACACTTAAAAATGTCTTTGTATAACCTAATGCAGTCAGCTTGATTTAGTCATTTGAAATAGAATATAACAACATGAAGCACATCACTCTGATTTCAATAGAGGTTTTGTATAATTGTTGGTTGATGTGTGGGAATCCTACAGTTTGAACAGTTAATTCCAAATGGATTCAGAAAAGCACATGATCAAGTTTCCGAAAGATATAACCACTGACACAACAATAACATTCCAGACCCAAAACCAACATACAAAGGTGGTTGAGAAATCTGTTCCCATTTACCTGAAATCATGTGACTCTGATCCTGCTTAATATGGCAAAACAGGAAATGCTGGGAAAGTGAGGAAGAACAAGAGTACAGCTCTGTGCAAACACACTCGAGAGACAGTCTAGTAAATGACAGCTTTACTGAAATGGCCTTCAAGACTCTGCAAACAAGTGTCTGTCTGCTTCTTCTAATCTTAGTCTGCTTAGACTTTCTTACAGGTACAGTATATTTTCCTTATCAGGACAGTTTACAGATTTTGTTTCCGATATTGGTCATGGAGGTTATGCGAAGCATGTGGTTTTATGTTTCTGGATTTGCCTTTAGGTAAGAGGACCGCTGCAATGAACCTCCGTGAAAAATGCCAGTGTGTTGAGGAAACTGGCTCAGTGCGTTGGAAAAACATTACAGACTACATGATCATACAGAAAAATGCTCTTTGCTACAAGGTTCAAATCATGTGAGTAAATAAAGCATTCTTATTCAGGGTAATCTGAATGTGTTGTGTTTTGCAAGAATTATGAAACAAATGAATTTCAAGTTCAGCTTCTGAAAAATCTTGCCTTTGATAAACTGTCGGAAAAAGTTAAACAATTTTGCAGAAATCACGAAAAACGCTTGGCAGGCAGGGTGCAATTATTGTTTTATCTTTTTAAAAAAATATAAAATAAGTTCTTATAATATTATATAATATGCATGATGTCCCTGCCTTAAATCTAGTAAATCTAAGAAATTCACTACTTCACTGCAACTATAAATCTGTAATAATTAACATGCAATTAAACCCCTCCTGGACATTTTGCAATCCATGTAATTGTTAACAATGTGTGCAGATATTACACAATATCTCATGTTGAGGCATATCGCAAGTTATAATAATTTATCTGGTGGGAAGCACAAAGCCAAGACATGGCAGGTGATTTTTGCGTCAGATTACTTTCATTTCAAATCAGACATGAGTGGGCATGATAAGACATATAATAAACCACCCAACTCTGGAAACATGAGCTCTCTCACAGCAAAATCTAGTGAATAAACATGCAGCGTATGAGAAATACAAAAAGTAAGAAATATGAAATGCCTCACTTAACCTGGTTTAGGTTTGTTCCAGTAAAACACTTTTACAATAGAATTAAAAAAGCAATGCAAAGATTAAATCCATTTTCCGTATGATTAATATAAGACTTAAAATGAAGTTTGTTTGGATCAAATGTTGCTGTATCTTATCACTTGCAGTGGATGGCACACATTTATTAAGCGTTCTCCTCCACAGACTCCAGCTGTCGGGTAACAAAGCTTGTCTAAATCCAGACTCCAAGCAGGGGGCAAAACTGCAAGCATGCTGGAAAAGGTATGTAAATATGTTTCCCCTAATGAAACTGCAAACATTATGATAACTCTTATCAAAAGTACACTAATTTTAAACCACATGAGTTTTTCATTTGAATAAAGTGAAAACACTGCCACTCCATGGTGCAGATACTCACTAGCTCCCCTCTCTGCATATCACACAGCCATAAAAGCAATAACTGCATATTAATACAATAACAATATCAAATACATCAAATATTGAAAAAATATAAATAAAAATACTGGTTATATGCAGCTCTAAGCCTTGCATTTTACACATTGTATACAGTTGCTGACGCTTTCAGGGATGTTTGAGACAAGATAAATATGGACTTTAAAGAATTTTAAGTGTTTACGTTGCCATTAACGGTGTGCAATGATTTAGGTTTGAAAATTAATTTTTGCTTAGTGGGCCTCACCAATAATTAAACCCCTTCACTTGTCCAGGATCAAATTCAACCCACGGAGAAAGAAGGTCTGTCTGCAGCTCAAGAAGAAGAGTAGACCAAAAAAGACCAAGAAGCAGTAATTCAACCACCTTTACCTTTTCTGTGTAGAAAGACTACATGTCTTTGACATTTATCCTGCCTGTTCTTTATTTGCACAGATTATATGCAAATTATATGTATAGCGTAGATGGAGTTTGTATATATTTTGTACTGCTGTTTTTTAATAAAACTACAAATTACACAAACTGTCTGAAAGTGTCCCAATTTGTACTCATCTAAATAATATCAACAGAAGCCTTTGATTCAGTGAAAAAAATAATAATTTAAATATTCTATGAACTAACCCCACCTCTGTCTAGGACCCTTCTCATAAATGATTAAATATGCCATTTTAGTCATGGCAAGAAATGCCTTTTGAAAAGAGAAAAAAAAAGAACACCGGCTACTGTGTCTACCAGAAAGAATCTCACTTGTGCATTAGACTGATTTAAAAACAAGGGGTCATGTCTAGAGATGCTCTCCACCTGCATGAAGAAAGAAGCCCCCCTGCCCACCCACTCAGTTACTGCAAAAACCAGCTGTGACTCTCTGCTGCAGGAATATATCATGCATGGTGTCCGTAACAACTTCTGGAATTCTGTGTCACTCTTTTACATAAACTGGACAGATTCGGAAGACACAGACAACACACATGTGTTTCATTTAGGCTATTTTTTTGATTTCATCATGAAACTAAAGCATACAGAAAATATCACAACTCTGACACAACTGGTGCAGATCCCGCCTGTCAGATGGTTCTCTCAAGTACAGTTTGTTTTGACAGCTGTATAAAGAAACGCACCTGAGAACAGTTTCAGAAGAAGCCTTAGGTAGCCTTCAAAAGACAGCTGTGCATGCAGTTCACCTGCAGGATCAGGCAGAAAAAAACATCTCAAATCAAACCATTTTCATTATTAATGTACTCCTGTCTGTTTCCTTGCATATATTGTCCCTTACCATCTCATGAAACGCCGTTCCTTTGTAAGAGCCGACGGAGCCCAGCTGTTTAGTGAAACACCGTCTTGTCTTGCACTCTACTCTTCCACTTCACCCTGCTGCCTCCTCCGGGAATAGACGGTCAAAATAACGCTGCTCGTTCAGAAGAGTGGCAGCGGTATGAACCAATCCGACACTCCACTGAGTAGAGGAGCCAATCAGAGACGTCCGTGGGCGGGAGTGTTCTGCGGTTGCCCTGGGAAACGCCGGGACCGTTCACACCATTATTAGCATGTCTGTGAGATAATTATCACTAGTCTTGCGATAACCACGAGACAATTAAGCTGCAAATTAAAGGTTGCCGTTAAATCGCATTCGGCCCACCTGTCATATTACAACTTCATTAAGCTGTAGGATTTTAATAATGTAAAGCTTCAGTTAAAATAAAACGTGTAAGGATTTTAACACTTAAGCACGCATATAAATGCAATGCTAGATAGTTTCTTTGCTTCTGATAGCTGGGGTACATGCGCTTCCTGTTTTTTTTTTAGCTCAGTCTGAGAATACCATCTAGGAAAATATTACACCGAAAGGTCGGATAAAATATTTGAGGAAGTATGCTTGGAGCTGCCAAGACACTTCCCCCGTGGGAAGAAAGAACTGTTTTAAAGGGGAAATGATTATATTAATGACACTTGCAAAATAAGGAAACTTTTTATGAATTTAGAAACGAAGTGTAAAAAATATTTAAATATTTAAAATATTTCAGAGGGAACTTCAGTGCATTTAAAATGATTTTTCCCGATATATATTGGTAACCAAAACAATTTGATGGCCACTGACTTCTGTTGTAAAAATATATATTTTATGAGTAATGATAAGTGAGTCAGTGATGACAGATTTTTATTTTTGTATAAGATTAACTATAGCTGCAAGTAATGACCTCAGATCTGTGTTAAAATATCATTGTTTCGACTTCCTTTGAATTGGCTTAAATTTAGAGAAGACAATATTCTAATGTTAAATACGGACAGGAAATTATGACTCGCAAACATTCATGAATAAACTTCCCACAGAAGTACACATTAAACTGCACTTCTGCTTTTTATCTGTATGGCGACAAATGGAACGCATTGAACAGGGTCCAAGTTCACTAAAGAGAACATTGATCATCTTAATAGTGACACAATAACATCTGTTCAAAATAACAAAATAAAATCTATTAATCTATTGTGAATTCTAAGACTCTAAGGTTTATTTTGCATGTGTCATTCTCGTTACTGGTGCAGAAAGCTTTGTTACCTGACCTACTGATGCTCATAGATTTTTTGAGATGCTGTGACCAGAACCTCCTCTTAATGTCACATTCCAGACTCAAGCGCAGAGGTGACCATGCTTTTTCGGTAATTGGGTCTCATCTGTGGAATAATTTGCTAATTGAAATCCGAATGCTCCTAGTCTGACTATTTTTAAATCCATTTTAAAAACCCATCTGTTTTCACTGGCCTACTAGGCTTTACTATTTTTATTATTATTATTGTTATCTTTTTTTATCTATGTGTTTCTGTTTTGTTTCTTTTCTCTGGGCAGTGATCATGTATTTTTATTTTATGATGATGTTTCTAAATGTACAGCACTTTGGTCATTCTCGTGGCTGCTTTATAAATATGCTAAACTTAAACCTAATTTTTTCACTCCAGTTCTTTTGAACAGTGGCCATGTACGACTTTCCATTAGCAAATGCCAGTAAAACACTGAAACCATTTGATTAACATGGTTAGACTCATAACAACATAAGTGCAAAGAAATAGTTTACTGTGTAATTGAATATTTTTCAGTGAAGCACACCAACGACACACATGAATGCAGCACACTTAAGCATTCAGGATGTTGAAGTCATCCATACAGGTTAATGGAGAGGGGTAGTGCCTGGGGGGTTGCTGTCCAGTCTTTAGGCTGAAAACCCTCTTGTCTGGGTCAGTATGATGAATGGAATCTCTTAATTGTATTGACGTATGGAGACTGGATGCAGGAGATACAGGCCTAAGGTTACAGACTGCAATAAAAAGCAGCTGACAATGTTTAAAGGTTGTTTTAAAAGCTCAATCTCATAAAAAAGGAAGAAGTAGTTAAATATTATAAATATCCAATATTTTTACAGTGTATTTGCTTTTTATCTGCTGCTGATTGTTTTACATTAACAAAACCAAAAACGCTGTGTACAAAAAGGAATTTATGCATATACAATTTCATTGTTCAGCATTAAGTTAACCAAAAGTGGCATTGAAACCTTATCAAATAAATTCTATATTATTTTAAACTTCATCCATTAGTCATGTGAAAAAAAAAATGTAAAAGATTTTAACACTGATAATAATAAATGTTGCTACAATGTTGCTCACCATATTAGAATGATTACTGAAGAATCACGTGACACTAAAGACGGGAATAATGATGCTGAAAATTCAGCTTTGCCATTACATGAATAAGCAAACATAAAGAAAATATAATAACTTTCATTCTTTTAATAATTGGTCAGAATTTAAGTAGAGGCATTTGAAAAGCACCTCATGCCTAAAATGATTTATAATACGATGATCTCTCACATTTACAGTCTAATCATTGGTGCTTTATCTGACGTGGTCTCTTCTGGTTCCCCTTCATGATATTCTTCCAATTCAGTATCATTATGTCTGAGGCTCTCAACGAAGTGCACATTTCTTGTGTCTGTTTGTCTGTTCTTGCGTTGGGTATTCTTCACTGTCTGAGCCCTGTCTGTGGGGCCATGCAGTCGGCTATTGCTAGGAAAAAAGGTTGCACTTCTGCCTGAAATGACGTGCAAGAAAGAGAATGTGTGTTCAGCATCTTCCCTGTCTGTGACACAGACAGAAGACAGAGCTGGGTCTCCATATGATGACCTGGACTCTTTAGGCGGATCTGATTTCTTCTTTTTGCTCAGTATGAAGTTGAAGAATCCAGTCACAACCAGCATAATTCCTGCAAAAAAGTTTTAAAACTCATGTTAACCTTTATGTCTGCCCATCATATGTTTTTACAGACTATATGACTTCCAATCAAAGACATAATAATAAATAATACATTGTATCTCACCTATAGTCCAAGTGAATTAATTTAAGTTTAGCTATGTAGTGTATTCACTGACAGAAATAAGCAGATATTTACCTATTTAAATGGTTTTACAATACTATGTATTTACCTACTTTTTAAATATAATTTATAAAAAGCACCTGGTATCACAGCATGCCATACAAGCACTGGATGCAGGAAACACATCAAAGACATCATTGTGTAATATAGAAACTTCTGAAAACCCCCAACACTGGCCATCTTTTTCCAAAGGATGAAAATCTTCCATGTGGGTGGACAACTTCAAGCAAGAAAAACAGAATTACTATAATGCAATTACTAAAATGGCAATAATAACACAGACAATGACATAACAAGTACATGGTTGTTTTATATTTTAATTGAACATACGGAAGGCATGTTGCCAACAGAGTGTCAATGAAATAGGCAACCTCTAAAATCATGATCACCACCGAGGAGAGCCTGTAGAGAATTTAAACAGAAGTAAAGCAGTGGTTTATAAAATACCAAAATAAAAACTGTACAAACAGTTCAATAAGAGATACCAAAAAAATAATATCGAAATCAAAACATGCTTTGTTTACTTTATTAATGCATGTTCTTGGTTTTATTATGAACGATTCAAATGTAGCCCATCTTTTCAGTCTAGTCAAAGTCCCACCTTACAAGTTTTCTCATTTAAAATCCTAATTCTCGCCATAATACAGTAAAATAGACTGTGAACATGGACTAATGTTGACTTTAATCACTGCTTTTTATTAGATATTTATTACCATTTAGTGGTAACTTGATCATAAACTTCCTGGCTGTTTATGGTTTTCTGGTGTTCAAGCATGTGAACAGCCACTTTAACCCCAATGGAAATATCTCCCTGTTGTTCATGCAGAACCTCCCTTGTTTGGCTAAGAGCCCGGAAAGATCAGATAATATGGGACAAGAGGCCCATTTGGATCCATCTGTGTGTTATTCCCAGGAGGCGCTACTGTATCGCCTGCTGTAGTTAGAAATTGAATGACTGTGGCCTTCAGTAACCATGTTTCTAAGGGTGATGAGCTGTGGCCTGTTTGTGTAACTAACTTAGAATGATTCCATTCGGATGCTTACGCCACCCTATGAATGGCGTCAAAAGAAATTATAACCCTGTTCAAAGTTAACATAGGACTGACCCAGACATGTGTGTGCATTATAGCTGGATTCTAACAATTAAATTGTAAAAGTGCCTGAACCATTCTTGAACAAACTAGAACTAAAGCAATAAAATAATTTATGTTACTTGGAATGAATGCTTTGAAACTGAAATAAAAAACATTTTAAATTTACATTTATATTTTAAGGAAAAGAAACCAGCATAAATTATATAACAAAAAAACATTTGACATGAAGATATGTCTCAGAGAACTTCAATATGAACACTCAAAGTAAAAAAAAAGAAAAAAAGCTGTCACTGGGGTGGTACACTTTCAAAAGGTACTCTCAGGCACTATAACATTTAGGTAATATATACACTTTGGGTACTAATATGTACTTATATTATTGGTATGAGGATACCAATATGCACCCTTTAGGCACAAAGATGAAAATTGACTTCCCCGGTAACAGCTTTAATACCTTCTTTTCTAAAAGTGATTAACAAGGTGCTACACCTCTGACAGCAGCTCATTTTGATACTCACAGGAGATAGACAGCCAAGCTGTTGAACTCCCCCTGTCTCTGAGTCTCTACACCCACTGCACAAAGCACTGATGAAACAAACATACAGCGCTTGCATTAAACTTAATCCGCAGATATTCTGAAGTATGTGAAATTAATTGAACAAACAAAAAAATAGATGATTTATTTTTAAATATGATTTATACATAAATTTTTCAACAATTAATTAAAAAAAAAAAAAAATTTCACAAAAATGGAATGCAATGTTGACTGTGGCCACTAGATGTCAGATGTGCCACACGAACACACACTGCTGCTGGGCAAATTAAACTAAGATCGGTATTGTGCTGGTTTTAAAAAAACAATGTACAATGTACAAATTAAAAGTTATTCAATATGAGAGGAGTGTGCATTGTGTAATGCAAAGACTATGGCAAATTGGAGAAATCCTTAAGCATATTTGACACATTTACTTTACATTTATTTTTATTAACTAAACACTTCAAAATCATTTGGATTTAAAAAAAAGGCATTACCCTTGGTACTTTTACCATATATTTCCTAAAACATTTTAGTTGTATTCACATTATTTCACATCTTGAACATTAGAGAGGTTTTTTAGGTAAAACAATAAAGCCAGCAAAAACATTTAACATAAGCATTCCATTAATGTGAATCTAATACTTGAACAGTCTCTTAAACATTTAATTATTATTTTAAAAAGCTTGGTATTTGTTTGAAACATTTGGGGAATAACTGCAGTGACATAACAGTGTTTATAATCATTGGAATTGATATAGGAATTTCATTTATGTGTATTACATCCCTACTTATGGCTCTTTTTTTTTGCATGTACATTTATGCTCCATTTTAAACTAAATGAGTCATCACCTAAACAACTGAACATATCAGCCATTATTACCTTATTTTAAAACAGTTTATGTTGTGCAATAAACAAAAAAAATGCACATTTTAGAATTCTACATTTTAATCAAGGGGCAAAAAATTGCAATGACTACTAATGCATGTTGCTTGATTAAATGTTTTATATATGTACAACACTTTAAGTAAAGCAATGGCCTAGAAAAGAGCAGCAAAGATGAAGTCCTACCTGCAGCAGTTGAGATGCCAAGAACTCGGCAGGCAGATTCCACTATAACCCACAAAGCTGAGCTCTTCATGGTAAAAATCTAGTTTTTTCCTTTAGAACATTTGTTGACAGTTACATTTCTCTATTGATAGTTCATTTATTAATAGTTTTGCTACAGAGTCAAAACTTGTGCAAGGACGGCAGTGCCATAGTCAGAAATCTCTTCGCCTAAACAGGAGGGCGTCCCAGTGCAGATTTTACCCTAGTAATCAGCCTAACATAGAAACTAAAACCCAAACACTGACCACCCTCAGCTTGTTCCTGGTGCATTCCACCTCTACTCAAGGTGAGGGGACCAAACAACAAAAACCTTTACAGTTAAAGATTACCTGACTAGCACAGAGCACAAATAAGGCACGTTTCCTGAGGGAAGACACACAAACATAACTGCACACAAGCCTGTTGCAGGACGTTTACAGGTTATGAGCAGTGTGACCTTCATGAGGAGGTATTCCACCCTCCATCCCTTTTCAGCTGCTGAGGGACATATTCAAATTAAATTACCTTCAGCCAATCAGCCAATTAATCAAAAATGTCCTTGCCTAAGGTCAGATGTGTTTTTACAAAGTAAATGTACATGGAGGGAGTCTCAAACGTCTGCTCAATAAGCCCTGTCCTGAACCGGATGATTAATGGTGGAGAAAGCAGCAATACTTTCGTAGTCCAATCCTGACACAAGACAGATGTTAATCATTCTCCAGCAGACGCACTGAACAGACACAATCTCTTCCAGTCTTTAGTTACAGGTGTCAAAGGTCAGACTTTTCTCAGTCATAACAGATCAAGATTGATTAGAAAAACAATGCGCCGCATGATGGCATGACACAGTAAGGGTCCATCTAATTAAATGTGATCGCATGTGACTACAGTATTGGCAGAATTTCAAGCCACATAACTTTGGCATTACTTGAAACAGCACACCTTTTTTCATTTTGGTTAATACATTCATTCATCATGCTTCATATTTTACAAAACTGAACAGGATCATAAATAACAACACCAGGGTGCAAATAATATTAATAACTAGAATATACTAGAGTAGTATTTTAAATAATAAGAAGAGTATATTATTTTACATGTATGAATGAAAACTAACCGAGACAGGAATGGAAAACAGGGTTAAGTTATGCATTAATTAATTCATTAATTAATTTACGTTGTTATTAAGTTGGCTTGAGAAAGCCAACTTACTGATCTACCACTTAAACCTATTATTAAGTTGGCTTGAAAAAAACAACTTACTGATATACTATTTAAACATATTATTATAATTATTCTGAGCCAAGAATTTTCGATTTGCATCTCCTCCTAGAGCTTTAAAGCTAGAACCACCAAACTCGGCCCAAACTTACTGGTCTAACTCAGTGTGCTATATCTTTTCAGACTAATCCAACTTACGATTTTCGTAAAAATTGTGATGACAACTCGTAAGACTACTAAAAACCCATAGACTCCTATTCAGTGTCTGTTCAGATGAGCCAAGACTCTGTTAACTGTCAAAATTCAAATCTAAACACGCTGCAATGCTAGCAACATGCTCTTAACCTGCTAATCATGCTAGCAACATAGTATTAACATGCTAATCATGCTAGTAATTTGTTAATCATGCTAGTAACTTGCTAATCATGCTAGCAACATGCTAGCAACATGGTAATCATGCTAGAAACATGTTAGCAACATCCTAGTAACTTGCTTATCATGTTAGAAAGATGCAAGAAACTTGCTAGTAACTTGCTAATCATGCTAGCAACATGCTGTTAACTTGGTAGTCATGTTAACAACATGCTAGTAACTTAATAATCATGTTAGCAATATGGTAGTTACTTGCTAATCACGCTAGCAATGTGTTATTAACATCCTAATCATACTAGAAACATGTTAGTGGAATACTAATCATGCTAGTATCTTTTATCTGACTTTATAGTACTGTCTATTATCTGACTTTTTAATCTGACTATTTCTAACTTTTAGACTGAAAACGTTAACCTTTTTTAATTGTAACTGTTTAAACTTTTTTAACTTAAACTATTCTAAACTTTTTTAAACTTTCAGCTACGGCTTTCTCAAGCCAACTTTTTGTCTCAACAAACTTTTTTATCTAGTTTTTTATTTTATTTCAAATCAAACACATTGTCAAAATATGCCATTTATTTTCTGTTAAATAACTATAGTATTAAATATATCTATAATATCTAACATAAAAAATCATGTGTTTTGTTTTATTGCTTTAAACGCAAGTCTTCTAAAATGCACCATATCATGGAATGTGCATATAGATATACACCTGACAGTCATTATAACATAACTCAGTTGTAGAGAAATTCATGGTCTATCAAAGAGACAATCAAAATCATAACTTCCTCTGTGCAGAGTCTCTGAGATGAAATAGCTCGCTGGCCAGCTCATCCTTTAAGAAAACATATCCTGAATGTTCATAAATAAGCAGAAATAACAGGGGATATGTGGGAGTAAGTGGGAAATAGTACAGATGTGAAATGTAAAGCCTTAAGGTTTATGTGACCTGGACATTCTGAGGACATAAGAGGACCTCTGAAACCAACAGATGAGATGACTTCAGTGCTTAGGCTCTGGAGGAGACATTATGTACTATACATCTTATACCGTCCAGAGTCAAATAGGCTATCTTGGCAAACACTTGAAGAGTTCTGCTCTAATTTACAACTCTGATATCCAAGTTGACTCCTGCTAAGAGGAAAAATGTAAATCCCCAAACATTAGAACAAGGCTACCTTTGTTTTCTGCCTGGATCAACAGTTTTCCAGATTAGCTGCACATTATTCTAGGTATGTTTGTTCATTTTTGTGCTACGTTCCTCATTCAAGCTGTAAATTTACAGTAACGGGACAACAAAAACAAGTTGAATGGCTTGATTAAAAACAAACCTCTTCACATATTTGGGGAATGTGGCTCTTTACAAAGCACAACATCGTTTAAATAATAACAAAACATAAAATCACAAGAATTACAGTCAGAGATTTTCAGTGTCTCAGACACTTAAGGGATATATTTTTTCATCTGCCGAGGGAAAGTCCAATAAGTTAGGAAAGCCATAGCAACCTGAGTCAGAAAGGACAGATGATATGTGCTGAGTTTACTGTAGTGGGTGTA
>JAUMHI010000054.1:14573657-14594502 GCA_032359435.1 Enteromius unitaeniatus
TAGTTTATTATGTTGACTTTGTTAAGACAGCATAATAGTAGTATTGTCTCGAGTTGATTGTGTCATTTGTTTGTTGCTTTGGATGAATGTGTCTGCTAAATGAATAAATGCAAATGTAAATTTATCCACTCAGTGTATCTCTAGCTATGACACTCTTTGTGCTACATGCATCTTTCGAGCTCAAAGCATAATTGTTATTCATGTAAATGCATTAATTAAATGCATGCATATTAAGACAACAAATTGTCTTAGTATAACTGTATCACTGAAACATAGTTTTACCTTTTGACAACTGTGCAAGACTATGATAAACAGTGAAAGAGAAATATCAACATTTGTAGCTAAAGAAAATTTCATGTTGCATGTTATGTATACTGTATAATACTGTGTAAATAATGCAAATAGGATAATAAATATATTTTTTGAGTATTTATAAAGAAAATAAGTGAATTTTAAACAAAATATACTGATAAACTGAAATATTGGTTTTAGCAATGGGGAAAAGTAAGTTTGTTTAGAGTTAAACATACTGTAGGTCCAATTTGTTTTTAAATGCATGTGTGGAAGAGTCATTCACAATAAAGTCAACCAAATGCATCTAGAAAACAGACAGGATGCTTTTCTGTCATCTTCAGGATGCCAATCATATGCTGTCATAACAATGAGAATAAAAACAACAACACAACAGATAAATATCAATTAAATGTTCCTTAAGACCATTAAACCAGAAACAATATATATAGATACTTGGCATTTAGGTTTTGGTTTGTATTTATGGCTACAACATGTCTGGGTTCTGTCTACAAGGACATTTAATCATAATTTTAGTCAGAGCTGAACCACACTGAGCTGTGATGCTGTAAAGACTGACTGGTTACTGGCTAACACGTAGACTGTTGAGTCAAAGGGACCCCTAAATCATGCACTCCAAACATTCATGTTCATCACATTAATGGGCCTTGAAATGATTTTAACTCATTTGTCCCATTCATACATAAACACACGCTGGGTGTGAATGACTCCCAAAGGGAATGATATATGAAATTTGATGGCCTTTTGCGGCGCTCAATATATTTCTTTACCTCAACAACACAAAACCTTATCTTTAGTGAAATAAAAACATCACTTATGACACAGAGCCATTTATCTTGCTGACACACAGCTGACAGACCTTTTCTACAGCAAATCTACCACAAATCATTTAATGGCGACGATGGTGTTAAAGAGCTTGATAAGGTGTCACGGTATGGCAGTCAGTTATAGCACAACATTTTATCAGACGGCCCAATGTGTAATTGTGTTAATCATATGTGGGGGATCGCTGTGAGCTGTTGGAATTTCCCAACCCGCTGTTGTAATAACAAGAGGTCAGAACTCTGTGTTTTGGAAGCAGTGGTTCAATCATGATTTGTAGAAATTGAGTTAAAATATGATATTTAGATTTAAAAAAAAGCTGATTTGCAGTTTTTTTAAGGTATAGGAGAAATGCCGCTGTAGATGGACCTTATTGTTTAATCTGTGTTTCTGGACTCCCCCTCATTTCCCATTCTATAATGAGATCTCTGCCATGGAGCTGTTATTCATCACGGCCTACTGGGGTACATTAAATCTTGATTACAATGGCAATTTTATCTTGCTTTGTAAACATCTCATGAGATGTATTCTTGTTCAACATCAAACTTGTTGCAACATTAAGTGACGGAAAAAGTCGTTTTTCAGAAGGTTTTTTACTTTTTTTAAGTAAATAATATCAAGATGACTGATCACTAAAATACTGATGTATTTTTTCTATTTTTTTATGCTATATGCGACCACATGCACAAAAGCTTTATCTGAAAGATGGAAAAAGTGTGTGCATTTCAGCAGATAAAATAATAATTAACATTTTTTTATGTTCTTAAAGTCACCAAGGGTGCATTTATCAAAATATAGCAAAATCTAAACATATTCTGTCACATATTATTACAATTTTAAATAATTGTTCATTTTAATGTATTTTAAAATGCATTTTATTTCTATAACAAAACTGATTTTTCAGCGCCCATTACACACTGTTCAGAAATCATAATAGTACACTGATGTAGTGCTACAGAAGCAAGTCCAAAATAACTTATGAATTGAAGTATTAATTTATGCATTAAAAACACTGCAGACACTATTTGCTTAGTCATTAGTAAAGATTTGTTCAAGATCATTAGACATGATCTAAAAGGTGCATTCATCCAAAAACACAACAGACAGTCAACATGTAATCTTTTAAACTTTAAATCAACTTAAAACACTCAAGCTTTATGCCTTGAGACACACCATTAGTAAGGCATTTCATGCATTTAACCAATTTGATGGCAACACTGACACTATGTGGCTGCAGGGGACATTGCATTTTTGTATGTCTTTCATCAAAGCTTTTCAGACTCCACTAACAGGAATATGTTTCGTGTGACAACTCATGAGAATCACTGAGAGGATGCAGAAATAGGACTCATTGACCCTTGCCTTTTGAGGGAGAGGATAAATGAGGTCAGAGGAGTGGTGGCATCAGCTGATGACAGGAGGAACATCAGTGGAATCTGTGTAACGTCATGCTGGAGGGAACCACAGACAGTGCTCCAGCAGTGAGTCAGAACCATCATCTCAAATTGTCCTTGTTATAGTCTATTGCTGTGATCTCCAAAACATAGCTATACTCTAATAAAATGGTAGAGATCAAAACTGATCCTGAACTAAAGAACGTGTTTCATCGCAGCCATTTCCCAGCCAAAAGGATTACTATATAAATTACCCATGAGTCCCCTCTGGGTACAGAGGGATTCGGGAGGCTTTCGGGTGGCTTATCTGATGAGTCAGTTCATACTGGGAAAGAGAACTGATTCCTATTATGCATAAGTAAAGAAGAAAGTAATATTATTACAGGAAACTGAAGTCATAGTTCATGCTGTTACGCAAATTGTGAAATACAATAAAATGGGGAAAAATGAAATAAATACACAAAAAACATCTGTTTAGCAAAACAAGCCCAGCAAAATAAAACAAATCATTATGATCTATGAATATGATTACTAATGTTTGAATCTGTATCTTCCTAAAATATATGGGCTGTCAAAAATAAATAATAAAAAAAGAAAAAGATACTTGTAAAAGCGTCTATTAAGTGTTAGATAGATAGATAGATAGATAGATAGATATATCTTAAGTGCACATTTTAATTTAATTAAAGTATATAGCAGTCATATCAAAAGTGTGCATTTATTAATAAATCGTTTAAGTTAAACATGTACCATAATTACCATGCACTTAACCTGAACTTACAGTTCATGCAAATCCTGAAATAAAATAAAACAGAAATTAAACGAACATACACACACACCCACACACACAAGAAATATATAAATAAATGAGGATGTAAAATAATTACTTCATATCTTAAGTGTACAGTTTAATTTAACTAAAAATGTAAAGTGTGTGTGGGGGGGGTCTACAAAATTAAAGTCATATCTTAAGTGTTCACTTATGGTATTATGTTTAACATGTACCATAATTACTTAAATTTGGATTGCAACCCCTTTGTGGCAAAGGTGTATCAGGACTGTTTGGACACTAGATGGGCCCTTTGTTCAAATTCCCACAATTTAATCTCTGGATGATCTTCAGCTTTAGTGAGTTACTTGCCTGAGCCCCTCTCATTATTTTTGATTGCTCCAGTCTTTGTTCCTCTAAGCAGCGCTTCATAAAACTCTGTGAGAGGAGATAGGGCCTGACAACCATGGTGTTTCTGTGGGGCCCTCGCTGCACTTCAGCTGGATTAGAAAGAAGCTGCAAGTGGATGACTGCAGAGCCTGCCGTGCTGATGAGTATGTCCTTGTGAAGGACACACAAGACTAATATCCTGCAGCTGGGATCTATTAGATCACCATTTAAAACAAATTGGTGGTTTTTATCAGCAGTTTTGTCACAAGCAGTCATTCCATGTCTACTGTACAGATCTCTGAATCTTTGCTAAACTTTAGCGGGCTTTCTTATTTAGAGGTTCTTAGGATCATAACAATCCATGAGAGAGCTGAGCGAGTGCTTTGAGTGCACACACATGCATCTCACTGCTGATTTACTACAGTTTAAAGGAGTGCAGCACATCTCCTCCTCAACATCCCTGTAGGTTGAGTTGAAGGACACCAGAGGAATTTTTCATAGCATTTGACATCTGAAACGTTCCCTGTCTGTAATAACAAGGGCAGCTCCTGCACCTTCTGACTTTGTGGTTATTTTTTGCTCTGATTTTGAAGAGCGCAGGAAATCATTACAGTTCTTACGCAAGATGGTAAGCTCATCATTATGTCAGTCAGGGCTTTGCTTTAAAATGGAGACATCTGTTCTTCTGACAAACGCAATATAAATGATGAACTCAAATAAAGACAAGCACAATGAAAGTCATCTTAAAGTAATATCATTTTAATTTCATACATTGATGATTGCAGAAATTGAGCAATTACTAACAACCTTCATTGCACTTTAATGTAAAAATATTATATATAATAGGGAAATTAATATATATATATATATATATAATTCAAAACATACTATTGTTATGGAAGTGGACGAGACACAGGAGGTAAGTGATAATAGAAGGTATTTATTTACACAGCAGAGCGAGAACAATTGATATCACTTAGAGAAAGGTGGGTAAAAGGGAGTTGGGTGATTTGTCGTCGTTCGGAGCTGGAGATTTAAGTCTTTTCTGTATCTTTGTAGAAACATCAGAGCGTTGGAGACGCACAGAGATGGGTGATGATGAGGTGCAGGTGGTGCTGATTAGAACTCAGGGGAGAGGGAATGTTGTGATTGGCTGGGTGCAGACCCTGACATGTCTGTAACATTACCCCCTTCACCACGGCCCTCTCCTGAAGGCCGACCTCTACGATGTCATGGTGGTCTTCCTCTTCCCCTGGGCGCAGGTTGACCAGGGTGGGTGGCATGGAATTCCTTTCACAGCGTCTTCAAATGCAGCTAACATCAAGCGAAGGTTGGGTTCCAATCCTTGTCTTTAGGTGGTCAGGAGGGATCGCTCGTTCCAACCACTTGCTGCTGCAAGAGTGTGAAATTTTAGTGAATATTCTTGGATGGTCATTGGTACCTTGTGACAAATGATAGAGCTGTTCTCCTGCCGACACTTCCCCATCGGTGTGATCAAAGACTTGGCATTGCAGCAAGAATCCTTTGCACTCCTCCACCAAGCCAGAGTAGGGTGCTGGTCGGGCCATAGGACTGTTGCCATGGGACGGCCGAAGGTGATCAACAAGCTCTTGAAACGGATCCGGTGTGCTCATGCTGTGATGTCGGTTTGGTCCAGGCTTCTGTTACGAAAGCGGACGAGACACAGGAGGTAAGTGATAATAGGAGCATACAATGTAGTCCGCTTCGTACAAACAAGCCTGGACACTAACTGAGGGGTGGTGTGTGGTTTTATGGTGTGGGTGATTGCGGTGATGATGAGGTGTAGGTGGTGCTGATTAGAACTGAGGGGAGAGGGAAACGTTGTGATTGCTGATCTGTAACAACTATAAGGGTTCAAAAGTCCAAGACCACCCTTAGATCTACAAATAAACAAATTCCCTCTCCCTATACATATATATATATATATATATATATACATACAATGAATGAAAACATTGATCATGTTAATAAAATCACAATTATATTAACATTTTTGAAGAATGTTCATGGATTTTTCTTCCTTTTTTAATAAAAATGAAATAATTAAATAATGAAAAAACTAAGAAATTACTATAACTATAAGGATATTACTATAACTATTTTTACTAGTGATCTAAAAACAAATTTCGAGGCTTGTCATTCCAACACAAAAGCAGAAATGAACACCACAGTAAGGTACATTAAAAATGTATGTTTTTCAAAGGTCTTCATTTTAGAAAATGTATATATTTCACCAAAGACATTTATACATGGCTAGCTATGTCTAAGGAAAGCCATGTGTGTCAAAGGAGTAGAATTAATCTTTCAAAAAAGGAAATGGAGGAGAGATTCCTAACAAATAGGTTTTAAGAGCCCATATATCTTTTCTCTCCCTGTGGTCATTTTTCTTGAGAAGAATTTTGTGGAATGCAAAACTCCACTAAGCCAGAACCTGCACTGTAACACCTATTAAAACTATACCTATGTATTTCTTAAAGAAGAGTAAATAATTTCACAGTTTAAATGAGAAACAGCACTGGTTTAGCAAGATGGAGATGCTGTACAGAATTAGGCCATCCATATCCTTCAGATACAATCTCCGTAGGTTTTTATTTGAATGTGTTTGTGAAAAGTAAGTACACTGCCATATGTTTCTGGAATAAAAGAACCATATAGAAAAAAAATGACCCCTAAACTTTTTTATTTGTTGAGTAATGACTAATGGGGTTTCACAAAAGCAGATCCCGCTTTGCTTGTTGAGAAATGTGTGGTGGTTTATTTCTGAAGAACTATTGACAAAGGACTTGCAATTATACATAGCAAAGAAATATTGGAACGTGTCTGCAGAATTGAATTCCATCAGACAGAATGACTTTAAAGAGATGTAGGTTGCATGTCTATTCTCCAATGCACCTCGCCTTGCACCAGTCACATTACAGATAGTGGTGATAAATGAGTCAATTAGCTGTGGGCGGATTTCTGGAGTCTTGGATTAAAAGAGAGTCATGGAAGACTGTAATGAGCCAGGCTTCTGTCACTAGACTGATTTGTCAAAGAGATTAATGAGTCTAAATGAACAGCTTTTTGTGTGGAAGAGTGTAATACAGCCCAACAGTTTAATTGGCATCAACAAATACAGCTATTAGACAAAAGAGCTGCTTCCACAAACAAAAGCAGTGATTATTAATATGCATTTAATAACTGAACCAAAAATAAATTGTAACTGTAATTTGCAGGTAAAAGCTTATTTATCTGAAAGCTTCACTGCCCCCTTTTGGAGACTTTCAGAATGCCTCTCCAGAGAGCATCATGATATACTGTATCATTACCATTTGCAATGTAGTGTATTACTAGCTCAGCAGAAAGTTGATTAGGACCCAAGTGTGCATCATCTCTTAAACCATAATTCACCTGCGACGTTGCCAAATCCCTGTCATGACAATTATAGCTGTAATCTGTAATCGTGTAACCAACTGTTGCACCAGTATTATATTTTTATGCCTCAAAACGGCCAGTGCACATGAAGAGAAAACACTCTCGTAACCCACATGACCCAGAAGTGCTATACCAATGAAGTCAGAATGTAAGGACCTATGTACCTCCTGGCCCACTTCATTTGGCTGTATGTTGTGAATTTTATGGATCATGCATGAGCCAGACTGGAGCCTGCTAAAGTCAGCGGCAGCTGGCAGTCACCAGCACAGTTGCTCTGCCCGTCTGGCTGCCTGGCTGAGCATTTCTGAATAGAGCTCAGTGAATTCTGTCATGGCTCAGTGGTGGTCCAGAATTCAGATCACATGCAGCAATTAATCAGGATCTGAAAGGTAATTTACCAGACCGCTTTTCTGCTTCACCTAAACAATGTATCAGCTTAATTTGCTTCCTGTAAACCTAGTGTGACTTTGCTCAAAGACAGTTTAATGGCAAACAGGATGCATTATGCTCCAAAAAAGTTGTAGGACAAGTGTTTTGGGCCAGAGGTAATATTAAACATTTTGTCAGAAACACTCGTGCAAATAAATAAAAGGCTAGTTATGAATCCAAAGCATGCAGAGTTTAAGAAAAGTGAATGGAGTCCATGATGAGGCTTGCACAAGACGATGGCATCATGCCACATTTGACAGGACAATTAACTGCTAATACTCAAACATGGAACTCAAAAGGGCTGCAAAGCGTTTATATTCTAAAATTACATTCTGCAGGAAAGTATTTGCTGGCTGTTTTTGTTAGAAGCCTGAAAAAACACGTACTGGCTATGTATATGAACCTTTTTCCCTTAATGAAAGGAACAGTCAAAACCTACAGTGTGAGCAGTGACAAATCAATGTAAAAGAAAAATAAAGACTATGGTGTAATGAATGAAGACTTTGATAATAAATTACAGCTTGTGCTGACAGCTGAAACATGTGTAATGATATTAACACAGTAATGGTAGTTTTACCATCCTAAATTAACACAAGCCTAAAGTATGGTTAACTGGCTAAGTGACAAAATCTAAACTAAAGACAGCGATAACCAGAACATTTTCATCTTAGGTTCTTAAATTACAGATGAGATTACGCAAGCATTCATGTCAAAATAACGGAAAACACCAGGCTCATAAAAGGTGTTTGGGCACAGACCAAAAGTTCCGCATGGCCTTCATTACCCATTTCTCTTCAACAGAAACCTTTAAAAATGAACAGAAAGAAAAAGAATCAGAAGAGAATGAATTTTGCCTTCGAGTTTATGTTTGGAAGCAACCCCAGACTCCTTTCTCTAAAGGGAGCTGTTGCTTTCAGACTCTTGATCTAACCATTGCAGATCTTTTGTTCTCTATGACGAGGTCATCTAATAAGATTTAATATATATAAAACGGAGAGCTTTACTTTACGTTTAGTGGAACACAGCTGAATTAAAGCAGTAGCCTATTGTAGAGATATTTTCATTGTTTCACATGAATTCGTAATAAATAACAAATGTTTTAGAGATTTAAGTGAAATATATCCTAATATTTTAAGTTCTGAGCCGAGATATGGGTTTGTAGAAGTTTGCAGGGTGTTACTCTGAAAATGTTTTAGTTCTGTCATTAAACATGCAAGAGACATAAGCATTACATGAGACAGAATCCATTACGTCCATGAAGCACTGAGGCTTTATTTACCATAACACTTCTCAACCCTGTTACAAATACTGTAAGTGACTGTGACCTGGGTTTGCTGAATGGAGAGTGAATTATGTCTGCTTATTCTTCTAGATTATACTTTATCATTTTTCTGTTGTGTTTCCTTTCATTGCAATCATTGTATGAATACCATGCCAAAGACTTGTGAAGTCATCATTCTTAAAGTGCTACATTGTTTTTGGGAAAAACAAAACCCCCAAAGGTCTATAACACTGTGTGCCATGAACACTGAAGACCTAGGCATAAAACATAATCATTCTTACAATCAAAACAGGAAACTTAAAATGAATGACTTGACAATAGAGGTGAGCGGCTTTCCCTAAAGGACATCTTTCTGACCCTGAAAAGGCAGTGAACTCTGATCACGGACATTGTGACGGTCGTCAACATTTGCTTATGATGGAGTAAACTGAAAATATTTCCACAGAATAAGGTTGCTTCGAACCCATTCTCCAAAAAGATCATTACTCACAGATTTTGATTTGATGCCCAGGATTGCAAAATTAAACAAACAAACAAATATACAAGCAAACAAAAAAAAACTCTCTGGCATGCAAAACACATTTAAACTCAGTCAAGCAAACATAATGCAATGACTAAGGATACCCCTGAGATATTTTTAGCCATTGATAATGTGTTTTTTGGAAAGCACGCTGAACACCCTATAAAACATCCATTTTGAAATTGTTATTTGATTAGCAAACTTTCTTATGACTTCTGAGTGTTGCAATTTATAGTCCTAAATGACCTTATTAACCACAAGTATTTGCACTTTTATAGAACATAAATACATTTTTAATCCATTTCTTTTCCTTTTCTTCATTTTATTTTGAACTTTAATTATTAAACGTACTGTACTGGTGAACCAGTAATGTCCCACAGGATGATAATACAGCAGAGCAACAACTACAGTTAAACGGAGGACTGAACATGCCAAAAAAGAACTCCCACCTGCAATATAAGTTTGAATACACAGATTTAAACACCGGCAGGATAAATGGATGGGGAGCCAAAGGAAACAAACAGACAAGAACAAGCGTATGGAGCCAAGGCAGTGGCGTGGCCATCCGCAGCTCATCTCTCACACTGCTGCAGAGCCCAGCTGAGCAGAATGAAAAACAAAACTCTCAAAAATGAGCCACTGGGGCATTAAACCCTATTATTACACATGGTATAGATAAACATTGGCCATGTTCTGCTGTTATTTCAATGTCAAAGTAAAGGTTTATTCCTGCAGCCTATAGAAGGTGGTTTTAATGTTAACACAGGAGCCAATGTCTTCCCACAGAGGAACAGAAGTCCTGCAAGGCTGTGTGGTCATGTCAGCAAAGCTTTGATTAAGATTAAATGGTGTCTTCAGGTGATAATTTGTATGTATTGATTGAAACCAGATGAATTTTAAACCACATTTAACAGAGTGTTTTAAATCACATCTGAGCTGCCACATCATACTTATCAAAGTCAAAACGATTTATTAACAGTACCTATTGGAATATAAAAGCGCAATTAATAGCATATTTATCTATATGTCTAGACACTTTTTATGTCCATAAGCCCAAATAGTTACAGGAAATATGCAAAATGCGTTTCAGTTAATATTATTTTGTGTTTATGTTATTCCAGATGTGATAAACTGTTGTGATAGTACACCATGTGTGTGCTGATTCTGTCATTAAATGCTAAATGACTATAAAAACGTTTGTAAACAGAAGTAACACTGCAGACATTTCCATATTAAGTCTCTCTGACAAATGTTCTTCATCTGTCTTATCTGGGATGTCTGCTGACGCATTTATGCCAAATACTTCTCAGACAAATCCGAAGGAGTTTTGTCTCCTTCATGGGAAAACTACTCTCTTTTCAGCCATGAATTCTGCTGGACTGTGATAATGTAATAATCAGCCTGTCACACGCTATGGATGTAAAAACAAAGGGCTTCAAACTTACAATATTTAAACAAACCTTTAGATTGACAAGGCACTGTATCTTATTCCTCTCCAATATTTCATACATGATTTGGAGCGCTTCAAGTCTGTAAAGACACTTAAAAAAAGGACATACAAGAGCATTAAAAAAAAAGCATGGCACTCCTATCCATCTCATCTGAATGTATGGGAAAGGTTTCCAGATTTGCAGTTTTAAATCCAACCTAGTGTCATTGGAAAAATGTGCTTCTACCTAAACTTTCCAAAAACAAACACAATTCTCTACAGTGTTTAGATGAAATGAACACCAGAAGCAGTAAAATGCCAACAGTTTCCACTCTATGTCACAGAAATTGATTATGGGGTAGATATTTGTGCTCCTACCCAGATTTTCCAACAAAAATCAGTGTCAAGATAAAATGACCACTGGAAGCAGAAAAATGCCAGCTTTTTAACTGATTATGGAGTAGATGACAAACTTTTATTATAATGCATCACATAACCAGCTCCACACATAGACTTGTTTGGTAGCTCCCTGGTAGAGCATTGCACTTGCAATGTGGAATGCTTGTGTCCTGTGAAACTTGAGTCAGGGTAATAAAAAAGGTCAAAGACTTGGAGAAGCAAGCAAAAATCGGAAAGTGTTTTTATCTCGCATTTATTTTTGTGAACACTATTGGTCAGATTTAGGTTAGGGTTTAGTAGGTGTTGTGATTTTATTTTTCTAAATGTGATAAGCTTTAGCCTTTTACTTTGACTCTTCAGACATTTCATTAACTTTTATACGTACAACAAGCAGCTTTATAAACGCTGCCAGATTCACATTCTATCGAAAATAGAAAAAGACTGAATGCTCAACAACTGAATATTTTACTTCCAAAGTCTTGAAAAATATGAAAGAAGCAACATATCATATTTTTTTTAAAGGACAACACAGGCATGTATTTCCAATAAGCCTTGATAGTTGAAATCTAAAAGATAGGCTCCACTCATAGCACAGCTTTAAATAAAATTTTAACCTGAATCTGGTGTGCACTTAAACACAGTACAGTATTTACTTTCCAAATGCCAATTTAAGGTTTTAAGATGCACCAAACAAAATGTGCTGATATTTGACTTGTAGTCACTTTCTATCAGTGCTCACCTTACCAATGCACCAGGAGGCCCCTGACCTGTGTCCTGGCCCTGTGGCCCTTCAACCCCTTTGAATAATGGCCAGGGATCCCTGGAGGATGTGAGATCACAGCCTGCAGGATGTTAGCCATTAACAAAGACCCAGTGCTCCACTCGGAGACCAGGCCTAATTGTTTTTCTCTCACCCAGGTTAAGAAAGGCACAGCTGGTCCATGCAGATACATAATAATTTATGGTTATATGAATGCTGATTGCAGTTTGGAATCTTTATTGCTCTCATTGGTATTTAAAGTTGTGTCGACCTGTTCAAGAATGTAAATTTATCTATCTTTCTATCTATCAGCATTAAAACAATCAATTATATTTTGTTATGAAGATGAAATATTGTTTTGGTTATAAACCATAACATTTAGCCTAGATAAAACTTCTGAAAACCATGAAAATAATCTATCAAAATGGTTTGTTCAAATGTGGTCGGCCCATAATAACATCGCTTTAATCTTTGAGATCCACAATGATCCTTTGTACAAATGAGTGAACCTCAACACACAAGAAAGATGACAGTTCTGCCCATTAATGAGGTTTATTTATACATGTGGCTTTTATATGACTATAAAACAGTCAGCAGCCATGCTCATCCCACCCTGATGTGATGAAGTGCTCAACCTCTTCCCATGGTGCCTGTTTCAAAGCCACACTGTCTGTGCTCTGAAACTTTATATAGGCTATATAGTCTCCAATAGGCCCCTAAATGTTGCTTATAAACCACTGACTGATATCTAGACTTGAAGTGACAAGTTATTGATAACTTTTAATGTCTTTTAAATGGTGTACTGAGTTGTGAAGGACTAGAAACAACGAACAATGGCAAATGAAGCATACATTGGCATACTCCTCCGGGAGATAAATCAAGAGAATGTTGTCAAGGATGCCTGGTTGTTTTAAAAAAAACAAAAAAACATGGCATTAACCATTCGGTGATGAGATGAACCCTCAGGATCCGGTTCACTGACTGACAAGACGCAAAGCAGTTGTGGTGTTAAAAGCTTGTCTCGTTCTCAGAGCTGTAAAACGATCAGATTCCGACAGATCCACTCGGAGTCAAAGACAGGAGAATGTTAACATCTCTAAGTCTCTTAGCATTCCTTTACTCTTTAAATGTGGTTTAATGGCTGACCCCGCTGACTGCTTCGGCTGCCAGAGTTTACGGAGGAAATTGAAGCCTCGCCGAGGTTCACAAACAGAGGCTTCTCTCTGTGACACCAACAGTTAGGGATCTCCTTTTTCAAGCCGTGGAGGAGTCCAAACACCTCTCCAATTGCTTGGTAAATTCACTCAGCCAGCCAGTACTGCAAACCACAACATCTTGGAAATGTTGAACATTCATTTCGGATGTTCATCACTGTGTCTGTTAAGTCGAACGATTTTCACATTACTGAACATTCATCATCTTCTCTTGCCAGTAGTTTAAAAGTCCATTAAAAAAATGTCTGGCAGGTGACTAAAGAAAAGTTGCATATGTAGTGATTTTCTGTGCAATTATATGCTGAAAATCAAAATATATAGCACTGATGCATACCTCTTTAGCATTCTTAAACATTATTCAAATAATAAATGTTTTATGTTCAAAAAAATTCAATACATTCTTAACTGACTTCACATAATATATCAATATATATTAAAAAACAAATCGACAAACAATCAGGTATTTTGCTTTTCTTTTGGTCTTTGAGTGAAAGAGAACACACATGAACAACAGTTGTTTCTTGAGAGGTGAAATGTTCCTCCATAATTTTACCACACTTAAATGTACATTGGTTTTCATTTGCACTGCTGAACAAACACTCATAACATATTCCATCATCCTGTTGCCAGCTGCACAAATATGAATTGGTGGACCTTAAGGGAATATTAATTTCATTTCATGCAGAGTCATAGCATCAGCCACGGGTCAGAGGTCTTAACCCATCCAAATGACCGCTTTCAAGTCTCTAAACGGCAAGATGGGCTTTCTCAACTACTTCTGGTAAATTTTGGTTCTCGGATGAAATGCATGGAAAAGGAATGTTTTTCTTGGATTTGAATAACTAAGTTGTAAATCACTCAAACAGTTACACTACCGTTGTTTTTAGGTTAAGTGATAACAGTAAAGTTTATTCAGTGCGTTGTCTCAGCAGTTGTTTATATAACTGTTTGTGAAACCATAACTCTCGCCAGCATCAACAGAGAAACACTACATGAACTGCTTATAAAACCGAGTTTCTTATGGAGCTCACTTTAGTGTAGCATCTTTAATCACATCTGACAATACGACAGGTTTTAAAAATGTGTGAGATACATAAAAACTGTACGATAAAATCTAAAGGTTAAAACCACACATGAAACATCAGCCATGAAGGCATTTGTTTTCTCTCTATTTTACATTAGCATGTGAAAAGTATGTTATATTAACAATCTAGTATTCACTTGCACAGTAAATTCAGAAACCGAATTCCCATAGGGATAAAAACAACCTTTTTCCTGGTTTAACAATCTCTGCCATCAGCGCTCATCTCCTTAAAGCCTTGTCATCAATAGCTGTGTTTATGAAGGTGTACGAAAGACCACTCTTATACCATAGCACTTGTCGGTTGCCTGTCACCAGGTGGAAAGTTTATCTGAGATGCATCTGGAGATAGAGCTCAGGCTGTCACTGCGCCCCGAGCACATGTCATTCTGCAGCTCTTGCCCACAGCTTGGTTGTGAGCGCGAGAAAAGGGTTGTTGGGTTAGTGAGCTTTCACAGGCCTGAACAGCAGGGAGGCTCGCAGACACACAGATACTCAGCTGCTGCTCATAAAGGCCTAAATAACCTGTGCTGTTAAAATTAAACTCATAATAAAAGATAATTATGAATGCAAAAAAAAGGATTTCCAAAACCATGCCAGCTCTTAAATGGTAAACAACAATCTGACTCGCAAAAACTTTGATAGGTCAATGGCTTTGTTGAAAAACGTGAAATGCTGAAACTAGTGAGCTATATAAACTAATTTAGTTTAAAACATTAAACATTTATCTAAGAAGCAAAACAGAAGTTTTTTTCTCCTCAAAATAAATCATTTTATTTTACTCACTAAATTTATATATGTTTGATCTACATTTAAAAAAAAGAAATAATTAGTATTTTTAATTAAAAAACAAAATCTAATCTACATTGTATAAATAAATGTTGATTTATCTTGTTTTAAACATGTTGTAAAAGTTATATTTAAAGAAACATATGCATTCAAAACTCTCGCATTCTAATCTTAATAATAATAATATATTACATATTTAACAAAGCTGCTCCTATTTATAAGCAAATGTTTTTGTTGTTTTTATTGTTTTTATGAGTCTTAGATGAGGCTGCACAATATAAAGCACTTACAGTAATTAATTACAGATTACTGGGCAGTAAACATTTTACTTAAACTAAAAATAGAAACAAACAGATACAACATGCCTAATTTGTGTGTACTCCAAATCAGTAACGATGTATATAATGAGGTGTTGTAAATGTAAACATGGAAAACTAATAATAAACTAATAAATATTGTAAATTTATTGAGAGAAATTTAAATAAAGTTTACCCTTTAATTAATAAACACATCATTTGTACGTGTGTGTGTGTGTGTTTAGAGATGATACAGCCACTCATACATTAACCACTCTTGTGCAGCCACCACTTGGGCTGTAACAGTCCTGTTGGATCTCAGAAACTGGATTAACAATTTACTGGACAAAAACCGAGATTACTCAAACTGAGCACTGCATTAAAAAAAGTATTATTTCTAATTTAGAGCTGGACCTTTGTTTCATCCATGAACACTGTGCCTTTGAATACTGTGTATTAGAGTATTTTCCGGGGCTGTGATCCAATACAAACACAATTATGCATGTTTATCATGTGTTAATGGGATTCAAGTCAGCGCAGCTGAAAACCAGGTCTGCTTTTTAAAGGCAGACCTGCAACTGAAAACAGCAGATTATTTCAGAAGTACTTGACCATTATAACACGCTTCAATAGAATTGAATCAGAGGTAAATTGAATCTAAAGATCTGTGTGAAATAAAAGAGGGGGGGTGAAAGAAATGCCAAAAGGAAGAAAAGGAGACGGCTTATTTTACATTCACCCGAAGCGCCCCAAAATCGCACATCCAGCCTACTGCTACAATGGACGCTTTTGTGACGCAAGTCAGGGGTTAACAGAATTCTGTCAGCATCCGGAGACGACCCCTCTCGATGCAGTGGAGTGCTTTCCCTGCATTTCACTCCGGTGTTCTTTATTCAAACCTAACAAGCACGGGTCTTTTTGTGAGAGGCAGGCCAACACCAACACCCTTTTCAACAAAGCCTCGCCAGACAGACACATTTCGCCTGCTTTCTAAGGAATTAGAGAGCTAAAAAGGCTTCTTATTTCAATCCTTTAATATAAACAAAATCATTTGCTAGAAGAGGATTTTGGAAAATCTTTGCACCCAGTTTTTGTTGGGTTTGAACACCATGAACATTCACAGTGTGAAAACTCCAAAGTTTGTGTGACTGTTACTGTACACATCACTTTTAAGCATATGCTAGCCTTTTAAGCATAAAACATATGCAATGTATGGTAGGCGTAAGTTTTGCTGAGGCCAGTGGTCTTTCTCATTGAAAAGGAAAGCCTTTGTCAACACCCTCTGCTTGCCAACTGGCACTATAATCCTTTCAAGACATGGGAACATGACGGGATTTTTAAGTTCCTTCTAAAGCAAGAGGGGCACTGATTGCACTGGAACGCTAAGCTCTTTGTAGACAGTTTTGCTCTGCATGCTTCATTGGTGGCAGGAACTGCTGAAAGCTCTCACCATTGACTGAGGAATTTTGTCATTGTGAGCATGTGCAATGTTTTAGTATTTATTTGCTCGTTGTTTGCTTGGCCTGTTGCAAACGGCATATGACATTTCACATTTTTTTAAATAAAATAAATATATTAAATTTCAATTAAATTTAGAAATAAATACATGGAAGTATAAAATATGTGAATAATAAAAAAACATAAAATATATGGATTTATATAATAAATCATATGAATAAATGTGACCCTGGACCACAAAACCAGTCATAAGGTAAAATTTTACAAAACTGAGATGTATACATCATATGAAAGCTCAATAAATAAGCTTTCTATTGACACATGGTTTGTTAGGATAGGACAATATTTGATATACAATATATTTATAAAAATCTAAATACTGAGCAAATCACCTTTAAAGTTGTCCAAATGAATATCTTATCAATGCGTTTTACTAATCAAAAATGACATTTTGATAGGTTTACATTAGGAATTTTACAAAAAATCTTTGTGGAACATGATCTTTACTTAATTACCTAATGATTTAAATGAAAAAAAACATCAATAATTTTGACCCATGCAATGTATTTTTGGATATTGCTACAAATAAACTCCAGCGACTTAAGACTGGTTTTGTGGTCCAGGGTCACAAATATACAAATCTCTGGAATGATGTATAATTTGATGTAATTGAAGTATAAATTCAGTGTATATTAAGACTTACTATCGTAAAATGGTTGAAATATTCCATGTATGTGTCATAGCTAGTCAGACTTAGTGTGTGGTGAAGTTTCCTCTGCTTCATGGTCCTGTTTGTGTAGCCTGTGGTGGGTTTACGACCTCTGGACCGGAAAGGTTGCCGAGTCCGGTCCATGTGGCCGTGTAATGATGGGGTAACTTAGAAAGTTCACTTATTTATGGCTCCCTCCCTCTTTCCTATGATGGCCACATCAAAGAGCACCTGCAGGGAGGCAAATTGGTGTTAAGTGGAGGACCTCCTGTGGATGCTTGCCCTCTCCATCATGATAAGAACACGGAGAAATCTGGATAGGATTTTATGGAGACCTGCCACACAGGAGCAGGAAAGTCTCAGCTCATGCCAGAACACTGATTCACCCCGAGCTGCACACACAGCTGGACACCCTACAGATACGCCTGCAGGAAACTCTTAACTAGAAGAATTAAAGGCCTTTCCCTCCTCTAAACCCTGAATACATTCAATCAAATGATCTAGAGAGCAGATAAAGCTCCAGTGTTGAGCAGTGCAGCAATTCATGCTAAATTACAATGTAGTCATTTAATGAAACATTGAGCAATGAATTAATGTTTTTTGTAACTTTAACGAATAAGGATATTATATATATATATAAATATATAAAATATTATGTAAATAATATTATGATTTGAAATAAGTTTTATTATTTTAAATATAATTTTGTTATTTTTCTTAAATATATTATAAAAAATCATAAATACATATAGGCTTATTTAAATAAGGTAGTCTACAAAAACAGTATATATAAATATAGACTAAAGTTGCAAATATATTTTTAGTGCTGGGCAATGATTAATCGTGATTAAATCATGATAAACACATGCATGCATTTAAGAAAATATGTTATACATTAAATATAAATTACTGTATATAAACATAAATATATACATGTGAATAGATGTAAATATTTGTAAAATATATAGTTTTGTAATTAAAGTTGTAATTACACACACATGAAAATTTTATTTTAAAATACGTATTATTATTTAATTCTTAAATATAAATTCAAAATATTTTATAACAAATCAATTTAAATAAATACAGACTATTTATAATGTTTTATAAAATGCACTGTAAATATTTTTTTTACATAAGGGTATAAATTAAAATATTAAAATGCATAAATAGTGTATAAATTAAAATAATCACTTTCTTTGCTTATGTCCCTATATGCTCTGAACAACAGTAAAGATAAGAAAACTTGTAATCTAATCCAACCTCACTTTGTTATTAAAGGCAATAAAATGTATTAATAAGAATCTGATTTAGTTTTTGCCTGTATGAGTGATCTTTCACCCTTGCTTTCAAAAGTCGACTGTTTTACAGGAAACCCAATTTTACTTGCTAATTTTGGATACTAAAATACCATTACAGTACATGTTATGCAAGTACAAGTACCATAAATTCATGCTTTAATTTTGCACAGCAAATTTGTTGATCTGCTGATAAAGTATACAATAACACAAGCGCCCCGAAACCTGAGCGTGTTCACGTCAGCAAGACAATTACACACTTTTACTGCCTCTCTTGAGGCTGAGAATATATGCTGGGTGGTTGATAGTCCCTCATGTGTCTTTCTAAGCCACCCAGAATAAAGACTCCTCAAAGAAAAGAAATGACTGCAGAGTTAATTGAGAACAGGAGCGGCTAATCAAACACAGCTCTGGCAACAACCTTCGCTCAGCTGAGTCCGAAACATTCTTTGCCAGTCTTTCTCTTTTAGAGTTCAGCCTGTCACAAAGCTGGCCAAGCATCTGTTGAGTATCGTAACCAGAGAAAATTTGTGCAGACTGTGGAGAAACAAACAGAGTAACATCCCCAAGCTTATTGTACTTATTATTGCCATAGAAAACAAGCAGTGCTCCTGTATGAGGCACCTGTGTCCTCTACGCAAATCCAAAAAAACAAAAAACTGACTGAACACAATCACTCAGATTATATAAACACCAGTCACCAAAAGTCACATGGCAAAGGCCAATGAATCATAACAGCCATTAAGAAACAAAGGCCATTAAGGCAACAAAGGTCAAGCAACTGAAAATTTAAGTCACATACTATAATTTAACATCTGCTCTCTGTCAAAACGTTCACCAGAGAATATTTCACCTTTGCATAATTAATCAATTCAGACTTCAGCAGGACTTGGTTGACTTTTTTTGTTTTTGTAATCGTGTGCTGTTATATACACATTGAGGTCATTCTTGCACAATGAGCTTCCTGCTCGGCGTGACTGACAGCTAATGCCTGGACGCTGAAGCATCTGCAATCCTTCTTAAATGCGTCTTCTCCGTTTGAATCTTTGAAATCAAGACGAAAATGTTGTAAAGTGTGAACAGATGTAGATTTATGGTGCAGACGGGGCTTGTAAATAAAGTTTAAGTGTCAGCTCTGAGAAAGAAAAGTTTGATGGACAGCAGCATGTCTTTAGTGATGGCCACTGTGGTGTGCTCTATACGAGAGTCTTTTACCTCTTCACTTCTACTGACTTTGCGCTGACACATGCTGATCCCATTCACAGAGTAAACAAGAACTCTCTTAGGCATTAGTCACGCTCTTTTACCAACAGATGACTGAATTCATTAAAGTTTCTCGGCTGAGGAGCTGTAGGATTGCGTCTTTGATTGTTTTAACTATTCCAATTACTATTACATTGAATCACATATTTCAGTATTTGGGGAGAAAAGGCACCAAAGGAAGATAATTAGGTTGCAGATGATTAAATATTTGTATATACATAACAAAAAGTGTCATTAGCAGTCACTTCTTTTTGATTTTCATACAGTTCAAAGCAAGTCTTTTTGCTATGGAGTTTGTCAGTGTGTTCGATGTAGACTAAAGACAATGAAGAAATCAAGTATTAATTTTGCAGAATACAAAAGAAAATTGTAAATGTCTTCAACATTTCAAAGAATGTTACAGCTTTTTTTGTGGTAAATGTATAGTTTAGAAACAATTCTCTGCTTAACAGCTGCTATGTTACATATTAATAAGCAACAAATTTGAAGTTTATAGAGGCAAAAATCTTAATTGTGAAAATTGGTGCCCAAACAATCCATATAATAAAATTCAATGCATCAAAAACAACAATGGTTACCGCTGATTTTTTTTCCAATATGAAAAATAATAATACATTAAATCAAATATGGAACGGATCCAAGAAGCATTCATACCTTTTCTTTAATAAAATGTATCCATAGAATTTAAATAATTAATATTTAATAGTCCTAATTGTTGTTGTGAAGAAGCCTCAGGCGGATCTGGATCCATTTGCAAGCTCTTTATTGTGTCACTCAAACGAACTACAAAGTCACA
>JAUMHI010000054.1:14607756-14620473 GCA_032359435.1 Enteromius unitaeniatus
TGAGTGGCTAAAGACTCTTCAAGGACCACAGCTGGAGAATTGCAGAAAATAGTTGAGTCTCAGGGTCAGAAAACCTTGTCAAACAGCTTCTGTTGTTCAAAAATTCTCCTCACTCATCCAAAAACAATCTCCAGCATGTTCAGTTGGAAATTCAACTGGGACTGGCTTCTATGATCAGATGAAACTAAAGAAAATTGCTTTTTAGCAGCAAACACTCAAGATGGGTTTGGTAAACACAGGGTCTTCCACTGGGACAATAATCCAAAACAAACATGAAAATAAACACAAGAATTAGTCACTGAGCACAAGATGAAGCCTTTGCCATGGCTGTCCCAGTCCTCTGACCTGAACCCTGCAGAGAATGAGTTGAACTAAAGAGGAGAAGCACCATCATGCAGCTGGTTTCTGAAGGATCTGAAGATATTCTGCATGATGGAATGGTCTCTTCTCTCTTATCAGGTGTTTTCCAAACTCTTCAGGCATTACAGGAGAAAACTCAGAGCTGTTATCTTGGGAAAAAGACAGCGATAATTGGGTGCCAATAATTGTGGCTAACATGTATTGGAGAAAAACATTCATTTCATCACAAGAATTTCTCCCTATTTTCAATTGTTGTACTTCAATGATAGGTTAGAATTGTGCTATTTTTTTAATGAAAGATCAAAAGGATAAACAATGCAGATTTATTTTCACAGCCACCTCAGATTTACCAAGGGTGCCAATATTAGTGGAGGGCACTGCATGTATATTTATTTATTTTTGGCCAGACTGATGGAACAAAACAATATTATAATCCATAAAGAAATAGATTAACTATAGATTAACAAAAAAATATTATGAGGCTGAATTACAACTACAAAACTCCAGCTGTTCACAACTTAGATTGGGTCAATTGTTTCAATACAATCAAATTTCGTTAAACACAACATTGACATAGATATGGTGGCTCCGGTGGTTGGTATGTCTGGGAGGGACTCTATCACTGTGCAGGCATATGGGGGGCATGGAGTCTGCAGGGCTGGATTTAGACCCTAGAAGGCTCTTCTCGTGTCAATGATAACACTTCTGGTTTCCCCTGTTGGCTGCATGTTTACTTAACTCAGGGGTGCTCCACAGCAAGAGCCCCAATGCTCCATGTGGGGGCCGACTAGGACGGGGCAAGATCTGAGGATGACTTGACACCTCTTGTAAATGGAACTTCCCTCATTACAGTCAGATGATAATCAAAAGGGTTAATGAGCTTTAATCCAAAATTGCTTAATGAATATTCCTATTCCATGGCTTTGAAATGCTCTATTGTAAGTAATGAGGTCCTAATAGTTTAAGATGATTTTTTTAAACATTTTGTTTTTTACAAATGAAATCTAGAAGACACAATGCTTGTTAATAGCACATTCAGAAAACGAAGAGATCATTCTGGTGACCCACTTCAGTAAGATCACTTCATTCCTCACGAGCTCTGCACCCTAAAAAAGTTATATTGTTTCTATGCAAACTAAACCAGAATATTACCATCGCAAAGCAAATCCATCTGCTGTTATTCAGAAAACATACGGCTGGTCTATGAACCATAGAACTAAACACACCAATGCTTTAAACAATTCTGATGGCTTTCTTAAAATATGTGTAAATTATATATACATTTAGAAATGTTGAAAATGTATTTATGGAGTGGACTATGCTGTAATATTTTTAACTTTGTAAATAAAAGATTGGTGAAGTACATTTTACAAGAAAAATACTATTTCTGTTTATCTACAATCAAAACATTTTATTCAGCATACTTGCGATTAATTTTTTTTTTAAACTGGCATTTTCTTAGTAAAATTTAATAAAAAAATACTACACTACACTATATATACATCCTCATCAAACTGATTATAATAATTAAAAGATTATACTGGATGTTATGGCCCAAACTGTTTACAAGACACAATTAGGGTTGATTTACAAGCACAAAAAGCATACAAACAAACTAGACTAGGCTAGGGAAACAAAGTAGGCTATATCAGATGCTGCCTGAGCATTTAGAAAGTGATATAAATATAGGTCTCCAGATCTGATGAGGCTATAGAATTAAAGTGACAACTATAGAACTTCCTGCTTCCATCTCTCGTTATCCATTGGCCAACTTTGAATGTGCCTGCAGATTCTCAGGGTGGGTGTGAACTCTCCCACCGGTGGCACCTTGTAAAATGACATCTGCATTCACCTCCGGGCTTTTGAAGAGAAGAAAGCTGAGCACTCAAAGACTTTAAAAGGCATTAAAAAGTTAGTTTAAACACACAGTAACTAAAACTTAGAATGAGGGTAAGAAAATAGAGACAACATTTGAAAGCTTCAAAGAAACATCTATGTTTTATTCCAGATTTTATAAAATGAGATATAAAAGCTAAGTTAAGTTTGAACCAAAAAGGCCAAAACAAAAGTCAGTCTGACATCAAATCTGGACTGCCCTATCACTTACTAATGTGTCAGTGTTATTGAGTGTGAGTGTGATTAAATGCATGCCAGCACTTGTACCCCTCACTAGACTGGCACACATGGGTCACTAAGCAGCAGGTTTGACCCGGTGAGCTGGGTCTGTTTAGAGTCCTGTTACACGAGAACTCAGCCCTCTCCTCTGGAGCTTCGTTACAGGACAAAAGTCTAGCGCGGCATAGCTATATCCTTGGAAACTAAGAACACATCTGTGTCCTGTTATACAAACTAATACACCCCCTCCCCATCAACGTCACCCCACTCTGATTTAACTGGAAGGCTTGGTGGAAAGTTCTGGCCCAATATAAAACTAATTGTTCGCTCTCCCTTTTTCACTTGCTCTCTGTTTCCTGTTAGAAGCAAGATGAAACAATAACACTGATTTATTTATTTATTTATTTATTTAAATTACGTTTTGCCCGACTATTTGTTTATTTTGCTAATTCAAGGGATGCAATTTATTAATTTCCAAAACAGTCATTATAAACATAAGCTGCTAATCAGTATTCACGTAAACTGGACTATTTTAGTCTATAGAACTTGGAGAAGCCAGCGGTCTGCATCTGTTTAACTTTAGTCATGGTAAGCTCTGTGAATAATCTGGTGGGTTCTGTGGCTGAATTTGAGAAAATAAAGAAATATACAATAATAAAACTATGAAAAGACAATGTAAATTGATAAAGACTTGAGAAATGTAAAGGTCAATGACGTGACTAATCTAGCTAGTAAAACACATTAAGAAATGCAATGCATATGAACGGTTGTCCTTTTAGGGTGAATGTGTTTCCAATTTCTTAATTCATTTTTGTTTTTGTGAGGTTTACATAAAAATGTCTAGACAGTGTAAAGCAGAGGATGTAAAAAAAAAGTCTATTAAAAGAATAAATTCTTTCTTTTTTATTGGCATAACTAATATGACAATGTTTTATCTTCATGGAAAAATAAGCACAGAAGCGATACTGCTTAAAATATCACTAAATATCACTAAATATCACTGGTGTTAAATCAACATTTCCTTGAGATGTTACAAATGTCACACATGACATGTTTTGAACTATGTTTATAAAATGCTTTATAAATGTACGCTCAATATTCACCACCAAACTCCAAATATTACTTAAGCCATAAATTAAAAAAAACAGTTCCACTAAAAAATGAGTACTTAATGAGTAATTTGGTGCCTGAAATAGAATAGAGGCTATCTGATGTGGCAATAGCTGACAAATCATCGTGGGAACACCCACTTTCTCTTTTGAAGGTGGGGGATCTGAGGGGGCGTCTGGAGTAGAGCCCGTGCGCGGATTTAACTCAGAGACGCGTTTGGTGCTGTCACAGTTGCTCCTGGATTCTACATTGCGCGGATCTCTTCTTCACGCTGCGAACATGGATGTGAAAGTGATCGTAATATTCGCTCTGATGGCGGTCGTCATTCACGCACCGATTTCAAATGGTGAGCTACTGTTTAACAGATACCTTGCAAATGTTCGCATTATTTTTGCACTGTGCATAAAGTCTAATTGCATGTTTGTACGCTATTTTGCAATCTGTTTATTAAAACATTCAATGCAAACTCGCAAACTTCAAAAGTATTAGTTTTTTTACAACGTGCACCTGTGTAAAAAAGGACGCGTATTTCATTGCATTTACATTTAAATTGGGTTTTTTAAAGTAAAAAAAAAAGATGTTTTTTTCTAAAAATCGTAGAAAACGTAGGTCAATAACACCAATTTGTCTCTACATTTTAATTTAATGAAATATTTCATTAATAATTTAATGATTTTACACATATTCGGGATTACAAACGGACTCAGATTCGGTCAGGAGAGCAGAGAAGCCACTGGCACGGCGTTGATTAATGTGTGTATTTGTCGCCCTCTTTGTTTTCTCTTAATTACCCACAAATTAGAGGATAAAACAGAACCGCAGAGATAGCGCCAGTCTTTACTTCAATCGAGTCAGTGCGCGCGGCTCTAACTATGGCTTGCGCGTTTACATGACAATAAGAATAGATTACCAAAGATGTCATTAGCATTTTACAAGTGGACTAACGTGGATAGAGCTCCGTTATGTCGCAGGTACTTCACACCTTTGCCCTCTTGTGAGTGGGCAATGTCCGTTAAAGTATTTGCGTACGTGAGCTGCGCGGTCTTCACATACAATGTAAAGCTGCTGGAGCTGTGAAGTCTCTGCTTCCTTGAGCGTGTAACAGGTCTGAGCCAAATGGAACAATAATCCCCGCGCTGCCATACAACTCGCTCGCTTTAATGTGCAAAAATGTGAAAACTTTTCAAAGTATACGTGCGCGCCAGCTCCAATTCATATAGCCATTTTATCTGCATTTAGTTGATTTAAAAATGAAGTGTCACTGCATTAAGCATTTTTCATCAAATGTACTTGAATTGCTTTATAAATGCACGCTGCAAATGTTTAAGCATATATCATACAATTACCTGAGTGTATGCTTTTTTATAAACTGAATTTAGTAAGCATTTTCACATAATATATTATAATAATATATATATGTATATGTGTTTATACTCTGCTCAACATTAGAGGAAAATTCACCCTTGGTGTGTCTGATAATTGTGCTGGATATTATTAGAGAGTGTTGCAATAGTAGGTTTGGCACACTGGAATGGTTACATAACGGATTTTGAAAATCAACCAAATCTTTTAAGTTTCATTTTTAGTCAAATATCATCTATTTTCTTTTATGAAGTGCATATGTGGTGTAAGCCCAATTAAGATACCAGGCAAGAGTGATTTGCATTTGTGTACTTTCTCATCAAACTTCATTATTCATCATGATTTTGTCCAACACTCATATGCAGTGAATTAAAAACATCACCGCAACAGCTGAATTGAGTTTTTCATCCTTTTTTTCTTAATTCTCCAGCCAAGCCTATCAGCCTGGTAGAGAGATGCTGGTGCCGTTCCACAATCAACACAGTCCCACAGAGAAGCATTCGTGAGCTCAAGTTCCTCCACACACCCAACTGCCCCTTCCAAGTCATGTGAGTATCTGCACTACACTGTCTCTTTCCAACTTCTGATGAGGTGCTTGACTGACCTAGAAACACATCACTTCACCCCATCAATCTCCAAATACTGAAGGGGCACTGAATGGGGCAGGAATTGGCCTCCCCTGTCTTGCATTATACTGTTGGACAGGCTCTCACAATTGCACACATCCAGAGGGAAATGCTATAGGAGGGGGTAGGACCTTTAAGCATAGATGCATTCGTATTTTGTACAGGAAAACGGCATCATAGGGGTCCCAAAGAGTTCCTCTTCAACCTCTTTCTCACACATGTAAAGGACTTGAATGATGTGCTTAGTCACACGCCATAGCCTTGCATGCTGATGAGAACTATCCTCCCTGTATGTTTTCACCTCTGTTGAGTGAAGTGTTCAAAACAGCTGCTTTATTTAGATTTTTAACAAAGATTAATGGCAGGGCAGTGTCAAACTCGATTACTAACCTCACTTATTTTCCATACCATAAATGCTTGCCAAGGTGTAAACAAAGACTTAAACTGTGTCAAAGGGTCAGCGAGATAAAAACAGCTGCTCATGCTCAAAATTCACAAACCCACCAACAACTGACACAAAAGCCAAAGGCAAAGCCCTGGAGAGCATATCAGAACCTGATTCCCAAAGCTCAAGAGCCCTTGATACTTCAAATCTGCATTGATGAGTGATCCTGGTAACACTATCTACCAGTGTTTGCTGTTGGCCTTGGCTTGCTGTGAAGTAATTACTACCTGCTGTTTGCAGCCCAGACCCTCTCAAACTCCTGCTGACTAGATCGAGATAGAGCAACAAATGCCAGGCTCTGATAAACCGCAGCTACCTCAAAAGAGTCGGCTAACCAAATTAGGGGAGATCTGTGAAATGAAGATAAGAAATGATTACTTTAAACGATGCAGATATGATGATGGTGGATGCACATTTTAAAAGCTAATCCTATCTCTGAAGAATGCGCCTTCCTCATGAAATTATCAAGGATTTATATTATGTAGCGCCATTCATTTGCGGGACGTTTAGGAATGCGTTACTCACAGGATTACGAGAAGGACAACAACTAACAGCTGCAAGTTCAGCGGACCGTTTGAATGTGTGACGAACTGTAATGTTTGCCAGAAACCCAGAGTTTAAAAAGATTAAAGAACATTTCTAAGAAAGTATTTATAGCATCAATACACATAACCAAAGCAGAGCCCAAAGTTATATTAAAATACTGTTATTATCATCAGCTATAATGCTGTAATACAAATGCATTATCATATTATTCAAACGTTACTTTTTCTTGATTTGTCCTTGTATTGCTAAAATATTTTTATAAAAATTCAAAAATGACATTTTAAGCTGATTGGGTTTTACTTTACACCGGAAAGAGTTTAATGATTTGTTTGTGTCAGTTGTAGTCAATTGAAAACAAATGGTTCACCTGTGCTGACAAGACACCTATAATCTAATCTCTTTGCTAAAAGGAAGAGTGAGATAACAATCTGGCAATCTGTTAAGACCTGTAGGGAAGACGGGAACACAGATGCAGAAAAAGAATACTCAGGGTGATGAGAGACTGCAGTGTAATATCACTTACTAGAGAGAGGAGTGACTGAGAACCAACTGCTTGGCTGAGCCTGAATGCATGACTGTTCTGCTATTGTATAGCTGATGCTGACTATGGGGTTTCCATTGTACTGCATTCAAAATCTACTCACAATGGGTCCTTGTAGCTTTACACTTAGCAATGATTGATTGCTTATACTGCAGTGTGAATGGCTAAAAAGTTCAAATTTCAGATATCTATATATTCAAACAGCATGTAATGAAAACTTGCACCTTTCCCCTGCAGTGCCAAACTGAAGAACAACAAGGAGGTGTGCATTAACCCAGACACCAAATGGCTGCAACAGTACCTGAGAAACGCCATGAACAAGTAAGGAAACGCTTTTGACAAATTAGAGCAGAGAAATAGGAGAAACGAGATAGGAAATCTAGGGCCACACACAATGTGTAATTTATCTTACCTTACAAAGTCACTTTATTTTACTTAACCAAATTATATTTACTTATGTACCGAGTCAAATATCAAAGGCCCTTTGTAATAGTTTACGTAAATTCCCTGCACATTAAAACACTGGTCTTTCCCGTTTCTCCAATATGCTCATTCCCAGTTTGTTTCTCAGATTTCTTTAGATTGTTTCTGTCCGTTTACAGTGCTCTGAAATATTTATCTTAAGTTGATGTGCAAGATTAGCAGCTACTGCCTAGCAAATGAAAAACATGTTCGGGCTTTGCGGCCTTGCCTTAATAGCTCCTCCGCTGATGGTTATCTTAAAACGTCTAAACAAAGCAAAACAAGCTTTTGTTGTACTGAATCATGAGAAGAAAGCCATTTTCCCACATCTGATCATGATGTATTAGATCAGGGGACTGGTTGCTTTCGCCTTTTATTTCACTGCCAGCTTTAAGATTGTCATGCACGCTCAATGAATTTGGGGGTTGAGTGAATCTTAAAACACTTATAGATGCATGGCGACCAGTAGAAGCTACCTTCATTGGTGTGTTTGTACCTGTTAAACAATAATCATTGTATGAGGGACAGAAAAGTGTGAACTGTCCGGTCTGCACAACAAAACACTCATAGCCGAGATGAACGATGGCTCCTTGGGGCTGAACAACCATGAATGGCTGCTAGACGCTAATGAGCACATACTGTGCGATCATTAGTACAGCTCAATAAGGGAAAAAGGAAGTTGTACATCTGCAGGTAGTGAGGGAGGTTTCTGCCATCTGTAACACCTCTGGTCAATGTGCTACTAAACAGATCCATCAGCTTAGACATTTTGGTCATGTGACTCGTATAAACTTAAAAAAAGCTGAGGTGTGTAATTAAAACAAAACTTTTAAACACCTAAAGTATATGAAACCTAATATACTTAGATAACCTTAAGTAAGCCTTTATAGGCCAAATTTCCAAGTAAATAAAAAATCATTATTAATAGGTTTGGCCATGTTAGTAGCTTAAACATTACACACTCGTGATTGAAAATATATTCTGGTTGATTTTTTAAAACCGCTTTAGCACAATTAAAACTAGCAGCATACAGTTGCACATACAAATTGCCTATAAAAAGGTATTAAGATGTTTGTTACATTCTTGCCAGAAGCAGAATTTAGGTTTATTGTTGTAACCACTGTGGAGATTCAGGCTATTTAAAAATGCCCTGCATCTTTTAACAAGTCATGAAAACATTTAGTTAAAATAAACAGTCACATAATTCTTCAGCATTACCGTTTTCTCATTCAAATGTTTTGCTTCTCTTCATTGCAGGATGAAAAAAGCCCAACAACAGCAGAGCTAAGAAGTCTGCTAGATGACAAGAGAATCTGACAGCCCACCGTCACAGATATGTACCATATAGTCCTACGGCATGCTTGCTGACCCAGCACTTAACCTGCCAAATATGCATCCCCAGTAAATGCCTCAGCAAAAGACCATCGTCGCCACCCATGTAGTCTTCTCTGTCTACTCTGCCAAGTGCAATTAAATATGTATGACTGTGTTTTTTTTTTTACGTTATGATATGTATATACAATGTTTTTTTATATATCGTCTTAAAAACAGTAAAGAGATATTTTTGGAGTCGTGTTTGCTCCTTGTTTGTTGTGTTATGTTGGGTTAGGCAGAACGGCATTGAAATAATGAGGCATTTTGGAGCAAACATTCAAAACTCAAAAATATATTTTAATCTTAGTGTAACAATATCTGACTTCACAATGGCAGGACTGAAATTGTGACAATGCATGCAGGTGCTTTGACACAAAAAGAAGGGCATTGATTTTTAACTATTTCTTTATGTATTTTACTAGTTCATAACTTAGATATTCTTAACAGCATAAACTGCATGTAAACGTATGGCATATATGAAAAAAAGAGTCACTTGTTTTTGTTCTTGGAAGGTTACATAGCCAAACAAACATGAACAATTTAGTATAACCCAAGCAAATTTTGAATGACTTTGGGGAATGTAATCAGTTTTACTGGAAGGCATCTGTGCATAGACAGAGTGTCTTTTGCCACATTTTGTAGATACCAAAACATCTGTGCTTGCAAATGTTAATTGACCGATCAGAGTGTGCGTGAGGAGTAAATGTTTCTTCACACTCAGCAAAATTATGTAATGAACAAAGACAGTTGTGCGTCAGTCAACAAAACAAAAGTAGAGGTTAGAGAATATACTGCAAGTACTAATGAGCTAATTCATGCATTCAGAGATGTAAACTAAATCATGATCATCTTTATAAAACAGCAGTGTTAGTGGAACATCTGAGGTAGACCTTGAGGCAGAACTAATTGATGTAATGACTACCTATATATAACAATGCACTTTATAACCCCTTGTGACTTCTAAGGAAAACAAAACAGAATGACGCCCATTACGTAGTGAATAGTTCTAGTGCCTAATGTTTTCTTTGTTTAGATGTAGTTATGATTGTATTGCCAAATTTATTAAACATTTGTATCTTCAGCATCATATTTTAGAATTTTGAGTGGGTTTATTTGATATTTTTGAGGAATATCTGACAACTGTTTAAGAACAGTCAAGATTATTCAACAGCAGCAGAATAACTGACATGTACATAAAAATACATGTCAATAAATACATAAAGAAAAACTGGAAAAACTAAAATGATTGACTGTTGAAACAGAGGCACAAAAAGATTTTACCCCCCCAAAAAACGCCTCAAAATCCTCCCAGTGGAAATTAAATCAACAGCTTTGAACTTTTTCTCTTGGACAACTGTTTTGTCTAGGAATACACATAATGTGAAGACCAAACATATAGCAAAGTATGTCAATGCCTCGTACCTCTCCAAAGAAAATTTGCGTATGGAATTTGTGCTATATTACTGCCAATTTCATAACGCTGAGCCATTAAAAAAGACAGACCTCACAAACACAACCCTCAGGCAGAAAAGAAATATGGTAACATATTGCCTCTACATACTCTGTGCCTCTACAGGAGTCTGTGTACAGGATGAGGGTTTGAACCCCCTGCCAGTACATTACATCTCGGAAAAATATCATGCACTCTTTGAAAAGGGCCATTCAGAATGTGGTTAAAGCCATGTTACTAATGAACATTTTTAACATTAGAAAATGAAAACTGACTCAAAGCTTTTCTCATTCACATTGCCCCAGTGCATTGATGCCAATTTCCAGGACTAAATGGAAAAGTAAGGGTAGCTTTTCATATATATATTCCAATAAATTGCCAAATATTTTCAACACTGTAACATAAGTAACTGTAGAATTTACTGTCCTTCCATTTATTTTTCCCACTTAATGTGAAGATTACTTCTGTGTATATGGCAGCTTAAAGCCCACCTGGTGTTCTTTCTTTTGTAAGTCTGTATATTGATTTGATTTAGTCCCTTACGTGTTCATTCTGAAATAAATCATTATGAAGAATTCTGTATGAAGTTTTACTAATGTCACCTGTGATTTGGTTCTCACCAATGGAAAAAAAAGCCACCTGTCACCATGTCTCCAACAATTAGAATCTGGATGTTAAATGCCGAAAAGAGAAATAAAGTTTGAAATGGGGGTCACAAATTGCAGAAAGACTTAAAATTCACACCTTGATTTCACACAGCCATTTAAAATAATCCTGCCAGCACTTTTTAGATTTACATATGACACTGAACGGCTTTTCACCTGTCCAAACATCCACTGAGGTTTGGTGTAAAATAAAATATTTGCCTTGTACATTTTATAAGCTGTCATATTCAATTTCCCTTAAAAAAGGAAAAAGAAACCCAATAAAAAGCAAACTGTACCCTTACTCTCAAAAGAAATAATCTATTGCACAGCAGGGGAAATTCAGTCATATTACTGCTTCTTATAGCTGTCAAAATGAATATTCACAATGAGGGCAAAATAAATTAATATTGCTAGTCATAAAATCATAAAAGGATGAATTAAAACCAAGAGTTTTAAATTGGAAAATACAGAAACTCTAGGTTGCCCGAGTAACCACATGTAAGAATAATACACCAAGCTGCCTTTGAACAAGCTTGAAAATTAGGACACGTATAGTTAAAATTGAGAAAATTGCTTTCTCAGACTTCATGATGAAATCAGGTGCAAAAATCCCATTTGTAGTGAAAGCGTGTAACTTTAACTTTAAAGTTAACTTTATTAAGTGTGTAAGATTACTCAAGTTGTCATTGGTAAACTTTGACACCCTTATGTACAACAACCTTTTTTCAGATCCAAAGTCTCGAACGACATTGTGTAAACCAGGATGCCACATTTCCATTTTCACCTGTCATCAACTATGGAATGGGATACAGTATTTAAAGAGGAAGCTACAAAGATATCATCAGACAGATCAGTGGTTTGTGTTGCTGTGAAGACAGATAAGATGACGTGAATTACGAGTGTCAGTTTATCTGCACCGCAGGGGATAAAGAATGCACTTCAAAATATGATACCGATATTGTTGCTTTATAAGCACACATAACCCTTTAGTCTGGGGAACAATTCTCACTATTGCTTATTACTAACATATTGGCTTTTTATTGGTATGAATAAAGCACACAATAATGCTTTATTATGCATGACCATAATTTAAACCATACCTAAACTTAAAAACTACTTTACGAAATATTTATAAGCAGCAAATAAGAAGTTTATTTACACAAAAGTTGTAATTAATAGTAAGAACTCATTCTCAAACTAAAGTGTGATGTATTTGATATATATACATTTCACAAAAGCTAGAAGTCAAACTTCAAGTCAACAAACTTGTTTTTACAATCTATTTAGCAATACATTTCTGGAAAAAAAAATACCTCTACACCAACCACCACTGAACTCACTGCCAGTTAAATCAACAAATACTAGCATGCATCATGTCTGAAATATTCATTAAAAAGCTTTTACTGCCATCTAAACGTTTGTACCCTATTTAGAGGACGGAAATAAATTACACAAGTTCAAAGAAACATGTAACTTATGACCTCTCAAAACAAGCAGAAAGCACTCTGTAGTAATATAATCAATAATGTAATGTTTCGTCAATATTACTACTAAAAGAAAGGTTTTTCAGAGTATGCTCTCGAATAATTATAAAAAAGCAGATGCTATCATGCTAAAAATGATTCATAAGCTTCCCTCATTAAGATCAGTGATATTCTCATAGGGTCTCTACATTTTAC
>JAUMHI010000054.1:14648486-14729013 GCA_032359435.1 Enteromius unitaeniatus
TGATTTGGTTTATAAGGTACACCGTTGGCATGGAGCTACGTTTTCAAACATAAAATAAAAAGCACAATAACGTAATAGTAATATTTGTTAAATATTAAATATAATTATATTGCATTAAATAGCCTATGTAAATAATATATACAATTCAAATGATCTAATACAATTTATATATTTGGGTGTGCTTCGTGATCATGTTTATATTGATCTGTGGTTAATGTTTTTATTATAATTATTATTCAGCCTTTTCATGTATTTATCATTTTAAAAAGTACTGTCTTTTAACTGTACGTCCGCTGCTGACTTTTATTTTGACATGTTTCCTCAGCCGGTGACATTTCCACGGTGCCCTAAACGCTCTCTTCACACTTCATTATGCAGTGATTGTGTAACAGCTTCACATGCTGGACAGTAGTACACAGCGAAGCTAAAACGAGATCTTAATGGATTTCACGATAAACGAATAAATCATTTAAAAAGAGTCCGGTCGTTGTGAAGGTTTGTTGTTTATTGTTGGGTTTTTAAAAGTGTGACTCGAGTTGAATGCTACCAGCAATAATAATATGCTAGCGGTTAGCATTTAGCACACAAACCTATACTATTTAGATAAATCACCCCTTAAATACTTTTAAACTTGAAATGAAATTATCAATGATCAATATAACCATGTTTTTCTTCAAATAAATCTTTTGATCGCGTTGTTATTGTCTATTACTTCGCTATTCGTAGCTGTTGAAGTCTTCTGTTATTTTGTCTTTTGTTATGGTCGTTGGTAGTTAGTGTAATTGTTCAGTACAGATGTTTTCACCATTTTCAAGAGATGTTCTGTTATGACAGAAAATAATTCTGATTCCCAATGTAAACTGGTGTTATTTAATGGTTCCTCTGTTATTAAAATAATTTTACTATGGTGTTTAAGTGATCAGACATATCCAAAGGTTACAGTTTTAGGTGATCCTTATTCGCAGTTACTTGGCAATGCCAGTAGAAGGTAACAAGGACCAGGCTCTGGCTCCCCTGTCCAGCCCTGTCAGCGCCCTTACTCCTGGAGTCCAAGAAGACAATGGCCTTTCCATCCCAGGAAGCAGTAAAGAAGAGCCAGCGGCTACATGTCCAGAGAACGTTGGGTCACAGAATCCTAGAAAATCCCAGGCCCTTCTCCAGATCAATCGTCAGGAGATCCAGTCAGTGGAACACAACTCTCAGGCTGCTGAGCTGCAGGGATTGGGAGTGGATGTGTATGACCAGGATGTTCTCGAGCAAGGTGTATTGCAGCAGGTGGACAGGGCCATTCACGAGGCCAACCAGGCAGCAGCCAAAGCTGAGGCTGAGAAAGAATACGAGTCTGTACTGGATGACGTCAGGTGAATTTATGCCTTATTGCCCTTTAAACAGTGCATTATGTATGGTTGTCAAAAGAATGTTTCAGTGTTGAAAGTTAAGCTCAAAACTATTTAATTGGTTTGTAATGCATTTCAGGTCATGTACAACTGATTTGAAACACATCAACAAAATTTTAGAGCAGTTAGCTCCTCATGCTGCTTCTAGCAAAGACATCAGTAGGAAAATTGAGTCTGTCAAACGACAAAAAGAGAACAAGGTAAGCATAACCTGTACTATTTATTTTTATTTTGCTTGGTTTAGACTGTTGCTGGAAAATATCAGATAAAATGAAAAGACTTAGTCTATTTTACATTATTACTATTTATACTTAATATATTTGCAGTTTCCTAATTATATAAAAGAGATTTTAATATTTCAATAATGTGCTGCTTTTTGAAAATACTTGCTATATAATATTTCACAAGCCTGTTGTCTTTTACAGGAGAAACAGTTAAAAAAGATCAGAGCCAAGCAGAAGAGATTGCAGGCTGTTCTTGACGGAGAAGATATCCAGAAGCTTGAGGCAGAATTATTGATTGAGGATGACAAAGGTAAGTTTGAAGCTTTAGGTGCATTATTAGCCTGATCATTTAAATGTATTGGAACATTATGCTCTTTTGATCTTGTAAAACAATCATTTGGTGTATACAATAGGTGTAACATATTTTACACTTAAATGTAAATTTTCTTATTGTATTTCTTTTAATATTCATTTGAATATGTTTGTGTGTGTCTAGTGGTAGTGGTTCTGCCTGAAGGGTCATCTAGAGTTTATGTTACGATATTTGTGAGTTTTAATTTTCATTAGATATTGTTTTCTAGACATATTAACCTCACAGCTTATTGTCAATTTATGAGAGCTCAATGTACTGAAATAAATGATAATATTATTGACAGTTACAGTTGTTAAATGATAAATAAAATTAATATCAAATTCCAAAACAGATGTAAATAATGCACACAATAAAAACACCTTCTACAGATTTAAACAGAATATTACCAAATGTCTGCATTATATATATGTATAATTTTCCCTTATTGTCTACCTTTCAATTTTTGCTATAATTTGTGTGCTATAAAGTTTTGTGTGCCTAATTGGGATACTGTTCTACACTGTTGGCGTCTGTTAGAACCAGGCCCATCCACTTTGGGCAGCATGCTTATGCCAGCTCAGGAGTCTGAATGGGAAGAGCTCATCCGCACGGGTCACATGACCCCCTTCGGTTCACGGATCCCTCAGAAGCAAGAGAAAAAAGAGCCTCGAAAACTTATGCTCAGTGAGAACTCGGGATTCGACAAGTACCTTGCCGACCAAGCCCTGTTAGCAGATAGCAGGAAGAGACCCATCTTAAAGAAGAAGATCACTAAGAAGCACTCAGGACAGGAACCAGGTGGCAAAGAACAAAAGAGCAGATCGCTCTCTAGCAAAGATAAGAAGCTCCAAAAGCGGATGCGTAAGCTCCAGAGGACCGCCCTGAAGGCTCACCCCAAAGCCAGGCCCAAGGTGGAAAAGGAGCCGTCCCGAGCCAGGAGAAGGAGAGGTGATGGGGAGCAGACGTCCGACAGCGAGGCTTCAGAGTACGTCCCGAGCGATGAGCTGATAGATCCCGAGGAACCAGAGAGAGAAGATGATGAGTTATGGGTGGATGAAGATGAAGAGTACCAACTTAAACCATACAAGCAGAACCAGGCTAAAACCAGGAAGCCCAAGAAGCAGGATGAGAGCGACGAGTATATCCCTAGCAGCTCAGAGGATGAAGACTCTCAGAAAGGAGGAAAAGTCAAGAAATGTAAAGATGATGGAGATATTGAGTATTACAGGCAAAGGATTAGGTAAGTTTGGTCTGAATCTGTCATTTCATAAACTGTACCAATCATTACAGTCAAAGGCTATTCATATGTTTAGTTACTTTGCTTAGCATGTATGCTAGAACAGATAACCTAATCCACTGATGAGATTGGCAGCTGTTCCTTGACTAAGCAAATTCTATGCCTATTCATATTTTCTCATTATGGTATGCATGTATTTATTCCAGTGTTAACGTGCAAATAGATGGAAGTAAACCTAACAAGATTTATGCATTCGTATTTATAGTAAGCAAATTGAGTTGGCATACACTCTCTCTCCATATTTCTCTGCTCTGGTTGGTTTAAATGTGAATGCGGCCACTCATTTCTGCCATGCCGGAGCATAAGCAATGCCGAGCGGTGGAAGAAAGGGGGGAAAAAACGTAATTAACTGAACCAATTCTTAGTCTTGACTTAATTACAAGTGCAGTCTCGGAAGCCCCAGATAAAGGGAACAGTTTCATTGCGGAGTGACAGGACCAACCCCAAATGAAGATGGATTTTTTTTCCCTACACTCCTCTCTGTGTACCTTTCTTGGGGAGCTCAAACTCCTAATTGTCTGTATCAATCTTAATTTGCTTTTCTGACGACACTGCCACTAACTGCTGTAGCTTTCCCTGAAGCCAGAAGTGGGTCAATTAAATCTGGCCTGCTGGAATGAGGGGCAGAGGAAGCGAAAGGTCTCTCGCTCTCTCTCTTCGGTTTCTGTCTTTGTCTGTCTGTAGTTCTTTGGCTTGGAAATTAAAAACCGAGGCCGGGGACTTTTGGTACCTTGCAAACTTTCCCTTAGGAGGCATCTTTAACGGAGTCAGATTTTAAATGTCTGCTGTAGACTTGTTTTAGTTTGAGAAGATTGTTAAGATTGTGAAGTTCTCAGTATGGGAGATGTCTGTGGGGTCTGTCGTTCAACGTGATACTGTGTCCACACCAGTCTCTATTTTAGACATGCAGCACAGCTACTCGAGCTACGTTGTGACTGAACTGTAGCCTTGTGCTTAGTGGTCGACCAATATGATTTTTTTTTATAGAGAGCAGGGTTGTAGGCAAATATAAATTTATGAAATTTATGTTTCATATATGTATTTAACTATGTACTAAAAAATAAATAAAATCAAGATATTTGTACTTTTGATAGAAGTTTCTTGATTCTCTAATCTTGATCTTTTTCATAGATAAATAAATAAATAGTTAAAACATGACTAAAGAGGACGTTAAGTCTGTATGTTACTGTGTTATATTCAGGTAACACTAATTTTACATACAGTACACAGTGAATGTAATGATACAGTAGATCAGCTTAGTCTAAAATAAAAAATAAGGCAAAATAAAAAACTTGGCTAATGGGATAATTAAAAAAGGCTAAATATTGTCAGGGCGGATTTATATTGGTCAAGAACTGCTCATGCTTATTGCTGATTGGTCTGTATTGGTGAATGTTCAGTGATGTTCAGTTTTAAAGGGCTTGAAGTGATAATTATGATAATGGTTTTCTTGTGGTTTTGTCTTCTTTCAGGAAGTGGAAAAGGCAAAGACTTCGGGAAAAAGAGGCAAAGAGAGAAGCAGGAGAGGATGAGTCCGAAGAGAGTGATGCAGAATTCGATGAAGGATTTAAAATGCCTGGTTTCCTCTGGAAGAAACTCTTTAAGTATGTCTCGCACAAATCACGCATACTCTCATAATGAAAGAAAAGAATGAATAAGTCTTTATTTCTTACACATGCGCATACAATGTAAAATATTAACTGCGTACAGAAATTTTATGAGTCCCGTAAGCTGAGCTGTAAAGGAGGGGAGGGGTGAAGTGCTTTAGAAAAAAGGACTCGGCTGTTGTGTTCTAGTTGTGTTTTACAGCACATCAGTTGGGCAACACTTATGGCCCATTTATCCAGAATCAATAGTGATAATGGCTCTATGATTAATTCATCAGCCACTGTGTTTGTGTTTGTGCTGTGGCTGCGTTTTGTGTGACAAAACGTTTGCTTTTGTTGTCCAGGTATCAGCAGACAGGTGTCAGGTGGATGTGGGAACTGCACTGCCAGCAAGCAGGAGGCATTCTGGGAGATGAGATGGGCTTGGGCAAGACCATCCAGATAATTGCCTTCCTGGCAGGCCTGAGCTACAGCAAGCTAAAAACACGTGGCTCCAATTACAGGCAAGGGACATGGTCATACGTTTTAGTTTTTCTACTGTATTTATGGAAATCTGTTTCAACTTCAGATTAAAAAAAGACTAAAAATAATTTATATATATATATATATATATACACACACACACACACATTTAAAAATGTATCTCTAAATGAAGTTTTATTTAATATCTTAACTTTCAAATTTAATCTAAGGTATAAATGGGCATCCATAATAATTGGAGCCCTCAATAAATGTACTTACCATCTTTCTTCATTCCGTCTTTTCTTTGAGTGTTGCCCTTTCCAAAACACGATCATCAGCCAACCAGTCACACATGCACACATACATGTGTACAAACACTCATAAACACTAACACACATAAACACAGACATCAGCCGTCTCCCCCACCCCTCCCAGACTCAAAGTCTCGATTGCAATAAATATTTCAGCAGCTGGATTGCTGGTAGAGAGAGGTTTGGCGTGAATTATTAAAGACGTTTCAATTATGATATTCCTCTAATTCTCTTAGTGGCGACATCAAAGGAGAAACAAGGACGTGACATGAAAGAGAGACTGCTCATCGAGCAGGGAGGGGGAAAATTTAAACATGAAACATGTAATTAAAGATGTTTAAAGTAATCCCTTTGTACTTTTTTTGCTTTTCTTGCCATACACACTCTGGGTGGAGGCTCTCCTGGATGGTCAATAAGCTGTCTGGCGTCGCCCATCCGCAAATTGATTGTTTGCAAACTCAATTATGGCTCGCTATCAATGGCTTTCACAATCCGGAATATCATATCAAGCCGTAATGCTCCCAAAGCCATTTAGTGCATTTCGTCAGTTCATCTCTTTTAGTGAACACTCACATAGAGAGGAAGAGCAGAACAGCTGTGGCGTAACCTCATGGGGTTCATCACCTTTAAGTTAACGTGTGTAATTGCTAGTAAAACATTTGTAGGTGGATCTCATCAAAAAGGAGTATGTATAATAAGCCAGTAATGGTACTGACACACAATTTGATGACGTCACTGAAAATAAACGTAACTTCCTGTTTAGTGAGATGGTGATTCAGTAACCGGGCTAATGAATTCAGTTCAGTAAAAGGTTGAGCTACACTGTTTTTGATTCATTAAAACAAACTGACGAGGATCATTTGTTCATGAATCATTTTACAATGTTTGTTTTTTTTTATAAAATACACAAGGACAACTCAATGAGAAGCAATTTCTTAACATTTATTTTGCATTACACTGTCTTTTTTGTAGCAACGCATTCTACATTCCAGGCTGCAAAATTGTCAATTACAACATAGCTTATATTTATTTGGATTTATATATAAAACAGCATTTATTTGCATTAAGGAATCTTTTGTGACGTAATAAATGTCTTTACTGTCACTTTTTGTTCAATTTAATGCATTCTTGCTTAATAACAAGTGAATGAAGGATACTGTTGATGGGTCAGTATGACCTTTAAAAAAATTTATACTTTTTAAATATTTTTAAAAAGGTATGCTGACCTAAACTTTTCAACATTATTATTTTTATTTATTTATTTATCTGATGAAGATAATAAGGAATGATATTTAACTGAAGGCTTTTGTTTAACCTTAATAAAAACCAGACAACTGGTCGCATATTAAAAAAAAAACAAGTACATACAAAAACTAGTGATCCATCTCTCATTATAGCTTCTCCAGTGTTGTGACCACATTCTCCTCTCATGTAGGTATGCTGGATTGGGGCCCACGGTCATTGTGTGTCCGGCTACAGTCATGCATCAGTGGGTAAAGGAGTTCCACACTTGGTGGCCTCCATTCCGTGTTGCTGTCCTCCATGACACAGGCTCCTTCACCAGCAAAAAGGTGAGAACAACCATTCTTTGGACTTCCCTAATGTAAACCATTTTGTTCCGCTCTGTATGTAATCTCAACACCCAAACTTTCCCATCCAAAGAAGCAACATGACAACAAGATTAAGATGAACAGTGTCGCTTCGGCCTGTAACGTTTATGCCAGCGTGAGATTTTCCCTCTTGTCAGCATATATCCTAGTGTGTGGAGTCGAATTGGCTCAAAGGAAATGTTAAATTAATTAAAGCTTAGGTAGCAGGAGCTGCTGTGGGGCGGCTGTGAAGTGTTTACTGTGAGTGGTCTTCACTGCCCCCCTCCCCATCCTGCCTGACACAGTGATTAATGGGGGTTGTTGTCTGGCAGTCCGTGCTTTGCCCTCTAGGTGGAGAGTTGGTCTCAAGAGCTTATGAGAGACAGAGGAACGTTTATGCAGTGTTGGCACCTAATGATACCACCTCCACGCTAACACTAACACTCCTGTAGAGCAGATGTACCTGATTAATTGGCTACAAACTAAAAAAAAAGTGTTGGGGGGGGGGGGCTGGGAACAGAGGTTAGTCGCTTTGCACGTCTGTAATTGGAACACACTTGAGACCATTCATGTGAGACATCAAGGCAGACACGTAGACTAGTCGTTCTGATGAAGACGCTATCGCCAGGGGCCTGATACCGACAACCGATCTCAATTTCCTCTATTTAATTAACAGCCAAAAAAGCCATTGTTGTTCTAGCGAGTTTACTTTCTGTTGGGTTTTACTCCATTCCCCATTTTCAGGAGAAGCTGATCCCGGAAATAGTGGCCAGTCATGGCATCCTCATCACTTCCTACTCATACATCCGCATTATGCAAGATTACATCCAGAAGTACGACTGGCATTATGTCATCCTGGATGAGGGCCACAAAATTAGGAACCCCAACGCCGGGGTTACTACGGCATGCAAGCAGGTGACTGTGGCTTTCTTATAGAGATTTTTCCTTCATTTTACAATCAAGCTGCTAATTAATGTCTCATGGGTCTTGAAAAGAACACAAGTAAAGGTAGAAGACCTTAGCTCTTTGTTCCAGCTCCAGTATTATTGATCGCTGTATTAAAAAATCAATCGGATATTTCGCAACATTTTGATTTGGTATTGAATTAACTGAAGCTAATGGACCTTTAAAACCAAGTTCATCATAAAAGGAGCTTTATTGTCAAGTAGTATCTGCTTGCACAGGTGAGGTCTGGAACTATTTTGATTATGAGGGATTGTCACTGATTTATGTTTTAACTTGTTATTTTTTATTTCTTCCAGTTCCGGACACCCCACCGTTTTATCCTCTCGGGCTCACCGATGCAAAACAACCTCAAAGAGCTGTGGTCGCTTTTTGACTTTGTGTTTCCAGGGAAGCTGGGGACTCTGCCTGTCTTCATGGAGCAGTTCTCCGTGCCCATTACCATGGGAGGATACGCTAATGCATCTCCAGTGCAGGTGAACCACTCATCACCCAGAGCTTATTGATCAATGCAAATTTTCTTATTATTCATATATAAACCTATAATTTACATAAAATATAACAGAGTAATGAATGCAGAACACATTGTAAATTATACAAAGATGAAAGTGCCTGTATTAATTCAAAGGCATATAAAAACCTTCTAACAGCGTAGTGATAACTGTATGGTGAATGGAATGTAGATGTGCCATTATTAGGAAACCTTTTTAATAGCGCACTTACTTTATGGATTTCATTTCTGAACTGCTTTAAAAGGCTATTGATGTTTCCTCTGCCAATAATAAAAACCTTTACTAATTATTAATGTTATTAAATGGTTGTAGATAGCTAACCCCTGACTCATAGTGCTCTCTCCTTTCCCAGCTGTCTGCACAGTCCTGCTGACCAGACTCCCACATTCATAAATTTTGTTTTAGTGGATATTCATTTGAGAAATGAGAGAAAATTTTACAATCTTGCAATTAGGATTTACACTTTATGCAATACGTATGTCTTTGCACCAAAAATATATACATAAAAAATAAATCATCAATCCAGGGCTACTTAAAAGAAAATAATTAAACCTTTTGGATTTTAAGAAAGAAATCATTGGCATTATAGAAATGTTTGAGATTCTTTAAAACAACTACTATTTTTAGAATTATGTATGCCGCTTTTTACAACTTTATGTAGAGAGTAATTACATATTTGTACTTTTAAAAAATTATTTATCAAAAAAGAATATAAAAAAAGAATCATGCCTTTCAGGTCCAGAAGAAAGGCAAGTTTTACGCACTTTTGCAGCCAGCTCCTTTACTGCAGCATATGCTCTATCGCTAAATATTCACGCATCTCTCTGTCTGTCTCTCTCTTTATCTCTCACTCTTTTGTCCTCTCAAATGGGCCCTAATCCGGGCTCGTTGTATGCCCTGCAGTGTTGTGGTTCAACTGCAGGCTTTCTTTTGATCTGCAAACCCCTTTAAATTACAGCTAAATGGCATTTGGCCTAACGCTGGATCAGGAGAACATTATTGATAAAAGAGTGCAGCCCCCCTCTGGAGTCCAGCAGCACTCTTATGAATCTTTAATGTGTCAATCTGCTGATAGGAGAAGAGAAGGAGAACAAGCGGCTGTTGACATGCCTCAGGACGCACAAATTTGTTTGCCTTTCATAAAGTGTTTTGAAGTGGATGGTTGTTAATTAGCCATAAACATAAATAGATTCTAGTCTGTGTGTTTGCTTGCAAAAACATATATGCTGCTGTTTAAATGTTTGTTCATCACCAAAGATGCATCTTTGATCAATTTAGTAAATAAATATTAAATATTAAAATTTAAAACAACCTTTTTAAATTATCACTAGTTTTAAACTTTTCAAGTGTGTGTAATGTCAACTTTTTATATTGCAGGGGGAATGTTGTTATCAATTTTTTTCTAAATATTTTTTGGGGTTTTCTTTTCTATTCCTAAGGTCCAGACAGCCTATAAATGTGCTTGTGTTCTTCGTGACACAATTAACCCTTACCTGCTAAGAAGAATGAAGGCTGATGTGAAAGCAAACCTCTCTTTACCTGACAAAAGTGAACAGGTGCCCATACAATGCATGTAACGGATAATTCCTCACTTCACTATTTATCTGTGCATTTTTTCATTTAGTAACTTGCATTTCAGACAGCTCTAAATTAAGCCAGATCATCCGGCTTTATGTCACCTAGCAATTCTAAAAACTATTTTTACTGTTAACTGTAATAAAATATATGTTGCCTTTCATCCAGACATCAACAGTTACAGTCTATAATGTTTTATTGTCTGAACAGGTCCTGTTCTGCAGATTAACGGAAGATCAGCGGCAGGTTTACCAGAATTTTCTGGACTCCAAAGAAGTTTATCAGATTCTGAATGGAGACATGCAGGTAATAGAGAAATGTGTAAAACACCAATATGATTGTTTAAAATGAATGATTTTCTATTTCTCACTTATTCTTTGGAGAGCAGTGACATGCTGTAATGTAATGTTCACACCAGTTTAAAATCATGTATATTTAAAGAGCTACTGGAATTGGGATAGTGGGATGTTTAACACTCTAAATACATTTATACCTCAAAATCCCATTTTAGCATTAAAAGATTTAAGGCATTGTTTCGTGTAATATCCATAATATTTAAAAAATAAAAAAATGTCCAACTGTACAAATACTCACTTTACTAACTTTTCATAAAATTGTTATGCTTATATCCAATGTGTAATGAAAATAGAAAAACATTTCAGTTAAAAAACAGTAAAAAAGTTTACTTTGACCTTCACTATATCTTCATAATATATGTACAGATATATTTTCTTTACTGATAATTAACTTGTCACAAGCACACAGAATCTGCTTCATTGATAAATGTTGTGTCTCCCCTCTACAGCTGTGAAGATGCTTGTTGCTTTAAAAAACAGTCCTTATGATCTATTGACTCTTTTTGTGTGTGAAGTGTCACAGCAAGGAGACGCTCCTTTATACAAACTATTCATCACAATTCTCCAAATGTGTTTTGTGGAGGCAAAAGCTGTGGGTTGCAGAGCAGTTTACAAACCCCTCTTATGTGGTCACAAACTCCATTAAGCCACATATATAATGCAAAGACTGCTGCATTTACTTCAAAGAAGAGACTTTACTTTGCTCTGGTCAATTACCTTCATTAAATTAACCAGGTTTATTAATATTAAGATTTGTGTTTCCTATTTCTTACAAGGAAAGCAAATTGTTTTTCTCCCTCCATTAAATGTATTAACATATCCATCCGGTGTATTAATCTCAATTCCCCACCCTGTGGTTCTAGGTTTTCTCAGGCCTCATAGCTCTGAGGAAGATCTGCAACCACCCGGATCTGTTCACAGGCGGGCCGCGGTTGCTCCGAGGCATCCCTGACGATCAGCTGACCGAAGAGGAGCACTTCGGTTACTGGAAGCGCTCTGGGAAGTTGATTGTGGTGGAGTCACTGCTGCGCCTGTGGTTTAAACAGGGACACAGAGTTTTGCTTTTCACCCAATCCAGACAGGTCAGTAAAAATTGAGCATGACGGCATTGATATAGTTGATTTTAGCCAAATCCATCCAAACATATCCATCGCCCTGTTGTTGAAGTAAAGATGTGCGAATAAACCAACAGTATTGATGGATAAGCTGCACTCTCACTATCTCCAGCAGCACCACTAAAGGACCAATAAAGTTATTATGTCATTTTGCCCTCTAATAGAATTCATTAGGAGATCTTATTGCATTGTAGGGTGTCTGTCAGGACCCAGCTGTCTTTGTTCAATAGAAATGAGATTTGGCTTCAGAGAGAACCTAAAACCCACACAGTTGGTACTTCTGTACATGTAATATTAATCTCACTTAATCCTATTAGCACTAATCCTGTTCTCAATGCTCTGTCTGAAACCATTTCACCCACACACACAGATGCTGGAGATCTTGGAGGTGTTCGTGAGGGAGAATGGCTTCTTGTATCTCAAAATGGATGGCACTACTACCATTGCGTCCAGACAGCCTCTGATCGCTGAATACAACCAGGTGAGCATGACCACCGTGCCTGTTTTACGCTCTTCGTGAAGAGCTTTTAAACTGACTTTTTGTGTGTGTGTCTTTTTCCAGAACAAAGATATCTTCGTCTTCCTCCTGACAACGAGGGTTGGAGGTTTGGGAGTCAATCTGACTGGAGCCAATAGGGTTGTAATCTATGACCCAGACTGGAACCCCAGCACGGACACTCAGGTCGGCAGAAGCAGGATCTGATGCAAACTATTCAGCTTAAAGCATGCAGCACTGATCGGTATTGATGTGAACTATTGACCTCTTCCTGTAGGCTCGTGAGCGTGCCTGGAGGATTGGGCAAAAGCAGCAGGTGACGGTTTACAGACTGCTGACAGCTGGAACAATTGAGGAGAAGATTTACCACAGGTTAGTTTCCTTGGATTGGGCATTGAGATGGAGCTGGTAATGGTGAGGAGGACTATTATAATCCATAATGTCCTACTTTTGTCTGCAGGAGCTCAATAGGCAGTAATTGAAATGCATTATTTTTTTAATTAGATATTACCACAATTTGCTAATTGGTCGCTAAAGGCAGTCGTAGACTACTGGGTTATTTGTAGGGAGGCGATGGGAATTTCGAAAGGACTGTGAAGAGCGGGATTGTTCGCATATTAATTTTGCAATTTTGAGCTAACCCGAGACTCTATGCATTTGTTGAGCGGATAAACCATCCAGCAGGGTGACATTGTGGCATGTCAGTGTTTAGGCTATAACGGAAATAATTCTGGAAATGTGGGACTTGGGTGTATCATAATGATGATTTAAAATCAGAAAAGTACAGTATTTCTTGTCTCTTTCCATAGACAAATTTTCAAACAGTTTCTCACCAACCGAGTGCTAAAGGATCCAAAGCAGAGGCGGTTTTTCAAGTCTAATGACATTTATGAACTTTTCACACTGAGCAATCCTGATGGCTCCCAGGGAACAGAAACCAGCGCAATATTTGCAGGTAATTCATGGATATATTAACAATTTGAACGTATTATATTTGCAAGAACAGCTCTGTTCATTTAGCTGATGTCACACAGAGAACATGCGTTGAAATCAGGCAATGTAACTACAATTTTAAAACGTTTTACTTAAAAAAAAAAAATGCTGGTCACTGGGGCAGTGCCCTTTAAGAGACAATGTCGTACCTCAAATACTCCAAAAACATGCATATTATTATCATAAGGTATTATTATTGGCCCATGAGTTACTAGAGTTAACATTTAGGGATAAATAAAGTTGCACCAGTCACAAGCAGTTTTACCTCTGAAGGTATTTTTTTTCCTGGAAATGTAGATATGTAGTGCAAATAAATTGTGTTGTCTTTTTTCTTATGTTATAGGCACAGGGTCAGATGTGCAGGTTCCAAAAAGACACAAAACCTCCCGTCCTTCTCAGGGAAGCTTGAGACCATCTTTATCTCACTCGTCTGCATTTTGCGTTGAAGACCAAGATACCACATCTCTGTCAGAAAACAGAAACTCTACCTCAATCAATGGTCTGTCAAACAACAATGCTTCTGGAGCACAGAACAATAACCTTGAACCTCATTCCACTGCTGATTTTTTGACAAACAGCACTAGTAAAGATCATTCTACTGTGAACAGCCCTCAAAAACACAGAGAAAAGAAAAAGCACTGTGAAACTCCAGAAAAAGACACGTCACCTTCAAACAGACACAAGCGCAAACATAAAAAACGCAAGCACTCTGATGATGCCAGGTTTGAGGGCTGTCGCATTTCTCACCTGGTGAAGAAACGGAGGTTTAAGAAAGAGGAAAATGAAAAGGAGGAGGAGGGAAAAAATGAGAAACAGAGTGACGATTATGTTCTCGCCAAGCTATTTAAAAAATCGGGCATACACAGCGTCATGAAGCATGACACCATCATGGAGGCATCGAACCCGGACTACGTGCTTGTGGAAGCTGAAGCCAATAGGGTTGCAAAGGATGCACTGAGAGCTCTGAAGGTCTCCAGGCAAAACTGCAGGCTTTCTTTCTCAAGAGGGTCGACAACAACAACCCCACCTCCAGTCAAGTATGTCTATTTTCGTGTTGTTGTTATATTACACAATTTTATTCATAATGTGAGGCTGTTTTAACATCAATTTTGCTCTTAGGAGAAGGTTTGGGCAGAAGAAGAACTCACTTCTGTCTCAGTCACATGGAAACACCGCAAAAGCAGCAGAGAAATGCAAGGTATGTCTATATGAACACAATATCCTGCGAACCCCCAAAAGAATAATAAATGGCTGTTAAGCACTCATGTTGTTGTTTTTTTAATATAGGATGCAGACGTTATAAAGAAGGCAGTTGTAAAGAAGCCAGGAGCTGCTGCTCACTTCAGCGGGGAAGGAGCGCAGGAGGAATCTGGTTCTCTCTCCTCATCTTCTCTCCTTGCTAGAATGAAGGCCAGGAACCACCTCAATCAACCTCAGAGACAAGAGGATGAGGAAGAGGAAGAGAGAGTGCCAACTGCTGTGCATCCTACCCCCACAGAACACGATGAGCTTTTGGTTGACCTGAGGAACTTTGTGGCCTTCCAAGCTCAGGTGGATGGCCAGGCGAGCACCAAGGAGATCCTGGAGTACTTCACCCCGAGACTCACTTCCACACAAACACCAGTGTTCAGAGAACTGCTGAGAAATATCTGTGAGTTCCACAGACCTCCTGGACAGGAAGGGATGTGGAGGCTTAAAGCTGACTACAGGTAAATGGATATGAAAAACTATTAACTGAGAAGCTTCACATGGAACGTATACCTCATTCTTGGGAACACAGGTGATTCGATGCATCAGTTATTTTAAGATTATAAAATGTTTAAATGCAATTCATTTCAATAAACTTCCTAGAACTTCCCAGGCTGGCTGTAAAAAGTACAAAAGAATTGAATCTGAATTATTGTGAAACGGTCCTATTGTATGGAAAAACAATTGTCATTCTTTTGTTTGTTTTTTGTAAAATTCCTGGAAATTACTTGAACTTGGGACTCTTGAAACTTGAGTTATTCATGTAATTATTGTTGACAGTACTTTTTTTTTTGGCTACACTGTTAAATAGATAATACTGTTACAATATCATTGTAATATTTTTCTGTTCAGTCAATAATTGGTGCTCAGTTTTACCAAAATGTTGGTAATAATGGAAAATGTACTTGTTATATAGGGTTTCTATCCTATAAATGTGCTAGGTGCCAGTATGTATAAGTAAAGGTGATTATGAAACTTAATGATTCAAAATCAATATTATTTAATGTCTTGAGTATCTACCTCTGCCCTTCTCTTACTGTTTGTTCCATGAGAACAATTGAGATTTAATGTAATTGCAATGTGTAAAGCCGGTGATGGTGTTGAGGGAATACTGTACACATTTTAACAATTAAATTGATTCATTAAAAGTTACCCAATAAAGATCACCCTTTACATCAACTCCTTAATACACTTGATGCATACACCTCCTCACGGGGGCTTTTTGGATCTCATTTTGAAAAGAACTATGATTTTCTGTTGTTGCACATTAATCACAATGCCACGGTCTCTCAGGGACAGGATTTTATTTCTTGTAGGTTAATGTGTCAGAATTTAGCGTTCATCCTATATTGTTTCTCAATGCGAGTTAGCACACCAGCAATTAAACATAAATATTTTCAAAAGTACTTCTGCTATTGTAAAACATTTTTTAATTAGTGCTTTTATGAACATACTTTTCTCTTCAAACCAGAGCGAATACATTTTTAAAAGGAACTGCTTTTTGAAATCATTTAAAATAAAATAGTTTCGGCCTCATTAAAACTTTTATAGGTTTATGCAATTGACGATAGGCTTAGAATAACAATAATAATTTACTTATTCGTTTGTAGTCTGTTAACCAAAAAACTTTTTTTTAATGTTGGACATTTGTACTTGATCTGTCCTGTCGCTGACCATGGTGCTGAACCCTTTTCTCTTTCTTTTCCCTCACTTACGAGTCCTCATGCGCTCACAATTATTCTGTTAGTTAAAAATTAAAAACAGCAATTACGTACACTCTAAAGAAATGCTTTAAACAAAACGCTTTATGGCACTCATTTCATCCGGCACATATACTGCTGCAATACCCTCCCAGCCAGACTCTCGCGATCGTAGAAATCACTTGATCTATAGGTTTGATCAATCTATCTCCGTTTCGTATAATAATACAAATGTCAAGAAGTTATACAGAGCTCGTCCCCCAGTATCCGATGCATTTTGACGAGATCATAACACCAACTTTATTTTCAGCGGTGCATAAATTAATTACACGCATTTAATAACTAAAATATCATTATATTCCCCTCTTAATATCATAAACGTTCTACGCCAGGGAAGCACTTAATAGTGCAGGGGGCCATAACAGGCTATTATCCTTGTGTAATGCTATTAGAGAACCAATTATGCACCATTACACTTGCTTTTTTGCAGTTTATGTGATTTCATCCAATACCGTCCCGCACTTCAAAATTTCAGCTGCTACTCGGAGCCTCATTTCCAGCAGCAGAGGAGCGGTGGTGTCTGCGCGCGGCATCCCGCGTGCGTTTTAAAAGTAATTGAAAGGGTCCCGCTGCATATCATTTACGCGAGAGTGGGAAATAAATCCTTGGACCCCTTGCTGTGAACAAAATCAAAATTTGGACCTGCGAGCGCGCAGCCAGTGGATTCTCGTATAAAGTGGACCCCTAACCCATATAATGAGCAATTACTGGTCTGACAGCCAATTTTAAATTCAAAAACAGTCATCTAGATTTTTAATATAAAAAGCAACTGTGTAAAAAAAAAAGTGCATCGTGCTTGTGCCCGTGTGTTTGTGATTTGGGAATATGCATGCATCGAGTTAAAGTTACACTTTCGGAGGATGAACGCCTTGGAGGATTTTGACGTTTCCACCACGTGCGCAATCCGGTTGGCCGCGGAGAACCTATCCAAATGACTTGAAAACGAAAATCTGGTTAATTGCAATTACGTGGGAGATTATAAAGGCGAGCGTTGTCATGCTCTAAACAGTCACAGAGACATCTGGTCACTCCCTCCTCACGCGCGCGCGAGCGGATAAACTGAAGCGCTCAGTGATTGACGGAGAGGGAGTGCGATTGCTCTGCCGAGGTTGAGCTGGAGACACGAGAAGCGCGATCGCATAAACACCGTGTGTTGGTACAGATGCTTTTTTACTTCATGCACTTCCGATCGGTTGCAGAAACGTATTAGTATTGTATAAAGTTGTCTTTTTAAGACGCGTGCGATTGCGGTAATAGTTGGCGAACATCTCGCTGGCGCGTGGCTATTTGAAATATTCTCTCCACTCGCAAAGCACCCGGAAACATGTTTTACTTTCACTGTCCTCCACAGCTAGATGGAGAGTGCTGTAGGACCAACACATGTAAGTATATTACTTTTGTAAGAATGGAGTTTTAGCTAAAATGTTAACTTTGTCATTTTAGACGTATTTCGAAATAATATTAAAACGCGTTCTGTTTAATAGCGCTGTAATTTATCTTCATGTCGTGCATTATATTTCGCAATCAAAGTGACTTCATTATTAGCCTATGTTTGGGTTTGTTTTATGGTGTTTAATGTTTTGCCACATGGCAACGTGATCGAGAGGCTTGACAGCCGCCCAGCTGAGACTTTTTGTTGCAGTCTGTCTGAGAACAGATGTTAGATGTCATGCCTTTCAACTGGCATTTGTTGGTCACGGTTTCTCATTGTGGAAAGTGATCATTCAGGTCTCTAGCAGATGAATGCAATGAATCAACCGTTCCCTGTGAATTAGTCCATCACGATTAAACGAGAGGCAGCCGATAAGAATCATATTTTCCGTCTAATTTAGGGCTGTAAGAAAATGTATATTTTTATTCCCTAGAAATGTTGTGTTTAAAAAGTGTCGCGTTACTGTTTTAAACAGTGAACACAAATGGGTTTGGGAATCACGCCTCTGGAGACTTTGATGACGGTTTTCTGCGCAGAAAACAACGCAGAAACAGGACGACCTTCACTTTACAACAGGTATCAAGTCATGAGGAGCAAGATTTCACGTGGATACAAAATAGAAGCACTTTTCTCAAATTTATTTCTGTTTTATGAACGTCCCGTGCGTGCTTTTTTTCATACCGTGTTCAGACGCACGTAAACACGTGCTACCCCACATTTGGCGAATATATCGCATTCTGGAAGTAAACTTTCTAAAATTTTTAAACTAAAATTTAGGTTACCCATTAATTAAGTTACGTGTCAGCAATGGGGGAAAATGTAATGAATAGGTTAAGGAAATAGGAGAGCTTGTAGGCCTGTTTTCTTTGAAGAAACAATAATTATTAACAATAATAATTCCTGTTATTTGTAACGCATTTTTAAAACAGTAATTGAAAAGTGTCTGGAAAAGTGTTGTGACTTTTCTACAACTTAAGGCTGCAGTTAAACAATTTTAGTGCGTTTTACAAGTGCACTACGCGTGAAGATTCATTCTCAGCAAACGCAAAGAATAACAGACGTTTCTTTCTGAAGTGTATAAATTCATGACTGAATGTGTAAAATCTGTTTTGCAGTTGGAGGCTTTGGAGGCGGTTTTTGCACAGACTCACTATCCAGACGTGTTTACGAGAGAAGAGCTGGCTATGAAAATCAACTTAACAGAGGCACGCGTCCAGGTGAGACACTGTCCTGTGTCAGGTGTATAAGGAATACATCACGCCAAAAAACAAAACAACAAAAAAAGCGCTCCGAGCACGTTTGGCCAAAGAAAGTAAATGAAGCCACTCTGTCATTTCCGTGATGCGCTTTAATAACATCAACATAATGTGGAATATTAGATTAGGTTGATTAATCGGTCATTCATAATTAACTAGTGGTAATGTTCTACACTAATTTGCCCTCGTCTCTAAGGTATAAAAATTGCTTAGATGCACTGCCATTTCCGCGTTTCAGCAAATGTACAGAGGATGCGGTGCTTTTCCAACCAGACAAACGTCCCGAGAACGATTTTGCTCGGCTATAAAGCGTTCGTGCACCTGAAACCTCCGATTTCATATTCTGCGGCCTTGCAAAACATCCGCGGTAATATCAAGTCGGCCACATGTAATTGCATTCAATGTGTCTGTATGTAATTTCCTGCATTCCAGATTTGCTTTTGGGTTTCCTTCTGAGCTCAGATCTAATTGTGGGAAATATAATAGTTTCCCTTTTGTTCCCCTGGGTCATCTTACTATCGCTTAAAACCAATGACTGCGACGCGATAATGGAATTCGCTGCTGTAAATTAGGGATTGTAAACAAATTATTTCTCTCTAATCGGATTACCCGATTCCTATTATTAAATCCGAACATGAATCGGTCGCAGCATGCAGGGATATTAAACTTACATTATTATTAGGAAATAAATTTTCTTTTTGTTGTAGTATAGTGGGCGCCGACCGTTTTTAAAGTGTCAATTGGCTTGTGCTGCATTAAGAACAAACTGCAAATTGAGATTAATGGTGCAATTATGGAGCATTCAGTGCTGGGGGATCATGACTTCTAGCTGGAAGGTGCAGGGGTGAGATAATGTTGCCACAATTACATTGTGAATATTGTTGTCCTGCCAGTAAACTGTTGTGTCATATTATGTGGAGAGAGCAGCTATATGTGTGGCGTTTTGTTTGTTCGCATCATTGTACCTTTACACAATGCTGGCCAGGCACTGGAGATATGGCTGCATTATGCAACCTTTCCCATTCAAATATGATTAATGCGTTAGAGAGCACAGACTTAATCGAATCTGATGTTGTCAAACAATCACTAAATAGAGAAATAAACGACTTCATCATGGTTCTCTCAGAAGCTGGGAGACTGTCAGTAGGAAGTCATTAAAAAATGATAATGAAAAATTGCTCAATTAAATGTTGTTATAGGCAATGACCTTCATTCAATTAGCATACAAGAACTTCGCTTCATATGCTCAGCAATTGTGCTGGTGAAGTTTCAAACAAGTCACCGGCTTGTTAGATTTTGTAGCAAATTTTAGAAATGAGCACTGGGTGCAAACTTAACAAGTGACATGTTAAACTGGGTTTCAACAGAGGAAGTTCTCACCCGGAAAAAAAACTCCTGTTTTCTTTTTTTTCCTCACAAGCAATTCTGTCATGTATTCTCCCTCATATGACATTTTTTTCCTTCTGTGTAATACAAAAGGAGATGTTATCCAGAATGAAATATTTTTTCCCACTCCGCAGAATAAATACATTTATATGACAACAGTATTTTCATTAAACCTTTTTTAAATTGGCTTTCTCTTTAGGTGTGGTTCCAAAACCGAAGAGCAAAGTGGAGGAAAACAGAGAGAGGAACTTCAGATCAAGAGGGAAGCAAAGAACAAATGAATGACGGCACCCCTCCTGCACGAAACCTCAACCACTCTCCTGTTGACCACAGCAGAAATAAGAAAGAACCAATGGAACTACAGCAAAAGTGTGTAGATCATCAAACGAAATGTCCATATAGGATATATGTTTGTTTTTGTCAAGAGATGTAATGCCAAAGTCTTTCCTTTATGCACAGTATTAACAGAGTGGTGGGTTCAGGTGGACCTTTTTTCCCATCTTGTCTGCCTGGGACTCTGCTGAACACAGCCACGTACGCACAAGCCCTTTCACAAGTGGCAACTTTAAAAGGTAAGGTTTTTTTACTGCAAAAATGTGGATAAAAATACAGTATATTGTTATCATATTTTGTTGCCTCTTAATACATATATATATATATATATAAATGCAGATAGATTGCATTACCTTATGAGACCTTATTTTGTATGGTTATCAATAGATAAATAGATGAACAGATCAGAACTGGAATTTATTGACACGGTTGTCTATGTAATCCTGTGTTGTAAAAAAAAATAAATCTAATGATAAAGGACATAAGCTGCCCAATTATGACACACTGTTCTGCTCTCATTAGGAAGTCCATTGTGCTCCTGCTGTGTGCCTGACCCAATGGGCCTGTCTTTCCTGCCACCATATGGGTGCCAGAGTAACCGGACAGCCAGCGTCGCAGCCCTGAGGATGAAGGCCAGGGAACATTCGGAGGCGGTGCTGCAGTCAGCTAACCTGCTGGGGGCAGGGTCTACAGCCATGCCCGGAGCAGGTCCAGGGGTCGTGCTGGGCCAAAGCACCGTTTCTGCAGGAGGAAGCGATTCCAGTCCTAACTCCGGTACCTCTAAGATCACATCACTACGGAGAACTCCAGACAAACATCTGCACTGCCAAAAGGAGGGTCCGGATAAGAAATGAAGGATTCTTGTTGATTTATTTTTTTGGAGGACACGCTTCGGACGAAGGATTTATAATCAATCATTGAATGCCTGCTGCCTCTTTTTTGAGAGCACTGACATACCCGGCACAGGACGGTGTTAAGTGCAATCCCTTGTTGTGTATTTTGCGTGTATGTGTCAAACTGTTAATTCGACTGTAATTTTTCCTCTCCTCGTTCACTTTTACTCATGATTCTTCCCATTGGTTTTCCCTCCTCGGGTGTATGTGGGCGCCTGGCGCTTAATTTGTTTTTTGTGGCGGAATGACTTTTGAACATGCTGTGCGGTAAAAGAAAACTCCCTGGTTGCCAATGTGAACTTATTTAATTTTTCACAATCCTCTTTGATGTTTGACTTGTGTACTGTGAAGTCAGGTGATGATAGACATTCTGCATTGTGTCAAGATATATGCCATGCTGAAATATAAATGTACTAATGTGAAATAATATATGTAAGATAATATCAAGGACAGAACTGTATATTAAGTGGTTTGTCATGTTTTATGATACGATCCGGGTAACTCTTATTCATGCCGATGTGATGGCAACTGGCATCTCTCTTGTCATCACATCTGTGCGTCCGTGATAGACTGCAAGAGTTCAGACACTGGTCCTGTTTTGACATGTTCTATAAAACAATTAAACATGTAGGCAATCATGTACATCTCCTGTTGCCTATTGCTCACACCATCTGGCTATGATCAATTATTAATTAGTTCACAAGCGGTAGGGCTGCAAAAATGGAAGCAATGACTGGTCTTATTATTTATTTACCTTAAAGTACATTGTGACTTTCTCATATCACATAGCTATTTCACATGCGTCCCATGACAATGATGTGCTAATTATGACATTATGCATTGGGCATACAACAAAGCTCAGCTGTTATTAGGGTTTTAAGAAGCTTTTGTTGGAAATCTTATATTGAAAATATAAACAAAACAACACTGTTTTAGATCATAAGTTCTATTATATGATGAGGAATAGTCATTCAGGAGCAAATGAAATATCAAATAGGTCATTAAAAGTGAAACGTGAGCACCTGTTTTCAAAGAAACGCATTGCAATATTGGAAAAGCAACTTAGTTTAAGAACACTTTACCGTGCTACCTTCGAAAAGAAGCCGGACTGATTAAATTCTCGTCCTTGAGGATTTTCAGGAAATTACTTTTGATAGTCAATAACACAATTGAGTAAACTGCACACACATTAGCATTAATAATTGATGTTGAATTATGTATTATCACAAAGTAGTGATTTAATTATTCATGATGTGACACCCTGGTGACAAAGCAGAGGCAGATAATGTCAAAAGTCTTGCCTGATGAAACGGTGCAGCTTGGCATTTGCTTGTTTGGTGATAATAATATATGCTTTGTTCAAAATATGTGTGACAGTTTGGTATTATTTAGATATGGTATTAATATTTAGGCAAAAATCTTTTTTTTGCTAGAAATAGGAATGATGACAATAATAGAACATTTGTTTATTATAAAACAATAAGGTTAGAGAAAAATAAGCATCATGTCGTAATATTAATTAGCCGGTACGGCATCATCTCCATATAATAAGCAGAATTACTATTAGGCCTACTCGTAACATATGCAAAACATGCAAACAGACGGAAGAATGCAGTGAATCTAATACAAAATTGAAAAAAAATTCCCAGCTCCCTCTAGATTGACAGATTGATCCCTTCCATCAATCAACATGCTGTGAGGGCAGGTGGATGACAAAGTTTTCACCAGTATGCATACTGGATAAGCAGCCAATTAATTTACACATGTATCCATAGTACAGTGAAAATGGTTATTAACATGTTGATTTATTATTATGTACTAGTAAGCAGAACATTCTAAATATTTCAAGATATTTTAAATGTTTACTCTTTTACAGAGCCCAACATTTTTTTCTGTGCTGATAAATTATAAGTCTATAAGCCTTTATATAAAAATTATAAGCCTTTTTTATTAGCCAGTAGATTTTTTTTCACATCATTAGCATAGCTACTCACCGGTGCTAGTCAGAAGTAGGTGGTTAAGGGGCGGACCATGGTCAATCTGGAGAGCTTTTGAGAGTGCGTTCAGGATGAGTCACTTCATATATTTACTTTATTTTCCAGAGAGAGTCATTCTAATCTAAATGATGCGACTTAGTTTTTATTTATTTTTGTTTAAAAATTGTATTTGTGTTTTTCTTTTTAAAACATTTTGACAATTGTAATTTGACAGACACGTGTTCAATCAAAGTGCAAATTATGTTGTTTCAGATCTATTTAAATGATTAAATGTTATATAATTTTTATTAGCTGAATAGTCCCCAGGAAAGTTAGACACTGAGTTTAATCTCCATCATGAACAGCAAGCCAATATGTTCATCTAGCAATGTCAAGACCAGGCAAGACACTGGTCACAACGATCACAGTTTTCTTATATCTAAACCTAAAACATGTTTGCTCCATATGTGACCTGTCCTCAGAATGTTCCTCTCAGACAATAGAAACACTATTGTAAGTGCACATTGCATCGGCTGATAAAGATGTCTCCACTTTGAGAAAACCCAACTCAGGGGAAAAATCAATTTAGACACTGTTGCTGTTGTTAATCTTTTTTTCTTTTCCAAAATGAATTCCCTCACAGGATGCAAACAGAGAAACAAATGGCCTGTGATGGTTTTAAGTAATTTAGAGTTATTGTAGTAGTATTTTTAGAAGATTGTTCGTAACATTCATTGCACGTGGATTATTGATTATTCAGTGCAGTAATTCATTCTATTATGAGAAGCATTGTTACTTCAAATTAACTGGAGAGAGGCCAAGCAAGCCTAAACTAAACTAAATAATGACACAAATCTTTTGTTTCAAATTCTGTTTGAATGAAGTTAATGAGTTCTTTTGTTGCATTAATGATACATTGTCAGTGAAGTCGTATCCAAACTCTGGTGCTCCAGTTGTTTGAGATATGGGCCTCCTGCATAGGTCAAGATATGGTCAGCATTTGTGCAGTTATCACAGCTGCCTGCACTTACATAAACAAAGATCAATAACTCAGTACATTTATTTTGACTGGGAAAGATAAGACATAAGTATTGTTAATGGATCTGATTATGCTTTAATGTTTTCTTACACAGTGCTGAATATTTATCATGCCCATTGGAATAACTCATTTCACAAGAAAGAAAATAGTACTTTTAATCTAATTATCAGACAGATTTTTAAAACCAAAACAAAGAGATATTACTGATACATAAATATCTGGAACAGAATTTATTGATTTACTAGAGAATATAGTTTGTACATACTGTGTGCAATACACCCTTTGTCCACTAGAGTGGTCTATTGTGCAGATACTGAATTCACTCAAAAGAAAGAAATTAACGCATTAGCTGTTCAAAGGGATCCGTGTGAGAAAACAACATCCAGCCAACAAATTGTGATTTCACATCTTTCTTTAATGATGATGTAATGAGTTTCTGAAAGACTGCAAAAGTAGTACATTGCAAGTAGTTGTTTACAAGGCAATCATTTTATACAGCACCCATGGCAAGGTAAAGACAGACCACCCCTTTTTAATATGTAACCTGCCAAAGCACATCAAGAGAAAAGTTTTTTAAATATGGCAAGTACCCTTCAACTGAGTTTTAAACCTGACAAACTTAGTGTACAATTTTCATGCATACTGTGGGCCATTTGGAAAACTTGGAAAAGCTTGAATTTTATTCTGACTGGGTCTAAGGTTAAGGCCTTAGCATTACCGCTGAAAAGTCACTTTAGAAATATACTTCCCCTGAATCTACACTGTGCTCTGTGGGCATGGTCTTTATTGTTTTATAAACAAGTACACTGAAAAATTATTTTCAACATAATTAATTGGAATGCTTCACAGTTCTTCCCTTGACTTTTTGACAATAAAGAGCCCCTGCCTAACACAATTACAGTCACCTCAGCTACAAAACAATGTGATTTATCAGCAATCCTTAAATACAAATCAAAAACAGTTTTAAGAACTCGATTAACTTATTTAAAAGTCACATTTAAATAGCTTAGATATACAGTGATTTCTCTTCAGATTTGTGTAGAAACAGTATTTACCTATCTAAACAAACGACTTTACTCGTCATGTGCTCTCCATAGCGAAGTCCTCTAATTCACTCATAGTTATAATATCTGTGTGTCTTTCTATGTTGTCGATACTGTTTTCTTCAGACAAAGATGGATTGTGAATTTGCTCATGTGACCCATACAGCGTATCAGGGTATTGCTGGGAATCTCTGCTGCTATTCTGCAAATAAACACTTTGTCTACCCGGTTCACCGCCTCTCTCAAGCGTATCCTGGTTGTCTGCCGGTGTTGACATTTCAGATGATGACCTCAAGGGTGGTAATGAAGACGCAGCCATTGGCAGAAAGCCACGATAAAGCATGTAGGGAGTGTTTAACATCTCCAATGATGCTGGCTGTGTTAGAGCACCCTGAGACCTCTGACGGACATTCAGCTGTACGTATTTACCAGTTTCCGGGTCATAAAATGTCTTTGTCTTAACTGGTAATGGTACATCCACCATGAAGTACTGCCCTGAGTTTGGGTCTTGCAAAAGCTTTCTATGTGTCACAGGGAAAGGTTGGGCAACTATACTGTGTGCAGGGGGGGTGTAATTTGGCTGGGTGTCATAATGTGAAAGAGGAGGTGAGGCTTGTACCGCTAGATGTGTTGACAGTATGTCTGAAGGTGAAGAGGGCCCAACGGAGACATTTCTGATTGATTTGGGCTCCAGCTGTTCTTGGTTTTCAGGAGCCATCTTGGGGGTCTCTGCTTTCTTCATACGCCTCGTTGTAAGTCTTTGTGCTCGCCGAAGAGCTTTTTCAGATTTTGGGGGCACCACTGGAGGTCTACCGAGTGGCCTTATATCACTACAGGCTGATTCTGGTCTTTCATAGCAGGCTGACTCTGGTCGTTCGTAGCAGGCGGATGCAGGCCTTTGGTAGGTGTCTCTGTAACTTTGATGCTTGGGCATGAAAGCCAAACTTATGTTGGCCATGTCTGTGAGGCTCCCTGCACAGTTCTCCACATCCTCTGACATTGTGCTGATGACAGAACAAGTTTCTTCTTCCTCAAAATGCTGACTCTTTCTCTGATGGCTCTTTGATTGTTTTGTTGCGTGTTCTGCTAAGGGCAAGTTGTTGTAAAGTGTCTCTTTTAATTTTTGGAGCCTTTGGGCAGCAATAGCTAGTTCATGTGAGAGTGGAGGGTTAGGGGTAGACTCTTTGAGATTAATTTCATCTTTCTCTGAACCAGTCAAGTGTTCCTTTGGCGAGCCAATCCTGAAGTCTTCAGAATATGACCTGTGAAAGCGTGGCTTGACAGTTTTGGTCACAGACGATGTTCTGATGGTATTATCCTTTACTCTGAACATGATGGGTTTGCCCATGGCTGGAGAAGAAGAGTTGGATCGCGGCCCTGTTGAATGAACTTTACCATAGTCTGTTAGACTTTGCAAAGATGAGCTCTCTTCCCTTTTCTCTTCATCTGGTTTTCCAGCTGGGTCTGTGTTTTGAGACATTTTGAGACTTGGAGGAGGTGGTTCAGGTGCTTCTTTTTGCTTTATTTCAGCGTCAAGAGCATTCACTGTGTAATATTGTAGTTCTTCCATTTCTTCTCCGGGTGGTGATGCCATGTTTACTTGATTGTGTGCTACTCTTACAGAGCCAGACGATGACAAGTTTGCAAGAGATTCTTGTCTTCCATAATGAGAAAGACTGCCCTTTTCAGTTGTTTTGTCATGAGTCATTTGTCTTGATCTGCTTATTGTACCTTCGGCCTGCAGTGGTACACTTTGGGGATTCTTGGGCTGATACATGTTGTTCTTTTCTCCTCTGTTTGGGTGCTCCATGAAAGTTTGTTTAGTGTTTGATTCCTTATGAGTTGTTAGAGCTCTTGGTTGGGTGTCCACTGATGCAGCTTCAGATTTTAGTTTAACTGTATTGGGAACCAAATGGTTTTGTTTTTCAGGTAACGTCTCTTTCTCTGTTTGTTTTTTAATTTGCGAAGATTTTTGCTTGAGATTTTGAACTTTCTCCATTGAAATATTGTCTCTTTTAGATTCTCCCCCTATATCCGACACATTTCCATGTAAGTCTTTATGAATTCCTAAAACTGGCTGATCATAATTGTTGTAGAAGTCCATTCTGGGGAATATATCAAGCTCCTTTGTATCGTCTTTAGCAGAAATAACTTTCAATCTAGCGTAGTCTGCAATAGCTGATATTTCTGGTCTAGTCACCTTCTTGTTCCTCTGAGTAGCCTCTGTCTTGTATAATGTACCTTCTTTCCTTGTATCCTGTTGATTTAACTGAGCATGCTCCTGTTGATATCTTGCACTTCCCTTTTTTATTCCTGGCTGATTCAGGTTTTCATTAGTCTGATCAGACTGTTTTGTCTCCGTAGCTTCCACATTTCTTTCTTTCTTTTCTCTGAGGATGCTTCCGTTTTCATTAACTTTCAAATTACCATTGTTTTGACCACTCAGACTTAATACAAGGTTTTCTTTCTTCTCTTTATCACTGTTCAGTGCAGGTTGTTTATTATCATAGACTTTTATATCTTGCGTCCCAACTGCTCCTTGTCTTGGATTAATTTCGGTCTTTTCTAATTTACTTGGACTGTCTTTCTTAAGCGTTTTGACTTCTTTACCAACTTCATGTGTATTTGTACATGCCATTTCAGTTTGCACTTTCATAAAATTCACAGTTTTGGGTTCATTTTGGACTGTAAGGGCCTTCACTGCCAAGGTCTTTTGCTCTGTAAAGCCTTTTTCACCCATAAGTTCAGTCACGCCAGCTATTTTCATTCCTTTCAGACTTTCCTTCTTTATCACTTCATGTTGGTTTTTGTGGCCTGCCATGAATTCCTTGTTTGATGACACTTCCTCTGTAGACACTTTAATGTCCTTTAAGTGAATTTTTGGGACTTCAAAAGAGGCCTGGTCTTGTTTTACAACAGTACACACATCCTCACGAATACAGCTAACTTTGTCCCTATAATTATTAACATGTGTTGCAGGGCCATCTTTTAAAACCATCTTCATCCTGTTTATAATTTCATTACTCGTGTTAAATTCAACTTGTAACTTCTCTTGTGACCTTTTGTCCCCTCCTTTCTCATCCCCCTTTACATTCTTTTGCAGAGTTTGAGTATCTTTATCTGAGACAGATTCTTGTTTGATGGCCATTGCAGGATCCTTTTGCACCGTTTCAGTTTTCTCAACATTTAAGTTAAATATTTCTGTTCCATGTATTTTATTCTTTCGAGTCATAAATGAACCAGTATCATTAAATATTTTGTATTCACCTTCCAGCTTTTTAGCTTGGGGTATCGTTATTTCGGGAATTGTACTTTCAGTGAGTTTAGTGTTGACTGCATCCTTTGCCATGGATGAAATGGGGGCCTTCAAAACCTCTTTCATTTTTGCTCTTGTTGAATTATCTGTTGTTGCAGGTTGTTTAGCTGTCTGGGATACATTCTCAGTTTTCTTTGGGGACTCTTTAGAATTAGGTAAAGCACCACGAATGTTTCCTTTCATTTTCAGACTTTGCACTTTATCAGTGTTTTTTACTTGTTCCTCAACTTTCTTTTCCTTCAACTCAATATAATTTCCCCTACTTTGCCTTGATGGTTCAGTGTGAGTATCTTGATCTTGTTTGACATCTTCTACATCTTTTAATATTAGGGTAGCATCTCTTGTTGAACGGCTAAGCTTTGGTGTACTGATTCGTGTACTTTGTTGCTTTTCAGCCATGTTGTTGGGAAAAGCTATTAATGTATTATCACATCGTTGCACTTTCACTTGCATGATTTCACTCTCAGTCTCATTTAATGGTGGACTTTTAATCGATGCTTGCTGATTAGAAACCTCTCTGGAGTCATTTGGACATGTTTGTGTCGTATCTGAGCTTTTCTCTTTGGAGAGCAGAGGTCCGTTCTTTCCTTGATTTATTGATTTGTGTGACAGCTGAGTTTCAGTATCCTCCATTTCTTTTAGTTCTCTCTCATCCTGCATATGTTTTGATGTGATATGACCAGGATCTCTGACTGAAAACCCATATTTAGCTAAGAGGTCCTCATATGATGTAAGAACTCTTCCTGTGTTGCTTGACTTATCTGTATTTGCCTGCAGTTCACACTTTCCAATCATGTCTTCTTTTTCTTTAATGTTTGTAGACACTTCAGTCTGTCTGTCAACATCATGTTCATTTTCTACTCTCTTGTTTTTAATACAAAAGCTTTCATCCTTCACAAATTTCTTAGTTTCAACAGAACTCTCCTCGTCTTGGTTTGCTGGATTTTCTTGCTCATCAACATGACACTTACTTGACACACAAATAGTATAGATCATGGGTTCATCATCTGAAACGGCTTCTGTTTTGCTTGAGACACAAATACTGAAAATCATGGGTTCCTCTCTAGGTTCCTCATTGCTTGGTGTAGGAATAGTAACGTCTGATGTATCAGTGGTGGATTCTACAATCTGTGTTAAAACAGGCTGTGTATTATTCTTCTGAGTTGCATCCTCCTCCACGATTAATTCATGCTGGGGGGAAACATTTGGTTTTAGTGTATTCTCAGCTGATGTTTGGGGTTTGGAACTGGTCGGTTTCACTTCTTGGGACTCTTCTGTGGACTTTTGTGGATTGCTTTTCTCATGTGGCATTTCTAATGTTCTGGGAAATCCTTGTTCTTGCTTTGAGCTCGCACATTCTGTAATTTTCTCTTTCTGTTGACTGTTATTTGGTACTTCTGAATCATCTTTTATTCTTGACATATTCCGATGGTTTCTAGGGAGTTCATTCTTATCAAATGAGAACAGGGTCTTTGTATTTTCATCATCCTGATGGAGTTCTTTTTGCTGGCAGCTTTGATTTGCTTCAGCTGAAGCTTTTTGTGTTAGTGATTCATCTGTTTCTGGTTTTGAGGGACTCTCCAATATTTGGTTTAGAGAGGTAGTTTCTACAGCCTTTACTTGTGGAGTCTTGTTCTGTTGCTTAGCCAAGTCATTGTCCTTTCTTACATTGTGTTTGTTGATTAATACTTGTCCATCATCATCATTGTTAAAAGGCTTTAGTATTTCTGGCTCCTTGGTTTTTTGTGAGGCCAGGTCCTTTACTGGACCAGAGTTCATTCTGACTGTATTGTCTTTTGAGGATGAATCTGAACCTGAATTGACCCCAGAATTGTGTCTATTTAAAAGTTGCTCAGGATCTACATTCAGTGCATTGGTTTGAAGGTTTGAGGTGAGCTCTGATTTGGCAGATTCCATTAGTTGTTTAGCAGGTGGAATTCCATTTTTAAACTTCATGTCACTTGATGAGGATGTCAGTTGACTAGATGTAATCTCAGAGCTATTTTTGATTGGTTCATTTTTAGACTGCTCCACAGCAGCAGTAATCTTACTTTTGAGATGTGCATTAGCTTCTTCAATTCTGGGTGTGTTTTTCTCCAATCCCAATAGAGTATTTTTATTCAAATCACTGTTTGATTTTGTAGTTTCATTGCTTTTAATATGCAAGTCATCTTTGATTATATCAGTAAGTTTAGTCACAGCTTTTTCAGAAGAAGTATACTGACTCTGTCTACTTCCATACAGATTTTCTTTCTGATCATGCTGAATTGTTTGTTTTTCATTTTGCAGTGCAGGTGGATTATGGGAAGTGTAGTTCTCTCTATAGGTCTTGATTGCAGCTGTCAAATGACCTGACATTGAGTCATCCAGTGACATTTCATGACTTTGTTTTGTCGATTCCTTATTAGTGTTTACATCCTCTGAGCTTGTCACACTAATTTGTTTATCTTCTGAGATTCTGGATGGCTGGTAGTTTTTATGGACATTGTTTTCCACTGTTGCTCTTCTGTTGATAGTTTCTTTCATCTCTTTATCATCAACTGGATGTTTGTCCTTCTGCCTTTCTATAGCCAAAGGTTTATATTTTACATTCTCGTCCTTCTTTTCTGAGACTGCATTCTGATTATCTTCAAAATGAAGAGGTTGTGTTTCCGTTGATGGTGGAGATCTATTCTTGGGATGATCGTGCAATTTAATTTGTTCTTTGTATTGGGTTACACTGGAATAAGTAATATCTTGAAACAAATGATTCAGCTTGTCTGCTGTGATTTCTTTCTTTACACAATGGCCTTCTTGGCCATCATTATTGATAGTCCCTTTTGTTTTTGTTGAATTTCTAGCTAGAATGCCTTGTTTGGCAAGTCCCTTTTCTTTAATTGCTGATATTTCCTTTTGAGCATGTGCTTTCAATTTCGACGTCAGTATATCTTGCTTACTTTGGCCTCTTTCCTTGTAAGAAAGCACCCTAGTTGTGACCTTGTCAGTATCTTTACTCATTGTTCTGTCTTTTCTGTCAGTGCTAGTATCTGTTTCATTTGTATTTTGAAAATCCCTTCTCATATAACCAGGTGATGGACTTGTCATGTCCTGCACTTTGTAGCCTTGTTGTTCTTGCTCTTTTACAGGCTCTGTTATGGATAGCTTTTCAGCTGTATCATATTTAATTGGAGTCTGTGGGTTTTCTGATTTAGCCAAAACAAATGTATTATCTCGTAACCTTCTTGCTTGCTCATTATCTCTTACGGCAAGAATATCATTAATACTGAATCTGTCTTCTTGTTTAGTTGGTAAACTTGTATTATTTTGATGTGAGGTGTCAATGTTTGGGACGACTGAAACTTTATCCTGCGAAGCAGAATGTGGTGCACCATTGTTGGCAGAAAACTCATTTTGAACTTTGTAAAGTGTACTTGATGTATCGTAGAATGGATAACTCTTGGCACCAGATTGTTCAATCATCTCTGATTGTTTGTGTGTCCATTCACTTTGCTTGTGTCCATCTTCATTTGTTGATGACATGTGCCACTGTTTGTTAGTCTCATATCTGTATGGCTGATAAGAGTGCAATCCTTCATTCTTTTGACCTTTATAGTCTTTTAATGGTGCATGAACTCTTTGATCAAATGTACTTTGTGTCGCCATGGCATTAAAAGAAGAATTTTGCTCTAGTACTCCTTTAACAAAATCATTTTTGGAACTGAAGCTTTGTAAACCACCATAAAAATCTATTACAGGAGATGTTTTGTTCTGGAGACTGTTTTTTGGTATTCCGTAAGATTCATTAGACTTTGAAAATTTGTTTAAATGTATAGATTTTTCACCGCAAGATGTTTTCCTGGGTGATATTGTATCTTCCCTGACCTCTTTCTCTTCCTCCTTTGCAAGCCGACCAAGTTTAATATCTTCATTCACTTTTTGCATGTATGTTTCCTTTTGAACAGAATAGCTGTCATTGGCAAAATATTGCTTAGCGGTGGCCTTTCTCTGTTTGTCCATCTCAATCAGTGCTGCTATTTCTCCTCTAAATGGCCGTGATTCAGATCTACCTGTCTGTTTACAGTCTGTTTCCTTGACTGAACCAATCTGGTCCCAAGCCTCATTTTGTCTGTTTTCAGTAAATATTTTTCTTTCAAAATCCTTTCTTTGATCATTTTGATTTTCGTTATTACTCTGGGCGTATTGCTGAGATGTTTGAGCAGGCAGAGACTGTGTCAGTAGGTAAGCCTTTGGAAGCACATTTGCTATTTCTGGCCTAGCAGGAATAAAAGCACTGTTGATGTCTATTAATTGACCTTCTGAAGTTTTTTCTTGTGCTGAAAGATTGCATGTTGAGAGCTCTGTGTTAGCCAGCAGATCTGTGCTGGGAGAGTGACTCTCTGAACTTCCACGGAACGATTTGTAATTAGTGACTCTGTCCTGAATTTGAGGTAAAGTTAATGTCAAATTATCATAAGATTCAAAGCCATCTGTATAATCTTTAGGGGTGATAGGCGCTACACTGGGCTCTCGAGTTCTGACACATGCAGCTTGTGCATCTGTTCCAATCAAATTCTCCTGAACAGTTTCTTGGGATACAAAAATATCTGAAAATCTTGATTCTCGGCCCTCCAGCTTTGAGGTCTGCTTATTTTGATCGGTTATTTCTATCCCTTTAAATCTTGTGGGACTGTACGTACTCTTGACTCTTTTTCGATTGTCTTTGAGGTTGAACAGCAGACTTGAAGCTTTAGATTTGTAGCTATCACGCAGATGTTTGACATCAGTCTGAAGTTTAGGGTCAGTTTCACCCTGGGAAGAATAATCAGAAACAGAAGGAGTGTGTGCAAACTGCAGGATCTCAGACGTCTCGGTTTCTTGTCTTGTGTGAATAACCGGTGTGAGGAGCTGGGTGATGTTGAATGGCGTCACGCTGCTAGGCAAGTTGCTCTCGACCACTAACTCATGTGTAAATTTGTTATTGCTAAATAAATTTGAATCCGGCCTGCATGTTCTCTGATTAGTTGGCGAGACTGTGGAGGGCCGATTGCCTGGAAGTTTGTTTCTTACAAAGTTATTGTTTTTCTTCCAAGGTGGATAGTTGGAAGTCATCTCAGATTCGCACCTCTTCTCAATCGCGGAGGCTTTCTGGACAACCGTGGACCTGGAGCGCTGGCTAGCCACAACGTCATGAATTTGTCTCTGATTGAAGCGCCTACTTTCACACGGAGAGTTTGGAATCCTGTGGTTGTCTTTCAGCTCTTTGTAAATGGGAGAATCATACCATCGTGGGAATTCATTAGCTGACATAAACCCTGACACATTTGCACTTTGAAAAGAGAACTTGTTGTACTCTTCCCAAAGCTGGAAGGGACTGAATTCACTATGGAAGAAACTGTTTGTAGAGTTCAGTGCCTTGAACTTACTTTTCGAAGATTTCATCTGGACTGTTGTGTCCAGCTGTGCCACTGTGTCAGCCACGTCGGATGTGTGAAAATGGTTTCTGTAAGACTGAAATGGCCCTGACTTAAAATTCTGCTGGTATCCTGAAGAGAACTCAAAGAGTTCCCTCTGGATGCTTAGCATAGCTGATTTGTCCCATGATTCACTTCCAAAGTCTCTATATCTATCCCTTGCCAGAATAGCGTCACAAGTCCCACTGTCTTGGTAACACTCCCCTGAACTAAAGGCTTTGATTAGAGATGACACTCTGGATGTGCTCCTGCTCTGCTGCCACGTCACCTCCTTGGAGCCATTGTTCATATAAGACAAGCTTCCCTCTCTGAAAGCCTGTTCCTGATGGGTTACATCCACATAGGAATGCTGGAATGTTGAGGCCATCTCAGGTTGTACTTCTGCCTCACCATATTGTTGAACGCTGTATGAAAATGCCTCATGGGAGATTGTATTTTGCTGGGTTTCCTCTGCAAACGCCTTATGTCGCTCAGTAGGAGACGAGGAGAATTCTGAGTCATTGTAAATGGCCTCCTCTCCAATGCAAAGGCTCCTGAAGGCACGATCGGTGAGGTTGCTCACCTCCCTGTCTGTGTCGTCCATAAAGCTGGAAGTGTCACTGAGGCCATCAGAGTATTTGCGGTGGCCCTGCATGCTTGCCCGCTGACCTGTGTGGCGCTTTTCCAGGGAGCCCATTTCAAGCGCTCGCTCTCATGGACAGGGCACAGTTGTCCCTGTCAGTCTTGAGATGGCTGACGCAGGGTGTCTTGCATTTAAGTAGTTCACCTTCTAAGAGGTGATCAAAATGCCTTCCTTTCCTGTAAAAGTACCAGAGATGTCATAAACTTGTAGTTCACTGACGTTTTTGACAGAGACTTGAAAAATCACACTGCTGTTGGTGAGTGATTCAGATGTCTAGTAATTCAGATTTTATCATGAAGTGTGACATCCAAACTGTCTTTGACCTTTAAATCGGATCATTTGTGAATTGAGCTGCACCTCTGCCTTGCATACTGCATATTTCACGTGAAGTATATTTAGAGAAGGAAACTGCTTCCCATTCTTACACAGGATTCCATATTAACCTTCTCTGACACTGGCTTGCAAGCTAAAATGGGTTCCACTGGAACACTCTGCACATGGACTTCAACGTTAGTACTGGCAGAGTTATATATTTGGTTCACTCATTACATCAAATATTAGATCATTAAAATGTTAGTATGTTTATAAGCAGGTAGAATTGTTCATCTTACGCATTTTAATGTCACATATTACAAAAGGCATGTTTAGCACTGTGAATATAATTAAATATGGTTTCTTTTAATATTTTGCCTTTTATGCAGAGCAGTATTCAGCATGACAAAAGTAATAGCAATTATTTCTAGATTCTTTGCTAATTACTGGGAAATAGCTATAAATAATTCCCCCACAGCAGTGTGGTTACAAATTTAAACACGTGAGTAAAAAAAAATTCCCCTGGTCGTTTGAAACATGCAAGACATTTCACTGAGAATACAATGTCTTTTCTTGGTTTTGATCTAGTATATGTGTATATATTGTTCATTTATTTTATTTACTGAAGTAAACTACAAGGGCTGATTTGTCTAATTCACATAACTCTTTTATTCTTGTCCCTGCCTGTCCTGTCTTCACAAAGCAGTTAAAATTACTGATGCTACATTCATACAAGGCTTGTAATCACCACAGACACATCCTCTTAATATTCAGAATATTACTAAAAAAAAACTTAAACATTTACATTTATTTATATTTTTTATTTTACATTTGATTACATCCTTGCTTAGTAGTATGAAAACATAATAATAAATAGGTAGGGTTACAATAAATGTACATTTTATTAAAACTAGAACAAAATGTAACAACAAAACAATTGCATTAGAAATATACTTTGCATCATAAATCAATTGAATCTAATTTGTGTAAGATGAAAATTTATTTTGGCGCTTTAAAAAATTTATTTTTAATTACATGTATAGTACTCTTATCAACATATAATAACATAATTCATTCAAATTCAAAGTTGTTCAATTACATATTTCTATAAACTAGGCTATAAGATAAAAATATTTGAAGCAGAATTTAACACCTAGCATAAACTATATTCACATAACAATCTAAACACAATTTCACAATTTGCTTTTTTTCTTACCTTTTGCTCTTATATCTCATGTTTTAGTGGAGTATTTTTTTCATGCTTACGAAAGAAGTTATTCCTTATCCGTTGCATATGTGCAGCAAAAACAAAATCTCTTCAACAATGCTTTGGCTGGGCTCTCCTTAAAATTGATCATACAAAAAGGCCACTTTGTACAAGGGCCCCTGCAGGGCTAAAGCAACGATGGTTCAGAAGCAGAAACACGCTGAAATAGCAGTAGCATCAGGCAGAGACGATCGAGCTGGAAACATGGGGTAATGGCTAGAGACAGCACACGTATTGGAATAACCATGTGGTGTCAAGTGTCGAGTAGATGAAAAAAACCCAAGCATGTAATAATTGTGCGGTGCCAGGCCTTAATAATCAAAATTACATTGAAGCACCACTGAAGTTTACAATGCCAGTAGAAAAAAAACCCTGCTGTTTATGGCATAACATGCATCCACTTGTGGAGTTGTTGTGGTGGATAGCATGTATCTAACCAGATGAACATGTGCCCATGGTGTAAAAATAGCTTCTTGCTTCACTAACAAGTGTCACTCACTTCTTTTGGCTGAACTGTGCCTTAGACTCGTCAACAGATGATATCTGATCCCTCTTTGGGATTTTAAGAGTTAAATCCCATTTTTTACCCCAATTTTTAATTGTACTTAATATAAAACAAGTACAGTGTCAATCAGCCCAGTAACTGTCAGTTATTAAAATCTAAGAAAACTGGACAGTCTCTGTTGCCAGTTAACGTAATAAAATGGGGTAATAGAAGGGTCACAATAGGAGGGGTATTTTTTGAGCTGGCTCCTCCTCCTCCTCTCAGTCAATCAATTTTCAAATGTCCCCCTGATGTCAACCTGTCTCACGCCAGTCTTAACTCTGCAGCCATGCACTGCTATAATAGGACATGGGTGCAGTGAGCTCTTTCCCAGGAGTCTTGGCTGCAGCGGAGGGCCTGGTGTGTAAAGGTGATGGACACTCACATATGGAGGGGCAGGGCCGCCATCGCTCTTCTTTAGAGCTCTGTTGCTAAGCTCTCGCCAGAGCTGTTGCACCCTTACTCACTACTTCCTCACAGCTGTAGTTTACAGCACTGCCTGATACCAAGTAATTCATTATCCTCACCTGAACAAAACAACATGAGCCTAGCAGCTGAGAACAAGAGAGATGGCTACAACGTTAGTATGCACAAAGCCAACATTTTTTTTTACTATTTAGATTTTTATATAGATATTTTGTTTTACATATTTCAGAGTAAATATCACTATCATGTGTAGACAAGATTTAAGGGGGCTCAGAGGGGTATTGCACTTTTGTAAAAAGAGTGTTATATTACATATGCATGTCTGCTCTTGAACCCCACAAAAGGGTAGAGTGGTATCTTCCAAGCACTGGTCATTCCCTCTGTGAATCACCCCTCATGACATTTATGGGATCATATTGCAGTTACAGCATTTCTGCTTGTCAAAAATTTCTAAATGCTTTATCATATAACATCAGACAACACTGCTCCTTTAATGCACTCTTAGTTTATTGTTGAACAGTAAAATGTTGATGTCAATATATTAAGACTCCTGCCTGCACACTCTAAAAAAAAAAAAAAAAAAAGAGTGTGCAGGCGAAAAATAAATCTACCAATAATAAATTTAATCAACATACAATGTATATTTTAGATAGGCCTGCCCATACTTCCTTTGACGCTAAATTCATTTCGCGAGCAAAGTTAGTCTGGCCAAGCTGCCGTTTTAGAGCATTTCTGTTCCCAAAAAAGTGGGGACCAATGAGAAACGAGCTCCCGCGGGTGTAACACAATGACGCAGTAGTTCTGTGACCATACCGGCTTACAAACATGGCGTGTACAGAGCAGCAACAATCGTTCGACTTTGCTGTTGCAGCTGTTTTGAGACATTTTCATGACAGCTTTTCTTTGCTTACTTTAATTACTTCTGCTCCATTTTCAAATACATTTTCCTACTGCTTTAATGAAGGTTACGGTGGCTTCAAGTTCCGTACCAGAAGGCAGGTAGTAAGGTAGCTTGGCCCGACTAAGCTCCTAAGAGCTTTAAAGTCACAGAAGCCAGGATATATTTTAGATTAATGCGCAGGACAAACAGCTATTGCAAACAGGAACATCAACCAATGACATTAGATTGAGGTTGAGGCTATCTTTTTATCTAACCAATGGGAAGCCAGATAGGGAGAATACGGTTATCATTTTGTCATATGAAGTCAACATAATAAAAAAAAAATTAATTGTGATGGAGATGTTGTATCTTAATTGAAATGACAGTAGTTTTCATAAAGTTATAAAGTCTGTGTGTATCAAAGGCAAATAATTAACACAGTCAATAAGCACAGTCACTGAAAGTACTTAGGCTATCAAGCATTAGAACAACGTCACTGCTCCCAGGCTCATTTACAAAATGCCGCTGAGAGAAAACAATGCATGGCTCTTCTTATGGCGCCTGTAATGTTCTCGGATATTGATTGTATCAAGGATATTAGCTAGTCTGTGACTTAATCAGCCACCACCCCCATCTGAATAAAGCTTGAGCTAAATGACTCCCTCCTGAGGGTCCTGCTCTGTCTCTTTTTATTAAAACCCCACAGTCATTTGAATGAACATGTCAATAGATCTTCCCTTGCATGTTTTTACAAGAAAGAAAAAAAACTAAATTCTGATGAATTCTGAGTGACAGATATCTTTAAAATGTTGCACTTTTTTTTATTTTAACTCAAGTCTTATGGGCTTTTTTAAAATGCTGATGCACTGGACCTACTACAGTATTTCAGTAGTACACAGCTAGCTAATAAGCCTTGCTTCAAACTATGATTGCTGACATCCAAAAATCATGATACAAGAGTTTTTTTATTCCCAGAAATTTACATCACGCTTTACCGATACTGGGGAACAGCAACAGGCTATAATATGTAAATAATCCAGGTCATTAAACAGTCCCATTTCCACACTGGGTCTTTTTTAGAGTGCCACAATGCTGGTCCTCTGCATATCTAGTGGTATAATTATAAAACCAATTAACTGAGAATAATTTGCCCTAATGGCAGAGCCAATAAACAAACAAACTGAGCGAGTGATTTAATGGAAGGGTGTCTTTGTGTTGCTTTGTTGCCTTGCGAGTGGCCCAAATGAGTTTAACAAGAGCTCCCTCGAGATGCTACATATACCAGAGATATGAGAGAACATCTCCTTTTGATTTCCCCTGGTCCTTGACTCCCATTTAAAACTTTAAGAGGTATCTGTGGAGGTCGGTCAAGCACTGTACTGTACCCAGCACTGACCAAACCCCAGATGTCCATAGTAGAGGCCAGACTACGAGGCTCCTGTATTAGCTAAGATGCTGTTGATGTGATGTGTGTGTTATTGTGCCGTCTCTCCCGCTGACTCGTGTATTACATTAACAAGCCACTTACTGATTGACTGAGAGCTTCTCTCCATGAGCCCTTTTAATCTACTCTGATATGAAATGCATGATTTCGCTGCAGGAGTCAGGTCTGCGGGTGGGCAATGTCTTAAAACTGTAATTGAATAAGTGAAAGAATCACTGTCTCTTACGTTATCTAAGGGCAACATGAAATAAGCGATAGTTGATTTCATGTGGGAGGATCTGGCATCTTCTGTGTTGTAGCCACATGGAGTCAGTGTAGAGTCCTGATAGCTGGAATGAATGTGGTATGTCATTATTTCGAAATAAATTGAGTTTCTCTTGCATTTTGCTGGCATGATTAACTGGTTAATTAGAAAAGAAAAAAAGTTGTTGTGCAAAAAAACCTGATAAATGAGCTTGAAAAAATTGTCAATTTTACTAAAAAAGTCGTGTCACTATTGTTTTTTATATTGTCTAACGCTTTTAGGAAGAGCCTTAAATCATACTGCTATTTCAGCAGCATACAGTATGTACAGCAAGTTTATGCATGCATTTTCAATACAGTATTGCACAATGCAGAGTGCCTGGATTGAATTTATATTTTCAATATGGTAAAGAAACCAGCTGTGATTTTTAAAGTTTTTTTTTAAATCGTTATTTAAGTAACAGTCAATATACTTCTTTTCAGGATGATAACTAGATGCTAATTCCATTTCACATGTTTATGCAAAAGAAAAACAACAATATAGAAAATTGCATATACATACTATATATAACAGAATTCCTAGTCATTTAGACTGCTGAGACGCTGATCACTTAGCTTGTACTTTGAAAAATGCTTTGAAAAATGGGAAACATCTGATTTATGAAAGTGACTGATTTAATATCAAAGTTTACTGATAGCTGCCATTTTCAGGCTTATGTTTGACATGGTTCGTGTATTTTTGTAATTCACAACAGACTTTGTCTCCATTACAACATGCTATATATGCTTTAAATTCTTCCATGATTCAGTCAAAATAATGGAAAGATTTTTTTTCGAAACAATGCAGAGTTAAAGACAAAAGTATTGCACTGGCAGGACACGTGTTAAGCTGTAGTCCTATACTCTGTTGCTATATATAAGCACATTGTGTAATTCAATTCCTCTTGGCAGGAGTTGTCAGTAGGAGAAACCACTAGCTCAGCACATTACCCTACCCAATAAACCATTATGCTTCAAACCACGATATGGGTGGACAAGAACTGTGCACTGAAGACAGAGAACTACATAACGACTCCAGACAGAGGCCATATTTTTAGGATTCAAAGTAAGGATCATTCACCCAAAAGTTTAAAGATTGTCATCATTTACTTATCCTCATGTCTTTTTAAACCAACATGACTTTTTGTCTTTCATAGAATGCAAATAATGGATTTCTTTAACGCATTTGGTCAGTTTGCTACTCAAAGCATTTATATATTTTGTAGAAAAAAGGTACAGTATAGTAGAGTTTGTAGAGTTTTTTTAAAGCTTAAAAGCCTCAGTCACGATCACTGTAATTATATGGAAGAAATAAACTACACTACGCAACATTAAAAGTTTACCAGAAGTCATATGAGTTTGGATCAACATTTATTTTCATTTTCATGTAAACAATTTCTTTACACTTATTCTATACACATTATCTAACTTATGGATGCAAATGCTACTAAAACCTGGCCACGACTCCTATACTTTTAATATGCTGTAGGTCCAGCTGAAAATTTGTTCTGCTTCCAAAGGTTCTCTCAGGAAATGACATTTCCTACGTACTTTAAACAGGGGGAGTGATTACAGGATAGAGAAAGAGAAAAAGAAAAAGAGAGAGGGTGAAAAAAGAAAGACTGGGAAAGAGGGGTGTTTCTAACTGGGAACAGAGCACGCACTGTTTCAGATTACACACACACACACACTGAGAGGGGGAAAGAGAAAGAAAAGGAGAGAAAATCCCAAGGACTCCTTTCTTTTCTTGACGTTTAGTTGGGTTTATGGAGCCTACGGGTCTGCAAAATGAAGCTCTCCACTGTTGCGATAGTTCTCCTGACTAGAGCTTTTATTGGAGGTAAGACTGTCTGTTTATGTTGGCCTTTTAATACGCGATGACGAAACAACTTGCAAAATAGCTTTCAGGGGTATGTGATCAGTGAGATGATTTTTCAGACAACAGCTTCACATTTGTTACACATGCAACTGCAGCAGTTTTGTTTACTTTAATTTTTTAAGCATGCAAAATAGTTTTATTGCATGCTTAAAAAATTAAAGTAAACAAAACTCAGCCACTTTTGTTCACTGACCTCCTTTTACATTAAATATATGTTTTTTTCTTTTGTGCAAAAACGTATTGCAAAATGTTGCATTGTTCTGAGCAGTGTCAGCAACTAGACATTTTCAGGTCAGGGTTTTATTCAGCATTATTATCAATAAGATTATTGTGAGACTTTTTATGTTCAAATCTGTCTTGTGATGTGGTTTTTGCATTGAAAACAGACCCCCGGTTGACCCCTGAGGGACTCAAGTAATTTGAACACAACATAAACACGACAAAGGCTTTTAACAGCTGGATACAATCATGTTGTCGTGTTCCCTGCTCTATCCTCTAGTTCAAGAAGGCAGACAAATGTTTTCCACCTGTAGTTTCTGTTTAGCACGGCATAATATGCCCAGATACATTCAGATATTTTACACCATTTAGGGGTCATAGACTTGAGCCAGAATAGGAAATATCACTGATTTAACTGAAATACTATAACGTTTTAAAATATAATGTTATATTTAACATTCTTTATACTGTACATACATACACAAAGAGTTAATTTGCAAAAACAGATAAGTTTTGAAATTGAAATTGTCATTGTGCATCAAACAAATCAATCAAACTGCAGTTTATGTTGTTGTTTTGATTAGGTTAAATAATGACAAAAATACAGCTAATAAATTACAATAAAAATATGATAACATAATAAAAAACAAGATTTTGGAAAATGTTAAAAAAAGTTATCGGTTTCGGTAGATAAACTCTCTCTCTCTCTACACACGCACACATAGAGAGAGAGAGAGAAAACAAGGAAGCCTATGGTATTAAATCTTAAAATCATGACAGATCCCTATAATAGTTTATACATTCTGAACTTCAACAAATGATTAATTACAGTTATTATTGTATGCATTTATCTTTTTGAGGTATAAAAGGTTCTACTGTATATACAGGAAAACATTTTTCATATATTTAAAAATTTGGAAAAATAATTTAGGAATTTTAGGTCTCCTTGGTTTTCTTTTTATGATCAAAATCTATTTTATTCTCTTTTTTCTAACACATTTAAACCATGATTAAACAGATATTACATCAGCAGCAACAATACAGAGAAAGTCTAAACATGTTTTTATTCTTTTTACTCCATGTATTTCCCAGAGCTGAGTATAGCTCTAAATGTGACCGTCACCCCTGGGCCAGTCAGCATGTGTACGGAGGGAGACAACATCACTTTATCCTGCTTAGTGTCTCAGAGAAAGAGAAGCAGCAGTGCCCTGGTGCTACGCTGGTTCTACTTCCCCACCCCTGAAGACGAGCACCTCGTGGTTAGGATGGGCATGAAGAAGAGCAAATATTATGGCAATTACAGCAAACGCTTTCCCCAGAGCAAATTCCACTTTTGGGAAGAAATAGACAGTCAGATCTACCGTTTGCTGATTCTGAATGTGTCCCTGGAGGAAGGAGGCAACTACACCTGTAAAGTGCAGGAAATACGTAAACACAGAAACAAGTGGAGAGCCTCATCGAATGGAACAGGGAGCATGCAATTACGAGGTAACTTGAGGATTTTCAAAGCATCATTACATGATGTACACGACACTGTACTCAGCCTTCTTCTTAAGGCTAAATGAAACACAGTTTTTTTATTACGCTACATGAAACCATTCGCCTTTTTTCAGTTGATCCTCTCATTTCAATGTTGCTTTTAGCTTTAGCATGTTAGCCACTTATACTACAAAATGGCAATGAATAGAGCAGATATATGCAAAATGCAAATGACCAAATGCACAATGTAAAAGCTTTTTAAGCAGGTTAAAGGATTAGTTTACCCAGAAATGAAAAATCTTCTTATTTACTCCCCCCTCATGTTGTTTCAAACTCATAAGACCTTATTTATATATAAAAGACCTAAATTAAGACATGTTTGATGATATCAGAGAGCCATCTGTACCACCATAGACAGCAATACAACTGAAATGATCCCAAAACACCAGTAAAACAGTCCATGTGACATCAGTGGCTCAACTTAAGTTTTGCAACGCTAAGAGAAAAAATTTTTGCGCAATAAAAACAAAAATAACATCATTTAACACTACTATTCTTCTCCCGTGACTTACTCTCTAAAATGGTGTGTGGAACGTATCACAATGTAAGCGTACCTTCCACTAGACGTAAATAACCACAGATTACGTACGTGTGTGTTTTCTCCTGGATGTAAACAAGGTTGATTACGTCAAAAAAGTATTCTTGTAGCGAAGTTGATCCACTGATGTTGCATGTTTTACTGGTGTTTTACTACGTTTCTGGATCTGGGATCATTTCAGTTGTATTTGCTGTCTATGTAGGGTTGGATGGCTCTCTGATGTCATCAGAAATATCTTAATTTGTGTTCCGAAAGATGAACGAAGGTTTTATGTGTTTGGAATGACATGAGGGTGAGTAATTAATGGCAGAATTTTCTTTTATGGGTGAACTAACCCTTTAATAATCTGGAATTTAAAACAAATGTTCAGTTCAGGAACTAGTCACTAGCGGCAGTTAACACTGTGGTTGACTTGGATGTGGTGGAAGAATGATGTCTTGCCACGGTCAGGGCTAACCACACAACAGCTGTTTCCTCCAGTTCACTAATCCTTCAGTTCATCCAACAGAGGGTCAATTCCAATTCCACAATTGGTGACAACATTTATTGTTAGCTATTTGTAAGCCTCTTTTAGAGAGGGGATGGTCTGTCTTTTCAGAGCATCACAAAAGAGCGATTATCAGATTCACATAGTGACATTACTCCACGTCAACAGTTCAAAGCCCAAATCCAAATAAGTTTTCGAATGGTCCATAAAATTTTAAATAATCAACTTGAAAATGAGGCGTAAATGTTCCCATTTCTCATGTTGTAGCCTTTTCTTACATGCTAGCTTCAGTGTGTTTATAAGTCTCAGGGTTCCACCTTCCACATATACACATCATTTCCACTATAAATGTGTTCTGGGCCAACACAAACAGATCGTGAGGCTGTTAACGAGAGCAACCTGGACATGCTGTGGGGACAGAGAGAGTGAAGACTTGGCAAGGATGCAACTGAAAACATTTACTCTGGCTGCATTATGAGTTTTCCTATGGTGTTCAGACAGCAAGAGGTCCCCAAAGCCTCAGCGTCCATTGGATTAATCATCTGCCTGACAAACTGCAATTACCTTATGCTAGCAACAATAAAAAGAACAACTGCAGCGACCGACTTTTGTTCACTCAAAAATAAACATTCTGTCATCATTTACATTTACTCTGCTATGACTTTCTTGCGTCTGTAGAACACAAATGAGATTCAGAGTATAGCTTTCAATCATTTAAAAATATCTTTGTGTGATTAATAGACTAAAATGTTAGTTATTCATTGAAAGTCTTCACCTTCAAGAGTTACTAAAACTAGATCAGTCCATGAATTAGTCGGATTTCGTGAACTGGATCGTTTTGAATAGATACTGTACGTTTTCACTCTAAAACGTGCCAGTGACAACTAGGGCAGATGTAACGATTTTCAGTGAATAATAAATTACATTTCAATCTGTTCTTCACACAAAGCTATTAAAGGCTTCAGAAGGCTTGGAATACAGTGCACAAGTCAAATTTCGTCTTTTATGTTCCACTGAAGAAAGATAGTCATATGGGTTTGGAACAACATGATGGTGAGTGAATGATGACACACTTTTCATTTTTGGATGAGCTATTTCTTTAAAGTAGCTCTTTTTAATTTATGGCGTCCAAAATGCGAATTTATTTGGCTATGCTACATCATTGGCCATGACAAGTCATTGTGTCTTAAAGAATTTTTTGTCTAGCTAACATTTTAGAAGCTAAATCCAAAAATAAAAGAAACAAAAGAAATAAGTATTTGAAATTTCTATATATTTAATAAGATTTTGTTTAGAGAGATAAATGCAGTAAAAATACTTTAAAACCATTCAATAATATGCACAACTGATGATTTACTTGAAGAAAAAACATCCGCATATATCTCATAGATATAAAGATGTGGTTTTGAAGGAATTAAAGCAACAGAATTTTATTGTAGAAGCTAGACAACCACAGATACCCCAATTAACCAAATCTGAGACACAAAAATAGATTAAACCAAGTGAGAGAGTAAAGAAACAAGACGCAATAAGGAAGGAAATGAAGTTTGTACGGTTGACTTAAACCAGGGAACTTGTCTTGTGAAAGATACAACAAAACAATGTCAACCCGCTGAAATACCCCATAAACATAGACAAAAGTAGGACCACAGAGCGGGGTTAACCACTTCAACCAACTCAACAGCCACAGGGTCGGCCAGAAAATGACTTAATGCTTTCCCAAAACAAAAGCAGCACTCAAACATATGCTGTTCCCCACCCATTCGACTACACTTTGAATGTAGTGTGCGCATTGTTATTGCACAATGTGTCTGCAGATCTGAAAATGCGCTGAACCCTTCAGTTTAGCAGAGGTTTAATAGAATGGCTTTGACTTGAAAGAAAATGCAAATCAGATGTGTACCTGTATACCTGCTGTGGATAGAGTCACAGCCGTGCTGGTCGTTATTCCAAGCAGTCGGTGCTAATGTAGTGCATGTGAGGGGAGACGCACAACAGGATCTGTTAGGGTCCAGAATACAGAGAGAATAGTGCTTTAAATGTACTTATTATGTACTTATGTAAAATTATTATTATTTGTGTTTCATCATAAAATCAAGTAAATTTATTCAACTAATCTGACATTTTAACTAAATATCATACAGTAAGCTTTGAAAGTAGTTTTGTCCAGCAGTGCCCCTTAACATCTGTAAGCAATTTTCCCTGACCTGACCTGTTTTAGTACGAAATTAAAGAAAGAATGAGAAAATATGATTTTCCAATGTAAACAAGTCTTAGCAATAATTAATAGTACACTAAGATATTTAAAAACTGATGGAATGCATGTTGTATGTATTAATAGCTGTTTATTAGCTTTCTTTGTTAGATTTATTTAAAACCACATTTCGCAAAGGTTAAAGGTTAAATATTTTTAGAGGACTTTAAATTCCTTTTAAACTAAATGTCCTTTCCTGTTCATATTGAAGCCTAATCATGATTGCAGTTCTCATAAAATGTTAGTTTCTTCCTTTAACAAAATACATGTTTTTTTTTATTTTACTTTTTACACACTTATATCTGTCTTCATGTTTTCAGTACATCATATACCAAGCACAGGAAAAGCTGATGTCATATGGCGCATGTTTGAAGGTATGTTTTTACCTCATTATTTTAATAAAATAAATACATGTTGTTTACTGCAGTCGTTAGTATGGTCTCTATCACTGATAAAGTGGATAGGCTCACAGCTTTGGCTAGCGTGTTACATCTCCTCCCTTCTGGTGGAACAAGACCAAACCAAATTCAACCAAGTGTAAACCAAGTGTGCTCGCAGTGTATGCTTTATTTTTGTGGTCAGCTCTGACCAAGCTTATATTGGAATAAGTATTCTTCTTTAGTATATGACGCTTGACAACATTTCCACTTGATTATTACAAAATCCACTACATTTTATATACAATAAAAAAAGATATTACTGTGTGTAAATTACAGTTTTAATTCCATTTTTTTAAACTAAAAAAGGTATTAGTAATGTACCTTTGTTCAAGAGACTCTTCATTGCTTGCTTGCAAGGTCAGGGCTTAGAATGTATATTTACAGCACATTGTTTTGCTGTGATCTTTCTCAGACTTGTATTTGTATGCTGTGCTCATCTGCTCTATCGGTCTGGTCTGTATGCTTGTCTTTGTCATGACTATCACATGTCAGCACCTGCAGCACAAACGAAGACTACGAGGTGATGAGCTTTTTAACTTGCATTTAGCATTTCAAAATATATTTAAAAAATTGATTCAGTTTTCCTTATTAACATACAATTATTTATTTATGTTGTTATGCTTGTTCAATTGTATCTCTATCTAGCCAGTTATTACCTTGTGAAGTGTCCTGAAAACAGGTAAAACTATGCAGTATGATTTCATTTACTATTATAAGTAATTGAATGATTAATTCTTATAATAATATCCTTCTGTTTTATATATCCAGCTCAGGAGAGACAGTTACCAGTGTGTCCAGTGTGTCCAGCTCCTCTCCTGCAATGCACAGAAAAGAGAGACGACACAAACCTCAGCTCAGAGATATCACTGAGCCACTACCACCACCACAGATACCTGCTAAAGGTACATAACAGACTGAAACCCTTACGTTATAATACCAAATCAAAAATAACACATTAACACATTCGATATTTTAAGCACTTTTATCCTTTCTTCATATAGGTTAAGGTTAATTTATTATTGTACTACTGTCCACTATTAATTTGTGTTCATTTAAAATACATGAATTAATAAATGCTTTAAATTATTTAATTTTGCAAAAAGTATCATATATTTTGTATACATGTATATTTTCTTCTTTCTTTTCTTTTCTTTTTTCTAGCACCTGTACCAAGAAAGCCACGTAGGACCAAACTTTTAAAGGCACAACCAACAAAAATGGTAAAAATGCTAACTCTTATTGAACTCATTTTACATAAGAGCATTATTTTCATATAATTGAAAATCATATAAAATATTTTCCATACTAAAGCATTAAAAAGATTAAGTGATGCTGATAGGGTTTTATAATTGTCCTAAATATATATCTTGATAAATTACATGTTTTATAATCAGTTTTGTATGTGTAATCCTTTTATTCTCAATTTTATAATATTTGCATCTAACGACACACTTTCTTTAGTCTCTCAATTGAATTTTCACAGACTAGAAACATGCAAGAGGGAAATAATGTGGCTTTCTCATTGAGCTTTATGTTCGCCACAGTTATTGCTATACCAACCTCCATTTATGGGTGTTATAATTTTATTTACTATTATTGCTTTCCAAAGCGTGATTATTTATTTAACATGCTTGATTCATATTAGATTAGTTTCCAGGGAAATCATCACCAAAATGCAGAAAAGCAGCAAAAAAAATAAAAATGTTTTACAGTCCAGCATTGCATTGTGAATTCGGGTTGTAATATGGTTGGTCAATGATAAACTTCACATACACTCTACTAACAGAGGGCAGACTTCTTTAAATAAGTGTGATTGCCAGGGGATCTGACAACTTTTACATGTCTAACCTACTGCTCTCTGTCCACTTGATTTGTTTGCATTCCTTACTTCCTTCCATAAGTACTTCCTTTAACCATCTGAAATATATGTTTATCAGATGAAGTGGTTGTTCCGACATACTTGAGACTCCTGGTTAGAACCGTCTATGGACAATCCTAAAATTATAACTATAATTTTATGTTGTTTGACCCCGCATTCCCCAGAGAAACTCCTCTTTCAGACCTCTGACCACATACTGTAGTCTTCATATATCTGAAACGCCCTGTTCTCTTCTCTTCCTCAAGCCAAGGGTGGTAGACGACAGTCTGACATACGCAGAGCTGGAGCTGGTGAAACCGAAGCCTGAGCTGAAAACAGACTTGACTGGATGTGCACAACTTGAGCCTAATACTAATACACAATGCACGGGGACTGTATATGCCCAAATACTCTTTGTGGAGAAGCAAGTGTAAATATGTACAGTATAGAGTTTCATACCAAAATTATTTATGAGATTAAAATATTTTTAACTACATACTGATGTTCTGTTATGTCACGTGTACTAGTATTACTAGTATAAAATCTGTCATACAACAGCAGAATTTTTATATATATATATATATATGTGGGCACATTTATGTACCTATGAATTTGAGACCTTCTTTTCTTTATTGATTGTATTATGCATTTAACTCTAAACATGCATCATTTGATTATGCATTTTTGTAAGGTATGTAACGATTTTATTTTTTGCCATGTTGTATAAAATAAAGATCACTCCTCTAAAAGCAGAGGATGACACAGTATGAGCAGAAGGGCACACTTATTTAATGTCTTGTTTATTGAAGCAAATCAAAGAACATGTACCCCAATTCTGTAACTAGAATAAGACCTAAGATCAAGACATACATTGGTCGTTTAGTTTACTTTCCGTAACTAAAAATACAAATATTAGCCAGAGGGTATTATGGTGGGTATATGATGTATGTTAGATATTTGTCTATATACTTTATACAATGCTTTTTTACTATTAAATTGTTATGTGCATAATATTTACATTTATAAGCAAAATACATTTATATTCAGGCATGTAATTAAATTTGGGTATTGTAATGTATTTTAGAATTGTTTATAATAATTTAATTCACTTCAAATAAATATTAGAAACATTAACATTTATATTATGATTTAGAAATTAAACATTATAGACAAGTCAGGTTCCTAAAGATAATACTCTAATGTAATCTGTAATATTTTCTAATTCATGGGCAATAATAATTTTTAACTTGGAATGTATTCATTGAATGTATTAATTATTAATAAATGGAACTATGCTATTGGTCAGTTCCAAACAGGCATATAAAATTGAACATATATTTAAAACCTGATATCTACACAATTAGGTTAAGACAAGATGAGTGCACAGCTATCGCAAGCACAAAGCTATTGATACAATGCACATTATGACATCTCAGTTCATCTTGTCCTCTCTTATTGTCCGTTCTTGAGTTTAGTCCCCCTCTCTTTCTCTATCCGTTTCTCCCACACGCAGCTAAGAGCCAGTGACTGTGATGAACCCTTTAATGGTTACATTTATTAAAATCACACTAATTGTAATCATGCTTAATAATTAGCTTTACAGTGTATTATAATTGGGTTAGGCTACAAGATGGTTCTGCCTAGGTGCTATAATTTATTTGATTTAATTATTCAGAGGAGCCCAAATGGTTTGACATTTAATATCATAAAACCACCGACGTATTAAAATTGAGATGGCTATTGTCTTTTGAGAAGGTCATTTGCTTCTCTTGGTGAGATATATGGTGATTATTTTCCAGTCTATTAAGCGCCTCTACTTAGCACAATTAGCAGCGTGCACAAAGGTTAAAGAGAGCGACTCTCCCCCTTCATTGTGGTCACAGCGCATATTAATGAGCAATGCAGCGTGAGGATGACAGAGGGGCCCAGGAAGGAGCGAAAGAGGAAGATACAGTTTCTGCTGTGTCCTTAGCCCTGGATCACTCTGAAACATTAGTGTCGAGCGTAAACGCAGCTATACTCTTATATCAAAGCATGCCTTTCTCGTCTCGTCTAAACTTACCATGACCTTCTGCTGTCCCTCTTTGTTTTTGCTCCACGGGAGTGTTTATATGCTGCAGCAGTGGAGCGCTTTCTGCCCCGGATCTTCTCAGAGAGAGGCCCCTGTGCTCTTTTGTATGGAGCTCCAGTATGTGCAGATGTTGCAAGTACAACACCCAGAACAAAGCGAGAATGTCAGCTGTACTCAGGGGACAGAAATTCACAAACACTGTGTGTACCACAAACTACACAGAGATGCGTATATATTAGGCCATCAAAAGCAGAGCGCATTCATCTGCTCTCAATTCTGTTGTTTTGAACAACACCCTTGACCAAATATAAAGAGGCAGCAGCAAAGAAAAAAACTCATTTTCCGCGCTGAGCTGCAACTTCAGCAAAAAATAAAGTCTGTGATTATTTACTCACGCTCATGTTGTTCCAAACCCATGTGCTGTTACTCTCGCAGAGGAACTCTGAAGATTTTTGACACTGCTCTCTTCTTTGCAAGCAGTTAATAGCGACCTAAGGGAGAGAGTAACGATACACGGTTCATTATTTTATGAAACAGTTAACAAAAAATGTTTATCGTCGTTTACTCACTTTTATTTTGAACACCAACTGTGTTTGTTTGCCCCTCTCTTCCTCGCATTCGGTTCATAGTGTCGTTGCTTTATAAAAAACGGCACTGTTTAAATGTCATTTTTGTGTATGCATTTTATATTGTTGTTCTTAAAAAAATAAAATAAAAAATAATAACGTTGGCTCTTGGCTGGCACACTGCACGCGGACTCACGTAACGTTACGCAACTGGCGTCATCTTGCGCTTCAATCGATCGCCCTTAAAAATGCAATTTCCTAGCTACATTTAATAATGTACGAGTAAAATTACATTTAATTTAAACTCGCATATTTAAATTCACCATATTAACGAAAAAAATACAAATAAAAACACTACATAGCCTACAATTGGAACTGGGGTTTTACTATTTGAACGATTGCTTTAAATGTAAATATAAAAATAATCTTACTGTAGTGAATACAGTGGACTTTATGAATTCTTTATTTTCCGCATTCTGCGAGCAAACACATTACACTGCTCTCCCTATGCACACCGGAGATATAACCTTATGGAACGGCTGATCTCAGATTCCCATCCCCGTTTTCTTTATGGCCCGACCCCCATCGCTGGATTATTCATGCTGCTTAATGACGGCTATTAGGAGAAGACAGTCTCCAAAGGTTGGAGGGGAGCAACAATTAGCCCTCTTCCCCAGAGAGGCAAGTGGAGCGTGGCCTGGTGGGAGCTCCCAGTAATCACAGCTCTTTCCCTGCTGTCTGCCTGCTTGAGAGAACCAGACTCAGTCATGTGCCAAAGAGCCCCCTAATACACAGCAAAGTTACACAACACATCTGGGCAGATGGACAGAGGAAGACCTCAAGCTTTTTTTCCTGGCGAGCCTGTTCAACAAGTCAACCCAGGAAGCCTGAATATGTCTTAATTTTATACAAAACTGTACATACAAAAATAAAATAAAAATGTGATTAATATTAATATTCAAGCAGCATGTACTATAAAAGGGTCCGGTGTACAATTTTTCATGTGTTGCTCTGCATGCAGTGACCCATATTCTTAAACTTAATGGACATCTGTGTTGATTCTATGGATTTTACTACCGCAGTAGCCCTGACAACTACCAAAAACATTACATCAACTGCTGGATGCTGCCAGGGGACCACATGTACAAAATGAACAATTCACAGAACGCTTATATTTGCTAGCATTTCTGTAGAATAAACACACTCCCTAATGATTCATTAAGGGTGTCAGAAAATACTGGCTATTATTAATCGGGCCGCACGCAAACAGAAGCGTCATTCAAGGTCATGACTAAATGATGCTATTCAAATCATGAGAATCATTAGTATTCCTGCATAGCATCTTTAACAGATGATGTTTCACATTTAAACTTTATGAGTTGGCAACATCTTTGAAATTAATCAGATTAAATATGCATTGGTGGGCTACATTTAGATACATTTTGCATTGTAAAGCTGATTATAAAATATACAACAGTTGCATTTGCCACAACAAAGCTAAGTTTGGTAATGTTGGAATGAGGTTTGGTATGATGTGGATTGAAGCCTGTTATTGAGGATAAGTAAAAACAGGCATGTACAGTATAAACATGTTTTCTCAACCAAGCAACATTTTTTGTTGTCCTTTACCACACTGCAAAGACAAAAATGATTCACAATTAAACTCATTCAAATTGTACATAATGATACTCAGATTTGACATTAAAAACCAAAATGTCTTTTTGCATCATTGTTGTTAACGAAACGTACATACATTTTACAGTGTACTTATATATTTTAAAAAATACCTGCATGTATTTACATCTGTAATGCATTTCTGTAATTAATTCATAATTACACTTGACCCATCCCCTACACCTTAAACCAACCCAATCCCACCAAACCTGTCCCTAACTGTACCCATATAATACAATATGAACACAATAATCACTTATTTATTTAATGCAAGTTCATAGTTAATATAAAGTGGAACCAAGAAATCAAGTCTTTTACATTGTTCGAAAAAATACTAGAAATAAATTATTTTCTTTTGTATTTTCTATTAATCAAAGAAAAAAAATTATCACAATTTCCACAAAAATATTAAGCAGCACAACTGTTTTCAACACTGATAAGAGTTATTCTGAGCACCAAATCAGCTTAAATCATTAAAATACAAAACAGTAATTAAAGTTAGTTTGAGCATGAGACGTCTTTCACATATACTTAAATGCTTAACAACCGCATATCTATAGGTAAAATTCAAATTAAGCAATAATAATTCTTTACACAGTCAAACCAGCAAATCACTGTTGATTCCTATGTGCCATCATTTACAGCAGTGGCATTTATTGCAGAATACTTCAGAAGTTCAGATCATGGAATGTGTGTAAATGCAGTTTTATAGTCCCACACCCTCTATGGTGGGAATCTGGGGCACATTGCCAATGGAAACTCTGACTCTAATTGGCTGAGGAGGTTGATTCAGCCCTTTAACAGTAGCGATTTCCCTGATGTTCCACACTGAGATAGCAGGACCACACAACAAGTAAGATATTTTATTTTGATTTAATTACAGATAGTTAAATTTAACTAATAAAATCATCTTGATATACAGTATAAACTGTATAAAAAAATCTTCCAGCATAAAACACAACTAGTGAGCAGAACCCTGCTGCTTTATGAAATACACCATTCAGTATGTCCACTGGTGTAGTTAAAAAACGTACAAAAATACGAAATGGCACACATGCGAATGGCTTTGAAACTCCAGCATACCGGTGTTTATAAAATAAACATTGCTTTGGCTTTCTGGGAGTCGAGTGAGAGAAAGAGAGCTACTATACAATAAAACCGATCCACCAAATTGGTCTACTTTATTTTTTTTTAAATGGCATCATCTTTCATTTCTTAAATAAGCAGTGTTGTGTTTCCGGCCCTGGCCAGCGAGCCTCACCCAGTCCAAGAAAGAATGCGTCATCCCTGTAATTCAACAGACCCAGAGTGGGTCTCCTGAAGTCAGCAGTCCTGCTGGAAGTGGTGAGAGCAAAGTGCAAACGTAGGCAGCACTTAAGCTGGACTCTCCACTGGCATGTGGCTGCATTCAGCTGCAGTTACAGCCGACTTTAACACTGACTGACGGATGATTGATTGATCCTAGCTCTCGCACGACCAGCTGTACACCCTGCCCCAGGCATCACCGACCAGCAGTGTGCCATGCGTTCTGAAATCACAAATTAAAATCATCTTCAGAAAAAAAAAAAAAAACACATTCATTCAGTGTCACACTCATCATGTGGCATGTTTTTTGTGGGTAAGTCAGAACAAGCTGCTGTGCTAATAGAGTCTCATGAATGTAGTCATGCACAGAAGACCAGTGGCAAAGGTCTTGAAAGATTTTCAAGAAATAAATTTAACTAAACTAAATTAACTGAAATTTAATTAAGCATATAGGAAAACTTGGAATGTATACTTTTGTTTCAGGTTCATCAAAAAAGAAGGGTGTATAGAACAAACATAGGTGAGTGAATGATTAATTAATTTTACAATTTCTTTGAACTAACTCTTTAGTCCTGAACTGAATCATTTAAAACATTAGAGGATCCATTTGAAACCAGCTTTCAGACCATATTTTGATCTGAGAGACCTTTCCTCAATACCTTGATATGCCCAGAGCCGTAATCGCAGGGTTATTTTTGCAGCGTCGTCGAGAGACATTCTGATTGCGATTTAACTCTCGACAGAGCACCAGGTGTCTTTCCCACTTCCACGAGCTGCTGTCTAAGAAAAGCAAAAAGCAAGAGTGAGATATGAGACAGAGATTATTTATGGTCAGCACGTTGCTAAATTGAGAGAAATACATCTAATATAAAGCCTTCACTGTTACAACGAGTTCCCCCAATTTAATTTAAACGTGTTGATACTTACACGCGCTGACGCTGTGCTGTAACCAATGTGTACCAAATTGGATTTGGTTATTATTGCTTTCTAAATTGCATGCCTACATCAGCAAAATTGCTCATCAGTGTTTACAGGCTGTATGTTTAATAACTTTGTCCCATAATTCCTCGCAGCTAGCCCTAATGCGTCGCACAAAACAGTAGATCATTATGAACTTTTCTTTGGATCGCTCAAAAACGAACCTCCGGCTGAGCGGCTGCACCATCACACTTAAGAACAGATGTAATCCGATTTATACAGCATTTTTGAAGCATGTCTAGTATTTGGTCTGGCTATTTAATTTCAAACATTACTTGTATATTAGAAAATAACGATTCTCGTGACGTCACAAAGCACATTGTTTTCCAATATTCCAGGAGCGAGTTCCTGTTATTTCATGCTGGCCATTAAGGAAGCTCGTGGGTTATAACGGTCCTATGACCGGAGGCGAGAATAAAAGCACATATTCACGCTCTTGTTCAATTCTGCACTTAAGGTGAAGTGTATTAGTGTTACCTGCTTCCTCAGGAGCTGATGACAAAACATGCCCTTGAGACACAGAGCACTCCTCGTGTCCAGGTAATTGTACTCTAGTATATTCAGTCTTCCATATCTGCAACAGAACCACACGGTTAATGAAAAAAAAGAAGAAAGAAAAAAAAAAAAAAAAATCGAATGCAATTGAAGCTATATTCATAAATCAAATCTGCCGGCCATTGATGTCGCAGGTCCAGGCTCCAATTGATGCCTAATTTAAGAAGCACTTTGATTTAATAACTGCTCTTACCTCATCTAAAGTGAGCACATGTAACTATTAATGCTTCTGTGGGACTTCTCAGCCAAGCCTGTGAGCCCCATTTCAATATCCCAGTTACCATATTTTAATATTTTGCAGCTATATTACCTGACTATTAAGCAGGAAACACTACAAGAAAGATTTATTGCTTAAACACAAAGGTGTAGTCTTTGGAGAAGACTTCTCATTTAAACTCTCTCATTATAAAGTTGGCTATGTGATCGCTACGCCTCATCATCTTTCAGTCAGAAGCCCGTTCTGAAGATCCGGCCATACCCGGACAATGCCGTCGGCGCTGCCGGTGATGATCACGTTGCGGGTGTCCCACTCATACTTCTGTGTGAAACAGCAGCACAGAATGTTTCCTTCAGGCCAGCGGGAAGTGTTTAAAGTGGCCAGCAGCTGCCCCTTCATGGTCCACAGGTACAGATGGGTCTCTGCGCATGTCACAATCTCACCCTGAGAGAGAAAGAATGACGATTAATGATGACCGTAACATGCAAAAGACACTATTTATTGACTTTTTTTAATGATTCATTAAACTGATCAGAAGTGACATGAGGATTTTTAAGTTGTTATAAAAATAAATTATTTCAAAATAAATGCTGTTCTTTTGTACTTTTGGTTAATTTAAAGAGACTTTAAAAATACACCATGATTCCCATGAAAATATTAATCTGCACAACTTTTTCCAACTGTGATGGGAAATGTTCCATTAGCACCAAATCACCACATCAGAATAATTTCTGAAGAATCATGTGACACTGAAGTCATCAGACTGCATTCAAAAACCTACAGACCACAAACATTTAAATGGTAATGTTTCTCTCTCAATACAGTTGTATAAATAAGAATTCATAGTATTAATTTTATCTGAATTCTATTTATCTACACTGCCATTCAGCATCCTTTGTGCCACTAGGAATTTGAGGTACATTTAACCACTTAATTCATTTTATGGTTTAAAAGCCTGATATTTACAGGGGGCCAAAACATTTATACATTTAAGAAACCCCTTTATGTATGAAGATATAATAATAAATGTTTATTTATTATTACTTACTTTAAATTAGTTGTAATACAAATTATTTGAAGGGGGTTTGTGATTATATATGAAAACTATTCTATTTTGTTTTTAGTTTCAGGTATTTTTTACACTTTGAAAAAGGGAGTTTAAGTAATAAAGCAGATCTGAAGGGAAGGATGTGCCCACCCTTCCTTCACACAACTGGCTGAGGGGAGTTTCAGAAACCACTCTGCGGGTGCAAATGAGCCGGTATAAATGTGTCATCCAGACGGCAACACGAGCCGAACGGCCCTAACCAAATTAAATGTGCGGGAGTGAGATGGATGGAGAGAGATTTGGGAGCTGAAAAATGCAGGCTGACCTCAGAGCATGTATGTTTTTTCTGGAGGGTACTCACGGTCAGGTCATTAATAGCCAGGGCAGACACAGCAGAAGAATGTTCTGGTAACTGTGTGATGTAGCTGAGGTCCTCCAGGTCCCACAGGATGCAGGTCTGATCCAGAGAGCCGCTAATAATCACGCTATGTGCTTCTGATGCTACCAGACACGTCACTGTGTCTGTGTGTCCATACAAGGTCTGCGATGGAGAAGAAACATTTATTACAAAAACGAAACTACATCTGCTTTGTGAATCCTAAGCTTGAACACGGCTGTTTAGGAATGATAACACTTGTCAGTCTGACCTGTTTGAGTCTCATGTGTTTAAGTTTGTCCTTGCTGATGGAGACCTCCCACACACAGACAACAGTGCCGGTCCCGGCTGTGATGATGGTGCTTTGGTTGGGACAGGCGGCACAGACAGCATCTCCCCAGTCTGACACGCTCTCACAAACTGCAAAGCTCTGAAACACAGGTAATAAAGCAATCAAACCTTTACAGCCAACCAGAAGTAACCTTTAACTAATAATACATGATACACAAGAAAAGGAAAACATCAAATGAAAAAATTATTAATAAAAGAACATTACAAGCGGGCCCATCATGTTCATTTATTTATGGATCTAGAGAAACTATAAAGCCAACCTTTTCAGTTGCGTAGCTCCCAAAAGAGCAGGTCTGGTCATAAGAGCCCCAGCTGAAGTATGTGTTCCACTGTGGTGGGATGAGAAGTTTGTTTTCTTCCACGACCAATACATCTTTCTCTCTACACACTATTTGACCAACAGGTCCCAATGTGAGCTCTGTGTAAAGAAACAGCAAAAAAGCAGGTTTATGCAGTGTGACATGCCATGCATATTTATACCATGTAAATGTTTTTGATTAAATTGATGTATACCTTTATTTAGCATTTCTTTCAAAAATGAATATTACTGATTCTTTTAAATGTTAGTGTCTTTAAACATGTATTTTGAAAAATTAATGTTACTGAAAACTATTGATAAAAAGTTCAAAATCTTAAATTGTCCAGAACCTGCTATTTATATATATGGTTATACTGTATACATTATATATTTAACCTACAATCTTGATGTTAAAAGGCCTATTTTTTGTCTTTATTTAAATGAATACTGATATTGTATTAAATCTCAATTCTTTTTTGAACAAGGCATTTAAATCATTTTAATTGATCATTTTTACAATGTGAAAAATGTTTGAACAACTGTAAAAACTGGCACTAAAAATGTTTAAGAGGAGTATTCTACATTCAAATGACCTACATATGTGAGGGCACAGTCAATCCCCCTTCTCACTGAGAGTAGAACAGTAACACAAATCATAATGAAGCCTGAGATGATTGCAAATTTCTCTCAAGATGCCCTTTAAATCTTTCCTCATAGGATTTACTGATCAGAATGATAAAGTAACTCCTGATGTGAGAACAAGATATTGAGTGAGAGACAATAGAGCGAGAGAGATAGAAACACAGTGAAAGAGAATCATCTAATTTTCCAGAGAGATCCTTTTGGGATATTCAGATTATTAAATAAGCCTCAGTGGCTGTATCTTCCAAGTGCGGCCTAACAAATAGCAGGAGCTGAATGGAGCTGAGCTGAGCTGTGACTGAGAAAATGAGCTTGTGAAAAGTCTAGCCAGCATCTTCTGCCTTGCGGCTCCTATTGCTCCCTGTAGACGTGGCCCCATCTTGTAAAAAATAATTGAGGAATGGAATAAAATAACAAGGTGACTATGAATGATTAAATGGAAGGGGGGGTCTCTACCACAGAGCTGTGGATGTTCATTTTGAGCAGTACCTTTAAAAGCCTGGGCGGAGGGCTTGAGCTTGTCCAGTTTAAAGAAAAAGGGGGTTATCTGACTGGATACCGATGTCTCTTTCCCAGAGGCACTCTTGTGAGGCGTACGGCTAGGGTGTGGTTTGGTGAAGAGCTAGAATCATAAAACTTCTTTTAGCGTTGAATTACAGTAGAATACAGCATCACAGTAAATCGTCTCATTACAGAAAATCAACCTTACCAAATATTGGCATAAATTAGGCATGCAAAATTTTATGAGTTTTATGTTTTCTTATTTCTCTTAATCTTTAAAAATAGTAATCATTAGTTTAGACAAAATAGTAAGCAAAACGTAATATTCACCAATTTATTGGTTATCAACCATAGCATAAAAAATGATTATCAGTTTGTCTATATGTGTATGTACCACCAAAAACAATTTTGTTTAAAACTTTTGAAAATTGGCGTAGAGGATCTGCTTATATTCTTTAAACTGTGTTCTCAACTGGTGTACCTGCTTCGGCATTTGACCAAAGTTGCTAATGTAGCCAAGCACAGTGCTTTTCATGACAGGATCCTTCATGCTCGCTCTGTCGTGTTTGTCAGTGTAGAAATATGGGTGAAAGGTGTTGAGGGCCTCCTCTGCGGGCGGACCCTGCTGTTTGTATCCGAAGATCAGATCAATCCAAAGATGCAGACGTGCACTCACGTAATCGCTCTCAAGAGCCTGCAGAGAGGACAAACTCAGTCAGTCAGCAGATCTGGATGGGGGCTAATACACTATCAACGATGCAGTAACTTTTATTTCCGTAGGAGTGCAGGTGGAAAAGCTGCACTTACTAATATCAGGTCAAAGAGATTGCACAATAACGCATTTTAAAAAGATATTATTCCATCCTGGCGACTGATTACACTTCAAACAATCTGATCTAAAAATTATTTTCCCAAAGTTTGTATTCCTATTTTGTGCTACCAAGTCATTTTTTTTTTAATAAATCTGAAGTATTTTAGAATTGGTTAAAGTGTCCAAACATAACATAAACATTTATACAAAAGCAAAAAACACTTAAAATAACAAGTATAATCAAAGCAGCTCTAAGTCACAGGCACTAAGTTGTGAAAGATCCCTATATTACCCTTCATTTGCATATGAAGGAAGGCGAGCAGACAGAATAGCTCATTTTATGCCATCTGGAAATGATACAAATATTGCTCTGTAGATTGGGAACTGATAAACCCTGGCCCTTATATGCCTGCAGGCGTAACCTAGTGAGAAAGAAAGCATTCATTCCAATAACCAGCAGGCTTCAGTAATGGAGTTATGGGAGAGTGCAGATATTGTACTTGTGCTGAATTGGGCCTGTTATCCTCTAATTACAATGGCGTTAAACAGAGTAATGGGGCTTCCTTGATGAACTCAACAAGTGCTTATTATCTCAAGAAAAGCAAAAAATAAAGCAGCTGCAAAAATTATTTAACTATCACCAGGCGTAGCTGGTTTTGAACGGTGCAGCGATGCCGATACTGTTTTAGCTCTATGCTTGTTTTCATGAAACATGGTATGTGCTCTGATTGCATTGAGTCTTGTTGTCTGTCACAATATAGGCTAAAAGTAAAGCAGCATCTAAAGCCCACAATAAGGCCTATTTTGAGCTTGATGGACCAGAGAAACTGACCTCTCTCTGTACTCTGATGAACTCCTGTGGGTCTCCTTTGGCCCATGGTGGCAAAACCACATCATCTAATGATGTTCCATCCTGCATGCAACCTGTATTATCAATACACAAATTGAATGACTAATGAAACAGACTATTTAAAAATAAAATAAAATATATATCTTTAAATATAAAAATCCCATATTTATACTGATATATTACCAAAGTCAAATTGGTTGGAGTTGACAAGAAAGTCTGGGAGGTAGAAAAATTCTGGAATGAGCTCTCTGACATCACTCATGTTGTCCTTGGATGCAGATTCCCACTCGTTCTGAATGCTGTGAAACATCCGCTCTGGAACGTCAAATGTTCCGCCCTGTATGAAAAAAAAAAGAAAAAAAAGATTAAATCCACCAAAATCCGAAATTCTAGGAAGAGTGCATTTCCCAATATCATTTAAAAGTGGCACGGTGAAAAGGAAAACAGCAAAGTAAAGAAAAATTACAAAGGAAGAAAAAAGACATGCCGTCATATACATGTTTTAAATGCACAAGGTTGGGAGCTCCACCGCCAGAAAGGCTGCCTAGAACACTACAACGGCCCCATGTGTGTACATGAATCATAGTCAAAAAACAATTGCTTAGATTTGAGACATTTTCAAGCAATTGGTTCAGGCTTTTTATTTTTCAAGGGAGTTTACACGTCCTGGTGAAAATCTCTGGAGAAGTTATGTAATTTGCAGTAAAAGCAAATGCCCTCATTGAATGAAAGTAATATACTGTTAGTGGCACAAATCTGATTATGAATATTACTGTACGGAGGAAAGCTGCTCAAGTGAAGCAAATATCATTGCAAAGTGTTATCCTAATGTTTGCATTACGTTACACCCGCTATCAAATATGCATGACATTTTATTTTAATCAATTGGTTCCATGTGTATAAATGAGATATTCTTTAAAAACGAAATGTGGTTTTGCACGCAAGTGACGCAAAAGAATTTATTTGCATACATATTAAAATCATACCCTAATTTGGTTTTAGAAAGAAAAAAAGAAAAAGTGCACACAAGCCCAAACAAGGCCAAAAACAATGAAGCTCATTTTATTGAGTAAGTTCAATTTAGAAAAATTGAATTTTATAGAACTTCTGTCACTCTGACATGTTTTGTGCTTCATTTGATAAAGTAGAGGCATTATTTATTGGATTTTCTGTAGCACAGCGTGCCCTGTAATAACAGTAGTGTCATGTAATTGAGCCGGGTCAAACAGGTGAGAGGTTTACCTGCAGCTGGAGGAAGGTCTGGGAGAAAGGCTCCATCCTCACCAGGTACGAGGCCACTATGATGGCTGATGAATAGTGTGTGCAGTAATGACACTGAGCGGACAGATCACCTGTAATCATCACATTCACTAAATAAGTTAAAGCATTTATTTGACCTGCAGATCCCTGTATGTTTTTTTTTCTCCCCACAGCCCTGTGAAACAGTCCTGATTTGTCCTCTTTATGTTTTAATATTGCAATCTGAATCCTTGAACTGCATGCTGTATGAAAAACAGATGTTTAGGGTTCAGTTACAGAATACTTGCATATAAAAGATACACGTGCTTTACCATCATTATTTTCCACCTCATTGTATCTCTGAATGAACTTCTCTCTTCTCTTCTCATTCTGAGCTCCCATTGGTTTGGACAGATCTCTGAATACAGCAGGGCAGGACAGATCCAGAGTCTAACAGGCAGTGAATAAGATTATCAAACAAAACATTTCAGTATCAAAACTTCAGTTAAAGTTTCGGTGCATGTTAGATTTACCTCTGATTCATAATCAGCAATAATCCATGGAAAAACAGGATATTGCATCAAGTCATTGTATGTTCGTCCAGCAAGCGTGTTTAGATGCATCAGGTATTCAAAGTTACTGATTTCTCCTCTCTATGAAAAAAAGAAGATAGAATAAAACATGGAGTCCCAAATATGCATTTGGGATAATGTAAAATAGCTTATATATTTATGGCATTCAATCCATTGACTGTAAATGCAGGATGTATATTACAAATAATTATGTATGTACAGTAATTAAAAACTCACACATTACCTGCCATTTAATTAGTGCAATCTTTTCAACTGCTGCTGCCTTTCTGTATGAACACAACAAAAGAATAACAAATTTTATTTAAAGCTTTTACTGTAAAACATTTTATGATCGCAACTTATTTTTCAAATGCTCTGTTTGACCTACTGCATAATGTCACCTAAGATGCAACGCAAACAGAGTTGTGTACTTCTTAGCAGTAACAGAATAAAGTGCCTTGAATGCTGTCAGTTCTGAACTGGTCGTCCGAACCAAGTCTACTTTGGTTGCATTGAAACAGGTTAAGGAATAAAAAAGAGCTTATGGATTTAAACCAAGGAGGGTCCATCTTTCATTAGACACCATTGCCAAAAGAAACACATACATTCTTGTGGAAAAACAGGGTTAAGACTTTTTCAGGCATGCCTTTCCCTTCTTTAAAAGGAGTAAATAGTGCCATCTATAGGTTTTGGAAAATAACTATAAACACACAGTAAAATATTACCATGGAAGTTTTCTCTTTAACACACATTAGTGAATTACAAGCTTACAAGTGCGGTTCCTAGCACAAGCTATCTAAACATGCAAAATCACAGCTGATTTGACACGCATGTGCTCGGATGATAAGATTTTCACAAGAACTGTCCCAAATTCCCAAATATACATGAAAAGAAAGCAAGAGAGAGAGAGAAAAAAAATGCTAAGTTCAATCATAGCTAATGGGCGAAACAATTAACATGCTGGACTTCAAAAAACATTCTGGACATGTAATCTGAGGGAGTGTACAAACACAAGAGCTGCAACACTTCTCTCTCCCCTTTCTTTTGTGTGCACTCCGGTCACAGGACAATAAAACTCTTGGCGCCCCACGCAAGCGTTGCTTGGTGACAAAAGTTAAACAGGACAAAGCTTCTTTTGGAATACAGTCTGAAGATCTTGCTCTGATTCAGAAGCAATTCAGTTGTGGAACTCATTTAAAAACTGTAAGTAAGAAAAACTTATTTAAGTCTTCCTTCACACCGGAAAGGAGATTAAACGAATCCTGTGTAACAATAGCTGATTGGGGCAACTGATGGTTTTTACACACTCTTGCATAATCCTTTTACCTCCTTTTAATCCTTTAGCCTTTCTGAAATTGTCGAGAAGCACAGGCAAAAAAAATTAAAGCCACACTAACAATAAAACATTTAAAGTATTCAGTAAAAAGTGCTACTGACTGATTTAGTTGGGTGTATACAGGTAAAAATAGTGGCACAACTAGCGAAGTTATACACTGAAGCCTAATCATTTATCACAGTATTATGTTTTTTTTTTTTAATACTAGGAAAAATAAACATTTCAAAGTAGCCAATGCAGCAAAAATGACAAATCGTGAGAGAGTGTCTCACTGTATCTGTTTTGCTTATATGGAAGTGCTGTTGCTACAACATGAAAAACATTTTTTTTTATTGATTTTAATTTCGGTATTAATGTGAATACTCTAAACTATGACTCGAATTTTAAAAAGCACATTAGTTAGAAGGTATATTTTGGTAACAAACGATTTCTGGTCTTAAATCATGTAGTCGCAGCATCTATTATATTTCATATGTCACGAAAATAGCAATACTATCCAATTTTCTCTCCGTTTGGAGGGGTTCAGAATCAGCGAATCACAAACAACATGAAGATGGATCACGCCGATGGTCAGCTTTCTGTAATTGCACCTCTCGGATGCAACGGATTCAAAAACAAGGTCTAATAGAAACAGGACGAACCGTATTAGCCCATCTACCAATGTGATTAATGAGTCGCCAAAGGGCTTACAATGCAGCCACTCCTCCTTTTTAATGGGAAGATATGAAGGGAGCGAGTTTAAATCTCTTTCCAGTGTCATTTATCAAAATACTGATTTGACTCTCTCCACACAGTCACACGGACTGCTAGCGCCGCCCTGGATCAATCAGACGGAACACAAACAGCTTTTCCCAGAATATGTGTTGGGCCCTCTCCGTATCTACTGTTATCTAGTATTAGCCTTAATTAGAGAACGAAATTATCCCTAAACATCCCTTTAGGGTGAGTTGGGTGAGTGAGTCGGTTGTAAACATTACACCCCTCTCATTCCCCAAACGGCCTGACACTTCCGCGCCCCCAATACTGCCTGCAGGCATACATGATACCTCTTTCCCTATGCAAGCAACTAAACTGTCCCATCATTAAGTCATACATGTTTAAAGCTACAAGGTCCTGAGATAATAATTACATGACTTGAGTTAAGACTTAATCAAATTGATGCTTCAGAAGTGCTTAACCATTAATTTGTGTCTATACAGCTCCATGGCTAAAGGAAAGAGAGCAGGCGGAGCCAAAGGTACAAAGATCACATTGAAAATGGCTAAAAATGCTCTCAGAGTAACTCCAGATGGCAAAGTACGACTTGATCTGAGCAACGTAGGCATCGCCACGTTTCCCAAATGCCTTCTAAAGTTAAGAAACATTGAAGAACTTGACCTGAGCCGCAACAAATTGAAAACAATCCCAGAATTCATCGGTCAGCTCACTGGACTGCGTTGGTTAGACCTTCACAGCAACCAAATCGAACAACTGCCCGAAAGCATTGGACTCCTGGGATCTTTGCTCTACCTCAACCTCTGTAACAACAATCTGGACTCTGCCGGTTTATCGCCTGACATAGGAAGTCTGAGAAACCTCCAGGTTCTCAATTTAGGTATGAATCGTTTAAATGCCCTCCCTCCCACTTTGGCCACCCTCACAAACCTGACAGAGCTGGGACTTTTTGATAACTTGTTCACACAGATACCTGAATGCTTAAACGTGCTGCCCAACCTGACGAAGCTGAACACCAAACGCAACCCTGCTTCCTACACACAGCGAGATGGCAAAGATTCTGACTCTGTGAAGACAACAGGAAATTTGTTTTTGGTGAGAGAGGGTGATTTGTGCCACCCTTGCCTAGAGAGGTGCAGAAGGAAAAAACTGCTTGAAAGGTCGCAAAAAAAGAATAATTTTTCAGGGCTGATCTCGCCAAACTCTGTAGCTCGAAGTAATCAAGAAAACTGGCGGCAGCAGACTGCTAGCTCACCTCCATGCTTTCAAAAAGGACAAACCAGACCTGTTGGAGATACCAACACATAGTCTTTTATGAATAAGCTTTATAAATAATGACACTCAAACTTTAAATCTCATCCTGTACTGTTAGGAACTAAACTGCAGGTGCAAATATTGTTGGATCTCAAGCTTATTTTTGTGAGGTAAAAATTAAAATGTGTGTCAAAAAAAACTGACAAAGTTAACTTCAACTAAGGCTAAAGTTATGAAATTAAACTGTTTCATTGTGCCTCCCATAGTTTCCAATAGGATTAGAATGTACAAATACATGAATTTGCACATTAACAAAAAATTGTTAAATATATATATACATATATATACATTAATCTCTCTATGAACTAAAGGATTCCTGGATCTGTAATCGGTATAGTATAAATAAAAAAAAATATATGTGCAAAATTACTGTGTATTTCTTACTGTAGGAAAATAACTTTGGCTTTGAAGCCGATGGGAAACAATCAATATTAAGCCCATTCCTTCTTCATTGTGTCAAAAAGTCAGGGGAACTAAACGTGATAAAACTAAATTGAGGAGAAATTGAAATGGTGAGTTAAGGAATGATAATTTGTACCAAAACAACATCTGAAATAACAAATAGGTAGTAAGCTTATGGCACCCTTGCAGACAATTAACAACTATAAAATTGTGAGCTGTATTGGCTGCTGATGACTTTGAAAAGTTACTGAGGCCGTTTTAATTGGTAGGAAGGGCTGAAGATGCAGTTATTGAAGTTTCTGTGTAGTGCCGGGATATTGTTTAGGGGATTGAGAGACTTCCTGTCAATAGTTAACCGCACACATAAGAGAATGTGTTTTCTGGAAACTTTGAAACCACAAAACTCTGTTTCAATATAAAAGCATCACAGTCTCTCTAACTGAAAAGGCAGCTGTCTGCGAGATCAGGCAGATGCTTTTGACACTCACCTCACATTAAGTATAGTCTCTCCCCGTCCCTTTAATGAGGAGACCAAAGAGCACAGCCTAGAAAGAAGGACAAATAGAGAAGAAAAAAAAATCAAGATAAATCAATTTATTCTGTCACCTCACACACAGTTCTTTGCCTGTCTGAAGCACATGCACCTTCTCGTTTTACCTTTTATATGCATTGACGTGGTCATTGTTAAAGAATACCAGGAAAACTGAAGTTCCGTTCTTTAAGAATATTTCCAGAGCATTGTCCTAGTGTCATCAAGAAATAATAACAACAGAATAGAACAGAATAAATAAGAGTTAAATCTAAAATGTATGAATTAAAAAATGAAATTACTGTGGGCTCTGTGAAGCTCACCTCAAGCAGAAAGCGCATGAAATTGGCCTCTTTGATGTCATCATATGACCAGCGTTTGCAGCTTGGACTCACTGAGTTCTTCTCTTTACTCATCATATTGCAAATATACGAGTCTCTGACGCTATAATAAGTACATAAAATTTAAGATGCTAAAAAAGTAAATTTAAAAAAGTATTCCATTTCAATATTCCATATGTTCTATTTAATCTTTACCTTCTTTGCTGTCTTTTAATAATAAAATAACTAATTATAACATAAACATATATGCAATTAAATATTTAAAAACTACAAAACCTTATTTCCAACTTGAAAATAAATTAGACATTTTAAATGTGTCTAAGATTTATAAAAATAAATATATACTACTATTTAAAAGTTTTTCAATAAATAAACACACATTACCATTTAAAAAATTCTCATAAAGATTTTTTGTAAGATGAATTAATCCTTTTGAGCAAGGATGGATTCAATTTATCAGAAGTGACAATAATATGTTACAAAGTATTTCAATCATTTTGGAAAATATATCATGGTTTCCGCAAGAATATCAAGCAGAATCTTATTAATAATCATTTCATGAGCACCATTATATCAGCATACTGGAATATTTTCTGAAAGATCATTTGTCACTGAACACTTCAGTAATGGCTGTTGAAAGTTCAGGTTTCCAATCATAGAAATAAATAACCTCTTATAATGCATTAAAATAATGAGTTATAATATTTCACAATTTTACTCTATTTATGATCAAATAAAATTTGCTACTTATATAGTGAGCATAAGTGACCTCTTTCAAAAACATAAAAAAATAAAAATCACCAACACCAAACCTTTGAACAATAGTGTAATAATGAGCTATGCAAAGAGAAACAGTAGCTTTACTTGGTCTGATGATGGATTCTACAGCACACATCTCCTGTGGAGGTCAAGGTGAAGCCCTCGCATACGTAGAGGTCAGTTTTGCCAAACAACAGCACTCCTTCGGTCAGCACATGACCACTGATGACCACCACACAGTGTTTGGCATTAACCTGAGGTAAGGACACATTACAGCAAACAGCATGGGTATCGAGTAGCTCATACCGGAATCCGTATTGTGCATTGAACTGTTTAAAATAAAGCTGTAATTTGTTTTACATGCTGCCAAATTCAATGAATGTGTAAACAAAATGTCAAGCCAAGTTTTCAACAGTTGTACGAAGTGTCACTGCAGCCTGCCTTCTGAATTGTGCCCTGGGGCTAACGTGTCAAAGAAGCGCCACCCCGGTCTTGATTGATCACTGTTACCACTTCATTATCTAAACAACACGGTGGAGAGACAAAAATTAAAGGGAGAAAAAGGCAAGATGCTGAATGGATGGGGTGCTCGTGAAACGGGGCCAATCTTCCGCAGGCGGAGTCGCACGAAACCTCTCGATTATGCACGGCTAATTGTATTGTCTCCCTTCATTTCACACCAAGCAGCTGCACCTGGCCTCAGCCCTGAGTCACCACCACTCTGGGCTCCGGGGATCCGCGTCCCCGAAACATATGGGGTCCAGCCGTACTGCCAGCCGCTCCACAATTAATACAAATCAAATCAGAGCCTCCTCTCCATGCAAGCACCCCCTCTCTTGTGCAGAGAGAGGGCCCCGCTGTTTATTACCAGAATTAATCAATGACACAGCAACAATAGCAACACGCTAATTGATTAAGGCCCTGTTTAAATATATGGTACACCTGGTGGGGTTTTGGTTCCAAACAGAGCTATAAAACAGAATCAGCCTTGACCTGAGTCAGTCCTAATTCTGTCTGGTCTTGGGGATTTACAACAACGACATTTTACACCTTGCTAGAGGATGTTTTTAAGAGTGCTCATGATAGTTCATGTGAGAAAAATATTACATATGCACCAGCTATCATTTGTGTAGTCCGTTAACGACAAATAATGATATTCAAATGCCTACTATTATTACTTCTTCACTGAAGTATATAATACATAAAAGGGAGTGGAAATGTTGGATTTATTAAAAAAATTAACTTTATTGAACCCTTCAACTGCTAAAACACACACAGATACTGTGGGGCATCTATATAATAACAATAACAACAACAACTATTATTATTATATAAATTGCCCATATCTTTGTGTGTGATTGGGCAGTTTAAGGATTTATACACATATTTTGAACCCTATTATTAATAATAATAATGATAAAGTAATTTTTTAAAAAGTCACTCCTTTTTTTGGGGGGATATTTTGGGTAAGAGAGGAGGATTGGGAAATTATAGAAGCTGGGCTCGAACTCACATTGTCCACTTTAGCACCAACCACCACACCTCGGCTCCATATAAATGCACTAATTAACAACACATAATACTGCATCTTTGAAGTTAATTCCTGTTTGAGCAATAATGAAAAGCTAAGCCTCTGTAGACATGGTGCCTGTAAATTACAGTCATCACATTGCCTCTGGAATTGAGGCGTAGGCTGCATTAGGAGTGTGCATTTCTATATTAATAAGTATGAAGAGGGCAATTCGGCTGACACGCAGCACAGCAGGACACACCACCGACTGAATGAATACAAGACAGCAGACATCACCCCCTACTGTTCCTTATTAATACTTCTGTCAGCCACTCTCGGCCCAGTTAATGCTGAAGAGCACTGTCAGGCTCAGCACACACTTACAGCTGCACAAGAATGTGTTTTCTGTACCACAGGAATGTGACTCCAGGTATATATATATGGGTCACCCTCACCTCTTCAGTGGGTTCCAGCTCCTTTAGTATGAGTTGAGTGTCCATGCACTGCTCGGAGAAATCCTCAGGCAGAGGTGAGATGTCATTCAAGACGGGGAAAAAGGTCAAATGCTGACAGTCTAAACCGTGCTCCTCTTCAACCTCCCGGCTTGCCTCGCACAGTATCCTGGGGTCTGGGATACACATTAAATATACGCTTTTAAAGAAATGTGCTGATAACACTGTTGCTGCGCAACATAAAACATGTTACAACACTGATCATAAAATTGAAAGAAAAGAAAAAAGAAACTGTGATACCCGAATCAGCTTCAATAACTTCTGTGGCTCTTTTGCTTTCTTCAACAAGATTCTTCTGAATGAGGCCTGAAGTCAGTGTTGGCATCTATTGAAAATAAACATAGACACATTTTACTGAATAGAACTTAAAATTGATAAATATGAAAAATCTAAACTTTTTTGTGCATTTATAGTTATGAATGAAAATTAATATAATAAAAATAAAACCTTCATTTCAAATAAATAATAATAATAAAAATGCAAAATAAAGCCTGCATCTTGTTTAAATAAAGCAGAGAATGTTATCAACATACTTCAACCAGAAATGATTATTTTTATTAGTGTTGGACAATGAAAAATTGCAATTAATCGTTGCTTATATGTGTGTGTGTACTGTGTTTATTTATTATGAATGTGTAAAGACACACATACAGTATATATTTAAAAAATATTTACATGTATATATTTATATTTATGTTCATATAATATATTTGTGTGAATATAAATTGCTCTAAATCATGCATGTGTAAGTATTTATACTGTATGTACATAACAAATATACACAGTAAACACAAATGATGAAAACAAAAACTTTTATTTTGGATGCGATTCATCAAAATGAATCATTGCCCAGCAATATAAATATACTATTTATATTCAGTGACAATAGCTCACCCTTTTAGACAGACGTAGCTGCTTTCTGCGAATTCGGGATCGTGTTCGGTTGCGCCCCTCTGCAGTGTTCTGCACCCAGCCTCGTTTGAGAAAGACTCCTGGACCAGGGCCGAAGAGACCCCTCTCTCTAAGCAAGTCTTCCTCTATTCTTAGCCACTGAATTGCCATACGATCATTCTCACTATGCATCATCTACACAAAACACAAAAGCAAATTAACGAATCTTTTTGTTCCTGGGCACAGCGTTATAAATCTCAATAAACAAACAAACCTGCGCATGACTCCTCAACATGCTGTCAAATATGGTCTCACAAGTTTGCCAGTGCGCTTCCATGTCTAAGATGAACCCCTAATGGAAACAAACACGCACGACATGCGCACATAAAAAGGTACATTATGTAGGTGAACAAGCAGACAGTTATATGTATGTAAACGGTCCTCTGTAGCTATTAGGTTTGCACACAGTTACAATAACATTTCGCAAATTGCATTCATGTGGGAAAAACAAGCTAGTGGCTATTTAACCATACAATAAAGCTGTCTCCAATAGTCCTCAGTGTGCTCTAATTAACTTAAAGTATAATATAAGCGCAGTATGAGGTGGCTGCTGGCCCTGCGCCATGCTCTGTGTCCTGCTGATTTATTGTACTGATAGGCATTAGCCCTTCAGGAAGCCTGTGTACTTCACCACCGACCTGCTCATATCCAGATTTACTTAAAGGCTCATTAAACCAATCATCACAGTGGTGTCTTCTCTGAGCCGGCCCAACAGCCACACTGACTGCAGTTCAGAGAGTAGAGGTGAACCGTAAAAGTACTGAATCCAGCACTGCTGTAGCTCAAAGAGAGACAAATAGGAATTACGAAGATAAATTTTATTTAAATAATTAGGATTGCAATAAAATTTTACTCGCAGTAGTAACTCAGTCTGCGTGTTTCACCTACATACCCATCGCTGCTTTGTATGCCATAGCAAAATGAGAAAATCCAACAAAAATTCAGAAAAAAAGCAATTTGGGTACTTAGAAAGAAAAACAGTGACAAGTTCTAAAACTGGGGGGGGGGGGATTTGTTTGTGCTAAATGGATGGCGGGATTAAGAAGTGTTACAAAGGAGTTCACAGGAGTAATTACGGCCCTGTGTTGACAGATAAACACTGAATCATCGCCTAATCGTATTCTTTTATTTAGAGAATCATAAGTAATATATAGCATTAATTACTCCATTTACCCAAACAGCAAACTTATTGGCCTTGTACGTGCACCACATTAAACAGCATCCCCTCTGCAATTAACATCACACTGATTTCCATTTTAATTACTTTCCACAGAAAAAGACTACCTTTGATGATAACATAACATAATGTCAGCTTCATTTTAGGCTGTTGGTGAATGTGTAATAAACTTAACTTGATCATTAGCTATGTTAATTATCTTTCCATTATGAAGATATAATTAGTCCGCAGCATATATCTGAAATTAATCCAGAGGAAAGTTTGCCCTGTGTGTCGTTCTGTAAGGGTAAGTTCTCTGGTGTACAGGCAACTGGATTAGACTGTGTGCTAAATAAACATTTTAACATGCTAAAATTGATTTAGCTCCCATTAGACAGAAATTATGTAATAGTAACAAATAACCAGTATAAATAACTATGGTGAACATCATCAATTAAAAAGCGAAAAAAAAACTGCGAAAAAAAGAAATAAAATCTTTTTAAGGTCACTTTTTATATACTGTATGTTTTCCTCTATGCAGGGAGAAATGAGATACTAACTATTTTCACAGTATCAAATGAAATTAAAAGAAAGTTCATTGCAAGGGTCATTTAAATATGATTTCTCAAAAAATCTAAACTAAAAGAACTTGCTCCTTATTAGATGCAAATTGTGTAATATGTGAACAAATAATATTTTAAGTAGAATACAAACATGAGGAAAAAAAATAGTAAAATCCGATTCTAAATTCTGATCTTGTTGCACATTATTCACATTTTCATAACATAGCTGGGAAAAGTTATATTCAGAATATTTCAATTTAGCAGTAGGAATATTTCTGAATATTTAAAATACTTCTATACTGAATTTTCTGCAAAACATTACAATGATCATTATTTGAGCCAATCATTGAGCTAAATCTTTCTCAACTAAATTTTCTTTCCATGAGCTTAAGTTAAATTTCTATCAAAACCTGAAAGAATGAAAGTACGATATGACTACTGTGTGCACGTCATGATGTGTTTATGACGACTTTCCAGGACAAATTCAAATTCCACAGAACAACACATTTCTGAGAAGGACAATTCATCAAGACAGCTGATAGGCTGTCACGAGCTGATATGATACAGAGTAACACAAAATGAATGTTTTCATCGGATCGGGACTGCCTATAATTACCGCCCCCTGTTTCTGAGGCGGAGACGGAGATAGCAGCAGTTGCAAAGAAACAGCAATTTCATGCCCTTGTGCCTGAGTAATATCTCTGTGCATCCTTTTCCAGATGGCGACGTCTTCAGCGGTGGGAACTAATGATGTGGGCCGCGTTTCGGGGGGGAAAAACAACAATAACAGCGTCTTTAACCTTCAACAGCAAACGCAATGTTCTAGTGAGTGTTCCCATGGAAAAAATTAACAAATATCAATTACATTGCCCACTGAGGTGTATTCAGCTGTAATAATCCAAATTGATTTAGAGACAAGATTGAGACAGTGCCACGGGGTAGGTGGCGGCTTCCGGTTGCGGTGACATTGGGATGGGGTGAGGGCACCTGTGAAGGAATTCTCACTGCCTAAACCAGTCACTTCCTGTCCGTCCGTAATAGAGCACAGTACATTAAGCAAAGAGGTTCTAGAGAGGTTGGCATATATATCATGCTATGCCAAGGCACTGAAATATAACAGAAAATGTTTTAGAAACAACTAGACTGTCCTACCTCAGGAGTGCCGACTGTTTCCTTCCCAAACCTCTTCTGCACAGATTGCAATGCACTGCTGAGAAGTCCTGCCCTCTTCTGGTGGCCATGATTTGCTTTTTTCTTTTGAGAGTCTGAAAGAAAAAATGTTCAAATATAAAAAAAAAACTTAATTTTGCAACATAAAGTGAATTATTAGTATCCACATCAAATCTTCTCTTTTAGGTTTGATTGTATTTGACTGACATAAAGCAAGTGGATCAAAATAAGGTGGCTGAGCGTAATCTCAAATGTTGGGACAAAAGCAGTGACTTACCTATAAAGAGCTGCCAAGCTTTCATGGCCGTCTCCTCCCACAGAGGGCTCACATCAGCCATAGAAACCTGGCCCTCCTTGCTGCCCAGCTTAGCAGACAGGTCAATTTTATAGGCCTCCTCGAGCGCCTGTCTTCGTTCCTGCATGACTCTGCTCCAGGTGCTTTCCACAAGCAGCATCAGCTCTGACTCCACTACAAGGATCACAACAATCATTTTCAAAACATTTCATTTTACTTGTGTGAAAATAAAATTAAATGAAACAAGTGAATTTATACAGTATAAAAAATAAAAACAGACCTTCTGCTGAATCTGTGACTTTGGTCTGCGATATAACCTGTCTGCTCTTGTGTGGGAAAATATGCCTCCAGATGTTTCTTGTAGGTTTTTTATGGACTTCACAGCCAAACCCTTCAAGAAAGCTAAAAGAAAGCATATACATATATATATATATATATATATATATATTTTTTTTTTTGTTAAAAATTTAGAATTTAGGAAAATTATACTAATTATATTACAAATAATTTTTAAAACAAGATATTATTTTACATCTTTAAACAAGATTTTGCAATGCTGCTATCGAAATATTCATAAACATACAGTCCAACTAAATTAAATTAAACCTTGATTATATTTATTTACATATTAATACAAATAATAATTCTTTTATTTTTCTTACAATAGAAAAAGTGCCACTATCACTAACAATGAAACCTACCTGCCAGAGCGGATAAGGACGAGGCAATGCATGAGACAGCTGATGAAGTGAACATTACAATTGTATGTTGCCATGATCACATCCCAGTGCTGTTGTAACATGCGAATTGTCTGAATAATGAGTTCCTGCTCAGCTTGAGTCTGTCTGGGTCGAGACAGGAAGTAAAGTAGGGCTCGGTTCAAGTTTTTGTACAGAACGTCAACCGTTATTTCCCGATGACCATGAACTCTCTCCAGTGCCTGATGTTAATAAAAACATACAGTGTAAACATGTGTTTGTCTAGGCTCAAAACAAAAATATAACATATTGGAGAAAAGAGAAGATAAACTCACCACTGATATCTGTTCAGCCATGAAGACCAGGAGGTTCTCTGGTTCTACCACAAACATTCCAGAGTAGAGTTTTTTCACTAGCATTTTACTGAAGAATGCCACATTCTCAACCAAAACAGCAGTTTTTCCTTCCTGCTTGGTTCTGGATGGATCTAGGGAGAATATACCGGGACATGTGAGAGTCCTTAAATCCCTGCTTATTTTTTTTTACAATACAATTTCATCCAAAAAGCCAAAACCAATTTCAGACATTCAGCAAAGTCATTTAAAGAAGCTTTATATGATTTCAGATATATTTTACCATCTCTGGTAACGTGAGTTGACTGGCCCTCTTCCTGTCCTGTCATGTGGATGATGTCCATCACAAACTCCAGGAGTTCAGTCTGAAAGCTCTGCCTTTGCTCTTGACAGACACCATCTGGGAAAAACTAAACACAAAACAATCAGAATGTTCAAATATTTCTGGATATATTTTGTCTACAAAAGCACTACTAGCTTGAGTGTAAAAATTGCTAGATGTCATCCCCCAGCGAGCTGTAATGTGCATCTCAGCATCAAAACTGAGCAAAGAGTGGCACCTTATGGAGGAAAAATATTATACACAACATCAGATGCTGGTTTAAGAGCTCAGATGTGACTGCAGTGCAATAGCAATAGATTTTATTATTAACAGTAGGCTACTTAAAAATTAACAGTATGTAATAGTGTTTATTATAATTAATATTGTTATTAAAATAAAAAAAATAAACATTACAATTTATTAAAAAATTATTAAATTAAAACATTTATGTTAAAATATTATTTAGCATGGTTATTTACATTAATGGACTGTATATAGGATGTGTAAAGTAAATTATTAAATGTTAACATGTTCGTGCCTTACCTCTAACAGTTGTATTAAAGGATGAAAACCATCTTTGACAGGAATGTTAATGAGGCTGTCCATCAAGAGGATGCGGATGAAGTCACACACCTGCTTCCTGCCTGGGTGGGAGGGGCGGTGCAAGGGGGGCTCCCCCATTACTTCGCCACTTTCTTTGATACCCTGGACACCTGTAGAGCTCTGTAAAAGAAGCAGAATATCACTTCTGTAAACTGCTTTCCTATGAGGCAAAAATATCTCTTATGTTTATTTTGAAATTGCATATAAAAAAGGTAAAGTCCCCCAAAGACTCACCTCTGAGGTTTCAAAGGGGAAAACAGCACTGGCCAGTGAAGTAAGGAAATCAGCGGAGGTCCAGAGAGGATCTTGAGGAAACAAACTGTTCACCAGGCAGAGAAACTGCATCACACTACCTGGGTAATGAACTTCCCAGCCATCTGCACTTCCTGTTACAGGCTTCTTAGAGTAATAAAAAAGCACAACCTGAGGAAAGCTGGTTTTACTCGTCTTGCATCAATGACTGTGATGACACAGACAATGCCTGTATGTAACTGGATTATGCAACCTGTTTCCAATAAGTGACTGTAATCATGCCAACTACCTCTTAAAAAATATGTACAAGATTACATTCAGCAAACATGCAACTGTCTGGCTGTATTGCCTTTTTTGAGCACTAGGTGGTGCAATCTCTTATTATGATTTAAATGCTATCCATTTCTAACTTCTATAAAATCTGAATGTTATCAGTAAAATTATATGGCAATGCCAATGTTATTTATAAAGCCTAGTAATATGTATTAGCACCAGAGCTGACCAATGTGATTTACAATAAAATTACTAAAAACACCAATAATAAAATACAAAATAAAGAGCAGTAAAACCAAAAATGTTCAAGCAGAATGCTTCAAGCAGAATTAAAAGGTTTTTAACTTAGACTTAAAAATAACCACAGACAATTCTAATTAAAATATATGATATACATCATGCTATGCCAATAACTTTTGCATTTTAGACACACTTACCCTAGTAATGATAACTTTAACCAACTCTAAAAGAACACAAGCAGCATCTCCACATAGTTGAATGCCCTCAGATCCAACACTGCAGCTGTCAATCAGACTCTGAAGCATCATGTCAACATCTACCTGCCATCCAAAAAAAAGCACAGAATAAGACTACTCATAATTCATCAAAACCATGAAATATACAAGCCGATACAATATATTCTGACATATCTACCTGTCCAGAAGGAACCTGGAAATTAGATTTTCCAAGAAGCAGTGCAGCGATAGCTCCATAAACCTGAGGCAGGTGGATGTGGTTGACAAGAAGCTTCTGCAGAATGTCAAACCCCGGACAGATACAGCTCAAACATTCAAACGACCATGAGCGAGACTTCAAATTATCTAAAATAAATTGTAAAAATTGCTACATTATTGTGAATTGTTTCAGTGCTGTATATACCCATCACAAGCAATCACAAAGACGGTACTATTACTGGAATTACCCGTGATATTGGTGGGCATATCCATGGTCTCCACTAACGTTCCTGGTGAGACACCCTCCCTGAACTTGGCCAGGATGTTTGGATTTAAAAGGAAGTGAGTAAGCAGTGTGAGCACCAGCATCACTGTACTGGTGTGGATGTGGCCCTGTAAGAACAGGAGGAACCAATCGGATCCCAATGCAAAGAATACCTCTTCCTGATTACTGTCATTTAAGAAACACAGGATTTAATTATCTGTCAGTGGGTTCATAAAAACAAGGATAAAGAGTGCAAGACTTTATGTTGTTGCATTGCTAAACCTGACTCACATGCTGGAAGTGTTTGAGATGATTAGAGAAGACAGCATAGAAAGCAACTGGTTCCTGATCCAAACTGACCTCCCAGGAGTCTGACTCCAGCCTAGAGTCACAAAGAGTTTAAAGAGCATGCAAGGAGTGAGTTTCTTTCAAAAGTGTCAAGATTGTGTAACAGAGCACGAATCTAAAATCACAAACATGTGAATGTTAATAGCAAACATTGCTACCTTGTGATTGATCATCAAAATCCAAATCAGAGAAAGTGCTTTTCTCGTTCAAAGTTGGAGGTAAAAGACTATGCACTAAGAAGAGTCCAAGCCTGATTGAACAAACAGGAATGTCAGAAATCTCACTATTTTTGTTTTAAAGTATCATTATTAATTCAGTGTGTGATTTTCCCCAAATTGTCTGATAATCAATAATGCAACTTTTTTTTTCCAATTAAAAAAAAAAGCCTATAGAAGTTAACAAACATGCCTCTTGATGTCTGTGGTGTTGAAATGTTCCTCGAGGAGGGATTTAATGATGGCGCAGATGACTGACACCTTCTTGCGGGTCACACTGGTGTCATGCAGCAGTATCAGGAGTTTGCTCATCAGGTTGAGTCTGTGCATGACTTCAGCATTCTGTTGACTCCCACTAGAAACAAACTCGCAGTCAAAAACATGTAACCAAAGCAAACAGCACTGGCATGGTTGCATAGTTGAAAAACAGGAAGTTTCACATCACTTTATGCCGCACACTAAACATAAAATCACAACAACGTGACATTAGAAACCTACATCGTACCTTGATTTCAGGATATCAACAAAATGATTTAAAACGCAAACATCAAGATTTTCTGGAGCATTGTGCCACACCTACAGGAAAAAGAAACAAGAAACTTTAAGAAATTACAATACTTTTGAAATTTCACATCTTGAGAAACAACAGCTAGAAACAAAATTAGCATCAGTTCCCTCTGAATTTTCGTATTAGTTTTTAGGATGGTGGTAAAATAAGGTCTGTAGTTAACATTACTTACAGAGACCTTTTTGCTATATAACATTTCACAGTCACATCTCAAACATGACTTTTGCAACTGCTCTGTGCTTTAAAAATGTACAGCATGTACACCATTCATAAGTTTATGGTCAGAAAGATTTTTTCCTGTAAGAATTTAAGTGCACATACATACAGTACTGTACTGTACAGTACACAAAAACATACAGTACTGTGCAAAGTTTTAGGCCACTAGTCTTTTCACCAACAAAAAAATGGTTTTAAGTCGGTTATTTCATATCTTTTGCGGTAGCGTTTCAGTTGGAGATTTACATTTCCAAACATTATTTTTGTCATTAAATTGTAATAACGAGATTTTAATAGTGAGATTATTGTCTGACAACAGCCAGTGCTCCACACAGAGATATGATCTGCTCATGATCCAGTCTGGAATGACATGAAGTAACATAACAAACTGAGACAGAATACAGAAGTACTGTGGCACATCTCCAAGATGCTGTGAAAAACCTACCTGCAAAGCTACAATACTGTTCAAAGTTTTAGAAACTTGTGTAAAAATGCTGTAAAATGAGGATGCTTTCAAAAAAATAATGTCATAAATAGATTTAATTTATCAAATAACTTATAATAACTAAATCAAATGAATATCTGGCATTACAGCTTTTGGTAAAACAGCTTCTGTTCTGAGATGCACTTGCCCATAGTTTTTCAGGTAGCTTTGCAGGTAGGTTTTTTGCCACAGTTCTTCTGTATTGAGTCTGTCTCAGTTTGTTCTGTTTCTTCATGTCATTCCAGACAGACTGGATGATGATCAGATCAGATCTCTGT
>JAUMHI010000054.1:14734605-14751232 GCA_032359435.1 Enteromius unitaeniatus
AATCTAAAATATATGAAAGTCTAATGTTTATCAGTACATTACAGAAAATAATGAACTTTATCACAATATGCAAATTTCTGAGAATATATATATATATATAAAATTGTTATTTATTTAAATCATCTGAAGGAATCCTGTGTTGTCACTTTTTTTGTCACTTTTGCAAGCCCCAGTGGCCCTTTGACCCTTTCCCCCTGAATGTCAACCCCTGCTTTAAAGGACACAAATCTCTATTGCCGTAAACAGAATAATTTCTGAGGATATCTGCAAACACATACCCATAGCCACTGTCTGTCATGTCAAACTCCACAAAAGAAGGGGAAATGGAGACTTTGTGTGGCTGAAAGCTACGTGGCGATGTGATGGAGACAAGACTTATGATTCTATGAAGAGGAACTACCATCCCACTGTCTGATGATGTTTTCAGTAGACTGAAACTTCTTTTCGTTGCCTTTTTTAAGGGTTTTCTGTTATCCTCTTCAGGGTCTTTTGTCTGGTCTGCAACAGATAACAGCAAATTATGCAAATCTAAAGTCTCTACAATCAAAAGATTCAATAATATTAGAAATTAGAAATTTCTCATGAAACAGGAAGTAATCCAAAAAGGAAGTTTGTGAGGACATGGAGGAACTGTACTTGTGTTGTTGGCCTCTTCACAAGAGACAGAAAGCCTATTTTCTCCACTGCACATCAGAGGATCCCCAAGACACAGGAAGTGCCTAAGATAAAGCACACTATTATAGTAGAACGCAAAATATGTAAACCTACATTTATCATATCAGAAATTCAACATTTGTCATGAGCAATGCATGAGCATTTTTTGAGCTGACCTGAGGCACTTGTGATCTATGGACTGAGACGCAAGTTTCTCAAGGATCCTTACTATAGGCAGATGTAGCGAATGGGAATTGTCAATGAGGATGTGTTTGCAGTGAGTCAGCAACGTGGACAGCAGACCAAATTCACACATGATCTGCCTATTTCTTTCAGACTTCACCAGAGTCTGCACATGATGAGCCACAGCCAGCTGTAGTTCTTCAGACAACTAAAGGAAATAAAATGTTTACAATTATTGTAGTACATTTTAAAGGTTTGAAACTTTTAAAATGAAAATACTACCTTTAATCAGAAAGAAAGCAATTAAAGCAATCAAAAGTAACTGTAAAGACAATAATGGTATTTAAAGGAAATGCTGATAATAATAAGATATGTTTCTTAAGCACCAAATTAGCATAGTCGAATGATTTCTGAAGAATCAAGATTAGAATAATGTATAAAACATCAAAATTAAAATAGAAAATGGTTCTTTTATATCACAATAATAAAAAAACCATATTACCGTAATAATAACAGCTTTTTACAATCTTACTAAGGCCAAACTTTTGTACATTAATGCACATTTTGCTGGACTGGCAAAACTGCATTTTGAAGAGGACATATCTATGCTGTTTATTTGTTCATGTAATCCAAAGCTATTACTGTCTCTTAGTTATTACACCAAACACAAATTATGTAGGAGATATGAACATAATTGTGGTTTTACTTACACAAGGATCACTGGGACAGTAAATACTAGGCAGAAGAATCATCATCAGCTTAACAGCTCCAGGATGAAGAATGGTGAGGTCATAGTAAGCCCTGAACAAGCAATGACTTGTTTAATAATCATAGACAGACAGAAAAAGCTAAGCAGAAACTGTCCCAGTATTGATTTACTAGACATCTATATCATGCTGCACAGTTTATCTTGTTTGGAATTATTTCTATGTGATTGTCCATACAAAACAAAAACAGACCGCAATCTAATATCTATAAATACTATATATACATGTGATTGAGAGTACCTACCTCCCAGAATCTGCTGACACAAATGAGACACTTGCAGGCCTAGTGTGATTTAACACCTCATCCTCATTGGATGGCTCCCCTGTCCTCTGACTCTCTCCAGCCTCGTTATTATCCTGCAATCCTGTGCATGGATCTGCAGCCAAGCTCACACCGGTAGCAAATTGCTCCAGGAATCCCAGGAGTTTAACACAGTCTCCTAAAGGTGGTGGCAACTGAGGTTCTGGCCTCTCCGCCGCCTCCACAAACTGCTGGAAAGTCCTGCAGTCTGAGCTTTCTTTGTCTGTTTCCATAGGGACCCCTCTCTGGAAACACCCCAGCTGCAGCAGGGCATCACCAAGCTTCTCGCAGACTCCGGTTGTGTGGAAAATGTGGGCATTGATGGGGTATATGTGCACAGCAAGGGCGAGGGTGTGCAGGGTCAGGAGCAGCAGTTCAACAAGGCTCTGGCGGCTCAATGAGGCCCACGGTCCAATTGGTGCCTCCATCAGAGATCCTTCCATGTCCACGACTATGGAGAGCAGGCCAATAAAACCTCCAGAAGTACGAAAGGCATTCCAGCTGTTTGGGTTTTCCAGAACTTTCATGATAGACTGCCCAAAGGCAAAGTACAATGGAAGAGATTATTACAAGTACACTACAGAGTTGGTAAGATTTTTTTCTTTCTTATGATCACTAAGGCTGTATTTAATCAATCAAAAATATGGTAAACATTATGAAATATTATTACAATTTAAAATAACTTTTGTGTTTTAAATGGAAAATAAAAATGTAATTTATTTCTGTGAATGCAAACTGAATTTTCAGCAGCCATAACTACAGTTTTCAGTATAGTTCAGAAATCCTTCTAATATGCTGATTTCCTGCATTGGTTACATTATCTTTTATTATCAATGTTGAAAACAGTTGTGCTGCTGAAGACTCGTGTTGTAACCATGATATCGTTTTAGGATACTTTGATGAATGCAAAGTTCAAACGAACAGCATTTATTTTAAATAAAATGTATTTGCAGCATTATAAAAGTGTTTAGTGTTACTTTGATCAATTTAACTATTGCAGACTAAAAATATTATTTAAAAACCATTTTTTTATTGACGCCAAACTTCTCAACAGTAGTGTACTTAATGCTCTTCAATCAGCAATATTACTGGAATTAATTATTAGGTTTTACTATGCTCATACCCAGGATGTGTTCAGAATATTTGTTCGGATATAATGCACCACTATGAGAAGAGAAAAGGGAGGGGTCTCCTGTATCGAAGAGCCTTGCACAAAATGGATTAACCCTTATTTAATCTACCATGCTAATACATCAAAGAGCTAATGTGTCATAAAATGAAGCCCAAACCTAATTAGGACCAATAGAAGTAATCAGAATGGCTTTGACACATTTCACAGAGTGGTTGGGGTGAATCCAATTGTCAGCAGCCTTAACCCACTTACACTTTAATGGTCTGCAGGTTAGTATTCCTGCACTTGAATCTAAAAAATGGACATGTACAGTAACTGAATAACATAGTTATGCATAATTTGATTTTTCTCACATTCTCTGATCTGATATTCCTCATAATTTTGTGTGTGTCGCACCACAAGGCTGCAAGCTTAATCAAATGAAGCTTGAGTTAACAGCTAACAGTATATTAGCAAATCAATCTGAATTTGGCTATAATAGAATCAGGCTCCCAAAAGATGATATAATAAATTCACCGGCTCATTATGTTTTAACCATGTTATAATTTGTTAGAATTAGGATTGGAAGCTGAATTTACAGACAGGTACATGATACCTAAGCTCGGTTTACTTTTAGTAGGAGTCCTCTCAGTTATAATCCAATCATGGTTTGGAATAAACCGTGACTTGTATTTCAACATCTTTACATGTGTAAGGAAACAGGAAAACTTAGGATGTCATAAACTCATATGGAAAACCATAATTTCCACAGCAATGTGCGACTTAGCCAAAAATAAAAAGCAGCAATGTAAATAAATACCTGTAAGAGATCCCGTTTGAGTCTGATCTCGCTCTCAGTGGAGGAGCAGAGGGCTCCGATGGCGGTGCTCATGTATTCCTCGGGATTGACCTCAGACAGCTGCTCCAGGATGCACAGAGCAGGACTGCGGAACTGCTCAACATCCAGAAAGATCTTCACATAGGGAATCATCCCTAAGTCCCTGATAAACACTATTAAATCAAAGAGAATCATCAGATACGGTATTATGATGTACTGTGGCGTCAAACTCCTTACCTCAAATTGTACAAATTTGGCACATATTTTGTTTTTATTTACTATAAAGATATTTTTTATTCAAACAATTATTTGTCTATTATCATTTGTTTTTATCTCCTGCACACACTGCAAACAACTGTTACAGTACATCTCACAAACAATTGGTACATATAAAAATACTCCAATACACTTCTTTTATAACTTAATTTATAAAGAAAATTACTTAAACTAACCAGTGTTTCTGACTGACTGGAAGGAAAGGGCTGCAACCACATTTAAAATGTTGGAGGTCAACTTCCACTCATAGCTGTCAGCCTTCTCTTCAGCTTCATTCACTGGCAATATATAAGATCTCAGGATCAGCATCAGGCATCACCATTACAAATTGTCTTGTTTTTTGTAATTCAAATACAGAGAAAACCAAAAGGCTTACCAGCAACACCAGCCTTTCTGATGATCTTTGCCCTTCGTTTAAGCTCGAACAACAGTTGTTCCATCAGTCCTCCATCACTCAGGACTTCAGAGAGCAGTCCGCTTTGCATGATGAGCCTGTAGAAGCAGTCTAGAGCTGCAACATTAAAAGCCTCTGAACAACCCTGCTTTAACATAGCTTGGACCTTTCTGATTGTCTCGTGTGGGATGTAGGAAAGCTGGAGGATGACTGTCTCAATCAGTTCAAAGAAAATGAGGTGAACAGGTGGCGATTTCTGCCAAACACACTCAGCCAGCTGAGCCAGAGACTGCAGAGACCACTCCAGCAGGAAGAAGTTAGCCTTTTCCCAAGACCAGATCATCTGGATTGTGCGTAGGATTTGGCCGCAGATCACAGTATTGCCTGACCGCAAGAAGGAGGACTGGATGATTTTGAAAGCTGTAAGGTTCTTTACCGGTGAATCTGAAGATATAAAGAAAGTAAGGCATGCAGAAAATAAGGGACAAAAAGAAGCAACTAGTTAAGCATTTATTTTCAGACATTCTAAAAAAAAAAAAATATGTAAGTGAAGAAACTGAATAAAATGAGAAAATAATGAAAAAAAATAAGCTCAAAAATTTATTTGTAGAGCAAAGACTAAAATAAAATAAAAAGCAGCTCCAAAAATGATCTTGATAAATACTTATTTGAGATGTAATTAACACGACTTTATGTATACTATACAGTAAATATACAATTTGTAGTTTTTATTTACAACAATTTGTAATGCTTTTCCTAAAAGCATATAGTGAGACTACAGCATTATTGATGCTATTTTCTACATCAATGAGCTCATGCACATGTGAAACTAAAGTATCAAGTATCGCCCTTACTGTAAGTATCACACTTAAACTTGCTGAAAGTGAAATTTGAAGCATTAAACCCCATTTAGATCTAAATGAACAATAAATGCATCAACATATGAAAAAGACTGATTGGCTATGTGGAAAAAGATGATCTGATGTTTATGGCAAATAAATATAGCTGCAGAGAGAAATAAGATTGAATTTCACCCATAATTAAAATCACATCAAATCCAAATGAAATAAAGGTTAAAAAAGGGGCTGTTTTTCTCTCTCTCAGGAGTGAGGTGCTCTGGTGGTGATGAATGGAGAATCGCTGTATGGATGAGGAGAATGGATGCAGGGTGTCTTAACCGGGTTAGTGAGGAGAGCTACACTTCATCATCCTGGACATAATTGCCTTTTCTGTGGCGATACTATGAGGTGGTGGAGTGGAGATGCAGAGTGGCACTCAATGTCAGTCACGGTGGCTTACCGTTAGTCAGGGTGGGGTCAAATCTAAAGCCTTGTGGTTGGGGGTTGTTTACACATATGGCAACCTTCAGCTCAGCCTTGCCAAAAAGTGTGAATGACGCGATGAGGCCTAGAAGGTCTTGAACGGCTAGCAAGTGCTCCTCTGTTACTTCCTCCTCACAGCTGCAGAAGGGCAAATATATGATATTTGTCAATATGTCATTCTCAAGTGAACACTACTGTTACATTTTTGGGGGTATATACATACATATACTTTTACTTAATTAGAACCTATTAAACTGATCAAAAGTGACAGTAAATAGATTTACAATGTCACAAAAATTACATTTTAAATAAATGTTGTTCTCTTCAACTTGAAAAAAATGCATAGTTTCCACAAATTAAGCAGCACAAATGTTATTTATAATAATTAGTAATGCACCAACCCAGCATATTAGGATGATTTTTAAACGATCATGTGACACTGAAGACTAGAGTAATGGCTGGTGAAAAATTAGCTTTGCCTTTTTCTAAAAAGTAGAAAATTTAAACAATATTTCACTATATTGACTGTATTTTTGATCAAATAATTTCAGTCTTGTAAGCATAAGAGACTTCTTTTCAAAATGTCTTACCGCCCTCAACTTTTTGAATAACAGTGGCCTCACAAAGCACTTTTGCTTACAGTATGTACACAGAAAGAGTTTTTAACACAATAATTTCTGGTGGATATATGTAGACACACAAAACAATGTTTTCACACAGGTTTTATGAACAAATACATGCGTACGCATGCTTTGTGAATGAGACCCATTGTTCAGTGAGGGCAGTTTTGTCCTGCAGTGACCCTTGCTGCGAGGAAACGCAGACACAGTGAGTTAGAGAGAGCTGGCATGATCAGTAATGTGATTGAGCTCAATTTACTGCTGATCTCATTACGAGCTCTTTAATTATTGAATTCTGCAGCGCTCAAAAAGAAACTTGTAGGAAGAAAGAGCTGACACTGAGAGGAAAAAAAGAGAGTTACAGAAAAGAATGGAAAGTACCTAAGAATTAAGTAAGCAAATGCTTTTTCTGAAGGTGCTGGTCTTGTTAATGCATCAAAGACATTTAGTCTTTGGTTGTGTGCCTTTCACATCTGCAATATTTAGTGGCAGTCCCCTATTATATTTAAGACCCCATCCAAAATCATACATTTACCGTAACAAGATAGCCTGAAAGATGTCGTAGCCATCATTGTTCTCAAATTCTTCAAAAAGAGCAGGGCTGACGGCATAAGAGTCCTTCACAAAGCTGAAAACACTCACGGCCACCTCAGATAGAACATGACCAGGGACGTTCTCACTGATCTTGTGCATGTTCTGGATGCAGATCTTCATGCAGTTGCTAGCTAAAGGAAACAAAACACCAAAATAAGTGTAAATAGTAATACACTTGTAAGTATCTGAAGTATATACAATTCAAATAAACATCCCTAACAATTCAGGAACCAAGTCTCCCTAAATTAGTCTGCAGATTCGTTCTTGTTGTCACTTGGTTCAAAACAAGATGTCCTCAGTCAAATTTTCTGACCTGAAGCCCTGCTTAGATCTAATGAAGATCTCCAGTAAAACAAACGTTATGTAATCAGAAGACTGGGACAACTAGGTAATTCATATAAGCATCATGTGGAAGTAAATCAAAATTATTGTCATCTTATGATAGGCTTACAATGGCTATATCTATATTTATAAAAACTATAATCATGTTGTTGTTGAGAAGATTGGATATTCCCTATAGTACACTCATTACACCAATGTACTTGCTCATTCTATAATTTTAAACCAAAATCTAAGATATACTTCTTTAGACAAAGAATGGGCTGGAGCTTGTGTGTAGTTGTTGACCTTGCAGTGCAGGTACAGTGTTGTGAGCTTGTGCAGCAGACACTGCTCTGAGTACACGAGACGCCTGCTTTCTCCATGAGGGGCTGCACTGATCCCACAGTAAGGTGAGAGAGATGATCACGCTTGAAAGCTCCTGGGTCTCTAGCAGAACCTCCACAAAACGCACATGTCTGCACAGCTGCAAGATCACCTGAACAGATGTGAAGGTTTAAAGAGACATAATTCTGTTAGTTTGACACCAATGCATAATATTTTAGATATGCATGGAACCTTTGTATAACCGTCATACACTCTAAGAGTTACAGTGCAAGTTAATTTTTGAATAATATCACAATCGGGAAACATTATGCCATGTCGATACACAAGTTGAGCCTTTGTGGTGTAACTGATTCATATTACATAACAAAAATATTGTGAAATATAAAAACCTGAGTTAGAGTGTCCTGAAAAGAGCATTTGACTTCCTCTTTGACATCCTTGTGAGACACAAAGCTCTCTCTTCGGGGAGGCAAAACTACAAATAGGTACAGACACTTGACTAATGAAACAGGAAGACCTGTCTTGATCATAACGCCAACCTCCTGTTAAAGAACACACAAACTTCCTGTCAAATTATGACTGTGTGAGATTTTTCTCTGTCAAACAGAAGAATGTGTTCAATGACAGATATACTGTAGTCATCTGCATACTGATACGTGATTAAACCATAGCAAGAAAAAAGGAATTTTCTAGGAGAAAATATTTATAACTTGCTACATTTTTGCTGAATGAAATACTTTTTTATTCAACTATCATGAGCAAATAATCAGATGCAACAAAATTGCTTTGTAACTACATTTTTTAAAAAACGTGTAGCTACTACTAAAACAATAGCAGTGTAATTATGAACTGCATAAATATAACATAACATAATATAGTAAAACTTACAGAGTCTCTGTTAGACAAAAGAGATATTGATTTGAGCAGAAGCCATCCTTGGTTGCTTCTGACCTCTGACCTCTGAAACAACTGCTCCAATTCATATCGGGCTTCCTCTATTTTAAACAAAGCCAACAGACAGCATGATTGAGAACTATTTGATCTTAGATCAGCACACAACAGATGAGTATGGTTTTCGGTAATGGTAATAAAAATCATAATAACAGTAATTTCAACTAAACACCAAAATAAGAAATTAACACAAATGCATCAGACAGGCAATAGCAAAGATGGTCAACATCATAATGCAACGTATTTTGCCACATTCTTGTGAAATAAAGAAGTAAGTAACTTCCCGTCAAACATCAACCGAATCTCTGTTTGACTTTTGTTTGGCCTTTAGTGACCTCACCAGCCCCACTGACACTATACCTTTGAAAATGTTATTTTTAGTTACCTGCAGGCTTTTCTGCCACTCTCTGCTGTACGTGAAACACAAGAGCTTCTCCAACCTGCAGCGCCAAGCCCTGGAGGTCAAGATCATCAAGAACACTTCTGCTCTCTGAGACCTTATAAAGAGTAAGCTGAATAATTATTTCTGCTAACACAATGAATTAAGTTTGACATGTTTAATGACGTGTTTCTCTCAAAGGCAATTGTGACAATTGTGAACCTCATCACAATGAAGAAACAAAAACAACTAACAAATATTTTCATAGCAACACAAGTTTCATTTCCCCAAGCTGTGTATATATTTCAGCTTTCCCAACTTCAATCCCTATTTCTGTGTGACTTTCCAAGCATATGTGGTGCCTTACTCCTTACTCTATAGTTGGATAAATCCCAGTAAGAATCCAGGAGTTGTAAGTTAACGAGTCACACGTGTGTAAACCCCCACACATAAACACACTAAGCCTGTGAGTGTGACTGCATTTCAGTAGGTCATGTGTGTTTGTCAGTACAGCAGCAAACTAGGAGTTCAAACAGGAAATGCCAGATTTTAGTTTAATCTGTGTCAGTGTGATGCAACATGCTTCTGTCAAAGGGACAAAAATTCCATCCAATCACTCATGGGCAGCTAATATAATTTAAAATTTAAGTTCTTAAAGAGATTAGTTTTTTATCAGTTTCCACAAAAATATTAAATAAAATGTACCTAAAAATTTATTAAAAAAATTAACTGTTCTTACTGTTTTATTGAATAAAAAAACTTACCAGTCACAAACATTGGCCATGTAGTGTGTATGTATGCGTGTGTTCATAAAATATATGTATTTGTTTGTATATAAACTAAATATATTGTATGTAATTAATCATATTTGAAAGACTGCCAAAAGATAATGTTTGATCAACTGAAGAATCAGTTTTCCTCCACTCCTCTCACTAATTTTCTTTACCTGGATGAACAGAAGCAGAAGTTGGGTGAGCTCTTGGTCTCCTTGTTCTGATGACCGCTGGCTTACAGTACCCAGCTTATTTAGTTGATCTTTCAGAAGCACCACTGGATCCTCATGTGCTTTCAGGTCCCCATTCTTCTCACTTTGGATTTGTGTAGTTTTCACTTCTATGCTCTCTGAACTCTCCCCTGACGCATTAAGTTCCCCATTCTCCTTATTGGTTCTGTCCATTTCTCCAACTGGCTCCTTGGAAAATAAACAAATAAAAATAGGATACTTTTAAGTGAAACACCTGAGACTTGTGTTCTTATTAAACACTAGCAAAAAAAAATAATAATTATAATTTATAATAATAATAATTTTTAGGAAGCTAATTGCAACGAAGGAATGTACAATATAACATTGAAACTAATGCACCTGCCTATAAACTTCAATTAAAAGGCAAATCTGCAACTATCTTTCATCAGTCATCAAAAGACAGCAGTAAGTTGGAGGGTTTTCCTTTAAGCTGTTCACATGTTAAATGGGATCTTGTGATGTCAAGACAGGAACTTGTTTTGCTACAGGGAGGACAGTTCACATTCCTGAAGAAATGACATGTTTGCACTGCACATTCCCACCAGGTTATTCACTTAATAGCTAAATGCAGCACATGAACGACATCTCATTATTTTGCTCAAAGCTTTTGATTTCTGCTCCAAAGCAGTTGGCTTGTACATTGCTGAAATGCTTAAACCTGATACAAACAAAGTAGTTTGAGGGCAAACAAATCATGCCTTTCAAAGTATCTAACTAAAAGCAGTCAAGCTTCCTTGTTTATTTTTATCTTTATCATGTGTTCCTCCTAGAGAGTCTGCAAGCAACAGAAATGCTCTGAATGCACTTAAATTAAAAATACAAATGAATTATGACAGCAGGCAACCTCACAACAACAGCTGTCAAAATACGTATGTTATGAAAATTAGCCTTTCAAATTGATTTGAACTCCAGGCAAAACTGGAGTTTAGTCAGTCTGTAACCCCACACGTACCTGTTGTTGTTTGGTGGGTGGCATCTCAAGTCTTTGATAAGGCTTGTGTGCGTAGACAGATGGTTTTTCTCTGGCTTCCCATGTCACAGCACTCAGTGAGTAGCCGGCTGAGACATGCCTCCTAATCTGGTTGACTGAACTTTGCACAGCATGAATATCTGACATCAGCTGCGTTTGGTCATGTGCCTCACTTCCTAGTGAAAAAAGGAGAAGGAGAACTTTCTTGCGCTGCCGCGCGCGTGTGTTTTCAACATTTCAATAGACAAAGTAGGATCAAGTGAAGAAGGCTTCATTCATTCGTCTGATTTTAGTTATATTATTCCAAAAAGGAAATAAAAAAATCGATCAATCAAAAATGAGTTTGAGGGAACGTAACTCGTGTCTATGCCTTGTGGTGTTTAAAGTTATTGCAGTTTTCTTCAAGTAAGTGAAAATGCGTAAGATGTTGAGCAACAGTGACATCATGTGGTAATTTAAGATAGCTCAAAAATAAAACTGGACATCATGGAAACTGTTAAAAACAGAGAAAAAAAACATTTCTAGATTAAGGAAAATAATGACTAAACAAAGTAATAGATTAAACACTCGTGCAGATGACATTCATTTGATAGACTCGTATGTTTACATCATTTTCACATTTAACAAAGAGAAAAACTTATTTTTCTATGTTTTTTTGATGTAAATTAGCTTTTATGCCGATTGTAAAAGTCATCAATTAACAAAAAGTCAAACGAGCGCGTTAATCCTTATAGTTCTTGGCTAGTTTAGTTAAACACAATTTAAAAATGACACCACATAAAAAAATTTATCTGTTGTCCCTTAGTTATTTTGGGAGCACGCGACTTTCTTAAATTATTAAAAAATGGTCAGTATGAACATTCAGTTTATATACTCAAACCTGAAATTGACTGTAATACGCTAAAACAGCATACATGAGTAGACAGAATAAGACATGAGCGGGGCTTAGCGCACGGAACTTGATATCATATTATTATATTATTAGTCATATTATATATATTATATGCAATATGACTATACTAGTCTCTGCATTTAAATATTTTGCATATTTCAAACGATTATCTTTTAATAGATTGACTGAGATTTTGGGCCACCGAGCGCCCACTAGAGGAAAGATTAGCTACTATTCCCTTCCGTGCATTGGTTGAACATGAACCCCATCCACCAGAGGGCGGAGTTTTCCTTCAATCAGTACAGCATATTTACACATGATCAGATTCGCTCACTGATCGACTGTCTGATAAACGGGGTGATGTTATGCTGTACCTAGAGCTTTCCGCTGCACCGATCTAACAGACCGCTTCAGATATTCTTTATAATGAATGTCTTGCAGTTGGTCAAGAGTGTCTTGAGTCTACAGAAGAAGGCGTAAATGCATGCTGGCAGAATGCTGCAGGCTTCAGGAAGTTGTGTTTTTGAATCGATTCAACGAGGGGAAATCGATCGAGTTTCCCATTTAATACAGCAGGATCGAGGTGTTTTGAAACAAAAAGGTGAGTGTTTAGTTTTATAGGGGACTGTAATTGATCAGTGATGAGAGAGATTGTACTGATACTATGTTAACATTACACTTTAACCTTCCCGATCCTATTCAGGTCAATGAGGCGTCAGGCAAGCGAGGGTTTTCCGTTCTTTCACCAACCTATCGCTTGCTTTATTATCTATTTATGGTCACTCGATTAAAGGAAATACCTAGACGTGAGATACGTTTTAATGTATTTGTCGTTTCAATAGCCATGCATCTTCCAGTCCGTTTCCTGTAGTAACCTGTTACATTTACCCCCAAAAAATACTATACAGTTACTACAATAAAATTATCAACAAGGGTAATTAAACAAAAATATATTTTGACTAAATTGTGATTAATAAATACAGAATTGATGATTAATAGGAAATGAAGCTTCTGTTTACTGTATTTCGATTTATTTCAATATATTATAATTTATTTACACATCTGGACAACAGAATGAAAATGAAAAGCTTGGCTACTGTTCAGCAAAATGAGTTATTAAACAAGTATGCCATTTTGACGTCTGTTATTCATTATAAATATGTTCATAGGCTGCGTTCACACAGCAGCAGAATATACAGGATTGACAACCGTATTCGGTCTGTGTGAACGTGCAACGGGAGTCAAGCCCGTATTCCACAGCGACTTTGACTGAAGTAACGTTAATATCAAAGATGGTCCATAAACTAGAAGTCTTATCGCTTTTTTACAAGACAAGAGTCTAATCTAGCCCTTGTTCTGAGGATGCGGTTGTGAGTCCGGAAATTTTACTGGTGCGAGTTCGGTTACAGATTGTGGTTGTCACACCACTAAATAACTGAACTGTGTGTGAACGAAACCATGTTAAGGATTCAAAAACAGGATTGACGTGGCCATAATGACATAATAATGATTTCTATAATGTGGCTGACTAATAGATGGTTATAAAAATAATACCACAAAACATGTCTCTTCCTTGATCATTTGTCAGCTTGTTTTGTTTACTAAATGGGATTGAAAACAAACAAAGAAGACAAGGAAAAAAACTTGACTAAAACTATAATTATAGCTGATGTATTATGTCCATGTTAATTGTTGACTCATGTTTTTGGAGTCAAAAACCCAGCAGCATGACATTTGTGTTTCAAGGTTAGTGGTTGTTGTTAACTTTTTTTTTTTTTGCAGGTTGGGGAGGTTTCACAGCCCTACACTTTGCTGCTCTCCATGGAAACCGACCAATGACTGAGCTTCTGCTGGACAGCGGCGCTGATCCAAACATTCCCTGTGATGCAGGACAAACCCCTTTTCACTTTGCTTGCAGGTACGAGAGACCTCATCCATCTTATGTTTGTGAATTAATTAAAACATCCATCATAAACTTTGCTTCTTCTAAAAGATCATTGCACCAGTGTCCTATGAAGAGGGCTTACTGTACTGTTTTATTATAACAGAAATGGCAATATTTATATCATGCATAAAATGATGCAGCATGGTGCAGACTTACACACAGTAGATGACCAAGGGAAAACATCTCTCCATTATGCAGTGGGTGGTGGAAGCGTGTAAGTAACTGGGCCTGTTCAGAACTGTAGTTTTGTTTTGATGTGTACTGCATACTCAAATATACTGTTGTATGTTCCCCTCTCTTTCTTCTTTCTCAGTATTGCCACGCAGTACATGTGGGAGACTGGAATGTACCGTTTCACAGATGCAGATAACTATAAGGTCACTCCACTGCATTTGGCAGCTTCCACAGGCAATTCTGACGTAGTCCGGTATCTCCTTAGAGCTAATGTAAGCACATTACAGCATTGCTTGTTGTTCTCTTACATGGTACAATGGGAGTAAATGCGCACTAAAACATTAATAGGAGAAAGCAGAATCCCTGAAAATTGCTATAAATTGCTCCTATTGATGTGGAATTTAATTGCATTTCTTTCCTTTTTTTTACTTTCAGAACTAGATTTCACCCCTTTCCTAGAGAGAGTATCAAAACAATGTCATTAATTAGTCTAATAAATATTTAAACCTCAGGAAGAAAAGAAATTAAAGGAATAGTTTACCCAAAAATGAGAATTTGCTCACAATTTAAGTGTTGCATCCCATAGACTGACATTAAAGAGACTTGGAATAATAAGTTTTGCTGTGTCTTCGTCTTAAATTAATATGTTTTAAAGCTAATCTTTTACAATGCATAAATAACAGTTTATTTCTTTTATTTATATGTATTTAATAAAATCATAGCTCATTAAGTGCTTGCATGCCTTTTGCTGCACTTCTGATTTTTAGCCACTTCTGCTTAAATCTTTAACCAGAGATGCATGCCAGAGGCGGTTGACCACCAGGGGGCGACGGCGCTTCACGTGGCTGCAAAGAAAGGCATGAGTGAGGTGTGCTGGCTACTGTTGAAGAGTGCTGGACTCCACATTTTACACATGAAAAACCACACTGGCCTCACGCCTCTAGACCTCTGTAATCAAGGGAATACATTTAGGTCTGTTGAGAACCAATGAAAATGTAAAGACTTAGTTTTAGTGTAACAGGGTACATAAAAAACAACAACTGACAATTCATGCAATATTGTGTTTTCTATTTGTTGTGATTATTACTTTAAGTGTATATTGTTAACAGAATAAGATGATATCTACTTCTTTCTCCCTAATATTTATGTAGACATCAGCAGCTCTCCAAGATTTTGACGCATTTCAGTCAACGACCAAAAGATCTGATTCCTAAAGAGTCATATGGTATCACTGTTTCTTTTCTTTTGGGTTTGTTGTATAATGACATTGATCAGCTGTAATTCATGAAATGGTCTGTTTTGCAGTGATGTACTACTGGATGCTGCTGTTACCGTCTCTTAGCGGGGCTGCGGTTCTCATTATAGCTGCGGCTCTTGGTGAATATGGGGCTATCTTTTCTGCAGTGCTTTTCCCCTCTATGGCAAAAGTTATTCTTTCTCAGTATCATAGACTGAGCAGCTTTCAAAGGTTAGAGGCTTGTGATTAGAAAATTGCCTTGCCAATCACTGCTAATATAAAGGATGATGATTGCATAATGACTTTTTAAAATCTTTTTCAATTGAATTTTAGGTTGCCGAACCCTGTTTACCTGGGAGCACTGACTGCGGGCATAATTCATTCCATAGCTTGTTTTCTCTATAAACTTGTACCTAATATCCTTTGCAGACAGCCTATGTCATCAACCTCTTTAAAAGTTTTAATCTTTCGGATGTTTTGTCAATTATTCCTTGACCTTTCACGTTTTTGGCCAGCTTATACGCTCTTAAATGTTTCGCTTGTCCATTTGTTTGTGCTTGCTGGACTATTTTGGAAAGTTTTAAACCAGAACCCAGGACAACTCAAAGAAGCTGACACCGATTCCCAGTTTTCCAGCATAGGAGACTTGATAGAAGCTGGGAAGAGCCCCGACAGATTCTGTGTTTACTGTGAGGTGAGCATTTATTTGACCAGCACTGTGTCTGAAAGTCTTTTCTGATTTTTTTTTTTTTTTATTTGCTTGATCAAAATTGTTTTCTTTGTAATATCTAGGTTTCTTTGCAAAATAGTTTTCTTTGTAATATATATTAGTGGTGGGCATAGATTAAAACGGCTCATTTGAATTCTGCCAATGGCATTCAGAATATATGTCTGCTACCTACTGTAAATAGTGACTAAAAGTAGTAAAAGACTAGTTTTACAGTGAGTCGTTAGGGAATGTTTTGTTTCACAGACATACTTCGTGATTTTAATCCTGTCCGAATCTGCCATGTCTGTGTTTTTCTCTCACAACCTCTGTGATAATTTTAGAGTCCAAATGCAATGTCTGTGATATTAATCTTCACAATGCGTTTCCTTGTGTGTTTTGGCCAACGCAATATGCCGTAGATGCTCTTACCGCACACACGTTTAATATATTTTGAATATAAAAGAAATAAATAAATACAAAATAAGAGCCAGATCACGTAAACTGTTAAGAAACATAATAGTTAAACTTAAGTAACCACACATTAACATGGTTACCCTTTCAGTCGAATCACTTCGACGTTACATATGGGAACTCGCCAGAGAGACCTATCTGCTTTGAGC
>JAUMHI010000054.1:14752279-14774785 GCA_032359435.1 Enteromius unitaeniatus
GTCAATGATGGCCTTCTGGACAGCAGTCAGGTCGGCAGTCTTACCCATGATTGTGGTTTTGAGTAATGAACCAGGCCGGGAGTTTTTAAAAGCCTCAGGAATCTTTTGCAGGTGTTTAGAGTTAATTAGTTGATTCAGATGATTAGGTTAATGGCTCGTTTAGAGAACTGTTTCATGATATGCTAATTTTTTGAGATAGGAATTTTGGGTTTTCATGAGCTGTATGCCAAAATCATCAATATTACAACAATAAAAGGCTTGAACTACTTCAGTTGTGTTTAATGAATCTAAATATATGAAAGTCTAATGTTTATCAGTACATTACAGAAAATAATGAACTTTATCACAATTTGCTATTTTTTTTAAAAGGACCTGTATAAGGCCATAATAAGAGGCACTTGCACACAGCACTGCTGTTTTCACTTCTGCATTAGCAGTCGTCATTTCCTTAGATGTTTCTGTCAGTCTACTGACCTTGTTATTTTTACACCTCTCAGCTTTTGGAAATTTCCCCTTTGTTATTAGGTTAAGTACATATTTTAAGCTAGACTTTAGTTATTCTAGAGTAGTGAATATAAAACACTGATCCTTTAGTGTTTCTATTAGAGGGACAAATTGTTTTCTTGAAATCACTATTGCTTAATACATATATATATATATAAGGACACATTTTAAAGATGTGGATTAATTAATGTGGATCTGATTAAATATTGGCAAATCTTTCTCCTCCCCTTAGTTTTTTAAGTCTCTGGCTTGGTCAAATTGCTGAACTTTACACACATGATTGTAGTTCTCCTTTTACTTGCACCAGTATTTGAAGCGGTTAGTTTCAAATGCCAACACATGACTATGCTAAATCATAAGCCTTAATGTAATACTCGGAGGGTCTACCACGATGGAGAGACAATGGACATTTTTAGGTATTTTAGTTTTTATTCATCTTATTTAACTTGAATAGTAAATTAATTACAACATGTCTTGTAACTTTACTGTGATGACTAACAGGTCATAACATTTATATGACCTATGACTATGTATGTAGTATATTCTAGATGCTTAACTGAATGCTTCATTAATAAGAAGAGGCTTTGTTTATGTAACTCTTACTGTGAGTTTTTCAATTGATTCTCACATCTTATGACATACCATCACCATGTTCTGTAATCCAATGTGTAACATGGATGGCTGTTCATAATTTTCATAAATTACATAATGGCCATGTCTGTCAACCCCCCCAAAATTTTAGAAATCATGAAAATAACCTATTTAGCCATATTTATTATACAGAAATCATATTTGTAGAATTGTATACTTTTAGGCTGTTTCTGGTCCTTTTTGGGGCTTGTTATATGAAAAATATCAGGTATCAAGTCTCCTCTTTGTGATGCACAAAAAAACAGCACATGGGGTTTTGAGAGTGAGTAAATTATGAGAGTTTTATTTTTTGGCCAACTAAGCCTTTAGCATCTGTTATTGTTTTGTTTTTGGAAGTAGAAAAAAAGCAAGTGTAGAGTGAGAGAGGGAAGTAGAGAAGTACGTAAAATAGTACACACAAGCACATGCAGATACGGTCACTACTAAATAGCCAATTAGGAGGGACAGCGAAGGGGGAGAAATGGCAGAAGCCCTTCTGTTTCTGCTTCACTGAATTATTGAGTGTAATCATCCAGGCCTTTAATGGCTGGTCCAGAGTGGAATTAATTTGGGTGGTGTGGGATAAATAATGCATTATGGGTAAGGGTGGATCTGAGCGTGTGCAAGAGGTCTCTCTCATCCATCTGCCTCTGCATGATGAGGGTGGGAGGGGCCCGAGAAGCATGCTGCTCAGTGCAGTGGGCCAGTGGGACATGAAAGGGGGGAGAGAGAGATAGAGAGAGAGAGAGAGAGAGAGGAAGGGAGGGAGGAAGACAGATGCTGTCCAGAGCAGGCGGAAGAGGTGCAACAGGGCGAGGCTCAGGAGGAGAGTAGAGTGTGGATCCCAACATGTGGATGGAGGACAGTGTTGCTCAGCTATGAACACCATGCTAAGTCCCAAGATTAGACAGTCCAGGAGAGGTAAGACCTTTAATTCTCAGCATGAGTGTCCTGTATTCTCATCCGTAGTCTGGCTGCATTAGCTGTGCTCAGTACCAGCTCCTGCTCCGCTAGTCCGCTGATCTCACAGCTCAGTGATGGGCTGTATATCTCTGAGGCTCCATGGCAGTGATCCAGTAGACTGGGCGGTTGCTTGGTAACATCTTTCAGCTTGATTAGTGGTTAATGAGTGTAAGTGGTCTTTGGCTTTGTGTCACACTCCTTAACCAGGAAGTCATGATTCGGATCCTGACACATGCTGATCGTGCCTGATGTTTCATAGTGGGATTTTTTTACACACTTATAAGAATGAGGTGTTTTGCAGCAATGTCATAATGAATTTTGGTTCCCCAAAGAACAGATAATATTGTTGTTGTTGTTTTTTTTTTACTATAAAGTACCTTTTGTGGAATGAAAATGTCTTATGATTTTAAAGGTTCTTAATGGAACCATCATTTCCAATAAAGAACCTTTATTTTCAAAAGTGTACAGTACATGATGTTAGTCAAGTCAAGAATAAGCGTGAACATTATAATCCAATGACATTGTTCTGTAAATGAACTCTACTTGCATTCTATTCTTGGTCTGTGATGAATTGTAGTTTTGACACTTAGAATCAAGGGACTTGCAGGTGTAATAAATCATAACAGCTGAATGTCAAACAGTTTCACCTACATGAGTAAAAGCCTAGCTTGCTATAACACCAGGCTTATAATGTAAATTAAATCATTGTCATAAATTTACTGATCAGATTACCCTGTACAATAAGTTTTATGTTAAGTCAATGTTAAGTTCATTTCCACATATAATTTAATTTCCACATAATATTAATGGATTTTTAACAGTTTTGTAAACAAAGTATACTGACTGGGTAACAGCATTTCTATTCATTAATATTAACCTAGATTTTTAAATAATGTTGAAGATGCTTCATTATTAGTTTACGATAATGCATGAACTAATGGAACCTTATTGTACAATGTTAACGTTGATCAGTTCCATGCACATAACTGGTGCAATATCATTTTAAAGTTGAATCGACAATAACTGCATGGTTTTTCCTGATTATTCCTCCTGGAAAATAGGCTTGTCTGCTTCAGCAGTAAAAGGCTATTCGTGGATTGATTTCTGTCCTGCTGTGCAACATAAAGCAAACAGGAGCATTTGAAGCACACTGTCTGTCTGCTGGGCTCTGCATTTGTCATCTTGCATATGGATTGTGTCACTTTTGATGAGGGTATTGGGTTTGCTGTGTTTTAAGTGGCTGCAGCACATATTCCAGCACAGCAGGCTCAAAGACACTGCCAGGTTTCATTTGCAGACTGCTGTGATATTTCACTCTGAGTGTAGGAACATTAGGTGGACTGACAATCACCTTTCAGTTTTGTGCTGTACTTATGCAGAATGTATCAGGAAATATGACAGGTAGATAGATTGCAGAATTCTTATATATTTAAATCTATTTAATATGATTTTTTTTTGGGGGGGGGGGGTTCTTGTTGCATGTTAAAATTTATTTAAAAAGTTCAGTGTTTAGACATAGCACAGTTGGAAAAAATTAAGTCATGATGGATCTATTTATTCGCTTGCACTTTATTTTGTTATGCCTACTGTAAACTACAAGATGGTTATAATAGAGCTGGAATAGTTGAAGGAATAATCCAAGCCAATAGGAGCAGAAGATTCATTATTATTCTGTTCCTCATGCCTTTCTCAAGGTGTCCTCATAAAACATGTCTTGTGCGAAACTCTTTATTATGGGGCTATTTTAAGCAGGATGATCATTTTAGGCAGAGATTAATTGTCGATATTAATTCTTAATCATTTTTAATAAGTCTTCAAATTCAGTACCAAAGCTCTAAAAGAATATTTAAGGAACAGACGCATCAAAAAAGGCTCTTTTGTCATTCCAAAAAATGAGTCTGAATAAAATATGCATGGGCCTGGTCAGACTTCCAGTATTTTTAGACCGACCAGAAAATCAGACAAATGGGGGAAAATTCTGATGCTGAATGTTCTGCTCTGTGTGTTATTGAGAGTTAGCCTCTGGGTAATAAGTAGAAACACCATTCTGTGTCCCTAGAGACTGTTGTTCAAAGGGCAAGGTGATTTTAGGGGCTTTTCTCCCACCCTCCTTGCCCCATTTGTGCTCTCTCACTCTTTCAGTTCATGAGGCTGTGAGGTGTACATTAACACTGATGAGGCTTCCATTACTTACAGTGATTGAATCAGAGTGGCAGCATTTGCAGCCCTTCATTCAGACGGGGAGGCGGAGGACCAGTGCTATTATGCAGTACCTTTTCAACTCTGTAACACAGAAAGAAATAATATACTTGTGTTGTAGTTTAAGGAATTATAATTTTATTTTATATGTTTATTTACACAATGGCAAGAAAGTTAACAATAGAATGTAACAGAAAGGTAAAAATGTTTTATATATATATATATATATATATATATATATACATCTTTAAATACAATATTTGTAAAAAAAATAAATAATAATAATAATAATATAAGTAATTTCATAAAACAGGGCAGAATGTTTAACAGTGAGACAAACCACAAAAACAATCGCACACTTTATTAAATCCATTGTTAATACTCATGTTTGCATGTGTTTTGTTTGTCCACCAAAATTGACATCACATCCTGGAGGATGTTGTCACAGAGGAACTGGCTTGTGTTAGTTACAGTGATATTAACAGCTCTAACAGAATGGAAACTGATTTTAGAAATTTTATATTTTTATATATATATATATATATATATATATTAGAATATTTCCAATAAATTAAAAAAGAATAATTTTAGTAAAAAAAAAAATATAGTATATATTAGTATATAAATAAAGTATAATTGTTATTATTAGCATTAAAACATGATGTTGGCATTAAAATGAAAGTAATACTATTATTTAAAATTTATGTTCACTTTGTAAAATTGTGAAAAAGGAATAACATAAAAATGAATAAAAATGGTTTCCAATTACAAAATAAGTAAATAAATAATAATAATAATAATTGTTTTCATTTTAAATGTAGTAATTTTAATATGAAAAACTGCATAGAGAGAATGAGCCAGCTGATAAAGGCTAGAAAAAAATATATCATGACTTGACAATTAAGATCAGTGGGACAAGAAAAAAAGGAGGGTGATCCAGAGTGACCCTAAACGTGGCTGGATGAAGAAAGCTTGGGAGTGGACTTGTTTACTGCTATCCTGCTGCTCTCAGCACACAGATTGATTTTTTTCTCTTCCGGCCCACCAGTATAAAGCAGCTGCTTGTGACACTGGGTATGCCTCTCAAAAAACAGCTGCCCAATCTGATCTGCTTTGCTGTGGTTTGTGGTTGTCTCTGGTCAAAATAAGGGGAATTTAAATTCATGAGTAATCCCAAAAAAATGGCTTTAGCATCACCGAGAAGCCTGTCATAAGGTATGCATGATACATCTTGTTTTCAGCTGTGGTGGGCAAATTGCTTGCATTGCCGAACACATCCATGCATTTTTATGTGTGTTTCTTTGCATATACTTGTCCAGACTAGTAGAGGCTAATTCACTTGGTTTAGATGAGCAGAATGAGAATGTACTGTAAATGTGACATGAAGTCAAACCTAAAATGTGTACGTGTTTGTGTTTACTTTTTCAGCCAGGTCTAAGAGCATGGTCATGGGGGAGCTCTCCCGCAGCTCCAGCAGGCCATCGTCCCCCAGCCTTCAAGACAGGGCGCTGAAAGCAGGCTGGCTCAAGAAACAGCGTAGCATCATGAAAAACTGGCAGCTGCGCTGGTTTGTGCTTCGAACCGACCAGCTCTACTTTTACAAAGATGAGGAGGAAACAAAACCACAGGTACAGTGGGAAGAGGACAGAGCAACCTGAGAACAAAACTGACGGTTATTTATTATAATATCACTCATCTGGAATATAAGGTTGTCTTTTTCAGCCACATTAATCAAAATAAAATCTGGCCCTGTTGTGTCTAAACAAGGTTACAGTTAATGTCGGAAAAATAGGTTTAAAAAAGTAATAGACCTTGACCTTTTATTTCTTATCTGATCAATAACTCTACCTCTAAAAAAATCTATATGTTATTTATCTTACTGATTTAACCATTGATTTTGAGAAAACTAATGACATCACTGTTTTCAAGTTCAGCCCCTTAACCCACAATCCACACCATTTACAGGTATTGGACTGAACCTGAATCATTGGGAGATGGGCCGTTATGAAATTCATTGCATTAGATATCTGTGTGAGACCACTGTATGTTCATGTTATAAACATATACACTATGAAATGACCATTACTATTTAACAGCTTAATTCTATTCATCAAGGTTGTATTAAACTGATCAAACGTGACAGTAAAATCATTTATAATGTCACAAAAGGTTTCGGTTTCTAAATGAATGGTGTTCTTTTGAGTTTATAGTTATCAAAGAATCATGAAAAAAATGACAAAAAAAATTATTACAGTGTCCAAATAATATTAGGCAGCAAAAGCATAATCAATGTTTTGTAAGCACCAAAAATTTTTATGATTTCTAATGTGACACTGAAAAGTGTATTACTGTATTATATAAATGATTCACATCCAAAACTAAAGTTTTTGTTTACATAATACATGTGTGTGCATAATATTATTGTATTATGTACAAATATATACACATTTATATTATATATAAATATATTTGTCTTAGCCATGCATGTATTTATATATACACGATAAATATACACAGTACATGCACATATGTTAAATAAACAAACACTTGCAATGAATACAATTATTTGTAATTAATCATTTGACAGCACTAATATGTACCAAATGAATTAACAGGAATAAATTAACAGGAAAACACATAATTCACATAATTCAAATACAATACTAGAATAGAACACCAGTTATTTTAAATTGTTTAAAATATTTAATAATAAAGATGTATTTTTGATCCAATAAATTCAGCCTTAGTAAGCATTAAAGACTAATTTAAACACTTAAATATTCAAATATTAAAAACCAACAACACCAATTTAAAAAATAAATATTGTCCATTTCCTGTTAAATTGCTGTTATGTCATAATATTTGTTTAAAAACATGTAGTTTCTTAACACACAGATTCTATATATATGCTGGTGATTCATTGTCCACTGTCAGCAAAGCTTTGGGAGCACAGCTATATCCTCCTCAGTGTCTCCATTACACCAGGATGACATCAGCATGCTGTTAGCCTGACAAACTAATTTGGAAACAGCATGCCCTCCTGCTTGGCTGTAGTGTAAGTCAAAGCATTTAGCAGATACAGAGCGGCTGACCTGTGACCCCTAATGCAGCATGACTTTCCTCAGCATATACGGCCGACTCTGGCTCATCCATCCTTGAACTGGTATTATTCTCTTCTGGAGCCTGTAAACTCCCTCTAATGCTCCTGCTCTTTCTCCACCCCCACCCCATCCTCATCCCAGCTAAATTCAATCTCTGCTGCAGAAATGTGCCCAGCTTGCATTTGAGTGGGAAACCCTATAAGCATTTACCCTTATCAATGCATACCCTCTGAAATTTCATTTAGCTGCAGCTGAATGGCAAAGAGGAATTTTAGTTGAGGGATGAGAACTTGCATCGCTGTGTTAATGCTGGGGCAGCGAAGAATGGAGGACAAGCTAAAGGAGGCTGGTGCATAATTTATAATTTGACTGTGGTTGGGTCTAATTATGCATGACTCAGCATTGCTGATTACAGCGTAAAATTGGGCCACGCACACAACAGAGAACTATAATCCCACACTGCCTTATCTGCCCTGAAGGTGAGGCGCCTTTTAGCCCCACAAATCAATTATCAAATTACTATGGCCTAATGGAACACTAACACTAACATTTTAAAATGATGGAAAAATGTTGGGAATGAAGACAAATTGCTCTTAAAAAAGTGCCCTTCAAACCTGCTTTCTCTATTAAACCAATCTTTTCTTTCTTTTTCCCTCCAGGGATGTATCCCGTTGCAGGGTTGTCAAGTCAATGAGCTGACAGCCAATCCTGATGAACCAGGGCGGCATCTTTTTGAAATAGTTCCAGGTAGGAGATAATTAAATTTAGCTGAATCTTCTGTGGTCTGATGTAATGAAGCATTTAAAGGCTTGTGGCATCAAGGCATAATCCATGCATGTTATATTTTATATTCTTTTCATCCTACTTGTCACTCAGGGAGGAATATAATGGCAAAGCAAGTAAACAAACAAGGCATTGTGTTTGCAGGCCATGAGCAGCGGCTTGCATATTGTTACTGATGAAATACAGCTTCCTCATTACCAGAGTTAATCACTAGAGGGCATTAGGTGTCTTCTGAGGATACATGAAGGACATTTGTGAAGACTGAAAGCCATTCATGTGCAAAACGCTGACCACCTACATTAAGGTTAAAAAGGTTGAAAATCGAATTTGTTAAAACCTGTCATAAAATAATTTTATTATAATTTAGAATTATAATTTTATTTTGAAAAATGTATAATACAAAAAAATGTGTGTGGCTATATAAGTGTTGCTTTCATTGGGGGAATATAGACAATATCCTAATATTAGCATTCATTTGTCATTTAGCTATGCTGGGAATAAAGTATAATGTATTTTAACGCATCAATATATTTTCTAGTAGATTAGAAAAACTACATTTTGGGTAACACTACAATAAGGGTTGCATCAATTAACATTAGTTATCTACATTACAAAAGTTGAATACATGATTAAATGGACCTGAGCTAACGTGAATTAACAATAAACAAATAAATTCTTATTAACTTGTGTTAACAATTGCTAAATATTATAACATTTGTATTGCTCATTAGTTATTAATATAAGGTAATACATTTAATTATATAAACCAATAGGACCTTTTTTAAAGTGTTATAAAATTTCACCAGTGGTCTCCATTAGTCAAATATTGTGTTTGGACCCACTGTGAGGTCGTACGTATCCAATGGTACCTTTTTATTTACCCACAATGTAAATTTATTGTTGAGACGTTCATCTGGTTTACCTATTTAGTTTTCATTTAATTAGTTTTGAAGTGTCGCATATCAGGAATAATATACGATTAGCCTGAATTCCTAATTCAAAGCAAACAATCCTCCTCTGTTGTGTCACATGGTTCAGTATGTTCCTGTGGGACAGATTCGGCTGAAGCGTCTGTTGTTTACATGTACTCTGGGAACCGTCACATATCACATCCTTCTGCACTGCCTGACCCAGCATCTCATAAGCAAAGGACGTGACCCTAGCTGACCTTGAATTCAGTATGGAGCGTCAGGATAACATGAGCTGTTGCAGGTGGTCCTTGATTTAAAATAAAGTCTAAATGGGTGAAAGTGATACACAATTGCCTGTGTGGTCCCCTGCAGTGACGTGTGCTTAATGAGACCTTCAGGATGCATTAGTGACACAGCTGCTTGTGTTGAAACCAAGGAAAGCAATCATTAACTGTCAAGTATTAGAACATCTTATTCACTCTATGTATTCTTAAGCATGACAGCTGCACTTTTTTTTACCAGTCAGGTTTTTTATTCCGATCCAATGCGAAAAAAGCTATATAAAAATCTGTTTGCGTTATGAAACTTGTCTCATTTTTCTAGCTTTGGTGATGTTATAGTGAAATGCTGTTGTCTTTTTACTGGGATATTTTATTTAGGTGCTTAGCAACGCTCAGACTCTGTCATAAAATGACTGATGAGAGAATTCTTTCGTTTACAACAAATAAATATCACAAGCTGTTGCTACAGCAGTCAAACCTGAGCATAAAAGTTCAACCTACACAAGCTTCACTTGGCATTCAGGACTGAGGTGTCTGTATTCTTTCCTGAGACTTTAATACTTTAATTAACTTTAATACTTTAATTTCATGCTGAAGCAAAATCTAAGCATGAACAAGTACATGATGGAATGAAATGTAAAAAAAAAAAAAAAGAAAAGAATAAATCATTAATGTTACCACCATTCAATAGTTTTAGGTCAGTATGATTTCTTTTTATAGAAATGAATACTTGTATTTAGCAAGGGTGCTTTATCTTTTGCTGATCAAAATTAAGTAAAAAAAAGTAACTTTACAAACGTATTAAACAGCTCAACTTTTTAGCAATAATAGCGAGAAGAAATGTTACTGACATTTTACCTTTGCATCACTGAAATAAATTACATTTCAAAATTGTTATTTTGAATATTTTAGATCCCTAATCCTTCTCAATACTTACATATGACAACTATGTTACTAAATATTAATAAGCAGTAAATAAGGAGTTTATTGAGGCAAAAGTCATAATTAATATTTAGCTAAAGTGTAACCTATATTACTGATTTTATTGTATTTTTCAAACATGTTAACAGAGGATTAAGTAAAATCATACTTAAACTACACTTTTTCTTTTACTTTTTATGTAAAAATGATAACTGATTATTAGTTATTGATGGTTTGGCGTAAATACTGGACACAAAAACCTCTGATGAGTCTTGGTGGTCTTGCATCCCATATTATTGAAGTTAAGATTAAAAGTGAATAAAGGCTAAATCCCTTGTCTCTGACAGTCTTAGGAGTTAGAGAAAGAATAGCTCTTAAAAATAGGCCAAACAAAAGGCAAGTCTTAGCAACATTCTGCGGAGAATGAAGCATGCATTAGTTGCACTGGACTTCATTTATCTGTTTTTCTTTCATTCTGTACTACATACATTATTATTGTCACCCCCATAATCCTTTTGCAAGGTGGACAACGTGAGCTTCTGCATATAATGGTGTTTTGTTAAGTACACCAAACTAAACCCTCTTTCCATAAGTCCTGGTCTTTTTATATCAGTCACTCAAACAATGGCTCTATTTACGCTTGCTCTCGACACAAAAGCACGACTGCAGACTGGAGTAGGGAGGTCTGATCCGAGCATGTTCTTACAGCTGACAGAAGCATCACGCTCTGTCTGTGAAGATTGCAGTTTGGTACATTAAAAGCTCTGATCTAAAGCCTTCTGGCAATGTGCAATAAAAGCATCTGTGTAACACACAAAGCCCCTTGTGGTCTTCGAAAAGTCTTCAAAGAGGGGAAGTTTTAATTAATAAGCTGTTAGATTTAATAGGGGAAAAGATCCAGGCAACATGCAGAGATTTGTGCATCAGGCTTGCAGAAATGTTCAACCGGCCCCACCACCACCACCCCATGAGAAGACAAATCAACCCCCCAACCACACACACACACACACAGATTGATTAGCTGGGTCTGTTTGTGTTTGGGGGGATGTTTCCAGTGTTTGGCAAAGATGAGCACTGTGGTGGCTCCACTCATGAGGGTGAGCGAGGGCGAGTCTGACAGACCAGGGGGCGGGGAAGAAAAGGTTGAAAAAAAAGAGAACACAACAACTCTTTTTTTAATGAATGAATGAAGCAGACGGAGGACTTGTTTTTCGGGTTTCTGGCGGTGATGGTACTGTGGGGTTCTTTGCGCTCTCTCTTTTTTCTCTTCTATTCTCTCTATGTTTCTCTGTGTCATGCACTTTTTTCCACTCCTTTCTCTATGCTTTCTCTCCCTCAATCGCACACCCCTGGCACACACCTATGTAGCATATTCACCTTCTAGGAGGGCCAGAGATGTAACTTGCATGGCACAACTGTAGCGCTGCCCTCTTTGGCGCCCGTGTGCCAACATGGGGCTTGGCTGCCGCAAGCTGCAGGAGCACCGATCTGTTCACGCCAAGGGTAAGGATACACTTTCCTCTTAAAGACGGCAACTTTTATGGATGGATATGTGAGATTTACCGTGGTGAAAGTACAGTGCAGCGTTTATAGCAGGATAGGAATTTATAGGAGATGGGAGTTTTGTTTTTTAACCTGTAAATCATTTATGTTAGATGCAGCTGTGGGTTGTAAGGACTGTAACATCTGGAGTGTCAAATGCATGAAAAAGATCCAGGAAGCTGTGGCTTTGTGAGCCGTGTATTTTTGGAACAGGCTGTGAGGAGTGGAGCTGCTGCTGGTGAGGTAGTCTTGCATGAATGTGAGGGCCTGTAATTTTGCCTGAACTATGCTGAAAGGTGTTCGTCTGCTCTCTGATCTGAAACTGACACTTTAACCCTTTCCTCGCTCCTTTTGATTCCCATTTCGTATAAAGTTGATGATTGTGATGGTAACAATACAGAGGTTTCTTTGTGATATTCTGTTAAACTGATGTGCATTTACAGATGTCATGATCTCATGCAGCAGTTCTGAACCAGGCCAAGCACTATTCCTTATGGTGTACTTGAGTAGGAGGTGCAGGCTTGCTTTGTTAAACAGAACATGACTAACAAAGAACTTTACAAACTTTACTAAGAGACTCAGGGGCTATCAAAAAGGTTTGTAATTATATGTAGCACATTTTATTTCTTTGTAAAGAATAAGAATAATTTTAAATAATATGAATTAAAACAAGCCTTTAATCAGTGTGAAACATTTAAATATATACCAGGTCAGTAAGAATTTTGAATGCATTTGAAAGAAGTCTTTTAGGCTGCATTTATTTAATCAATAATACAGGAAAAGCCTTCATTTTGTACAATATACACTTTAGGATCCTCTGACAAATAGTTAAAAGTTAACAGCATGTATTTGAAATAGAATACTGTAAAATATCATTATGAATGTCTTTACTGCCACCTTTGATCAATTTAATGCATTCTGTTGCATAAAAGAATTCATTTATTTTATATATAAATATATGTATATATTTTTTTTAATAGTATGAGTACAGTATATGTACTTGCTCTGTACTTCTTTCACTCAAATTTTTTGCCCACAATATTACAGTATATCACTATTTTACTTTTTTTTGATCCCATTTGATGTCAAACTGACATAAAACTACGTCCAGGTATAAAATAAAAGATACTATATTTCTCACATTTATTCAGTTTGAGAGGAAACTCTTGTTTTTTTCACATACAGTATTAAATGTAGTTTAAAAGTGTAATGGCTGTTTTTAATAATGATGAATGCTAAATGACATCCAGTTAAATTAGAAATAACACAAATTTATGTTGATGAAGGGATACTTGTGCTTCACGTTTTTGTACACAAGACAAAAATGGTCACAAAGTTCAGAATAATCCTTGCATTTATCTACAAAACAAAAACTTTTCATTTGTGAAAACCTGGCTAAAGCGTTCCATCACATTTTGAAACCATTAAACTGAAAGCTAAAACCACATCATAAAACATATAATTGAGAAAACAAAGGGTCTGAATTCCTGCCCTAAATATGAATTCATAAGGTGAGTTTTACAAAGCTAGCAATACAGTATGTATACATTTTTATGCGTTTCCTTATGGCAAATTGTTAGGTTGATGCATTTAAAAGCCCTTTTTTATATGACGTAATTCTCTTCCGTGTTACAGTGCCGATTCTTTGGGCTGTGCCACACAGGAAGAGCTAATGGCTGTCAGAATATAAGGAAGTCATAGGGGGTCAGCTGATTTTATGACAGTGAGAGTCATGGGGGCCTATGAGGAGAACCGAGACTCTCCACGGTGCAGCTCTCATCTGCAATAATCAGAACCAGAGACAGCAGCCCCACAGAGAGAGCTAAACCAACAGGATTGATAAGAGTTTCCAAATGGCAGATATTACAGGATGTTGGTTTTGTGGAAAAGACTTAGTTTTAGCATAATCACCAAAATGACCGATCACCAAATAATTTAAACACAATTAAAACACATTGTGTTAGCATTTAGCGGTTTAGCGGGTACAAACAAAGTGGTCTAGCAGATAGGGATGTGTCTGTGATCACTCTTAACTAGATAGCATATCTATTCTGAATGTTCTAGACTTTGTGTTTCTGAAAAAGAATGTCAGGCAGCTCAATACAACTAGAAAAAAGAGAGGTCGTTAGACAGAAAACGCTGACTTTACTTGTCTAGAAGTGAGTCTCAAGGTCTTGTGTAGTATAAATATATGAGACATTAAATGAGATACAGAATTAAAGGAACGTAAGCCGATAAGGTGCTTTTGAATGGTTATAAGGGCATTTCTGTGCGGTTGCTGGTGTGTTCTGGTTGGCTGTGCTCAACTAAGTGGTTCCTATGTTTTATTTTATTTTTTATTATACGGAGAGAGTTAGCCAGACATATGTTATTATATACAAAAAAAAGGATGTTTGTTGATATAAAGTTTTGCTGAACTTTATCCTGCTGTCAGTTTTCTCATCAAGTTAAGGAACAGACCTCTGAAAGGCAAGTGTGTCTGCAAAGTGCTGGATTTAAAATAAAGACCTTCATCTGAAAACCTCAGGCCTGTCGTGCTGGATATCCTCCCAGTCGACTGCTGGCCAAACCGCACACTGTGCCTAGGGCTTCTCGATGCCTCCCATTTTGTTCTGATATATGAGAGAGGAAGACATGCAGCAGCCACCTAAAAGCTGCTGACTGAGCTCTTACAGTGTAATTTCATTAAAGGTATGAAATCTTTGTTACTGTAAAAAGATTTAACAAATGCACTGTACTGATTAAAGACAGCTAAAACAAAATGATTACTGATAACATATAAAAATGGAAATTCTTTAAAAAGTAAATGTGTGATAGGACGGACACCTACTTTTGAAATAATGGGACATTAGTGAAGAAGTCTCGCTCTAGTGCAAAAACTCTTGAAGAGATGAAATTCCAACGTACATGTTTTATCTTGAACAATGCATCATGTATTAAAGGGTGGGCTACAAGGCATAACATTGTTTGGTTCTCGCCACCAGCTGAATTCTAAACATGCACATCACTGTTCAGTCTTTCATTTAATAAATAGTTCATATCCATGTCCTTCCCATGGAAATATGCTGAATGTCATAGTAAAATCATTGTTTGAGATATGCACGCTAGGAGAATGTTGATGTGAGCAGTTAAGGCATGCTTTGGGTAACAGATAAGGGGAAGCAAGGACATCTGAAAACCTGGGAATTTGGATATTATGAGTATGTTGTGAATGTGGAGTGATTATTCCTGACCTTGGATTTGGCCTTGCTGGAGTACAGAATGAAAAAGTGTCCACTGGTGCCTTAGGGTCCAAGACAAACCAAAATCTAAGGGCTGATGTACCTGCAACACCAGAACAAATGTTCACACCCCTACTGCACGCATTTGAGCATGATTCACTCAAATGTATTCATTCAAACAGCAATTTCATAATGATTTTAGTTCTATTTAAGAAAAGTCAAGTCCTTGATTATTGTCATTACATGAGAGACAGGCAGTGGGAACTGCATCTGCCAAAGTCACAAGCACAGAGGCAATGCATCACGCTTTCAGACATGCAGACAGAGACAGTCAGACGTTCCTCAGGGAGTCCTATGTGTGTCGTCTGACATAGCCACTAGCTACCTGACAATACTCAGTTTATTCTGCAGCCGGGCTCAAACAGATAATGGAACCATCCATCCACAAAAAGTAGGTTGAACAGAATTTATGCTGCGGATATTTTCAGAACATAAAGAGGGAGTTTGTGGAAGGAAATGAAAAGAAGTCACAGTTCCATAATGCTAAGAATTTAACATGCTGTGTTTCTGAAAATCATCCAAAAACAAATAAACTAATTAAACTCAAATAAAACATTTGAATAACAGAATTATTTAAAAATCAGTACAAAATGAATTTCAGAAGATGGTTTCTTTAATTGTCATGGCACATTTCAGTTAATCTGTCCTTCCTTTAGGAACGAAATACCACTTTTCTCCTGAGCTGCTATGGTTAATGTCTGGTATGTAGGATGATGTCATAAAGAGAAATCACTGTTTTGTCTGTGTGCTGTTTCCCCATGGCTTTGATGCCACCTAGTGGTACATTCACCATTGTAAAGACAAGATAATAGAACACATTTAGATAAAACAGTATTAATGTATGAATAATTATGCTATAATATCGATATTATAATGTCTATTGACATCTCCTTTTATATCTTGTTCCATGTAAATGTTTAGGGCTGGTAAGTTTTTTTGTAGTTTTTTTAAAGAAGTGTCTTATTTCTCCAGACTTCAGTGTCACATGATCCTCCAGAAAACATTCTAACATGCTGATTTGAAAACGGACTAATATACTTGTGAAAAGCATTATACATAGCTGTTCAGTCACAAAGACCAGCAATCATGAATTATATTATGCCACAGCATTATGTGCTTTTGATCAATTATGTAATGTGCTTTCAAGTGTTCTAATAAAAATAGCCGAAGCATTTACCATGACGTAAATGAAAAGAATTATTCATGTCTTGCTATTCATGCTATCAATACCAATCAAAATAGTTATTTTTCCCCCTCTCTGTCTCCATAGGCTGTACAGGAGAGAAAGACAGATCGGCTCTCAGCCATGAGGCTTTCCTGCTCATGGCAAACTCCCAGAATGACATGGAGGATTGGGTCAAAGCCATTAGACGTGTCATCTGGGCTCCTTTTGGAGGAGGTAGCTTATTGCACACACAAATAAAACCTAAGCATTTTATCTTATGAGCAGTGCCGGATTTATGACAACCGGGTAAAGAACCAAAAACCCCAGAAGATAGTTAGTAAATAAATATAACAAACAATAGGGTAAAAATGATCAACTATTTTTTTATGTACGGATGTCACACTTTCTTTCTCCCTTTTTCTCTCACAGCCAAGTATTCAAACAAATTAAGAACTACATTTGATTGTAACTGATCGAACACAAGTGCTTAATTTGATTGAAAACACTGTAATGATTTGTTTGCTTGAAGGGAATTTTTAGGCCTGGTATATTAATATAGAAGCTCACATTGTCTCGTATCTGGCACACAGCTTGTATCATGCGGCATGGCTGATATACAGGCACACTAAAATAACAACAGCACTGGCAGAGTCTGAATGACTAGCTGAATCTTTAGGCATTGTGTTACAGGTGTTTAATAACAGATTATTTTTGGCTGTCTGAATAAAGGCAAACATTTTAATATCATTTTAATGATATTAAATATCCACGACAGGAAGCCATTGTTATGTGTCCCAGGTGTGTTACATTTTAGACACTATTAACACTTACTTACGGCGATTTTTGCTATGCAAAGGACGTTTCCAAAAGTCATACAGTAAAATGACCACTGGTGTTTCCTTTCTAAATGAATCAGTGTTTTTAAAGAACTGGTTAAGTGAATGATTATATGATTCACTAGAGATCATTGATGCCACATACTGTCTTAATGATGTAACCTTCCTAAAACAGTGTAGTTATTGTTAATTAATACTAAATTAAAACTTTCTTGTTGACTGAAATACATATGTAAAAATAAAATAAATCAGATCAAAAATTACATTTTTAAAACATAGAAAGAGCATATGAAATGTTGTCTTTGCAACTAACTGAAACTAATTTTAAGTAGCCAACTGAAATTATTGACTGAAAGTTAATAAAAAATAATAAATTCTAAGACATACTAAAATATCATTGGCTTGCGTTATAAGCAGTGGTCTTGCTGGACTATGTTAGAACTTGTGGTTGTCTATTTAAATGATCCTGAATATTTAAAAAAAGAGTAAATATCATAGTATAAACAATTTAAATAAAGGCATCATTGGAAAAAAATCTGGGCATTGATGGGTTAAGCAATTTGATACCTTTCTGCGTAATTGCTTGCGTTCATCACACTTCTCTCCACTCTGAGGGGCTGCATTACCATTACAGTAAAAGAGAGCAAAAACAGGTGTGCACTCACTCACTCACTCACATTCTCATGCATCACTGTTCACTTGTGCCTGAAGTGGACTGCTGCCTGTGCCAGCAGGGATCTGTCATGTGCCTCATGCCTGAAGTTACAGCTCTGTCTTGTCTGTTCGCTCATCATGGCTTGTGTGTGCATGATGAAGATTGTAGTATACGAGGCAGAACCAATGTATTCCAAGGTACAGTATGGTAGGATAACATCCTGTAGTCTTTGACACATTTTGGAGATGTAATTGAATATTGTGAATATCACTGTTTTTACATGTTTATCTTGTGCTTGTTTTGTTGTAGGTATCTTTGGTCAGCGCCTGGAGGACACAGTACAGTATGAGAGAAAGTTTGGTCCCAGACTGGCCCCACTTCTGGTGGAGCAGTGTGTGGATTTCATACGGGAGCAGGGTCTGAAAGAGGAAGGTCTCTTTAGGATGCCAGGACAGGCCAACCTGGTCAAAGAACTGCAGGATGCATTTGACTGTGGGGATAAGCCTCTGTTTGACAGGTGAAACAAGTTCAAAACTTTATTTTACATTTAGTCACTTAGCAGGCCCTTTTAATTAAAGTGACTTAAAAAGGAACAACAGCACAAGCAATTTATCATAAAAAACCCAACATTTCCACTAAATAATGCCAAGTTGCAGTTATTAACTAGAGTAGCGCTCAAGCTGTAGCAGAATTTGCTTTGCTCTACCAGTTTAGACCAGCATTAATTTCTGCTCTATATCTTGGCTGGCTTATGCTGGTTAGGTGCTTGTCAATGTGCTGGATCAGTACCATTGTCTAGACACAAAAACTAAACTGATGTATTTGTGTATCCCTCTGACCTGTTTGTGACCTCTTGCAGTAATACAGACGTTCACACAGTGGCGTCCCTCCTGAAGCTTTACCTCAGGGAGTTGCCAGAGCCTGTGATCCCCTTTAACAAATATGAGGACTTTCTAACCTGTGCGCAGCTTCTGCTAAAAGATGAAGAAGTGGTGAGTCTGCTATATATATCAGTCTTCCGTGAGTTGAGTGTCCTTGCAAAAAAGAAGTGTACTTTAGCATGTTTAAGGAGTATATAAGAATAGGCTGTACTCTTTTTAGACAGTTAGGCATGCTAATTTAAATTAAATGCAGTTACTTACATTTTTTAAGTGTTTTTGATAATTAAGAGTGGTTTTGAAAAGCTCACTGTATTTTTCCCCCACCAAAAACCTTGTTTCCTGGATTTGTAAATATATCTTGTTCCCATATGTCTTCTGAAGGGACTCTGTGAGCTTGTGAAGCAGGTGAACACTCTTCCTCAGGCTAATTATAATTTGTTAAAGTACATTTGCAAGTAAGTGAATGTATAACATCTCTTAATTTTTCTTGCACATGACGCTGTTGTTGAAACAATTCTCTTATAAAATTGAATGAATGAATGATAAATGAATGTCTGTTGTATTCACTGTGTGAATTCAATGTAGATTCTTAGATGAGGTGCAATCTCACTCGATTGAGAACAAGATGAGCGTTCAGAACCTTGCAACAGTTTTTGGACCAAATATCCTTCGGCCTAAAGTAGAAGACCCTGTTTCTATGATGGAAGGTAAGTAAGTCTGAAATTGAAATTTATATATATCTAAAAATTGAATAAATACACTTTCCATTGATATATTGTTTAGTCATCTGACATATATTTGGCCGAGATACAAGTATTTGAAAATCTGAGGGTGAAAATCATTCATAATTCATAAATACTTGCCTTTAAAGTTGTCCAATTGAGCTTCAAAGAACATGATCTTTATATAATATCCTAATGATTTTTGGCATGAAAGACAAATCTATAAGTTTCACCCGTACAATGTATTAATGGCTATTGCTACACATACACCCATGTCAATTATGAGTAGTTTTGTGCTCCATATAGTTCAGTTTAATATAATTTAGGTTGAAATGAATGACACAGCCAGTTTGATTATTTTTAAGTGTAGTTTTTTTGTTTTTTTTCAGGAACCTCGCAGGTACAGCACCTAATGACGGTGTTGATCAGTGAACATGATCGGCTGTATGTGATGACTGAGGGAGATGTGTCTTCTGAACAGACAGGAAGTTGTCTGCCAGGTCAGCGAGGCATGGCGGAGTGGATCTCCGATGAGGAGATGCTGAACTGCTCATCGCTGAGCCAGACGTCCAAAGTGACAGAGAGTGTCTGTAGCAGTGCCACGTCCTTAGATATCAATACAGGTGCCCCTACCACTGCCAAAATGACACCTCAGGGAAAAGCTGGGGTGACGGTCAGCCCCAGCAAACAGGCGAAATCCCTCCCCTCTTGGAAATACTCCTTCAAGAGTGGAGGGGTACGTGGTCAGCCTGCTAAAATTGGGGGCTCATCTGTGGACGTGTCCACTTTGCCCAGTACAGGCAACTGGTTGATGAACGGGCTTTCCTCTTTGCGCAGCCACCGGCGTACATCATCAGGAGAGCGCATGGGCAAGGATTCAGCCCTGTCACAACGTCTGTCCACTTACGACAACGTGACCTCATCCAGTCTCAGCGTACCCAGTGTTGCAAGCACGCCCTGGTCCACATCCTCCTGTGAGATCCTAGTGGCCGACTCTGTGGGTAGTGACCCCTCTGGACTGAACTCTGAGAAGGTGGATTGGTCAGCTGGAGGGTCTGTCCAAATGCAAAGTGAAGACAAGAATTCGAAGGTCACTGAGAGCAGCGAAGCACTGGAAATGTGTGTGAGCAGTGCAGGCTGCAGTGAGAATGGAAATGGAGAAGATGCAGGAGATACTGATATTAGCACAACAGCACTTAATGGCCTGGTAACAGAGCTGAAAGATGAGTTAAAGAAACAGAAGGCTAACTACGAATCTCGAATACAAAGGTATGTGTGAAATCCACAGCACACTGATGATAAGTGTTTTGTCTTTATACTTCATAAGGTAAAATTTATTTAAAACCAGTGTTGTCAAATGATTAATTGAATCTAAAAGAAACTTTTATGTATGTATGTGTACTGTATACTGTTTATTTATTATGTATATATAAAGACACAGATACAGCATATGTTCTGAAAATATTGGCATGTATTTACAGATAACTCATGTAATTTATACTATTTATAAATACATTTAATTCATTTATAAATGTAACATATTTTGCTTAAATATATACATTGAAGTCTGTATATTTACATAATAAATATACACAGTACACACACATATACTGTACTATGTAAACAAAACTATTATTTTGGATTTTATATCATTTAATATGGATTTTATATATATATATATATTTTTTTTGAAATATATAAATAAAATATAACATCACATATTACTTATTCTGGGTCCAAACACTCTATCTGATGCCAAAAGTGAAATCTCAGTTAGCCAGACAGTGAATCATCTTTTATTAATCATTGTGTAACCTGTGAGTTTTTCAAAGCTGCGCTTAAATGCGTGATATGAATAAATAGTGCTTATAGGCTCTGACCCAGAAACAGGAGCATGTAAATATGAGGAGGCCATTTTTTTTTTGGTTGATTTCCTATAAAAAGTGTTGCAGTTCGGCTCTCTTGATTTGTTTGGTCCGGACCAAAAAACAAAACAATATATTTAGTCCTGGGGCCTGTTCCATAAACCAAGATTAGAGTATAAGACAGGCTTATTTCAGTTAGTCTGACTTATTGCCAGTTAATTTGTATTAAAATAAGTCAGACTATCTGCCATAAACCTGGCTTATTTGGTAAATTTGTTTTATGGAACAGCCCCCTGGTCTGCTTAGCATTCACACTGGCATTTTTGACAGTAAACATAAAGATACGGAACCTAAAAGCATAGTCATACTGTACGTTCACAACATCATTTGCTATATTTTGTAAAGGAATTTACCGAACAACCCAACCAATAATGTGACAACAATTTACAGATCGGCGTGCTCAGCACTGTTTGAATTTTGTTATTATCAAAAAACTGTTTTGTTTGAGAAACCTGGGGCCTGTACCATGATGGTGGCTAAAGAAACTCAGGGTTACAGACAAAACCACTCCAATCTGGATATGTTGGTACCATGAAGCTGGTCACCAACTTTCCCTGTCAATTCAGGCTTAATCCTGAGTTAATGTAGCATGTGCAGATTAAAGTGTGACATCAGCAATGAGCAGCCAATCACATGCCTTGAAATTGTGATTCACTTCTCATGAGAGAGTCAGTGCAATTCATACCAAAGATTAAAAGATTGAACAATATGAAGAATTTAAACATTCACACAGCAAGATGAAACAATCTATCAATGAAAGTGGAAAACTTAAAAAAAAAAAAACGTGCAAGTAAGCTGTAAATTTACTTTATAAAGTTGATAATATTTCTAAGTATAACACTAAAATAACAAAAACACTATAGGTAAAACACTTAAAAATGTAAACTCATATGTAGTCATGTTTACTCATTTATACTGCATATTATCTATATTTATATTAATTTTAAATATAAGCCTAATTGCTATTAAACTAAACTGGCTTGTGTAATGGATTAAGGAAATAATAATTATATAATTATATTATATATTATATATTGCATCAGACATGTGTCTTGCTGGAAACTGATTGGTCACATTTCGTTTTAAGCTCTCTAACCCAGAACAAAACCTGTTTTAAAAAAAAAAAAAGAAACCTTGACATGCTCAAACCTTACCTGATTGAATTATATTTTTACATTTCATTTTCAGCTGCTGCCATGTTCTTTT
>JAUMHI010000054.1:14774885-14804774 GCA_032359435.1 Enteromius unitaeniatus
GCTTTTGAGACACGCTTAACTCTGAGTTAGTCTACTCAGAGTTGATTGATCTTACTCAGATCACCTGTTCTGAAACCAAAATCTGTTTTTGAGTCGTTTGAACCTGCTTTCTGAAATAGGCCCCAGTAATGCTTTTTTAAGACATGTTTATAAAAATTACTTAAATGTCCTAATTGTTCTAATCCTGGTTTAGACTAAGCCCTGTCTATGAAACCGGGCCTTTAACCATGCAGTTCATATCTATAATATCCAATAAATATCTAATATCTAATAAATGTTTTTCAAAAGTGTATGTTTACAGTGTATTGTTATTTTGCACACAGAACAAACCAAAATCTAAATTTTGTTCTTAACATCAAGCTAATTTTCATTTTTGTAGTGTGATTTCTGTGCATTTGCAACATTTGGAATGGACTTTAAAATGTAATTCACATCAAATCTTTTTCTAAGGCTGGAGGAATCAAGTGTCACTCTGCGGTACCAAATGGAGAGACTAGAGGAGGAGCTGGACCAGGAGAAGAAAAAGTATCGCATGTTGGAAATTAAACTCCGCAACTCTGAGCGGGCCCGTGAGGACGGAGAGACCCGCAACCGCTTGCTCCAGAATGAGATGGAGGAGTTCTTCTCCACTTTGGGAGATCTTACATTGGGAGCAAGGACAAGCAGAATTTGACTAGACCACTAAGAGGCCTCCTGATTTAACACTGAGAGACTACGTGTTTGTTGTAGATAGAATTTCAAATCTCTCTGCTCATGCATCATGAGTATTTAGAGGTAATTTCGTGCTGTTTTGTTACAGCGACTTGACCATGTGTAGCAGTTACACTTTTCTCTCTGATCTTCAGTCTTACATTTTAAAGGGATAGTTCACACAAAAATACAAATTCAGTGGTTATTTACTCACCCTGACATTGTTCCAAACAATATACAGTTTTTCTGCAAAAGGAGAATAATAAAAAAACTTTTCACAAGTAGTGCACATTTTGTGCATGTAACATACAAATATGTAAATCTTGTGTCAAACTAAGTAAGAAGCAATTACTTTAACACTTTCTTGTGTCAAACTTGCCAATTGCTCTTTGTAAATAACAGCATTTTCATTTTCAGGTGAACTATTCCTTTAAGGTGCCATTCAATTATTAGCATACCACTAGCATAACCTAACCTGCACAGATAATACCAAAGCATGACATTTCTGGCCAATACTGTTTCCAGTATTAGCCTCTCACGTAAGGCAGATCATTAATGGCATTGCCTGTTAATGCATGGTATGAAAGATGTCCTGCTGAACTGTCTATTGAGGTGTCCTTTTTCATCCAAACTGCATCATTTACAACCAGTCACCGTATCCAGTACATAAGAGCTGCATCCCATCACACCGTGCCTCGTACATCAGACCTCACAGACACAAACTCTTTTTAGCAAATCCCTTTAAATAAAATGCACTAGAAGAAAAGACTCTATTTCAGATTAGATGAGGTAACACCATCCAAACTGTATAACTGTCTAATTGTACAACTGTTAAAATGTAAACTCTATCACTTCAGCTGCAAGATTGCCAAGGCTAGTATTTATTTAAGCTTATTAAATGTACCTAGAACTATTTCTCAGGTGGTGTTTTTCAAAACACTCAATGAATGAGTGTCTTTATATAAAATAGATGATGGAACTAAGGCTGACATCTACTTGAATGTGTTAAAGTAGCTTTGTTTTTAAAGTATGCACATACTGTATGTTCGTGTGTGTTTTTTTTTCTGTTGTTTCCAGAATGCAGAAAGTGCCAAAGTAGAGGTCTTCAAAAAATGGGTGTTTCGTGTTAAATGAAGACTGAATAGTCTTCATAATAAATAGCTGTTGTCAATAATACAATTTTGTGAATTTATCATGAATTAAGGGAAGTCTGATGATATATAATGAGTGATATAAAAACTGAATCATATACTGACTGATAACTGGGTGGTTCTGTCTAGTACACTCATCAAGTTAACTTCATTAAAGTTGTTCACAGTGAAACATAATAAAATAAGAATAAGTTATTTGAGAGGGAACGATAATGGGAGAAGAAGAAAAAAAAACACATACGCACAAACCCATTTTCCAACTGTTTATTTCTATTTTTCCAGTTGTTATGATATTAACAGTTGAATTTCAGTGCGATCTAATAAGGTGGTAATCTGCTAACCCTAAAATAAAACACTTGCATCAGTTTGTGAAGTCTAATGAACCCAGCACCATGATCTTATAGTTCTTGTACAGTGTTTTGGATTTAAAATCAAATGCCAAGCAGGTCATGCAAGATACCGCCCATCATTGAGAAACCTTTCCTGTGTTTTCATTAATACTCGTTTCTTTTTCTCGAAACGGCAAAGCATGGAGAGAACCCTTTCAAAAATGTTCGCATAGACGTCGAGTCTGAAATAACATGGTTCATTATTCAGCTTTGAGTTACTGCACATAAGCGGAACAAAACGAAAACAGTCTAGAACAAAGACACACGCTCATTGAATTATATACGTACACATACAGTACATTCTCACAGATTCAATACACGCACTTGTACACTCCTATTTTTCTGAATAAATAAATAAAATAAAATCAAGGTTACAGTAAGTAATACTTGTAAAATGTGAACTGTATGGCATCAAGTGAGGTAGTTCAGACTCGACCTTTAAACGGCTCTTGTGTTTCATGCCTAAAAGCTTTTGCTCTTTGCAGTTACAGCAGGCTCAGGCTTCCCAGGGCCTAATATCATTGCCACTGTTAAGAGCACTTAAAACAAAACAAAAATATAAAGTAATAGCAAAATATTTCTGGGTTTTTTTACCCTGTGCACAGGCAAATAAATCCAATGTGTCAACAACATTCAGATTCCCACTTTCTACTCCACGACTTCAGGCCTATTCAACATTCTCTCACCTTCACATTCTAAAGCAAATGGAAAACAAACCCACCTCCCTGATACATCTTAAATGTTTTGCCAATGTGGAGCTCCACAGTATTCAATGTCCCAAGTTACAAAGCACATACGTACATTAGGTCCCGTTCATTTACAGCACATTACATGCCATTAAAGACCTTCCAACCTGACGGGGGAAACAAAAAACAAAAACACAAAGTAAAACCAATCTAGAGATCTGGTTCATTTCATTGTTGTACAGAAATAAATAAGTAGCTTAACAACTCTAATGGAATATGCTAGAAATGAACCAGTGTAGACCTTTTTGTTGTTGGTGTTCCAAATAATACTTTCTAAAATATGTGCACTACCAGCTCAAGAAACAAACATAATTAGGGTTTGAAAAAATATTAGAAAAAAACTGAGATGCAATGATACAACAGCTAATGAAGCACAATGCTTGTTCTATTAGCAGACTTTGAAAGGGTAAAACAATTTTTTAGAATTATAAAAAAATTAAAAAAGGTGCCGAAATCCTAGGTAACTAGGAACAGGACAAGAACTACAACACCAGACACATATGCACCAGCACGCCACATTTCACAGTCAATCAGCAGCAAAACTATTCATGAAAAAAGAACAGCCTGGTAAAATAAATCAATGTACATATAAAAATATCTTTTTTTTTTTGATGTTGTGAGTTGTTATATCGAAATTAAACTGTACAAAATGTAAATAAAATGTGCTGCGCAAAAACATGACCCAGAAAATGCCACCTCAGGCAAAGTTATGTCAAAACATACTTAAATAGCCAATATTAATTTGTGCAATATGGTTATGTCCATCGTAAAATACCAATACGGACTTGATTCTAAAGACTTTCATATCTCAAGTGACCAAGAAAATTATACATTGACCAGGAAAAAGACTCAAAATAAATTAATTTGAGAAAATATATTCACAATTCAATCTTTACAGATTACCTTCCAGAATCATTCTACGACAACATGACAAAATACTCTAAACGTAGCTTATAAAAAAAGAGATTTGTTAAGGAGTTCGCTATCATTTGGCTGAGCCTGTTAGGGCTGTCGCTAAAAAGATAAAAGTGTGTATTCATTTACAGCATCTACAGCGAAACTCAAAAAAGCCATACCCGACCCAAAATAAAGTATTAGACTGGCTTAAATCTGATACCATGCCACACACAGAGAAACTCCAGGGGAAGGTGATAGTCATCTGCAGCAGCTCAGGGGTCCCGCGGAGGCCTCCAGGCTGCTGTCTGTGTCTGAGGCCATGGTGGGCTCTGTGGACATGGACGAGACGTCGTTGATGGAGGAAGAGGAGGAGGGCTGGGGTGAGCCATTGATCACGGCTGCACCTGTGCTATGTGAAACACAAGTTAGTTAGATCACACAAACATCACGTGTGAGTATATGCAAATGAAAAATCACTAATTGAATTAAAAAATAAATAAATAAATAAACCTGATCTGCATTAGATTAAGAGAAAATCATCTTACTAACCTATCGGTGAAGGCTGACCTCGAATGACACCGTTTTTCATCCGTTCCTCCCAATCCAGAACTTCTTTATAGATCAGCTCTGAAGAAGACAAAAAAGGAAAGAACAATTTACTACATATAATACAATACATTTAAGGAAATTATGTTTTGTAAAATGTACATATTTAGCGTTTCAGGATTTAATTTGGGTTTCATTACATTAAACGGATGCAGGGGGATAAAATATATAGTAACTTTAGAACACGGTGATGAAAACAGCGTTTCATTTACATGGATGAAAAAAGGTATTGAAATGAAAACCAGTCATTTTGTTTTTCTCCAAATGAACAGATTCACTCAAATGAATCGAAACTGGACACTTTTAGGAACTTGCAGCATCGTCACACTACATAGAGTAGCTACTTCTTGGGAATTTAAAAACAGCTAAGCTGGAAAAAAAAAGTCGGTTGCATTGTTACTGAGATATTTACGGTCATCCGCTGAACAGATGAACAAAGTCATGGAAACTGGCAAGGTTCAAGTTGACAGCCCACGCTCCATGAGTTGAAAGAAATATCAATCTTTCTAATTTAAGCAACTGCCGTCAGACGTTTAAACATGCTGAGGAGCTTATTAACACTATTTAATCAGGTGATCCCTGCAGACAAGATTTCGACCGCATATGCAGTGAGCAAATGTTCGTTCTCAGCCTCTGGCACTTTCCTTTTGCATCGGATTTCAATCTGTGAACTTTAAAGTTAGAAAAACAAATCACCTTTCCATTCCTCCACTGTGTGTTCCCTCTCATCGAGCTGTTTGTCTGTGATTAGAGGAGGTGGCTGAAGAGACAAAGATAAGCAAAAATAATTATACTAGTGAGAAAAACAATCAATATGTTGAATAGGAGCTATCAAGAACTATTGGACTATTGTTGACAAGAAAGAAGTTGGTATTTTACTTTTATTTTTTTGAAAGACAAATTATATTCTACTTCAAGTGACACTAATGATTCAAGTAATTACATCAGAAAATTTTGCTTCGCTATCATTGAAATTACATTTTAAAATACAGTGAAACAATTATTTTTTAATTGTAAGAATATTTAGCAAAATCAATATAAATATATAAATAATCTTTGATCACAAACGTGGGTTTAATGAGCAAAAGAAAAAATACAAATAATAATAATAATATATAATATACAGAAAAAAACTATTCAACCATTTATTTAGCAAATATATGTAAATTAAAAAATTAGTAAAAGTAACACTTGATAAAAAGGTTTCAAAATTGCAGACCTTAATTTGACTATTTAGAAAGACAAAATCCAACATTTTTGTAGACCATTCATCAAAATTACAATGAGCTTGCATGTGTACTTGACAGCAGTGAATTAGAAATTGGTGTGTGTATACGCATAAGCTCACCGCTTCTACTTCAGCTGGGTCGAACCACACATTAATGTAGGGGTGCTGCAGAGCTTCATCCACAGAGATTCGTTTGGACGCATCTATCACCAGCATTTTAGACAGCAGATCCCGCGCCTGGCTCGCTGCATAACAAATTACATCCAATACAAAGAGTTAATGGTGCCTCAGTCGTTCTCAAGTGGCTCGACATGTCACCTCGACCACACAGCAGATTATTCAGGCCACTCAGTGTGCATGCACTGGAAATGATTAGAATTGCGAATTAGGCTGCTTTTGTTCTGCAAATATGTGTGTCAGTTAAATGATGGAGGAGATCTTTAATACTAACATTTTGGCACGCACACTTGCAAAGCAGCGACTGCACAGCTGCGTAATTATGTAAAATGTTCGAGAAATAATGTCACCCTTTTAAATCTTCAAGCAGATGTACCTTTCAGTTTGTTGTGTTCTGAATCAGCAGGGAATAGGACATCGGGAAAGAGCTTCTCAAAGCTGTATCCAGTGTACCGCGGCCGGTTCTCCACATAGGTCCGCACAGACTGGTTGAGTTTCATCATGAACTCCTGGGTTGGTGTTCCCAGCTGCTCTATGACTTTGTTCCACTGATCAATATCTTCAGGCATTAGAGGGTTAAGAAAAGTAAAACAGTGCCACAATATCTACAAAAATGATCATCATGAAAGCTCTCCATGAATATTGTTCATTGATCCAATTTATTTTGATTAAGTATATTAAGTCCTAAAAGCCACAGTGCACCATGGGAAACAAAATATTCTGTTTAATATAAAGAAGTGATGACCGTGGAATGAATGGCACATGATAGACAGGTAAGGATACGATCTGAACCTGGAAACAACACACTACCTCTGACCATTTCAGCCATGATACAGCCAACAGACCATACATCCACTGAAAAATGAAATGAAAGTGAAATTAGCATGCAACACAGAGCTTAAAAAAAAAAAAAAAAAAAGGGAGGCAAAATGACAAGACAAAATGACGATGAAATCAGATGGCAAGAAGATTTAAGTGCGTCATGCAGGATCTGCCATGTCTAGCATGGAAAAATCAGTGAGGATGGAGCACAGACGTAACAGAATAATCATCGCAATACTATAAATAAACCGGAAACAAGTTTCACAGTGTATTACAGGCCTGACCATTTACACTCATGTTGTGACTCACAATGGTGACTCATTAACTGATTATGATGGAAGGAAAGAAAAATTGTTATACAGTATTACAAATTTAGATTTTTACAGATGACATCAAAATCTTTTTGGGATAATATGTTCTCAAACACTATCACGCCACCCTTTACATATTGCTTTACTTGAAAGATCCCAAATTTCTAATATACACTGCCATTCAAACATTTGCAATTGGAAAGACTTTTTAAATCTAAAATATATTTTATGCTCGTCATGGATGCCCTTCTCTCTTGTCACAAGAGCAGAGAACAGAACAGCTAAAATGGCTAAATGAATCAAAACAATAATAATTCATAGAATAATAATTCCTAGAATTTGATTATAAAACTAGAACAAGTACCAATGAGAAACAACTAATAAAAAAAGCAGTGTAAGAATCCAAAGAAGCCAAAACCCTTCAAAATAGTGTTGTTCACCAAAGAAACACCAAAACTAGCCAGAAACAAATTAAATAAATTCACTGGAAAGTCAAAGCTGCCCCTCACAGAAATAAATAAGTGGGGGAAAAAAACTATAACCAAAACAAAACCAACCAGTGTTTGATGAACACACAGCATGCAAATCAAAATAATCTTCATTAAATTAATACCAAACTAGCGAGGGACTATACAGTATCTCTCATTATATGCCCCATGAGTAAAATGTATTTTGTCAAAATGACAACAGACAAGAGTTGATGATGCATTTTTTTACTTGTACAGCTCAAGGATACAGTCCCTCCCAGGAAAAAGGATTTTGTGACGGACCATTTCTGCCAAAATGCAGCCCACAGACCAAATGTCCACTAAGCGCGTGCAGCAGAGGGAAAGAGAGAAAACAGTTAAGCAGGAAGTCAGGGTATGTTAGTATTTTTGTACTGTTGCATAAAAGCTTGTTTTATTCATTAAAGTTAGGGTAAGGAATGAATGAACACCAAGCCATTGTCTACTGATCACACACCGAGCAGGCTTTACATTTCATCAAAGAGAAAACAAAAGGACAGAATTCCCAACAAATCTTATCCCTCGTAACACATTTTGGTGCTGAAACCACAAAGCTATTAGTGCAAGGAAAGCATTAGAGAGGTCTATAAAAGCGTGAACTGAAACCTGCAACATGAGGATGATATTGGCAGTTAAGCATGCATAGGATGTGCCAACTAGGCATTCTGAAGCTTGTCAGCAGCACTGACCATTGGCTTGATATCCCATTCCCAGGATGACTTCAGGGGCTCTGTAGTAACGTGTCACCACATATGGTGTCATCAGCAGACCCGTAGCTGCTGTCCTGGCCAGACCGAAATCCAGGATCTTCAGGGTACAGTCTGACTTTACCACAATGTTGCTGGGTTTCAGATCCTAAAAAATAACAAGACAGAATATCAGTCTATTTGCTATTTTTAAATGAAAAGATGTAATGTAAAAATATAATGGCAGTCTAAAGGTCTGAGCCACACACATAAAGTGCTGGTATTTAGAAGGATTAAAATAAAAAAAATTGAAAAAAATCTGTACAAATGTTTGGCGCCAATATATTTGTAGTATTTTTTAAATAATTAAAAATACAGAAGAAAGTAATATTGTGAAATGTTATTGCAATTCATAATACCTGTTTATGCATTAAATAAAAAACATACCATTAATACTTTAATTTATTTATTATAAATTTATATATATATATATATATATATATATATATATATATTATAATTTATTTCTGATAACAAAACTTAATTTTCAGCAGCCATTACTCCAGTCTTCAGTGTCACATTCTTACACAGGCTATAAAGAAAAAAAACATTTATTTTAAACAGAAATTCATATCAACTCAACTTTCCACTCGAATGATCCTGATAATATACTGAAAGAATAAAAAAGTTATTCAATTTGAAAAGAGCAAAACAGAAGCAGCCTTTTAGATGTGTGGCTGCAGCTAATTCTCATTTGGGAAATATTTAAGGGTCAATATAAATGTGTCACTTTTAAATCAAAATCAATAATTGCAAATAAAACATCATAAGAGGTTAAAGACTGTGTGGGTTTTCAAAAGCATTTTAGATGTCGGCGACATTACTGACATTACTTACAGTCCTCACTAACAGTACAGTACATTTCCAAGGGCTAAAGTGCATCAAAACGAATGATCTGTTTTCCATTCTCAACAAACAAGTCTTTCCACACCATTAACCTTGAAAAAGATTACTTATTTCCTTTCAGTGCTCCTCTGTTTTCTCGCCAACCAATCGACAGATCCGTCAGAGTGAAACCATTTTTATTCATTTAAAGCTTAATTATCCATGGCTGCATATGAAATTTGCATATTTACTGTTCAAAGGTTGCCATTCATGAGTCATGACCTTGTGCAGTGACACGAGATTCATTGTATTAACATAAAGATCTCTGCTCATATCTGCACAAAAGCTGTACGCTGTATAAGACAGAAGTAAAGTCAAGGTGAAACGGGAATACAGGACAGCGATGTTTACTGAGGATCACTTGATCGCTTCCCTCCTGTCGCCTCTCAACACGTCCCTGCCTCAACAGCGCAATGCAGTCCACAGCAGCAGCTGCAGTCAGGCAGTCAGGCAGGCAGAGGTCTGGCTTTTTGTAATCAGCCCAGGGGATGAAACCCCTCCCCCTCCTTCACCTTAACTGATTATTAAGCTTTTCGCTGTCAGTGCAACCTTGGCTGCGTACGGCAGTCTTTTTGTTTAGGCGGACAGGCTTTAGGCTAAAGAGCACAGACCCTGTGGATGATCCCCGCCGAGTGGAGGTGTTTTATTCCGCACAGCATCTGGTACAGCAGATAGGACAGCCGCTCGTGGTCCAGCTCCATCTGAATGACTTGGCAGAGGTTGGCGTCCATCAGCTCCATTACTAGGTAACTGTCGTTGGGGAAGGGGCGGGAAGGGGAGGGACAAAAAAAGAGGGTGTGATGGGGGGTAAGCGAGAGCAGAGAAGAAGGGGAGGGGTGTGTGTGGATGTGAGAGAAAGGGGAGAGAGCATTAGGGGGGTATCAGCTGGGGTCTGGCATTTTTGTTGCTGCGTAAACACGCAAATATACTCACACATCTTGGAACTCTTCTAATGTTTTTTGTGGTGTAAAAACATTTAAGAGGCCTATTATCTGTAAATGAAAAAGCATATCTATTAGCCGACTTACGCTCTGCTGGATTTGACCATTGCATGCAACATGTTACGAGCCATTTTGGGGTCACGACTTACATTTTTATGGTTGACACACTTCATGAGCACCAGCTCTCTGTATGCGCGTTTGGCATGAGTCTGATTCTGAAAAGGCCGGCTTAGTTTCTTTATAGCCACGTTTCGCTCAAGGTTGTTGTCATACGCTGAGCTAAAAGAGAAAAGGATGCATGAAGCAGATGAAAAGATGCAGCGACTGTGAAACGTCCTTGATTTGAGGTGGAATGCGAGCTTTAAAACATACCAGACTATTCCCTGAGCACCCGAGCCAATGGGTCTTAGATTCTGATAGCGCTTCAACACTGTGAACGTTGAATCGCCCACATCTACGCTGTAGAATTCTTTTTCTCGCTTATTTTTGTTCATGGTGAAGCCAAAGTGTGAGCATCCGAACAAGGCAGACTTTTACAAACCTAGAAAAATTAGGAAAATAGAAACATTCCACTATAATACTGCAACTGTTGTGAAATCTTCATCACCGTAACATGATTTTCCTGCAGAATCTTTCTTTCTTTCTTGGCACAGCAGAATAAACTAAAAGGGAAGCATTGAGTGGTCCCAAACCTCTTTTTGGCTCTGGGCTTTCTCTCTGCGCCATCAAAAAGAAAATAACTAGAGCATACAGCTGTTAGAAACACACATAAAAAGGGGACTCGTATGCTACAAAAGAGTAGGGCAGTTTCCTAATAGCTCCTAACCGGAGTTAAAACAGCAGGACTAACAGCATGACCCAGTTCCACAGAAAAATGCTTCCACTTATTTAGCCGTTTCCGCAAATGGCATAACATCAGGGATATTATTTATCCTGACTTGACGCAGTGCATTAAAAGTAACACAATTCACTGTGATGAGAGGGAGTAGCACTCCAAATATGAAGAAATAGCATTTTGGATCCATAGCAACAGAGAGAGATTTATGTGAAGACATCATTCTAGATGAGCTTTGATTCGTGGTTGTAGCGGTGTACAATCAAGCAGGGAAAAATATAAATGAATAAATTAACCAACCTCTTTTTAACATACGGGCCAATATCAATCAGGCATGCACCCCAACAAACCAGTAAATCAAGTAGTACAATTTCTTATTTTAATCAGGGCCAAATATGAGACTTCTGGACTAATAACACTGACTCACAACTAACTAGCACAACATTACCAAAGAGAGTATTTACAAAACACATGCATTATAGCGCACAATAAGAGAAATTAATATAAACTGTTTATTGTTTGTAAAATACAGTATTCAGGACAGCTTCACTAAAAAAAAATAAAATAAATCACACAATGACTACTAGCAAACGTAAATACATCTAGTTAAATAGCTTATTTCTAGTTAGATATATACAGTCTCAACAATGAGACAAATCCTGGCTTTTTAAAACTTTTATGATTGGTTCATGCCACTAAAACATTAGGGCTCATAGTATATTAGTTTAATTAATAACTTTAACAATTGACTCATCAAACAGATCTAATGGGCAAATTTTGTAAAGCTGAAATAAATCCTTTTTGATAATATCCTGATTTTTATGACATGACAGCACAGGCCGGTAACACACAACATACACAAGAAACTGTGTGTAGTTTTTGTCTAGTCTTTGACAGTGCTCGGTATACATGCTAAACCCATAAATAATTCAGACTTTCTTATGTTACACTCCTGGTTATTAATTTCAATCCAAAATACACACAGTATGGTTAACAGGGGGTGGATGGCAAAGCGAGCAGCTTGACAAATAGCATTGTGAGCGATCTCACGTAACCCACAGAGTCCGGCTCATTTATTAGACGCTACGTTAAAAAGCCTCATCATTTAAAAGAGAGACATTGTCGTCTTACTGTTTCAGAAAAGATCAAATGAGCTGTGATGTACACACACCCTCCCCCACGGCGAAACAATACCGCGCATTAAAACCACCTTTAAACGCTCACTTACCTGCTACGATTAAAATACAAACACTCCCTGTAGTCTAAATGGCGCTTAATAACCCGGACTCTTCAGAAACGCTGCGGTGAAGGCTCTATCGATTATTAACAGCGCTTATTCGGCCGCTGGTCTCGATAACATGAGCTCAGCGGATCGAAAGCGCTTTCTTCCACTGGCAGCAGGCCTCGCGTGCGCTGCGGACGACGTGCGCTCTACGTCACAAACCCCCACGCGCTTCCGTGCCATCATCACGCCGGTCTATTCATAGGTATAGCATTATTATCCATCTATTTGTCTATTTGTCTGTCTGTGAATCTACGTGATCCTATTAGACATTATATTATCTACAGGATTCTGGCAAAATAGCCAAATATTGATCGTTGTGCGTCCTGTTAAGGATATTGATATATTTAGCCCACTCAGATAGATAGGCTACTTTAGTTCATCAAAAAAACAAAAAAAAAACAAAAAACAAATCCATTAAAAAATGCACACGGGCTAATTTAAAGCTATTACTATAAACAAAATGAATTATAAATCATTTTAATATATCTTGCTATATCAGTCTGTTTCTCAAAAAATAAAATAAAATAAATAACAATTAATAAAAAATTAATAACCTACTGTCCACAGCTGCGGGACCTAATAAAGTTTTTTCAGTGATTAGGGTTTTTTGTTTACCAAGAAGACAACAGTGGCACTGATGAGCTTGAGATCAAATAGACAGGTAAATACAAATATTTTAATAAATCCTTTTTTATTCTGTGTAATTTTTAATCGAGCTGTTTAAAAAAAAAAAAAAAAATGTTTAATTTTGTGTATTTTGCTAGCTAGCTTTAGCAAGACAAAAGAGTCAGCCATTTTACTCAAAAATGTTTAAAATGCAATTTTCACTACAGACTGTTATTTAACACAGGAATGGACTTGAAATGTGATGGAAAACAATCATAATACTTCTGGGCATGCGTTGTATTGGATGCCTAAACATATAAAGGACCACAGCATCACTCTCAGAAAAAAGGTACACAGCTGTGGTGGCACAGAAATGCACAGGCACTAATTTGGGGATAGATAAGTTACAAATATGTGCTTTTGTGCCTTCGAGTACCATCCCAGTGACCGCTTTCTCATTTGTTTTGAGAGTGTTGAATAAATTAAATGTTCCTGAATACTTCCTCATCCTCTTTTGTTACTGCTCATTTAATCCAATTGAGCTCTTAGCTGTGGTCTAAGAATAGCTGTTCACTTTACAAAAATGTTTAAGGTTCCAAAGACATCAGTTGCTTCTCAGTGATTAGATGTGAGTAGTATATAGGCAAACGCATTTTTGTATGGTTGTACAGTATGACAGTATGCTAAATTGGAGATTGTGCATAGCTGGGTCACATGAGGCACTTGGGAAATGAAACATGTAGTGATCCACAGGATTAAAGTGTGTGTGCCGGGACTGAAGGCATCAGAGGGAGATCAGGACCTTAAGACATCGAATGCTAGAAGGTAAAAACTGTTTATATTCTTAAGATGATTGATCGCGTTGAGTAGTTGTAACTTGAACAATTTTGTGAATCTGTCTTCATGTAAAATTCAGAAAGTTGTACATTCTAAGATTAACAACGTAGTCCGTTTGTAATTAATTAATGCTGCTGCCATGACTTGGTCAGCTAAATTGGTTAATGCTATTAAAATGCGACAGTGCTGAGTTGTGATTAGTTTATGTATATCTCAGAATTTGTATTTGGACAGAGATAGCCTAGAACCTCTCAGTAGAGAATGCAAAAAGGAGAATCTAAAAAGAAAAATGACTTTTAATTTTCCTGATATTTTTAGGTTGGATTTAACCAGTTAGTATTTGTACACAAATCAGAATATTTGTCATAATATTCTAGAATTTGATTATTAAAGGAATGCAGTGAATAACTTGTAATCTTTTTCTTGCATTCCATGAGAAAATTCATGTCTTCCTAGATACTAATGGTCTGAGAGAGCTCAAGCTTATTTTGATTTTAAAATTAAGAGGCACATATATAGGTATACAGCAATCTTGATTTAAGTGTTTTTAGTAATTGTGTGCTTAGAATTAAGCATTCTATTTCTGACAGGCCACAAAAAGAAACTCAAGGCGTCTTGTAATGTTCAGACCTATGTTTACACATCTGCAGGTCCTGCTTAACCTTCTTTGGAGTTCAAGCTCATTATTGCATTGGTACATTTTTGAGTATGTGTCCAGCTCAAACATTTGTTGTTCGGACTGATCTGACATACTTAGGCAGAGAATAACCCAGTATCCATAAGTTACTTATATTTCTAGATTATTGCATTTACCACAGTTTATTATGTAGTTTTGGTTGTTGTTTTTTTTTGACAAAGGTGTTGAGTCAGCCTATTAACACCCAGGTTGTGTAATTAACAAGACGGTGTAATCTCTCTCTTTTGGCACCCAGACTTGATCTAGTTTAATATAAGCCTCAAGACAACCAAACAACAGACTGAACGTAAGGTTTTAAAATATATTACTCATTCTTATTTAGATGCATTTAAAATATAATTGATATTTTTTAAACTGAATGTTTTAATATAAATTATTTTTAATCTTACTTGTATTTCTGACAGCATTTAAAGTTCTGAAAAGTCATTTAGTTGTCTTATTAATTGGTTCTTCAGATTATTCAAAATATTCTTCTAAATAGCCGTGATACGTTCAAAGAGGCAATGCTACAACAGTAATTACACCAATAGCATCTTTTATGAGAGATGTTATATAGCCTTTATTTTATTTGTTTGATATTATATTTTACATTTGAATAAATTCCTCTTGATTTGAACCAAAGAGAATCCTGAAAATATTTTTTGCTCTCTATGCTATTAATTACAGTGTAATTAATTTACCTTGACATGCTAAAATTATCAGAGTAGAGTGTGGTTGGAAAAAAGTCTCCATGGCTGATGTTGGTGACATCTCTTGGCACGTTTACTTGAGCAGTCATCAGCAGTACCTTGGCAAGTTCCTGATCTCTCTTTATGGACATCTGATTATTTTCCCCACATCACATGCCAAATTACTATAAAATTGAACTTTCTTTATATTCAGTGCATTTGCTTGTTGTTACCTCGCTTTGAAATTTGAAACAAAACTTTCTATTAACAACATGTTACTTGATGTGATTGAGAGTGAAATAAAATCAGATTTTATTAATGCTGGAAATTATAATAATGTGATTTCAAAAAAGTGCACTAGTGAGTTATGATACACATGCTTTTAGAAAGTCAATACTTTTTCAATTTTGATGCTTTGATTAAAACCTTTATACACAGTAAGAGGGAACCCATAAATACCAGCTAATTTAATAAAAAATACACCATTATATTGGTTTATTACATTATATTTCTCATAAATACCGAAGAATGTGTTGAGAGTAAGTAAGGTATAGTATGTTAATTTAGATTTATGAAGGTCTACATCCAAAGGAACATGTAGAACTCTTGGTAAGCGCATATTATTGATTAGTGATGGACATGTTCTTGATGTGAAATGTCTCCCTCTGGCGTCCTTCATGAGTAGTTACGATTAAACAGACCAGAAAATAGCTTTTCTCAATATTTTTGGCACATATTTTTAAACAGTTAACATTCTTTAAACTGTGAGTGGAATTATCACATCTGTTTCCTGGAACATTAGAACTCTACTGCATGTCAAACCATTTAATTCTTGCTCACCCTGTAAAACACTCCAGGAAAATATCTGTATTGTTTAGGGGAAATCAAGATTTACAGTAGATGTGGATTAGAAATTGATATTTTAATGAACATTATCAATAAGAAAAAGTGGCTGAAACATTTTAAAATCTTTGAGACCTCTGCATAGTTTGTGTATTAATTCACAAGCATTGGGAGAGTGACAGATTAACCAATGACAAAACACAAATGTAGCAAATAAAGTCAGTCTGTTTGCAGTTTGGGACTTTCCAAAACAACGATCTGAAATTGGTAAGAAATGGATTTGTACGTGTCCTCTGAAGTACAATCCAATCACCAGTGATTATGCAAAACAATTGGCACATTCTTGCCTAAGCTTCTTCCTTTGATAGCTGGAAATGAAGTCAGCAAAAGACAAAAATAGATAACTGTAGACAGATTTAGAGTTACACATCACACAATATAAATAATTTATATTACACAATATTGTTATGAAACATTGGTGATGAGCTCAGAGTCCCTGCTGCTCACTTTGTTTAGCCTCCATCCTCCTTTTTCAGCTGATTTCTCTCCTCCTCCATCAGCCCGTTAGCTTGTGTCTCTCCTTCTCAGGTATCTGTCTCGCGATTCCGCAGGATGAGCAGCACATTTGTGACCCTCGCCGAGGTGCTGGAAGCCAGAGGAGGACCGCTGGAAGAGGACGAGGTGTGGTCGCTCCTGCTGGGCTCAGCTGAATCCCTCTTAGACCTTTCCTACAAAGGTAAAACGCCGACCTTGAAATTAGTTCATTTTTCCTGATGGTGAAGAGTGCACTCCATGAAAAATTCAATGAATGTGAGTCTCTTTTTCTAGGTCACAATATCTGCAACATTATAACACCTGCATCACTGCTCTTGTCCGCGTCTGGGACGCTGGCGTTCAAGAACTGTGCTATGACAGATGAGGTGTGTGCCTTCACAGCCCCAGAGATGCTGCAAGGCCGTGCCATCTCCACCAAGCTAGCTATGGAGAAGGTCAGTTTCATTCAGCGATGCATGCCAACACTTCTGTTTGTAGCACTCTTGTCTGAGATTGATGCTCAGGCAAATATATAGGTGATAGTACACTTTGCAAATCAAATCAGGTTCTCTTCACAAAATGACAGATTTTTACTAAGAAATGGGGTGTAGCCTAATTCAATGTATTAGTAAATAACAATAATACTAATAAAATAGATAATGATATACCAACATACCCAATATTACATTAATTAATTATTAATTGATTATATTATATTAATAGCCTAAAATAAAATGAGTTATGGTCTGACAGGCTCATGAATGTTAATAACGTTACTTATAACGTAATGTTACAGCGCCCTGAAGTGGTCATATAACATACAATGAAAATAAACGTAATCTCGCTATTTAACACTATACATTTTTGTCACCTACCGTGAAATTAGTGTGTTTCTTTTCTCACAGAAATATCATTTATATGTTGTTTCTTCCAGATAATCGTTTATTCTCTTGGGATGACTCTGTATTGGTCAGTTGATTATCATCTCCCTCAAAACCAGGTCAGTCTCACAGAAATTCCAGTTAAAAAAATTAAATCAAGAAAGACATTGATGAACAAGTCGTGACATTGCATGTGAAGAATAAAGCAGCAAACGTTAGCCTAGCATTCCTCACCTTCAATCTAATTTTTTTCCCCTGCTCGGTTAGCCCATTCAGCTAAGTGACTCTCTGAATTGCCTTCTCCTGAGTATGTGTGAGGACATGGCCCATCGACGAGCAAACCTGAACTCCATCTTGGAGGTGTGTGAATCACACCACAAAGCATCTCTCCTGCCTCCTCCCAACAAAGTCATCAAACAGCTGGTAGAGGATGTCTTTCAAGACTCTGTGAGTTTAGAAAGCATATCATTCATACTCCAAACACTTCTCTACTGCAAAAAATATAAATAATATACATATATATTGGCCAAGAAATTAATGAGATTTCATTTCCAGGTGGATCGAGCTGCTTTAACTGAGAATGTTGTGCAGTTGAGTGGGAAAAGTCAGATGATCAGAGAAAGACTACATGGTAGGAATTCCTTTGAATCACAAAATTGTATCTTTCTTTGTTCATGTAACTGTGAAACTGTAAAGAAGTCAAGTGTTTAAGTGTGAAAACCTGAATATAGGCAGAATGCTATTATTTTGAATATTTAAAATGGTTATTTTTATAAATTAATTATTGTATTATTTAAATTATATTGCGTGTAAAATGTGATGTTTTTTTCTACATATGCAAATTAGTTTATGTTGTTTTATAGAAGAGTTTTATGCCTGTCATGTTACAATCTGTGCACGTCATCCTTTGTATAACAAGTCTAAGTGGGTGTTGATGCCACATATTTGTCTTCAACGTTGTCCTTAAATCACCGTTTCAGTGGTAATCCCAACATATTCCTTGGATTATAATGTTTATCCTAAAAATTAAATTAGTAAAGCCCTGCAGGTTTGACTAACGCGTGCGTAAGACGGCACAACCGCACCAATAAAATAGTGTCCAGAATAGGATTAACGGTTTACTTTAAACCGAACATGGGATTACAAAAGGTTGTTATCAGGCTCAAAGCCCTGATGCTTAAACACAAACTGTAATGTAAAGCGTAGGGATCTTATGTTTGGCTGCTTTCCAGAGGTTGCTTGTGCAACCATGTGCAGTATAAACTGCTGTGTACACAGTGGATGTACAGTATGCATTACGCGTGTGGTTAGTGATCAAGTCTCTGTTGAGCAGGTAAGCGTGGACCTTATCCTGGTTATACAGAGGGGAACAGAGCTTCAGGAGAGACTCGCAGACTGTCTCTGGACTCTGAGCCAAAGCAGGGTAAGCTCATACTAGCATTCAAAAGTTTAGGGGCTGTAAGCCTTTTTATGTTTTTAAAGAAAGTCTCTTATGCTTTCAAAGACTGCATTAAATTGATTGAGTAAATGTATTAAATATTATTAAATAATGTTAATATATTTTCAAATGTAATTTATTTCTGTAATGGCAAAGCTGAATTATTTCAGTCTATAGTGTCACATTAAAAATTCTTTGATGAATAGAAAGTTAAAATAAACTGGATAACATTTATTTGATAAATAAATCTTTTGTAACACTGGAAATATCCTTACCACCACTTGATCAATGTAATGCATCCTCGCTGAATAAAAATACATTTTGACCATTTTTAAACTTTTAAACAGTTGTAAATATGACATATAAATGTTGTTGAATTCATTGTTGCTGCTGCACGTTAATTTGTTAAATTGTCAAAGTTCTTTTTTATTCTCTCTTTATTGCAGAGCATTTAGACATACAGTAATATTTCAGTATTCAGTCTAGCTGATTTTTTCCCCAGGAATTTCGCAACAGAAAAACTGGTCTCTAAGAAGTAGACCTAGTCAAACCACATCCTATCAGGGCTCAAACAGGTTAGTAGTATTGTTACGCACTTCTAAATATATAATCAGGCTATTAGCTATTAGTGCTGTTAATGTCAGTCTCTAATGCTACTCCAGAATTCCTCTGGGTCTTCACCACAGACGAAGCACAAGTTGTTGGCTGTCACAAAGTTCATGCCTCAACGTTCCCAAAAAGAGTGAAGCCCGACCTTCCAGTCCCTGTATCACTGTTAGTGAGTCTGTAGTCAGTCTCTCCCAAAGGAAAACTAAGGTAATATGCTTAGCATCTGTGCTGTACAATAATATGTATGCTGCATCTTATGTTGTAAATTGTGTTTCCATGTTTTCATTTGTAGAGTCTTGGACCTGAATTTACCAGGATGATTGATGAACCTCAAATAGTTTTAGAGCTGCCGGGATCTATAGTGGTAAACTGTGTCTTAGTTTTTTTGTTTTATACATATATATGTATATAATGCATTTCAGTTTAAGTGTTCAGTACTTCTGTGCAGCTTTATTGCACTAAAGTTGTCTCTGTATTTAGCTTCTTCTCTCTTTCTCTCTCAAACAATACAGTCAAAAAAAGGCAAGTCTGGCTTGTCTCAAAGAGAGGTAAATGTGATCATGCCAAATGAACAGAGTGTGGCAGTGAAATGTGACAGCAAGTCCCGTGGAAGAGATGTGTTCGACATGGTTGTGGCACACGCTAACCTTGTGGAGCACTTTTACTTTGGCCTTGCTTTCATTGATGGTACTTCAGTCTTTTTGTGTACTCTTGTGTGATTTTAATCACTGTTAAAAGGAATGAGTTTGTAATGTACACTTGGAACTGTCTTAAATAAGTGAATGAGAATTAATTGCATTTTTTTTTCTCATTTAGATGGTGAATTTTTCTTTTTGGACCCTGAGACAAAAATCTCAAAGGTTGCCCCAGATTACTGGAAGAAAGTGGCTTCTGCGACATTTATGCTTTTTCTCCGTGTCAAATTTTTCCCTGATGACATCTCCTACATATTGTAAGGGTTTTTCTACAGTTTTGGGCTCAAAAAAAGCAAATATTTTTGTATTCCACTGCACTGCTGTTCCATTGTTTTCATGCACTTGATGGGCCATTATGCTTGCCATGATTTTACAGCATTTTTCAGTGCATGACAGCCATTCTAAAGTTAAAAAAATTAGTGCCTCTAGGTCATTTTTTTCCATTCTGCTGCCCTGCTTTCTGTGTAAATGGCACTTCATGGTTTGCATTTGCATGATATTTAGATCGACCCAGTGATATCAGAGTTTCATGGCTTTTAGTGTATGTCTGTCAGGTTTGAGGTCAATGTATTAGTGCACTCCAAAAACGAAGTTAGTGCATAAACATTATCTTGGGGTCTGTGGGGTCAGTAATTAATACTTTTATTCAGCAAAGATGCTTTAAAATGTTAAATTCCAGAACGAGCATATTGATTTCGTGACACTGAAGACTGGAGTAATGGCTGCTAAAAATGTAGCTTTGCCATCACAGGAATTATTACAATTTAAAATATATTAACATAGAAAAGTTATTTAAAATTAAATCCAGCTATGCTAAAAATACAAGACACAAGATATTTCAAAAACATTTTTTAAAAATCTTACTGAACCCACACTTTTGAACACATATAAAGAAGTCTTTATCTTCCAGGAAAACTAACCAAAAAACTTGTCAAGTGATTTTATTGGTCCTTTATAATAGTTATACAGGGTGGGCCATTTATATGGATACACCTTAATAAAATGGGAATGGTTGGTGATATTATTAACTTCCTGTTTGTGGTACAATAGCATATGTGAGGGGGGACACTTTTCAAGATGGGTGGTGACCATGGTGGACATTTTATTAAGGTGTATCCATATAAACGGCCCACCCTGTAGTACTACTGCTATAATAGTTCAGTGCTAATAATGTTCACTGTTTGTTTTTTGTTCAATTATTTTTAAAGGCATAGATTTACAAGACACCAATACTATCTCCAGATGAGGAGGGACGTTCTGGAGGACAGAGTGTACTGTACTGAGGAGACTGCATTGTTTCTTGCTGCGTTAGCCCTGCAGGCTGAGTTTGGAGATTATATGCCTGAAGTGAGTGAGATATTAATCAACATCTGAACTTTCCACAGATCTAACTGATGATCAGTATGTTGAGATATCCCACTAACTTTTTCAGGTTTACGGGAAGAACTATTTCCAAATGGAGCAGTACATCTCTAAGAGAGTCATAGAGAAAGTGGCCTTGCCCTGTTTAAGAGAGGAGTTGCCAAGGTTACATGCCAATAATGCCCACATGCTTCCAGAAGAGGCTGAGATGGAGTTCTTAAAGGTTCTTTCTTCTGGCCTTCAGTTAGAGTCACTTGTTCTAAAATTACTCTTGTATTGCGCATAAAACTAAACAAATCAATATAATAGTAGTTTTGTTCAAACATCTGGCTATTTGATCATGGTTTGTCAGTAAGTGTCTTTCGTGTCTTTGTAGATTGCTCAGCAGCTGCCAGAATATGGAGTGCTGTTCCACAGAGTTGCTCGTGAAAGGAAACCCATTATTGGAGAGCTGGTTTTGGGAATTTGTGCCAAAGGGATTATGGTTTATGAAGTCAAGAACCATTCTCGTGTGTTAAGCCGCAAATTTCACTGGACAGAGACAGACAGTCTCTCAACAAGTGTGAGTTTGTTATTTGTGTGGCTTATATAGGTGTTTTCTTTTTGATACTCTGTGAAATCTAGCAACTTGTTATTTGAAGTTCTTGATGTTTTGGGTTAAGATTTTTAATTATTCTCCATTAATTCTTTTATAGAGACGAAAATTTACCATTGAGTGCAGCCCAAGTGGGAAGAAGCACTCATTTGTGACAGAGAGCTCAAAGATAGCACAGTACCTCCTGAACCTCTGCTCAGCCCAGCACAAGTTTCACAGTGAGATGACTTCTCGTCAGCTGACCTACTGTTTAGCCTCAGGTGTGTAGAATTATTTCTGTATACAGAGCCATTTGAAGGTAATAATACTGTGTCCTGAAAATGTTTTCATAACAAATTATATGTTTATCTTTTCTAACGAACATGTTATGCTTAAGTGGACACAAGAAAATTATTTTTACTTTATCATATTCATTAGATATATTATTATTTTCATCAAATATAAAGATCTGATTGTTGATTGATTTCAACCTAGATGACAATGTGGCAAAATATACATCAATATGCCGTGCTCGACATAATCAGATAAAGAGGTTGTCTTGCTCAGAGATTGTGCTCAACAATATTGGTTTGAATGGATTACCGAATGACTCCATGAGCAAGTCTTGCGATGACCTGTCAGGAAAGATCGGAGTTCGGATTCAGCCACAAGTAAATTACAGTCCTGAAACAAGAACCCAGAGTGAACTCAAAGACCAGAGCGGAAGCAGCAGGTGTGTCAATCAATCTGCTCTGCCCATCAGTCAAATCACAATATAAAACTAAATATCTCTCATATCGTGTTGATCTTTCTTGCCTGCAGCCCTCCAGAAACCTTCAGTCCTCCAATCTATCGCATCATGTCCAATGTCTCTTTGCAAAAACAGGACTCAGAGGTTCATTCCACCACTTCGTCTATAAGAGGTGAACAGTGAAGCTCTCGCTGGTTTTAAGTTTGACATGGACTTTTAATGATTAGCTGATATTTCGGTGATGAGATCTATGATCTTGAGAAATTGATTCTAAATTACATTTCAACTTCTCAATATGACATGATATGTAATTTATGTAATATTTTTTAAACAAGTCTACATTTATTTATTTTTAGTGGACACACCTACAAGAACAACCCCAGAGAGAGAAATCATCTGTGTTACTTTAAAGAAGGATCCAAAACTGGGTTTTGGTGAGTGAAAATGAACATGCACAGTTTATATATTGTTTATTTAGCATTTGCAGTACTCTTGCTCCAAAATCCTGATGTATCGCTTTTGATGAAAAGGTTTTGTAATTGTCGGGGAGGACAACACAGGAAAGTTAGATTTGGGAATTTTCATAGCATCCATCGTTCCTGACGGGCCAGCTGATAGGGACGGCAGAATCAGACCCGGTAAAATCCTGAACATTTTTCCTCTTTTATGCAAAAAGAAAATAAATAAAAAAGACTTGCTTTCTTTTATTTGTGTTTAGGCGGTCGGCTGATCTCTCTGAATAAGATCAGTTTAGAGGGGGTGACGTTTAATATAGCTGCTGCCATACTTCAGAGCAGCCCAGATGAAGTGGAGCTCATAGTGTCCCAGCCCAAACGTATGTCTTCATATTGTACCATTCACTTTTAAATGAAATGTGCAGATTTTAATAGTAAAAATACATTCTCCTACCCAGGCATTAATACTTTATATCTTTATTTTTGCAATTATGGTAAATTTGGTGGCAGGAATTACACATTTAAAATATTTTCATTTTTTGTTTCTGAGAAGAGGATCTCCGGGACAGTAAGACCTCACTGGCTACAAGTAATTTAGGGATGATGCTGGAAAGAGGCTTTGGTTCTCAAAGCACCCTGAGTGCAGAGTATAGGCCTGTGATGGAGGAGCTGGAGGAGACCCTCTCCAACATCATGGCTCCCAAAATGGGCAAAAGGCTGCACATACCTGTGGTGCGGATTCTGGATTTTCAGGTGTGATTTACAGTTTGTCAAGTTTATTACAAAACATTTGACATGAACACAAACTAACCAAAATATGTTTTATTGTTCATCCTGCGCAGGATAGGATGTCTAATAATTCTTCCAGCTTCGGTTCAAAGCCAGGTGAAGTAATCTACATGGAGCTCAGAAAGATCAACAGCAGCTTGGGAATCAGTGTTGCTGTAAGTTTATACTGTGTGGTGTTCATGTCATTTCTTAAATCTTAAAACATGGAGTATGTTACTATTTTAATGATTTCCAGGGGGGAATCAACACTAATGTACACCATGGAGGAATTTACATCAAAAGCGTGATCTCAGGAGGAGCGGCAGATCAAGATGGAAGAATACAGATAGGTTAAGATCCATCATTACTAATTATAAAATATTTGGTAAAAAAAAAATCATATTTTAGTAAGACTTTTGCTAGAATGATGTTTTAAAGACCTTATTTTTGTAAGATGGAGGTTTTTAAGAAGAAAGAAATCTTATGCATTTTAAGACTGCATTTATTTGATCAAATGTTGACTACAAATTGTAAAATATTAGATTTTTACAATTTAAATGAATTGTTTTCTATTTGAATATAGTTTTAAAAATTCGAGAATAGCATTTAATTTAAATAAAAATCTTTTGTAGCATAATTTACAACATTACATACACTACAGCTTTCTAAATATAACATTTATAAATAGTAAAATTATTGTCACTTTTGATCAAATGAATGCATCTTTCTGAATAAAATATCTTGAATCTTGAAAAGTAAAGGACCTTACTGACCCTACATTTTTAAATGGTAGTGTTCTGGGGTTTTTTGTATGCTGTATGCACATGTGCCATCTTCTTGATGATGTACAAGCATGACTCGGATATGTTCCTAACTTGCTAATGAACATGAATATGCAACACTCTGACTAGTTGTGACGCATGATTGTGTTGACAGCTCACTGAATTCCTGTATGTGTGACAGGTGACAGGCTTGTAGAGGTGGACGGCTGTAACCTGCGTGCTGTCACACACAGGCAGGCAGTAGAGTGCCTGAAGAGGACGGGGGAGGTAATGACATGTGTTTACATTACTTCTGAGTGGTACAATCACAACCGTTTGTTACTGGATATGATTGAGCCCACAGTATAATAACACGCATGTTTCTGATGTTATCAAAGACAGTTATCCTTTTTTCATATATAAAGTGATATTTTTATGGTGGTATTTTTATAATGCTTAAATACTATTATGAATTTTTTTTATAGTTTGCAGCTTTCAGTTGAATTTCTTTTTTAATTAATGTTATTTTCTTTTTTTCATTAGTTTTTTAGTTTTTATGTTTATGTTTAGTGTTATTAATTTTAGTCTTTTCAATTTCAGTTTCTTACATTTCAGAATTTCTAATTTTCGTACAGATTTTGCAAGTTTGAGTTTTTATTTTAATGAAAAACATAAGAATTAAGTGAAGGCTTTTACAACTGACAAGCATTTTGACACGTAGCAAAGCAGTTGCATTAGGTTTAGGTTTTTGCAAACATTTAAAGAGCAGTTACTTTCATTTAATCTTAACTGACATTTTGAGAAGTAACTGCTGTACTGTAAGATGTGAACTCTAGCACAAGGGCGAGCCAAGGGTTACATTAAGTCTGAAGGGTCTGTGCTCCTCTTTTCAGCATGTCAGTTGCTTTAGGACAACATCATCAACCCTTGTGTCTTACGGGTTCTCAGACAGCACAAGAGAAGGATCTTAAGCGGCACACGGTTGTGAAAGCATATGTGTTTTGTTATTTTAGTCTGAGCTAATAAGATTTTCTGGGGTATGACGCTCGTCATACTGACACACTATTACACTTAAGCTGACCAGCCACATGCACTGGTTAGGTAACAGGCCTTGTGTTAAGCAGACTGACAGCAGATTACAGTGTCATTTTTTTTAGGTGGTGAGCCTGGTTCTGGAACGAGAGCCTCCAGTGGTGCTGGACACTTACAGTGCCTCGTCCACGTTGGAGAGACAGAGATCTCCTTCACCCCTCAGTGCGCAAAGCACTCCCACCCCCCTGAGGAGAGATGTGACCATGGAAACGCCCTTGTCTGTCAGGGCCAAGGACTTTGTGTCAGATGGTAAGATGGGGATCGAAGAGGGGGAGAAAACACTGCAAAACATTTCAAGTGAATCTGACAGCGGCACTGTGCTAGATGCCAGACCACTGTAACTCAAAAGACCCAGCCAAATTTAGTTTGTCCAGAGGAACATTGTTTTTTTTTTTTTGTATATATTACATATACATATATAATTACATTTTTGCACTGGCATAGGTTTAGCATGAAATAAATCTTTATTTTTTTAATCTGTGTGAAAGGGAATTTTTGAAAGGGACTTTTTGAACAATATCCTGAATACAATTTATAAGTAATATAATGTAAGTGAATGAGGTCCAGGAATCTCAAAAAAAAAAAGTTGCAAAATCACCATACAGATACATGTGTTTTGGCTATATTACAAATGATGAGTGGTGTTATTTGTTACCTAAAACTATTAAAAATAATAATAATTTTTAACAGTTGAAATTAAATAACAAATACATTAGATATACTTAAAATGTAAATAAATTAGAAATTTTGCCTTTTCATTTTGGTAAGTTAAATAAACAATGAAAAAAGGTGAAATATTATGAATGCTAATACTAAAATTACATTTTTAACTCAAAAATACTAAAACCTACAAAAGCCTAAAACAAAAAATCATAACCTTATACAAAAAATGTTAACTGGATCAGTCCATTCAGTTAACAACTCATTCAGACTGGCTTTGTGAACTTGATGGACTGTCCTGGGTATGCTGCATTTATTACAGAACATATATTTTTTTTACTTTTAAATGTAACTGGTTTTACTGTGTAAAAAAAGCAGTCTGGATTGAGTATAAACTACAGATTGGGAGTTTTCTGCTCTTTCTTTGTGGCAGATAACATCCTGGAGGTGACGCTACAGAAGAGTCTCAGTAGCCTGGGGTTTAGTTTCATCATATCTGAACTCGGTTCGGATGAGGGCAGCATGGTGCATATTAAGAGCCTTTCTTCTGGTCAGTCTGCAGGAGATTGTGGGCTTGTGAAGGAGGGAGACATAATCCTGTCTGTCAATGGAGAGCCTGTCAGGGGCCTTTCCTATGAGGTAATTTCACATCCCAAGATACATCAAAGCAGAGTGAGAGACTCACTTAAAGAAATTCTGAGGTTCAGTATTTGTATATTTTATATACAAATATTTATTTGTACATTAACAATTTTTCTAATGTAATATATTTACAGATTCTTTGGTCAAATAAATGCATCCTTGGTGAGCATTAGAGAAAATGCTGCTCTTTTAACACTGCTGTATAACTTTCTATCACAGGAAATTCTGCATGTCCTCCAAAAATCTCCATCTGAGATTAGACTGTCAATCTACAGACCTTTACAGGATGAAAATGCAGATATTATGACCTCTCTGGTAACATACCTTCTCCATATGATCAACTCTAAAATGTATGTTATTTCTAAAACTCACATTCTTTTTTGACAGGGTCATGACACACTTTCAACCCGTGCACTGAGATCCATGTCTCTAGACCTGCAGACGAGGACCGTCACCCCAGACTTTAGTGAACTCCTTAAGAAGAGAGTGATAGAGATGGGTCTGAAGAAAGAAGTCTCCCCAGAGAAAGTCCAGGAGATCCCATTAACCCTGCAGAAACCAGATACTGAGCTGGCTGATACGACTATATTAGTCCCTCCACCCCTACCTCCACGTCCATCCTCAGGTCAAGCTGGAGAACCAAAACCTCATGCCATAATAGGAGAGGGGCATGAGAGCGAAGCCCCACCCCTAACACCAAGCACTGTTAAGGTCACAGCAGCCAACCCAGCACCAACTCCTGCAGCCCCTGAAACAGCCCATCAGCAAGAGTCAAAAAATTATACCATCTCAACCAACCATGTCTCAGCTTGTTCCAGGTAAAAGCTTGTTAATTTCTATGTTATATAATCTATGCAAAGATCAATGATCCTAACATTAAATGTAAATGTCTTTGGTTTGAGAATAAAGTGCTTGAGATAAAATACCATTCAAAAGTTTGGAGACATGTCTGCATTAGTGATCAGAGAAACGACAAACAACAAGCACTATAGTTCTCTGCTCAAAATTTTTTTTGAATAGTAAGTAGCAGGTTCTTTTAATAAAAAACGTAACTTACTTAAAGGTTGTGAATCAGAAGCACCAGACTGTCCTAGCAGACTCTGTCAGATTAAGTCCTTTGTAAAATGTGCTGAACACATCTGAATATTTGGGTTGAACTTTTCTGGAACATTGTTGTAAATCCAACTTAACCACTGATTTCTAGTTATGTCCTCTTTTGGAAGCACAAACAAGATAGTTTAACTTTCACAATGAAACAGTGTGTCAGAACATGAAAGTGTGTCAGAACATGGGACACTATGGGAATAATAACTCCATCTTCTTGTTTTATGTAAACATTAGCCCCTTTAATACTAGAAAATGGTCTTGAAAAATTAAAAAGTGACAAATATTAATTTCTTGTTATCACAGTCACACAGCTGAAGGTGTGGAAGAAAGCATGACAAGTTTCACAGCTAATGGACTGACCGTCATAGCCGATGAGGAATACTTGACCATTACCACCACAGCACCTTCTCCTCCAAGCAGCAGCATTGCTGTCTCCAATGAGCTTTCCCCTCCACCGGCCCTTTCTCCATCACTGTTAAGCACACCTCCATCCTACCAGCAAGCTACTCAAACGCCATCACCAGTGAAATCACCTGCCCAGTTTACCATCCCCTCAGCCAGCAACAACGGCTGGGATGATGATGAAGAAGAGGATGATGATGAAGATCCCAGAAGGGTAAAGTCTGATTGCATTTGCCTACAGATGTACAAACCTTCAGATTAGCATACATTTCTCTGCTTGTGTAAGCACCTAAACTTTGGAATTCACTACCTGCTTAAATAATTTTTGAATTCTTTGAATAATAATTGAATTCTTTCTTTATTTTTGTTTTTTGTGTTTCATTTTTGTCAGTGTAAGTGCCATTGAGAAACTTGCTTTATAAAATAAAGCTCTAAATGATATTAAATGCTGGTTGACTAGCATGGCCTTGTTGTTCACCATCTCTTTTCTCCTTCCTTTAGGACATGTTGAAGGAGTTCGAACTGACTGTCTCACTGACTAAATCATGGTGTGGCAGTTTCGGTTTTACAATAACCAGAAGTAAACTGGACAGCTGCTTTTATGTCCAGGAGGTCCTGGATAATCCAGCCAAAGCAGATGGCAGACTCAGGGCAGGAGACAGACTTGTCATGGTACAGCTTTTTTTCCCGTCATTATAAACACAATCACAGTTATGCAGTTATGACCACCCCTTTCTAAAAATTTCGTAAGATTTGCTTGTCAGTGATTTTAATTGGTATTATCTCCTTTCAGGTAAACGGTCACAATGTGACCAATGTGACAGATGACATGGCTATTAGCATCCTCAGGTCTTCCTCTAAAAGACTCCACATGGTGCTGGGCAGAGCTGTGCAAAATCTACTCCCTCCACCGCCTCCTGACACCCTCCAGGACATTGTCATTCCCAAGACTCCATCCGGACAACTGGGTGAGAAGATGCTTTGTGGTATATTTACAGTAGTAAACGTTTGAAATGGATTATAAAAATTCATCAAAGTTGTCTCAAAACAAGAATGGGTACTTTAATGAAAGGTTTTGATTCAGTTCAGATGTTGACTACTGTATATATACACTCACCTAAAGGATTATTAGGAACACCATACAAATATGCATTGATTCAACAAGGTGCTGAAAGCATTCTTTAGAAATGTTGGCCCATATTGATAGGATAGCAACTTGCAGTTGATGGAGATTTGTGGGATGCACATCCAGGGCACGAAGCTCCCGTTCCACCACATCCCAAAGATGCTCT
>JAUMHI010000054.1:14804874-14844712 GCA_032359435.1 Enteromius unitaeniatus
TTCCACCACATCCCAAAGATGCTCTATTGGGTTGAGATCTGGTGACTGTGGGGGCCATTTTAGTACAGTGAACTCATGTTCAAGAAACCAATTTGAAATTATTTCAGCTTTGTGACATGGTGCATTATCCTGATGGAAGTAGCCATCAGAGGATGTGTACATGGTGGTCATAAAGGGATGGACATGGTCAGAAACAATGCTCAGGTAGCCCGTGGCATTTAAACGATGCCCGATTGGCACTAAGGGGCCTAAAGTGTGCCAAGAAAACATCCCCCACACCATTACACCACCAGCAGCCTGCACAGTGGTAACAAGGCATGATTTGGAGTTCAAGAGATTGTCTTGACCGGGACCATACCCCTAAAGGCATTGAAGCAACTGCCATGTGATTGGTTGATTAAATAATTGCATTAATGAGAAATTGAACAGGTGTTCTTAATATATGTATATATATATATATATATATATATATATATATATATAACAAAAACATTTCAGATTCAGTTCAAAAGATCCTTTTTGCATCTGTCTATTCAGGTATCAAGCTAACTGGAGGTATTGGCAGCAAGTGGCAGGGAATTTATGTCCAGGAGGTGGTGCCAAGCTCCCCTGCTAGTGAAGAGGGCAGCATCCAGCCCAATGACAAGATTGTTTATATATGTGGGAAGTGCACCCTGGGAATGACGCTGGAGGATGCTGTGAAAGTGTGTGAAAGTGCTCCACGCAAAGTCCGATTGAAAGCCATGAGGTGAGACTGGAATATGATTAGGTTTGAACATGAATTACTATCAGTTTGTATCGTAAATATTCATTAAATGTTTGCTCTTTGTTTCAGAGATGATCAACCAGTGATACCAGTAGATAAATGGAATGGTATGTCTGAGCCGAATCTACTTGAATTACAATATTTGGTTCATTCATAATATATACAGAATAAGAGGTTGATGTTTATTTGTTTGAGTGTGTGTGATTATATGGAGTTACATACAGACTTTGGGCCAGGTAATTGCACTGTTATTTTCTTGCTCTGGGTGTGTGAAGGCTCCTGCTGGGCTGCAGAGGGCAGTGGAGATCGACGTGCTTCAGTCTTGTCTAAAGTGACAGAAATGAGGCAGAGCGCTGCTCCACTGGTTTTCCAGAGCAGCCTAGGCTTTCATAGCACGCTTCACTGGGCATTGTGTCATTTAAAGCGGAGTGTCAGCTCTTATTAGACAGCATTACCCACTGTGTCAGTTCTAAATAATGTTTGATTATTTTGATTTCAATCACTAATTTTCACTTTGTTTAGCCATCTTGCTATGTACACTGGAATTATACAAAAAAAGTATTAAAAGCAGTTAATAAACAAATATATTGAAGGGGAAAAAAACCTGTTATGGTGTTTGCCTGTGCAAAACTTGTTGCCATAATGCTAGGTAGTTGTGGTGGACTAGTTATGTTATTAAATGAGCCTGAGCGTAAAAAAAAATGTAAAAATAAGGAATCTTAGATTTATGACATCTTCCTTTTATCCTTTACCATTTTTCTTCTTCAGGTATGTTTGAATGGAAGGAGAAAAAAGTCTTCCACCGTCTCGAAGAGCCTGTGTCCCCTGACATGGAGGCGACTCTTACCGATGGTAAAGCCTTTAGTCTCCTGTGTCGCTGTTGTCTGCGAGTTGTGGCATTAGATGTGTGCTGACAGACATGGCATGTCCTGCTCAGAGGGCAGCGGGTGCAGGATTAATTATTAGCAAGGGACATGGCCTCCTCTGGCCGATCAAAGTGCGCTTTCGTTGTGTCTGACGAATAAAGGCCAGCTGATCTAGTGGGCATCTGGGTTGCTAGGAGATCGCTAGCCAGGAGGTCCAAAAGAGCTTGAAAAGGCGAGCATAGTTTACCTACAGTAGTGTGGAGCAGGTCAACACATCTCCCCCGAAATGGCAGCAGAGGAGGGAGACATTCGTGAGTTGGGGAATTTTTTTTAAAATTGCTGTGACTTGGCTCTCACTTGAAAAATAGGATGTGATGTGATGCTTGGATTGATTTTGTCTTCATTAAGTAATTTTGATATTTCTTAAATGAGTTTGATAAACCATTCAGTGTAAATGGTCCTGCTCAGTTAAAGAACTGTATCTGTTGGTTGTACAATTGTCTTTTTTTGTACAAAATCTTTTTTGCTTTTGTGTTACAGTTAAACCTGTCACTGACAGTGCCATGCAATTCAGGAAAAGGCTGTCTGTCACATCCGAGCAGGAGGTAATTGTCCCTCGGCCTTGTTTTAGGCTGATGACATAGGCTGTAACATGACTCTTGCTTTGTAATCTATGTCATTCACCTCTAAGTACCCTTGTAATTATCAGCAGCACTATTAATTCATTAATATTACACTATTCAAACAGCAAACATTGAAACCACTTCTACAAAATAGGAGTAGATGCTTGTTCAGACAGCACTTTCAAATGCACTAATTGCGATTGGTGACATTTACTCACTTACACAATAAAGTAAATCATTTGGCGATTTTGAACACAGTATATTCTATATTCTATAAATACTTATGTCAATCTATGCATTAACCCAGATGGATTAAAAGATGTATTAAATTGATAAAAAGAGACTTTACAGATGCAACTGTTGCAACATAGATAATGTTAAAAATTTTATGAGCATGGAATCAGCATTTTGCAATGATTTCTAAAGGATGATGTGACACTGAAGGCTATAGAAATGGCAGGAATAAATTATTTTACGAACACAAAAAACATTATAATATTTCACAATTAATTAATACTTGGTCAAAATAATAGTCTTCTTTTAAAAACCAAAAAATAAATCCCCAAACTCTGTAATCATACTAAATATTGATCTGATCCGAGCAAATGGATCTGATTTCATCACTTGAAAAATGACAGTGTGAACAGTCAGTCCTATTGACTGAATTTGAAAGCCACATTTTATTTGTGTGAAGTGTTAATAAGGTCTTAGCGTTTAGTTTGACTAAATGTTCCTCTTCCTCTCTTCTCTGTAGAGCTGTATTCTCCAGGTGGAGTTCACCAAGCCTGAGAAAGGTGGGCTGGGCTTTGCTCTGGTGGGCGGGGTCAATGGAAGCACACTGAGAGTGAAGGATATTTGTTGTGGGGGTGTGGCCGAGCAGGACGGTCGTCTCAGAGTGGGTGACATTCTTTTGGAGGTAAGAGAAATTTATCCACTTATTCACATTTTTCATTGATAACCCATATAGGAGGTGAACCAAATCTGTGTATTTTGTGCAGGTGAATGGCATCATAGTATCAGGACTGAGCCACGGGAAAGTTGTGGATATTTTGCGGAAAGCAGAGGGCACGGTTCAGCTGACGGTTTGTAGGGACATCCTGCCCATGTTAACCTGCTCTGGTTCCAGCTCCCCTGCTGAGGTCTCTCAAGAACTCAACACATCAAATTCTGCAGGTCAGCAAGCCTGATACATACACACCCCACTGTGTGGTTACCTCTCATCTGTTATGTTAGAGTGGCAGCATCATCATCATAACTCAAAATATGAATATCATTCAGCTAAAAAAACGTATTACTAGCGTATTGTATGATGAATGGATATAAAGGAACTGCATTCAATACAAATAGCATTCTCAATGTATCAAAGTTTTTTGTTTTTATCCTTTTTTCAGTTTCAGTTTCCTTTTCACAATAGTAAAGAAATATTGAGTAAAAATTGTGCAAAATACACATTTCTAAAATTTCAATTTAAAATTATCCTCAAAGAAAATAATAAACGTTTTTAACAAAACATATTGTGATTTCTGAAGGATCATATGACATATGCGAACTGGAGTAATGGTTGCTGAAATGTCAGCATTATTAGCACAGGAATAAATTAAGTTTTGTTTTTTTTATTATTAAAAAAGATTAATTAATTTACAGTACAGTGGTATTTATTCTATACAATTTTTTTACATTAAAAAGGATCATTTTGATTGTAATCTACTTATATTATGTTGGCCACTCTAGACATCTACGTCTTAAAAAGCTATATTATTGTTATTCTCCTCCTATAATACTTCATTTTCAGATATTACAGCTCGAACAGAAACACAGGCAGATCATGTGTCTTTCCAGACCTCAGAATGTCCTGGTCTTGGAGGAGAATGTGAGCAGGTATATATTTTTTTCCTTTTTCGATTGAACTTGTAAATTACACTACTGAGATGATGACTTTCTCCAGTGAACTGAAAGCCCTTCCCAGAACAGATTAGTAGGCAAAGAGCTAATCTAATAAGTGACAAGTTCCAGCACCTAGAAAGGTTCACCATGAAATGAATTAGCACCGCCTCCAGTTTCTCTCAGAGGAAACTGCTGAAACTCAGATGACAGTAAGGGTGTCCAGAGCGGAGTTAACTCATCACCTGTCTCTTCTTTCTTTCTCTTTCTCCTTTTTCTGTCTATCTCTTGCCTGTAGGAAAGTCGAAACTGTACACCTACGTGTCAGAGGTGTTGTCCATCTCTGGGAGTCACAGACATGCTACAGGAAAGGTGAGTGTCACTGAATTCCTGTATTTGTTTTTTTTTTTTTGCCGCTATGTTGCATTTGGAATCAAGAGTGCTGCAAGTATATTGTACACTATGAGATCCTAACGTTTATTCTGAATTAACTTATACTTCAAAAAAGTGTCCGTTTATTCATAAATCTGCAACTATTGTGACTGCTCATAAACCAGGTCATAAAGACTGAATTTCATTGCAGTTTTTGTTTTGTTTTGTTTCTGTTTGTTTTGTTTTTTTAACATAGCCCTCAAAAGGAATCACCACAGGGAGGCACTAAAGAGTCAATAATGAAATACAGGCCCAATAATCACAGCTTCGGCTTCTAGTTAGGCTGGCCTGCAAGCCACACTTGTTATAGTACGTAGCACTTGCAATTAGCAGCTTTTTTACATTTTAGGTGGAAAAATCTCAGGAAAATCAGCCTTGCATGATAACAGGCCCCGGAACGTAGCAATGTGGTCAAGGTCTCTGCTCATTCCTGCCCCGTACCCCCTTCAGGACAGAGCCCCAGAAGCAGCATCTAGAAAAATCTGCCATGAGAACAGAGCATAGCCAGTCAGACGGCTGGAGCAGTGATGAAGAAGAGGATGGTGATGATGACGACAATGCTTCTCAGCCATCGCTTCCTGAGACTGTTCCTAATACAGGTAAATGAAATGATTTTCATTTCATATTTTTCACCATCTAAGGAATGTCATTCTAAAGTAATGTATTTTAGTGATCTTGCATAGATCCTGAAATCACCTGAAAAAGACTTTATTATGTTAAGGTCGACCAATTGTGTCAGAAGAGGAGCTTGCTAGGCATGCAGTGATATCTCCGTCTAAAAATGGGCAGTACTCTGGGTCCAGGGTAAAAGCGCTCATACAGGCCCTAGAACAGTTAGAAAAGCAAGATCTGATCAAGGAGTTTATGGTAAGTTCTTATTATTCACATCAATACAAAAAAACGACTATATTTTATCGCTTATTAATACAACCACATTTATGGTCTTGAAATATTTTTCATATAAATCTGTAGTTTATCTCTTTAAAACAAATATAGTGTCTACAATACATATTGAAGTATCTGAAGAATGGCAATTCAAGTGTGAACATTTGTGGCTTTTTTTAATAGGCTTTAGAGCATTTGAAACCCTCAGACAACTGCCTGGTTGGAAAAGTACCTGAAAACCGGGAGAAGAACAGATACAGAGATATCCTGCCCTGTAAGTTCCTCTCCTTTTCCCATAATCCACCACAAAGCCGGCTTCAGCTAGAATTTTTATTGCCGTTTTACAGTTTGTAAGCCTCAGTTCTCATAAAACAGATTTTTGGGTCTACATTTTCACACCATTTTGCAACCACATGGACCACACACTGTTCATTGCCAGGAAGCTCCGATTTCTTAGAATAAAAAAAAGAACGTATGCAGATTTTTACAGTAAATGCTAAAAATCACTGTGAATAAAATAATATCCATATTTTCCTGCACTTGTTTTGCTACTAATGAAAAATACTATATTAACTATTTTAGTTTTCGACAACTGTGAATGTGAGGACTGACATGTCTGTATACATTTACCTGTAAACAGTGGAACACATGACACTGCAATTAAATGAAATGTAACCAATCCCTGGTTATTTACTCCCAGGTCTCTTACCAGTGCTGGCTATTAGATTACATTGCTGCTGTAGACGTCTATTTGACTCTGCATTTCACACTCTATCCACCACCTCTTTGCGGCTTTCCGGACCTCCTCACCCATGTGGTGCCATTTTCACACTGCAGCCGTGGTTATCCTGTTAGTACCGATTCAGTTTTTGCTGGTGTGATATGTAAGCAGGTCAAGGGCTACGTGAGGCATTGTTTGCCCTCGGTTTAAAACAAAACACAGGACGCTGCAAGCGTAAAGTCAAACAGGAGATGTGTGATTCATAGATCTGCTTTCACTGTTAATGGGAAACATCCATTCATGTGCGGGGTCAGAACGAGTATGCAGAGAGCAGGCTGTAGTTGTATTGAAGAGAGGGGGTCTCTGTACAGAATAGGCACAATACGGCGCTTCATGTGCTGGCGGGAGGCAGACTGGCCCTAGCCTGGCCCGGAGTGTTTGTTTATTATCACACCAGCTCACTGGGCTTCTGTTCCCCGAATAAAGCGCCCGGGATTGAAAGTGTGAGGCCCCTGGGACTTAAGCACTGTTATTGCTGGAGGCAGTTCAAGGGCCGCAACCTTCTCCAGGAAGTCTGATGCCACCCATTGTGGAGGCCGCGCCGCACGAATTTACCTACTCTCAGTGACATACGCTTCCTCTCACATATGCCCCCCTTGTTTACCTCCTTCCCTGTCAGCTTCATTTTTCAACCCTTTTCCTCTTCTGGGCTGTTGAACATGTTTTCGCAAGCAGCCCCCTTAAAAGTGTTACAACAGCAATCCCTTCAGCACTCTCACAATATATATATATATTGCTTACTGATTAACTGAGTAACAGAACAAAACAAGCTATTAACAAATATCTACATTAAATCAGCATAAATCCCCATAAAAAAATTTTTTACAGCTGACATTATACTGGTAACACAAAATATTAACACAGTTACTTAAATATTTAAAACTCACACTACATGAACTCATACTACATGTAGGTCAAATATGGAAAGAGGACGCTTTCAAATTACCTAACCCTAATAATAATGTAATGTTATTGTTTTAACTGAAATAAACAGAAAAAAGAAGCACTGTCATTTATTTGTCATTACATTGATTTAGTTTCAGGATTTTAAACTTAAATGTAATTTTAAATAGAAATTTAAAAAATGCCAAGTCAAGTCTCAGTGGGCTACACAAACCAACACACCACCATGAGAATACTCGAAAATCTTCTTCTCACCGTGCTCCCCTGTGTTCTCTCCTTCAGGCTTTCCAGCCAGCATGACCTTGAGAGCTTGTTTCATTTATTTGGAGCTATTTGTTGTACCTCGGCACAATTTGTTCCTCCTCTATGGGGAAACCAAAAACGCTGCATTCTTGGTTTGCAGATTAATAACACTGTTGGCTACCGAAGCCAACAACAGCAATCACCTCATTACAGGAATGCTGAGGCTTCGTATAAATCTCCTACCTGCGTTTCAAATAAAAATTTGTTTGTGGTTTGGGAAACATACATTTGATAGTAAATACACATGCGTTTAGTTTGTATGCTTATGCGTGGATTTTAAATGAATCTGAAAAGAGAAAAACTGTATACCTTCTGGTTTTCATAATGAGCACTCAATGCTTTACTTGGCCTGTGGGAATTGAGCCATCATAGAGAGTTCAACTGTTGTTTTCTTATCTTATATTATGGCCAAATAACATGCATGCTTGTTTAAACTCAAATGTACTACAGTCTTGGCTGAGGAACATACATTTATCATTACAGCAGAAGTAATTACTCGGTTTTTCAAACTGTGTATGAAAATTAATTGATCACAATCTGCAATCCCTGTTTGTCTCAACTGTTCAACGATCAGATGATAAGACGCGTGTTCCTGTCGGAGAGAATGAGGGCTACATCAATGCCAGCTATATTCGTATGAAGGTGGGCACAGAGGAGCTCTTCTACATCTCCGCTCAGGGGCCTTTGCCTGGCACTCAGGATAACTTCTGGCAGATGGTGTGGGAGAACAAGTCTGATGTTATCGCCATGATGACTCAGGAGGTGGAACGTGGCCGGGTAAAATGCCACAAGTACTGGCCCGAGAAGCTTGACGTTCCCAAAGAAACCAGCCGTTACCATCTCCACCTGGATAACTACCAGATGCTTGGCTATTTCCACATTAAGGTCATCAAGATGGTGGAAAAAGAGGTTAGAAGCATATACCTGATGGAAATTTCGCTTTGTAACCTTTTCATTGTAAAAGCCACCTATTAAACATCACAGTCAGGCTATTATTTCAGCATCCCTAAAGGAATAGTGTACCCAAAAATAACATTTTCAGGGAATTTACCATCAAAAATGTAGATGGTCTAATCTTTGGAACAGATTTGGGGAAATGTCGCATGACATCACTGACTCGCCAGTGAATCCTCTTCAGTGAATGGGTGCCGTCAGAATGATAGTTCAAACAGCTGACAAAAATAATCACAATAATCTACAGTATTTGATTCCAGTCCATCAGTTAACGTCTTGTGAAGTGAAATGCTATGTGTTTCTAACAAATTCCTCAATCAGATGTTTTTATTTTCATAATGTTGCTTAAAATGTTTCTTTTCTCCAATTATTGCTTTCTCTAGTGAATCAGAGAAATATGCACAAATCAAGAACTATTCACAAGTGAAAAAATGAATTGATGGGCTGAAGTTTATTGGATTACTTGTGCATCATGGATCTGATGGCAGATTTAATCTCTGAAAATGATTTATTTAAATGTATTTTTAAATACATTTAATTTAATTTATTTAATTGTATTACATTTTTTATAATTTTATGTTTTAATAATACTTAAAAAAAATACTCATTAAACATCATTGTGCATCTCCTAAAATCTCAATATTTTATGTGTTACAGTACTTGTTTTTAAAACTCATAATTGAATTGTGTACCTTTCCAGAGTGGAGACATTCACTTTGTGAAGCATTTAAAGTTCACCACATGGCCTGACCATGGCACACCACACTCCTCCGAGCAGCTGGTGCGCTTCATGCGCTACATGAGGGCTGTTCACGCTAAAGGGCCGATCGTTGTCCATTGCAGTGCAGGCATTGGCCGATCTGGAGTCCTCATCTGCACTGACGTCATCCTCAGTCTCATTGAGAAAGACCTAAGTGTGAGTTTTTTAAACAAGTATAGCATTAGCACCCACCTTATAGCAATAGGTCACTCAAAAGTGAAATTTTGTGTTTATAAGTAATGACAGAATTTTTATTGAAATATATATGAGCAGCTGAATGTATGTTCTGTTTGCTGTCTTAGATTAATGTGAGTGGCATAGTAAAGGAGATGAGACTCCAGCGGCACGGCATGATTCAGACCAAGGTGAGTTTACCAGGCATTGAGTTAAAATTCTTCCTTCAGGTGAATACGATGGGAAATTGACTAGTCTGTGCACTGTCTTGTTTGTTTGTTTATTCATTATTTTTGCATGATCCCTCTTCTCAATATGCAATATAGTCATATAAATCTTCTGGACAGGTTTTGCAATTCTTCTCTCTGATTTCAGGAACAATACCTCTTTTGTTACAAAGTCTGGCTGGAAGTGTTACAGAGCATCTCACTACTTCATGATCACCACTGGCAAACTGAAACCTCTTCATGAACAAATCCTTACAATCCTTAAAACAAGCGTTTCCTCAGAAAGGCAACAATATATGTGTTTTTGAGTGGCAGACATGGTGATGTGTTGGTAGTGTCTCTGATATAGTACAACCACTGTTACTCGAATATTGAATATATAATTTAAAATATGGTAGATATTTTCATTAACTGTGCGATGTGTGATCTGATATATATTTTTGTACCATTTTGGCTTAAAAACACTGATTTCATAGCCTTTCTGGACTCTTAGTCATTTTGCCTTGAACGCATTTTTTTAAAGACCAAAAGTTATGCACATGAATAATTAATTCAAATTCATTTAATTTCTTTTCACATTTGAACAGAAGTATTATAGTATTTTACTGGTTTGATTTTGACAGTATTGCAGCATCTGGTTTTAGTAGCTGTGAGAGAGGCCGTCTTCAGTTCAAATGCTTTTTACACTCTCAGAAGAACCAGCTGCTAGACAGATACTTTTAGTGAAGTGCCTTTTAATTTCTCTATGTGGGCAGTTTACCGCTCATCTTTCTTTATCTGCACTCTTGATTGAAACAAGCTGTTTTACCTCTTAGTTGACATTAGGTCAGAGCAGGAGGAATTAACCCAAAGAAATAGGATTGATGCTATGAGATTACAAACCACAGCCTTCTTATCTGTATGTGTACCCCGTGAGTGTCTGCCAGCAGGCGTAATCGTTTGGAAACCAGGATTTGACTTTGGACAGCAGAGCATGTATCTGCTTACACATGTAATGGAGAAAGAACGCTTGCAGTAAACCTTCTGAAGACATCGGTCTCACAATATTAGGCCACAAATGTGTGATTGGGTTGGAAATGCTAATGGACCAATATTCTGTGATAGTGTAGTACTTCTCACTGTTTAGCTTGATGCAAAGCAACAGCACAATAATTGTCAGCACACTAATGTCTTAAAAGTTATGTTTTCTTATAGACTATCAGAGCACATCAGAGCTTTTAAAATGGGCAAATCGTTCCGTTTAATCTATAATCAATTATTTATTTGCATTAGTTTTCCACAGGCTGTGTGAAAAGGCGATCAAACTACTGTATTGCTGTATTACATTATAAATTATTAACCTTGTACTTTAATGAAAAGCTCAATTATAAGCTATAGTTATGAGATGTATCAGAAATGTATTACTCTTCCTATACCCATTTTTACAAATAAAAACACTATATAATTGTGTTTTCATGTGTTTCAAAAATTCATTTATCATATTCAAGTTGGAAACGTAAAGCCATGTTTTACAAAATACCATGCTAACATTACCTTGCACTGCATTGAAACACTTACTGTAACTGTCATTTCCTTTACATTTTCTGTTCATACCTGTAGCCAATTCATTAACAAAGACAGCACGAATCCTTTGTCAGCACATCTCAGCTTTTCTTCCTGCACTTGATCTGTACACATCCTGAGGTTTCCAGATGTCATTGCAGCCACACTGTGGATGATAAATTTCAGTAGGAGAAGCAAAAACAGAGACTTTACAGCCAAAGCCGTGGCACACGGGGCAGAGTGTTCCCACTCTGCTTTTACTGCAAAGTAAATACCGCCTCTCACATGGGCTCCCGTGACAGCACGGAAAGCCTTTTGACCTCGCAAAAGAGGAGGAAAGCCTTCAAAGCCAAACATTTGTGCGAAAACACGATTAGCAAGTTTGCCTGTTCCAGGCCTTGTTGGTATTGTGAACTATACAGCAGCCGCCGCTTGAGCAGTCTTCAACTTTTGGTAAAGCGCTAAACCACAAATGAGTGGTAATTTCACATCAGGAGGGATGTTCCCTATTATTATTAATTGAACAATCACTCTTTGCTGAGAAGCTACCTTTATGTGTTGGAAATGAAACACTCTTCCCCCTAGCTGATGTGATTTTAGGCATGTTTTGCAATAATAAGGACCCATCTGGATTTAATTATTGCTTCTGTTTTCTTCATGTTCTCCAAATGTTTCCAATTAGTAAAGACCAACAATGCCACCGTTGCCTCATAGTAAACATAATGTGTTGGTTAACATTAATTGTATTATTTTGTAGTTGTTGGCAATCCTATATTATATATCTTTATTTGTTATTCTAGTTTGTGCAAATACTGCAGGATTTTTTTTTTATCTAGTGTGACTATAAAACAGCTATTCTACGAAACTCCATTTATTGACAATAGCAACCCGCTGAAATGAAGCAATTCCTTTAGCGAGGTCTGATTTAGTGCACTTGAAGAAGGAAACCGGTGGAGGATGTGGTTGGTATCTGACATACTCCAGTCATTGATCATGCAACTGAAACCACATGTGCGGAAATTTGAACATACTTTAGGAATTAATATAAGCCCTAACAGAGCTCTTCTTTCAGTTTTATAACACTTCCAGAGCCGCTGCTATTGTCACTGAGCTGGAGAGTTCAGGGAGACAGTGACTTCCATTTTCTGCGTAAAGCTCTGGAGTGGGTGTATTGTCGTGGTAAAGTCATTTGGAACTGTGTATTTGGAGAGAGCCAGTGATTTATAAGAGTGTGGAAAGTGTGGAAATGATCTCATAGCCACCTTGTAAATCCACCAACTCTTGGGTTCACAGTACAGTGCAGACATAACTTTTTTGGAAACAAATGTAAAAATAGCACACAATGTAATACAGCACTAACTTGTCAACATTCTGCTAAAGCGGTTCCACAGAATTAGATTGAACTGTTGATAATGCAAACAGAATCCAGAAAGAAGTACACTAAAATAAAAGGTATAACAGCTTCTCTTGCCTTATGCGCCATTTGTCCTCCTCCGTTTCCCCCAAAAAGGCAGGAAAGCACCTTTGGCGATAGAAATTATTGTAAATGAGCATAAGCTCTTAATGGTCCGCCAAGCTAGCACTGCACTTAGGCAGTTTTGCGTGATTTGCCTGGAACACTACAAAGTCGTGAGTTGTGGTTTTAAGTTGTAACTTACAGGCCCAAAAACCTGCCCAGGAAACCCGTAACCTGTGTTTTTTGCCTTCTTTATACCTGTGAAAGCGCACTGGAATGGCAGTCAAACCCGTGACTTCCCACCCGTGAACCTGTTCTAGATCTTTTTTTTTTATTGTAGGCTACAACGAAGTATTGAACATAGAGTACAATGTGTAAAAAGCAGAATATATAATAAATGTTTAAACAAATCAATAATAGTAATAAAAAAGACACTAGATCGATGTGCTCCCTGTTCCGAGCTCTGACATCACATAGCCCGCGAAACAACAACACAGTCCCTACGGTTGCTGTGTTTATGCAAGTAGTACACTAAAGTAAAATGTAAAACGCGCCGTTTTCCTGCTCTGTTTCCCTCAAAAAGGGAAAAAAAAATTGAAATGTGTGTAAATGAGCATAAGCCCCATACGGTCTGCAATGCTGGTTTGTTTACATGTAGTTACCACAATTCCTTGCACTCATAGGCAGTTTGGCGTGACTTGCCTGGAACACTACAGAGTCGTGAATTACGGGCTCAAAAACCTGTCTGGAATGCAGAATAAGTGCAATAATAATTTGTGATGTTTGAGGCTTCTGCATCAAATACTTCAAGTTTTTTCCTTTTTTTTCTTTTGTTTTGTTACATTATAAACATCTTTTCCTGCTTGTTTCTTCTGCCTTTGTGTTTGAATACAGTAATATGGTTACTTATGAATCATAAAGCCTACTAGTAGCACTACATCTACATAAGTGTTTTTTTTTTGAGCTGCTTTGAATGAGTGTAAATTCATCCAAGTCATTTGAGCGTGTGCTGTTTGCAACTAGATGCCTCATTTACAAAACCCTTGAGTGAATATCTGCAGAGAATTATAGAGAGCAAAGAATCAGTTCATAAAGGGGAGCCAATGGATCTTTGAAAGCAACCAGAGACTTATATTATGCAGACAGAGGACGTCTTGTATACATACAGCTGGAGCTTCACTTATGGACCTCTTATATTCAGAAAAAGAGGAAGAGAGGAAATGATGGGAAAAGCAGAAGAGTACGGGTGGTTAGAGGAACAGGGCAGGTGTTGACTAGGAGGTAAGTAATAGTGTTCCACCTGCACTGTATCCCCCATGTAGCCATGTATCTGATTAACAGCAGGAAGGGCTCTCTTCCAGTTTGCGCTGTAAAATATGACTAGGTTTCTTGAGCACTACAAGATGAAGCATAGTTTTTATCTTACAAAATAGTGTATTACAATGAAAAGCAAGGGAATTACACACAGTGCAGCACATTTAAAAGTATTTAAGTGCACAAAAGGCCTATGAGTTATGTATGGGAAGTGAATCTGATTAAACTTTATGTTTGCTGACAATTCAGCTGCTGTTGCATAGAAAGTAAAGTGAACTGTGAGGGAATCTAAAGGTCTGTGGATTCAGTTTGCAGGAAGTAGATAGGAAGATTGCTGAAAAGGAGCAATCTGAGGATCTGCCCATCTGAGCAGATGCAGGGCAGCTGGTGCTCGTCTGTTTGTTTTTTACATTGTCCTTTGTATATCTCCCTGGCGTCTTTTCTGTGACTGCGTAGTGACAAAGACTGACCAAACAATCATTACAGGCTTAAAAATCACTTACTCTTGTGGGCTTCAAGAGAAGTCAATTACAATGAGTCAGACTTGTAGGTCCGGTTGTAATCTTGTGGAGGTTGTAAATTGTTATATATATATATATATATATATATATATATTGTATCAAATGTTGATACAGAAGTTTTCCTTTTGGCAGTACTTTACATGAGATGGCCCGTTATTGTGAAATTGCCAGCCTGTGCAAATAAGGCCTTCAGTTTGTTGTTGGATGTATACATTTGAATCATGCCTTGCGTCAACACTCTTGTTATTTCAGGCCTTCAAAAAATGGTCCCAACAAAAGTGCTACTCCTAAGTATGCAGACTTAACCTTATAAAGAATTTTTAGAGCTCAGATTGGTAAATCAATCCCTTTATATCGCACTGTGCCAAGAGTCTAATATGGAAGAACCGTCATTACCAGTGTGATGACTTGGGAGGTAGAACGAATTGTACATCTGCAAGCCAACCCTTATCTACATCATATTAAAGGGTTCAGTGGTTCTCCAAGGACATGTAAAGTCAATGAAATAACCAAAAATGTTTCTGAAAAGTGCTCACTGGAGGACCTCTCTGGTGATTAGACCTTTTCATGTCACTCAGTGAGAATGCTCTGAAGACATAACCGTCTGTCCGTATGTTGAATGGAAGAGCGTTTGGTGTTATTTTTCAGAATTAAGCTTGCCAGCAGACAAGAGGCCAAGCTTGTGAAAAGTGAATGCCGTTGCAGCTGTGGTTATGGTGTTTCATTTTGTGTAAGCGGGACGTAGAGCAACTTGACCCCCTGTTAACCTGACCTGTCTGTTCAGTGAATGACAGGTATTACTGATTGCCAGTTTCTTTTTATTTCTTTAAACTGTCCTCTTGCAGTTGAAACTCATATTGTTATGCATGTTATCCAGTCTTATACATATCCAGTTTTTAGCATTACATTAGTTTTTTTGCAGATTTTATTATATCATTATTGGTATAATAAATTATACATTTTATTATTAATAATAATGACAATGATGATACATTAAATTCTTAACGTAACTTTCTTGGATTTAAAACAAATCTTGCATTATATAAAATATGCATAATCATTTGTTTATTAGTAGAATTATGTATAAATTAATATTTGAATGTAAAAAATATATAAATATACATAACAATATTTAATTAAATAAAAATTACTGCAAGTCTTATGTGATTATTTCAAATAATTTTAGATATATAAAATGACAATGTATAAAGATATTTTTGTTAGGACAAAAACTACTTGAGTAGAAGAACCCATCTGTTTTTAGACCCACTGGCTGGCCTCTGTCTCGGCCCATCCTCAAAAACTTGCTTTTCCACGACACCAGAACAATTATCGTAAGTTCTTCCAGGGAGTGAAAGACATTGAATGAGGGCCTGTCATTAACACCACTGTGGGTTGGCAGCGTGCTCCCAAAGGCTGCTCTGTTAGAATGAACACCTTTATTCAAAGTGCAGTTAAATCCAGTGCCCAGCTATGCTAACCATTCAGCAATTACATCTTAATGATGTTCCTTTGCAATCCGAGCCTCCAGAACTTCACGTTCTTTGTTGAAGAGATGACAGGACTAATACGGCTCTCCAGAGATCCAGAGGTACACTGAGTTGCGTGTATTCGGATTATAAATCACCGCCCCGAGTGTGCGATGTAGGCGTGTTTAAACAATTCACAGGACTCTGTATGTTTTTTCCTATCGCTATTGTTTACATTGGCTTAGTCGATCATTTTTTATTGTGGATAAAGAATGAGAAATATTATTTCAAAGGTGATAAATCTGAAAGTTGTTTTACAGTGCACCATACAACCAGGGATCCGGTTTGCATCAGTGGCAGGGAGCAGCTTGGATTGGGAAACCTGAGCCGCTCGCGGTGACAGACAGGGGGATGGTGACATTGGACAACAGATTACTTGGCTTGTAGGGCAATCTGGGATGCCAATTAACCACAATGCCAGATGGAGTGGGTACCAATGACACTTTGAAACAGCAGCGCCTTGAATACTCAAAAGACTTTGTCCACAGAAAGTAAAACCCAGACTTTGACTTTTATAAAGAAAACTTGCTGACATGATGTTAATTACCGTTAAATCGCTGTGTGGAAAATAGGTTTTCTGATCAACACGCCGTCCTCTGTTTGTTAATGTTCCTGCCCAATCAGAAGTGTAATTAGCACCTGCTTTCAATTACATTACTGAGATGTCAAGCCAGAGATATAGACAGATAAATCATGTCTCACATCATGCAAGATGTGCCTAAATTAGAAAACTATTACAATGAGGTAGCAGACACTCCGACGTCCCGGGAAGATCGTTTATCTTCATCAAAGCAGACTATCCTTGAGCAACTCAACAGGGGGCGTGTAATTGAAAAATGCAGGGAGATGTGATTGTTGGGAGCAATAATAATTTATTACACTGAGCGCCAGGAGCTCAGGGAGCCATTTGTTTTCATTAATGTGAATTCAAATTACCTTGGCGATTAAAACGTGACTTTGACAGGCAGAGGAGCTCTGATCCGGGAGACAGGACTGATGAGACCCCTAATTCGGGTCATTTGTTTTCCGCCCGAAGAACAGGAGAACGCTGCCTTTCCTTGCTGCCTTCATTTGCCATTTGATTTGATTTAAGACATTAAATGTGATGGCCACAAAGTGTGCAATGGATCTTCCTGGTTATTAAGTAGACTAATTGGATTCACGAAGACAAAGGCAGAAATCTCCCTTATAGTATAAATAGTAGTCTTCGTTTTAATATCACTGCGATATATGGAGTGATAAAGGCCACAAATAGGTCAGTGTCATAAAGATAATGTCAAATGATGCTAAGCAGTCACTTCTTCCCCTGAGTGTCTGTCAGAAATAGTGATGAACTTGTGGCTTTGATAGCTGTGAATGAACGCTGACTCATTCAGACACCATGGAAAGTGAGTAACTTTTTATCAGATGTGGTCTGCCATGGGCCATGTGATCAGCAGGCTGATAATGTGGCTTTGCTAATACAGTCACTTCGTTATTTGTGCTTTAGCAGAGATTAATAAATATAACACAGTTCATAAATAAAATCATATGTATTCAAAAGACTACTGGAATGTAGTGGTATGGACTAATTTAATGAATCTTTTTGGTCCTTTGTGAAGTATTAAAGATAAGTAATAAGAAAACAAATATGTAAACATTTAGCCAGAACAAAACAACAACAAAAAAGGTAGATAAATAGAGGTAAACTAAAGTACACCCATAGGTGGCGCAAGAAGACTCAGTGGCACCTCTGATATTTCTGGGGCAACAGTGCGAGTCTGATAAGATCTGTTTTTCCTGAGCAGGAAATTTTCATCTCTTCTGTGCATTCATTTCTGAACTTCAGGAAGAGATAGCTTGTAGTTTCATACGTATATTAGAATGACCTAAGAATTTTCTCTCAGGAGCTTGAAGAAATAACATCTTTAAAATACTGCAGTGCTGTTTTCCATGGACAGCTCTTGAGTGTTTCTAGGAGTTATAATGAAGTGTGGATAGGAAATGACTTAAAACCAGTTTCCATAAAATATCTACTTAAATCAGAAACCTAAATAGCTTTCATTTGCTTTTGCAAACTCAAATTGATTGATTGGTTTTAAATCATTCTTTATATGTTTTCCCATATTAAAACCACTTCATTTTTATTATTTACACCATAAGCAACATATAAATAAAATATAATAAAAGGTGCGCATAAGTGTGCATTATGTGAACAAGGAGTTTATTTATATATAGGCTATGACAGATGTGGTACATGGCATGTTTCTCACACATCTTTCACTGTTGTCACTTCATTAATAATAAATGACAGTCACTCGCAGACAAACACACACTGCTCAAGTGTTTCAGACTTTTGTAACATTAACCCTCTGTTTGATGGAAGTCTCAGACACAAACAATGGGAAACGGGAGCTTGTCTGTCTCTACATAAAACACACTCCAGCCGCCTCTCATCGTGTGGTAGATTCGGCTCCAGTTACCGCACTTCCTTGTAATTCATCACTTACCCAATCAAAAGGAAGAGCTGTCGCCCCCAGTCCACAGCTCGGGTTCCTTCCAAATATTGGTCAATAATCAGGCATATCAGCCCCTCTGATCTGAGCTAACTGAACTTGGAAGGAGAGCTAAGAAAAGGCACTTCAAACGGGTTAGTATGTTGTGTGTTCGTGTGTTTTGCCAGCAATTTACTTCAGTAACAACTTAATTGATTCATAACAACCTGGTTAAATCTACTGCCTTTTCTTAGTCCAAAAACAGCACCAATTAGAGCATTAAGCAAAAGAGAGGAAAAAGATGATGAGGGAAGCCCAGGTGACGTGTTGTCACATATGGAATCCCCCTATGTCTGAAGCCAGCCTGTTACTTTTTCCAAGCGTCTAAAAACAACAGGCGTTTCATGAGAGGTTCCCCTTCCATCTGAGAGGACAGCATTCAAAGCTCAGCTCTTTTTTTCTCTAAAATCAGCTGGACTATCAGAATGTATTTGTTTCCCCATATGCAAAAAATAACATTTAGATGAATGATCGGGGACGGGGGCAAAAATGCTTTGGAAAATGGCAAAGAGTGCCCTTAAATATCAATACAGTATTTCCACCAAATATTCATATTTTAGAAAAAAAATGACTATAAATGATTAAATATCCTTTTTTATTTTTTACATTTTTATATGTAAAAATCTGCAACGTTTTTATATATTTTATTTAAAAAAAACTGAAAATCGGTTTCAAATGGCTAAATCTTGCACCTTAAAGGAAAGGTTTTGACACATGGTTTAATGAATCCAAAGAATGCTTTTTTACTGGCCACTGAAGAACAAAAATAAATAAATAAATAATTTTTAAACTATGTTGATACAGTACAAAAGGTATCAAGATTTCAAAAACTGAGTCTAAGAAAAAAAATGCATCACAATCACACATGAAAGCCGATCCACGGCAAACAACAGCGATGACATGAAATATCACCAAAAGAAAATGTCTAGTATCCCTGGGACCACAGATCTTAGTGAAACAGTAAATGAAAGCACCCCTGTTTTTTATGGCTGCCTTTTACTGCTGGTAACACTGAGGTTCAATGCCATGATTAATGCCATCCAACAAAGAACTTAGTCGCCTTTGTTGTGAAGTGTGAAGCTCACAAATTGTTAGCCAGAGTTGAAATATTAAGTTTCCCTCCTCCACCCATCATGTTTTAATAGTAGAAGCGGGAGAGGGCACGAATGCCAGAGGCAAGATCCAGGCCATCTGCTCTTCTCTTTGTAAAACACTGACAATCTTCTCACTTTCCATACGCCTTGCCATATTTTTTACACCATGCCAAAGACTAATGCACTTGTATTTGCTGCAACTGTTACAGATGCAACTGAATCTGGTTTAGTTCTCCATCCATCTTCTTCCAAAAAGTAACTCACACTTTAGGATTGCCAGGTTCATTCGGTGAGTAAAGATAAGTCTTTGGAAGAATTAAAAATTATGAATTTGCATCTCATGAGGGTGTAGGTACGGTAATAATCATCAAAATCACTAAAATCCTCAACATGAAAATGATTAATGTTACATGATATTGCAGCAAGCCACAGAACTTTCAATTGCTTTGACCCACAAACAAAAGCATGACAACTGATATAAATCAATGCACTTGTTTACTTATGCTTCAAACTTTTTAAGGATTCCTTCCTCCATATTTATTCTTCAAATGAGGCCTACTTTCTTGCTTCTTAATAGCTTGAGTTTCCTATTTTATGAATTTGCCGGCATTTTGCTGTCCCATTTAAAGCTTCAGCCAACTGCCCTAATGCCGCAGAAGGATGATCATGATAAAGCTTTCTGACATGTATTGTTTGCAGGAGAGAATTTAAAACGTGGGCCTTTGGCCTCACCTACAGTCTGAGCTGCAACCGCAGCCCTCAGCGGGTGAGTGTGACTAATTAGCTAGAGAATGGTATTTATACATGGCAGGGCCATTAGCAATTTAAGCTCATGGGTGGCACAGCAGGGAGAAACGACAGGCATTGTAACCGACCACATCAGCCTTGCTATGTCTTATTCAGCCCTAAAGCAGAGTCTGCCATTTCGGAGACCTTAACCATCTTAGTGGGTTAGCAAAACAAACAACAACTGCCATTATGGAAGGCTGCACTTGTTCTGCTTAGTTTTCAAAAATGACATCGCTAGGGGAGACAAGACTTATCTGCAATAATAGCATGTAAACAGCTCATTTGATATGGTATTCTTATGCAAAACATAAAAAGGAGAAATATGTAGCTTAAATGTAGAAAACGTGGATTTGTCATGAAACATACAGCAATTAAATTATGTTCCACACAGCATATAGTCTAATATTTGAATTAATGACTCTTTACAGTTTTTTTAGTGATCAATCAAAAACTTAGCAAGACTTTTTAGTCCAGTTTTTGAAAAATGCCTCTTATTAGATTTTAGTGAATTAAAAACTTATACAAGCAGAAACAATGTAGTCATATTTTCAAATGAATCTTATGAGTCTGTTCTTTTTAATGAATGAAACTATACAACACAACCAGTATTGTCTGAAAACGAATGACTCGTTAAAAGTCAGTTCTTTGTACAGAATCAAAACCTTACAGTGCAACCTATTTTTCTCAGACTAATGAACGGGTTCTTTTTACTACGTTAAAAACATGAAAAATCTGTAGCTTTTTTTTAAGTGTTATTAAAAATGCACATTACAAGTTCATGTAAACAGCATTTGCAAAAAAATTATTTCAATTGCATTTTTTTCCTAAAATATTGTGAAACCATTAAGCAACCCATATGGTTAATTACTTAGATTCTTATTATGAATACAAGTGTAACCACTAGGAATTTATATGTATAGAGACAAACAAAAGACTGACCACCACCTCTGAGAAAAAACACGTCCACTTGTCCAGTGAGGAAAGCCTGGTGGCAGAGCGGTCAGACATAAGCTTTTACGAAAGGTGTAAAAATGCCAGACCGATCCAAGATAAACTCACTTTCCCGATGCCTGACATTTACCCTGGCCAAAGCCAGTGGGATTGCACTTACCTGGAGAAAAGCCCCATTGATGGTGCAAACCTTCCACCCCTGTTTGAAGTGTACCGGGCACACTGCAGCCTCTGGGAAATACTGTGTTTTTCCATACGCCCCACTTGCAAAAAGTGTGTCATGGGGTACCCCTGTTTGTACAGGTATGGGTGACAACTTTTAAGCGCATGTAGTAAATGACTCATGCTCAATTGGGAATTAGGGAAATCTGTTTTCATAAGAAGGCTCTGAGATGCACATTTTGGAACCATTTAAAGAACCCCAGAAGTAACCCTGGGAAACCATGTATGCATTTATATGAAAAATACTGTTACTTAAACAGAAAAAAACAACACAGTGAAGGATTGCAAATCTAGAAGACTAAATGTAAATGATCAGAATGAAAAGGGTGCAAAGCAGTAACAACTTTCATTCTATTTCTTTGCTTTTTGGCCCTCTCAGCATGTGTTACCTCACCCATTGTGTCAGTGTGTTGCTGCAGTGAATAGAAAGCACACAGTTCAGGATTTACATGTAAGTCCTGTTTTTTTTAGGAGCTGTGCTTTTAGCGGTTAAAACACAGCACCAGAAGAGCAGAGCAGTGACTGAATAAACCTTAAATCCCGCTTGTGGATTTCTTTGGCATTTTTTGCTGTGTTGATGACTTTATCTCCAATTTCAGGTTTATGTATTTATTTTTAATGTCTTTACAGTACCAGACTCCCTGTGCCGTTAAATGGTTTTTCCAGTAATTTAAAAATACCTTGAAATGTTGTTTATCTGGAATAGACTAACAAAGAGAACCTTAGGGAAATTAAACAGGAACAAGCTGGATTTAAACTGTGAAAGCATGTGATATTCTATATTTCTTATGTGTGTGTGCCGTGAACAGCAAGATTCAAAAGTTCAGAAAGTGCGTAATTATCATGATTATGTAAAACTAAGCACACATACTGTACACTATACTGTTCACAAATGTCTTGTGTTCATCAAGAATAAGTTCAAGGCAGTATTGTGGAATATGATTACAATTACTCCAGTCATTAATCCAGTTTTTAGTGTCATGTAAATTCAGACATTTAATGCTCAAGAAACATTTACCATGCTGCTTATATTTTTGTGATATTAAGTGTTTTGTGTATTCTTTGATTAATAGAAAGTTCAAAATCAAAGCATGTATTTAAATGTAATTTTTTTTTGTAACATTATAAATCTCTTTACTGTTACTTTTGATCCATTTAATGCATCTTTGCTAAATAAAAATCTCACTGATCCCAACATGTTAAGTGCTATTGTGTGTGTAAATGACTTTGCCAAACTTAGTAAAGAGATAGAAAGATTAGAGATTGAATATCTTGGAAACATTTAAAGCATCTCTGCCAAATGTCAGTAAAGCATCACAAAGACAAAATGACATCCCATGACACTCTCAGTGATGTTGTATCACTGGATAGAGCAGGTTGAGGTCATGGGTTACAGGAGACCTTGCTTGTGAGGTAAGCGATCAACCTGCTTTGATCTCGCAGGTAGAGAGCCTGAGACCTGCAGGCAACACCACACCTGCCACAGAGGCTGCTGTCATTTCCACATGTGATAGCAATTATTCCTCAGTTAACGGCACCACGCTATTAACTTGATGCACCAATCCCACCAAGGATGACAAAACTCATCAATCTTGTGCTGTCACTTGTCTCGGAGACACTGCTGTGCTGTTAAGTGTTGCTTTTACATCCCGAAAAGGTCTGTGCTGACAGACAAGCCTCTGGTTCGCAGGCTCCCTTGACAAGCACGCTTTTATCTCTTAGTAATATTTGAAACTCTTTTTAGTTCTACATTTACACTCTTACTTCATCCATTTGCTTTGCTTGGACACGAGGAGCCCTTTCTTACATCAATCTTTCAAACCCGACAGCGAGGATACCTTTTCAGAAGTTTGGCTCTCGTTCTCGTGTGGAGGAGCCCACAATGAGTGTGAAGGTATTCTGTATGAGTTCACCAGCGCTCATAGTGTCCCGAGGGCTGTCTCTCGGGTAAGACTCTGACAGAACATGAGGACTGCCGTGATTGTACTGGCAAAGGCCTTGGTCGTCTCTATTTTTGCAGAGGCCTTCCCTCTTTCGGCTCCTCATGTCGTGGATGTGTTTTCAGCATACCCAGCGGGTTCTTGACTGTCCACAAAGGCCTCTTCATTCACAGGGAGAGAATGCCAGCTGGTGTGAGCACTAACCAAATAATGATTCTATCTGCTCCAGCCCACTGACCTGCAGCAACAACACACATGACACCCCATGGACCCGGAGCAGAGTTTTGTGGGAAAAAACCTTGGATCATGAGGAGAACTAAAAAGGTATTATGACTAAGAAGAGCTGGAAGACAGAAGAGTTGGGAGTATAATAATGAAACCAATCAACTGTACACATTCACAGGAACAAAAAGCCAACTCAGCTCAGGGTAAAACTCGTTTCCAGTAAACATTTGTGCCGGAGTCATACTAAATTAAATTAAGATGAAAAACATCTTGGTACCAAGCAGAACATGGCAAGTATTGTCTTTGCAGAATTTCAGACCCATGTAAAATAAAAATAAACAGATGTGTGTTTTATTATGTCTAAAGTATTATGTATTCGATATTGCCTGATATTTGAATAATATTATACGTTTAATATTACTTTCTTTGCTTATATATATATATATATATGTTGTGGCAGAAAGAATGGGTCAAATTTCCGGGTCAAAGCGAATGTTTACATGGAGCACTGCGGCCTCATTTGCCTTTAAGTGTCAGTACTAAATTACATTGGCCTTTCACCTAGCTTAAGATTATGTAAGACATTATCAATCATAATATTCACTCAGACACCTGGGAGGGAGAGAGGACTAGTGTAGCTGTCTCTGACTATTTATTTAATCTGTGTTATCCTGACAGCTAAAGCCCACAGGACTATAAGCATGTATTTACGGGTATGTTGTATGTCTTGTCTTGTCTGCATGAATGTTTCTGTTCCGAATATTCAAACCAACCCCTGCAAGTCTGATAGTGCTTTTTATACTATAGCTCACATTTTAGGAAGTAGTCTTTCATTTTTCAATTTATCTTTATAGTAATATTCTTTGTATGAAAGGGCCTTAAACTTATATTTTGTTGGAAAATGTCATGTCATTCGCTTGTGTGTCATCATGTTATATTCTTATAGGCATAAAAAAGTGATTGAAATATTGAAATCTTCAAAATATCTTTGTATAATAACTTAAAGGATCTACTGTAAAAGCAACACAAAGATGGCTTCTTTCCATGTAGATTAAAAATCTGTTAGGTCACTAAATTAATAGCTCCTTTGGCTGTGCAATAAGTCAATATGCAACCCTGGTGAATTTACATTTTAGACACAATAATTTCTTTATTTTTTTATTGAAAGTAATGAAATGGTTCACATCCCAAAAAAACTATATGTGACAAAAGTCATGTCCAAATTTACAGTACTCATACAAGGCAAAAAGTAACCTGATGACCTACTACTGTAGGCTTGAAGTGTATACGATGGACATTTTACTATCCCATGAGGCCAGGCAGAGGATTTATTATGAACTGCAATGAACTGATGCGGGTAGGTCACATGACGATGACAACATGGCGAATGTAGTTCGGAAACAATCAAACTATATAGCACATACTCTTTCGCACTTACTGAGTTATTCTTATTAATCAAAATAGTACCTACTCTTGGTCGCAGTTCCTGTTTCTTTCCTAGATTCATCCGTTTTAGAGTTTAGTAAAAGGTTTAATAAAGACAGCAGTTTCATTACTTAATCAATATGTGTTTTTGATGATTCTCTGAAGTAACTATTTCAAAGGCTTGATTAAACTTGTTGCCGCTATCGTAACTAATCTTCAGTAAGTAATTACTTTTCGGTATGTTAAAGTGCACATGTAACATTCTCATATCTATTCAAGGAAAGTTCTGCGCAGTCTGCTGTTGTATTTTTTGAATGGGTGGTGTGGTATTAGAATACAGTGTATGCGTATGTATGTGTTTACTGAGGGAGGTATTCAACATTTATTCTGGAAGGGCTCCCAATGTAACACCTCAATAAAGCATCCAGCCAACATTTATTCCGGGCCTGGGAAGTCTTGCTTGGTGGTCCATGGTAAGACCTTTTGAATAAGAAAGTGAAGTTGAATAAGATAAATTATGAAATGCTGCATACTCTTCATCTAGGATATGACCATAAAGGACTGAAATGGCTTCAGATTCAGTAGACCTCTTCAAACAGCTGCAATCCAAACAAAAAAGGTCTCTTCCAATTTAAAATTTGTGACATGACCTTACTGCTAGGATATTTTTGCTCTAACATGTGCGTTCCATTACTTTTCCAGAACTCCAACGCGGTGTTGTTTTAGCTGTAAAGCTGATACTGTCTTGATCATGCTAACCGCATTCGAGTTGATCCAGGCAGCAGCCAGTAAGCTGGGATCGGACGTGCCCCTGCGCCACGGCTGATGATTGTATGGCGGGGGGTGACTTTCTGACCTGTTCACATGGCTAATAAAACATTCATAGAGGGAGAGGAATTCCAGTGTATAGTTTTGCCCCGTCTGTGATGTTTGGAATCCTGCAGTGACCCCATAGAGAGCGCCATTCTGTCTGCAGACAAAGGCCTGCTGTTTCTCTCCGTATCATTGTGGACTAGACCAACACTACTGACTGCTTGCAGCAAAGCTAATCAAATATTTTTCTTCCACCACAGAATTAGTCTCAATAAATACTTTTTTTGCATGATTTTTCTTCTTCATATTCATCTTGTACTGCAACGGTGCTATAGTTCATGCAGGCGGTCAAGGGATTTTCTGTTTTTTGTGTGTGGAGAAAAGTGGCCTCTTGTGTTAAACAAGAGGGAAAGACTGAATGAAGTGTATATTAAGTTCAATTGCTCTCACAACGGCCTGATTTGCCCAAATTGCCTGGCTTGTGTGTCGGAAAAATATTCCACAGGTCTCTTTGTTGTTATTTGGTTTTTAATTGGGTTACGACACTGCAATGCTTCACTTTAATTATGCTTCACTTCTGTCAGTAAAGTCCAAAGCGGCCTGTGAAATATGAATTGCTCTGTCTGTGCATTATTCCTTGGAGACTACTTTGAGATGGTTCACACAATCATTTCTTAATGAAAGAGTCATTCTGAAGTGTGCTAAAGTAATCCACTTGGCACAAGAGGCTGCTCAGCAAAACAAATGATGGAGTATTCTAGCTGAATTTATGTCTATTCACTTTCCTGAGCCACAGGCACTTGCTTTTCCTTTTCATCTCACAATAGACACTTTATGTAGCTGTCGATGTTCGCCATGAATCATTATGATGGCAAGTTCGCTTTTTTTTCTGGATAGCATTTAAGTCATCTCTCAGTGTCTGGGAGGCTTACATTTCCAAACAATGAGAACGGAAAGGACTTCTCATCAAATTCTCTTCATATTTTGAAGGTAGCCTCATCTTTTCATGAGAAGTTTTCTGCCATGTGCAGAGCATTTTCCCTCAAATCTACGCTCTAAAATTGGTTTCTAGGAAGGAAAACCTTCTAAACTTACAGACTTGGTGTTGTATTTACAAAGACAGAGTTATATTCATTAAAGTCTAAATGGCGTGCTGTCATTTCCTGAACAAGTCCCAGAGGCCCGTGACCTTCACCTTCACGGCAAAGTCTTAAACCCCTGTGGGTGGCTGCCAGGAAGAAATTACAATCAAAAGAAATTCTTAACTGTTGTGATTTAACAATGGCTTGACAAGGATTATAAAATATATAGAAAATAATGAGGAGAATAAACCTTTTGTATTTGTACCCCAACTTTAATGGTTTGTAAATACAGTTCTTTGGCTTCACGCTGTCTTTCATGGATGGTTTTCATGGAATAATATTTTTACCACCAACAATATTATTTGGTTTCACAGATTCCTTAAGATTCTTTCAAAGACAAATAAGTTTGTAATTTCCGTTCACATAAACCTTCATTTTTTATTTTTGTAACTTGCACTGACAAGGAAAATCCTTAATGCCGGGAATTGCTGATGAGTATTTTTTTCAATAACAGAATATTTTGGAATAATATTTGCCTCTTTTGTCAGCGTTCAAGTGGAAAACTGTTGCAATAGCTCCAAGCAAAACGTTAATGTAAGTTTTCATCCAACATTGACACTACATTCATATTTCAAACAGTTGCATTGTTATTTTCTGATTGATCTGTAAACATAACTAATAATAATTAATGATCTGATCTGAAAAAAACACATTAGTTTTTGGCCAAGTGAATTTGCGTCAAATTAAACTACTATTTTATTTGTTCCAAAAATCAGCACTAAATTCCCTTCCCATTTAGGAATATGAGGTGTAATTTGCATCAAATTTTCACTATTACATTTTGCAATTTAACCAAATAGCCCCATATTTCGTGCTCAATGGTGTTCTGTAGAAATTGCTGGGATTACTGTTGAGTGTTTGATCAGTGTGCAACCGTGTGAGTGAATTGTGGCCTCTGGCTCACCTCTGCCTTCAGTTCCTCAGAATAATGGCTGCCAGCGTCCCATTCCAAGAGCCTTCGTTTACTTTCTTATTGCAAACAAACTGCATTTTCCCAGTTATTTTCTCTGTGCAGAGGCCACCCGAACATTAAAGGGTTTGAGTGATATCATTCATGTAACATTAAGACCCCTACATTCGAGGAGGCTTTTAACGGCCACATCATGTTCTCTCTCTGTTAGAGCCATCAACCGCATAGTCTTTAAAGCATTAAAAATGTGGTTTCGCTGATCCTGGGACTCAGAATCATATATACAATACAAATAAAATGAACTGGCATTGGTTTTTATGCAGACATAAATAATAAACAGCAGGGCTGGTAAAATGATCCAGAGTCTTGCATTTATCCCCAAGATAGTATTAATTAGATTTATCTGCTGCTCTGGCTCACTCTTCCTGCTACAGACTATATTTTACAAACACAATGAATCTGAATACCCCAAGGTAGCATTACCCTCTCTCCCCTGGCTTGGTAACCCTGCTAGTCTATATATTTTTATTGGCAAGTGTTTCAAAAGGCCCCACAGAAACGAGCACAGGTAAAGAAACGTGTTGAATGTGTCTAGACACTTGAGGTCAGGCTTCTTAGTAAGTTTGGATGCTCCATGCCACGATGACAAGCAGATGTCTGTTGTGGCATATTGTGTCTGAATGTTTGGGATTGTTTCGAAATTGAGTATTGCAAAGGTTGGATTTGGGATTGGTATGTTGGCATATACAGTACGTAGCAAAAGGGCATTCTGCGGTGCTTTTGAACATGATGTATTTGTTTGTTACATTCCTGCATATGATGTGAAACTTTGCTTACTGAATTGAATTCTTCTAGATGAACAAGAGAAACGTATTGTAATAGAAAGTATATATAATGACTTCACAAAATCCAATGCATCATCTTGGCATAAAAATAAATATATATTTTCATTCAATAAGCATAGTAAAGACATCCCCTACCCAACCCTCCAAAATAAATCAATGAATTAATAATATAAAATGCAGTGTAATAATGTTTAAGACTAACTATTAAGGCTATTTTTTTGTTCAGTATTAAAGCATTTTTCCTTGGAACTTTTAATGTATGTGTCAGCTATGATTTATGGCATACTTTTCATGCTCTAAATGGCTAGTAAAGTTAGCCTCTAGTTGCACTTAGATTTCTCAGTATTCATCTCAAGAAATACTTTGGAATGGATGAGCTCAACCTTGAAAGGTTGTATCAAATGTCATTATGACTGAAAGATTTTAGCAATCTGTTAGTAACTCAATCTCTTCTATCTTACATACTCAGACTTCATACACTAACTATTAAGAAAAGATGATAAAAGGGACAAAACAATTATGTGGACAAAGAAAAATATGAGCATAAAACTGCAGATCAATGACATATGTTTGGCAATTTGCAAAGCAGTTTTGCAAACAGTTACTTAAAAAAAAAATCAAAGTTCAATGTTTTGTTTGGATTCAGATTAAGGTGAGCAAGAAAAATTAATATCTTTAGTGCAATGATCTGAAGATAAAAGTCTACAATATGTTCCTTTCAAACATGTATACTCTGATGGACAGACGTTTCAGTGAATGTTTAACTTCAGAACGTTTTTCAAAAGTGTGCATCTAAGAATAACAAAAGAGGTATGAAGCTTTGAAACACTTTGCTTCAGCATGGCAGTTATCGAGAGCCTGCAGAAGGCGGAGCCACTCTTACATGAATGGCTCAAATCCTAACACTGAATATACATGGTGGCTTTAGTCTTGCTTTATTGCCTCACACAGGTGTCACAATACTTAACATAACATCTATGTGAAGTTAAAAGAGCCTTAAAAGTAAAAGGAAGGTTAAAGCTTTACACAGAAAAAGCACTTGTACATGGTCACGCACTTGGACGGTAGCTGGACCGGGCTGAAATTTTATTTCTTTTTTGCTTGATTTGAGCCAAAGGAGATTTTTCTTTCATAGACATACTTACATTGCCAGAAACATCTGACGTGAGTTATGAATCTGGTTCTTGAGTCATTTGACTTGTCTCAATGCAATTTTGGTTTTCAATTCCGTAATGGAGGTCTTGAAAAAACAGGTGAGTGAGCTTTATTTTAATCAGTCCAACATTTTACACCTCATAAACAGATAACTGCTTGTCTTCAGATCACAACTTAATTATATGATAGAAACGCAGTTGCGAAGGGACAGTGAGCTCAAAGGTGACATGTGGCACTTGTGTGAAGCAACTCAAACTCAGCATGTAGCTGTTTTCATAAAGACATAGAGCATAGACAAAGCCGTGCTTGTTCTTAGACAGGACTCTGCATGGAGAGAGGAGGAGTCGGTATTGAAGGATAACTAATTTTGATTGACAGAGAGTTAAAGATCAAAGCCAGACGGGTCCAGGAGACCTACTGATCACAGCAGTCAGGGGTGAAATCATGTTAGCCGTAAAGCGACAGCAGTGGGCTTTTGCAAACGGGACAGCATGAGGGAGTTTTATTGCTTCTGGACCAGAACAATGGAAGCACTGCATCTCTTCCCAAAGCCAAGTGAGCTCATGCCTTAGTTCAGGGCCACCATCCAGAACTGGACAGACAGGAGGGAATCTGCCATGTGTACGGGATGCGTACCAGGACCATGGACAGATTCAGATCAGTTTGTTCTGTTCTATTAATTATATTCCTTTTTTGGACCCAGTTCGTATAATGCCTCCTGTGTTGCACAAAGATGCTCTGTATATGGTTTAACAAATAGTGAAACAAAAAGATAGATGGGGAGATGTTTAACGCCAAAAACTACATTTTGTTGCATGTTGTTACATGTTATTAAGCCATAAATATACACAAACCCACTCATAGAACCTCACTAGATACAGCAATTTTCATAGCCAAGAAAAATAATTTGGTTGGCCTGAAATTACATTTTATACTATTTTTAGAGGTAAATTATTAGGTATATATCTATATATCTATCTGGTGTGAATCCCAGCATGTTTCACCATGCAAATATGAATTTTCAAAAATAGCACTACCATTATGATTTTATCATTCTAATAAACCCAGATAAATTTTACCCCAATTGTAACCAAGAATCCTTTACATAAATATACTTGTTTCAGAGTATTTTGAATTACATCCAGTGCTTTACCCTTTAAGCCCTAAGGCTCTTTGCCATTAGGTCCATTTGGCAAGACTGGCACGTTGATATTGTGCATGTCTAAGAGCACCAGAATTTTGAGACGTGACTGATCATTCAAGGCACTGCAGGGATAATTGTATTTCACTTGAGCTATGAGACACATAGCCAATACAAACGGGAAAGAAAAAGCACAGAGAGCAGGCAACTACTTGCGTTCTGCCTTTAAGAAATCTTGACGCTGACAGATGGATGCTTAAAATGTATTTGTCTTGGTGCCAGAGGACCTGACCCTCTACCGTCTAATATCAGCAGCCACTTCCTTTTTACTGATGTTCTGCAAATATACATGAAATGAAGGGAGGGAGTTATTTCTTTTTAAGTGGCAAAGTGAAGAGCTTTTATGTCAAATAATAATAATGAATGTTAGAATTTTCTCTCTGTGCTACATTAATTTTACAGTGCAATTGTTTCTACTATCTTTTGTTTTGTTTTTTGAGCACATTTATAATAATAGAAACAGGTAAACAGTAATGGATGCCCTATAGGGACATGAAGGATTCAGTTCCATGAATCGAATTTGTCCATGCTATAACAAATGCTAATTTCATGATGATCTAGCATTTGTTACTAGAATATAATTAATGCTATTTCGTTTTGTTTGACCACAAATGACTTTTTTTTCTTACAAAAAAAATGGCCTCAGGAAATCAAAAAGACCCATCTGCCATTTATGAAGCAAACCACATAAACTGCTTTAGAGCAAGCAATTGAGTTAAGCAACACTGTTTGTTTTTGCTAGCCATATCAAATAACAAATCCACTGAGTTATGAGTGGTTACCCACAGTCAGTTTTCTTTATGAAAAGTAATTAAAAATGCTATATATCATGGTTATCTGTGGTATGACATATACAAAAAATAAATAAATAAATAAATGAAATGTCAACAGCTGCAAGCAAGAAAGCATGGAAGATTTTACTTTAATATGAATGACAGAAGTTTTACATCTTTCATTCACAGAAATCTACTATAAAAACAAAAACAAAAAAAGCATTTGAAGCTCATGAATGAGAGTCAAGCAAGGAGACAAGCAAAATATAGTGTGTTTTATGAGATCAGGACTACTAGCTGTTTCGAAGGAAAGGACAAACATATTAAGGGAATCTGTCCTGGAGAGACAAGCCTTAAACAAGACCTTATGCTTATTAGCATCAATCCGTAGTTAGCTTGTTAATTAAAGAATCATTCACAGTATCCAGACCCAGCAGGATCTGAGAGAGAGCTGGTATCTCCCAGGTGCTATAGAGAGCAAGCGATGCAGCCATATTGAAGAATCAAAGGTCTCTGTGAACCAGAGTTAATTTGAATTCTTTCACCCTTGTTCTGTTTTTTATTCATTTTTAAAAGCGGTGTAGGATTCTGAAGCTTAAAGGCTTCGCCTTCCCACAGTTGGACAATAAAAAGAGGGGTGGAAACAAAGCAGAGCAGAACATCTCCCCTCCTACTCGATTTATCCCTTGATTCACTCAGTAACAGTGTCCTAGTGGGCAGGAACATCAGATTTTTAATGCAGATTTAAGACACATTCAAGTGTGAAGTAAAATGGGGGTCTCCAGTGGGGTCCCCAGGGGCCACAGAAGGTGTTTAATGGCACGCAATGACCCAAACGGCCGGGCTTGTTATGGTCTCTCCACTGGAGCTCCGGGCTTTCACAGAACCAGCATTGTTGGCACAGGGCTGCAGACACTCCACACAAAAAAACAGAGGTGACAGGGCCATTCCCCCAGTGTGCTTCATGTACTGAATGAAATCACTATAATGAAATCAAGCAAAGGCACTCACAAATAAATATCTCTTTCAAAGTAGCCTTTCGGATTTACCCTTTTTGGATTTGTACTCTCCAGTTTATTGATATGGAAGGAAAAGTGCACATATAGCTTCTTGTCTTTCTTTAAACTTTTTAATTCAGATATATTCAGTTATATTTTCCTTTCCTTAATTTCCATGAGGATACTTTTTATCGTTATAGATGAGAAACATGAGCTCTTAGGCTTGCTTTCTTAAAACAGGTCAGCTTTGCTGCCATCACCCTGACATACATGTTGGTTGGACTAATATTTATGGTTGTAGATTACAAGATGCGTACAAAAAGGTCTTAAAGCATATTGAATAAAATGTAAATCTTTAACATTGCCGAAATATTGAGTGTAAACTGTACACCCATAAATATTTTAGTATTACGATCTTCTTGATGTGTAAAACCAAAATGTAACTTTAAATTTGAATATAAAGAAAATGTCAACACTAATCTACTTCATCAAACTTTTGTAAAAGCATGAGAGCAGCAGTTTAGCTGTTTGATGGTTAATTTGGAACAAAAAAGTAGTGTTTTGAGGGCTTGTTGTGAAAATACAGTACAATAATCTCGCACCTTAAACTGTGAAAGTGCATGTTTGCTGGGTTTGTCCTCTTGTCGGCCTCCTGCTGAATTGGGTGTAATGTAGCAGCGGCTCCCGTTGGCTGATGGGCGGATACGTCAGCACCTCACTCCGCTTATGCCTGCTCTCGTGGATGGTGGCGGTCAGAAGAAATAAGGGATGTATCACAGATTACGCACGAGACCGACAGAACTTCTTAAACATTATAACAACATCCTGTCTGCACTGCGTTAGAAAGCGGGAGAAGCGGCTGCATTACAAACCGCATCACTGGGAAACGCCACTCCGAAGCTGTCATACTGGAAACCTTGTTTTAGTATGTGCTAGCGCGTTTTTTTAAGCTACGCTGCATTCGGTCGTTTGGAAGCATTTGTTTATTTGCAACATGACGGTTAAATGTGTCTTTTTAACGCACCTGTTACTGCTTTGGGTCGGTTCCGATCCTGCCGCGTCTGAAGCGGTTTGGAGAAGTGCGCGAGACAGCAGGACTGATGCGCTCTCACAGCATATGTTTAAACTGTATGAGAAGTTCAACATTGAACCTGACCGACTCAAAGAGGGAAATACTATAAGAAGTTTTAAAGCAAAACCTGGTAAGTAGCCTAAAAATAACCCGATACATAACTATTTATATTACATTTTAAATGTTTGATAAAACTCTACATTCATTACAATAGTAGCTGGGCTACTTGTTTTAGCTTAAGTGTGTCTTCTGAGTGACTTGGTTTTGGTTTACCTGAAAATTAAAATATTTTGTCAGAAGCAGGCAATTTAATAATTTATGCGAGGGTTTATTTTTTGGACACATTTCTATGAGTAATTCTCTGCTCTGTTGAAGTTTGTCTTGGGCAAGGCACATGGGTTACTCCTAGGTTTTTATGGTGTGTTTGTACTGTCTAAATATATAATATGATAAGCTAAATAATGTCACTTCTAGGCTATGTTTTGTATACTGTGCAATAGGCTACTAAACTGAATTGTTGCTATGGTTACCTCTGCAGGCAATTTGTGAACTTTTGTTAATGAAATGTTAGAAAACAGTTACTTATAAGCTATAATTAATACATACAGATAATTGTGGACTATGCATGATAAATGCGCAGTGTCAAGAGCAGGCTTATAATTGTTGTGATTCTTGTAGCTTTTTCACATTAATATTCCCTGTTTAAATCAAAACATAAAAAAAAATGTTCTACACTCTCATGCAACAATGCAGTCTTTTTTTCTGAAGTCTGCTAAAGCATTTAATCAATGCCGATTAAAAGACTGACATTGTTGCAGGTTCTAACTCTTAAGGGAACCTAAATAAACATTTCCATATGTCTGCTGGAGTAAAATGTCTCCTCACTTCCTTGTGCTTTCTCCAACCCCATAGACAGAACAAAAAGCCTGTTGTTTGAGCCCATATTCATAATTAATATGTAACTCAGCAGTTTCTCCCGTATCTTTGCAGAGAATGTGGAGGAGAGGGTCTCGTACTGGTTGAATCTTACTACTCTTCAGGGATCTGAGGTGATTCTCACATCTACGTTTCACTTCTTTTTTGACAAACGGCGACGGCAGAGGTCCTGGTTCTGCAAGCGCTTCAAGAACCCCTCTTGTCGCACCCCGAACCTACATCTGCTACCGTCTGTCCGTCTTCTATTCCGGTCTCCCTCCTTCAGCTCAGCCCCAGGATCTCTGCTTGGAAACATCACCATAGTTCCTCACAGACGTGGGACCTGGCAAAGCAAGGATGTGTCTGTCATTATAAAGGAGGCCCGAGATAAGAATCACCTTTTGATCACTGTGGAGTTTGACTATGGAGAGCAGTATCAAAGGTATCAGGACCAGCTCCCATCCTCCAGTCTTCCATACTTGCTGGTGTATGCTAATGACCTGGCAATTTCTGAGCCCAACAGTGTGGCTGCGAGCCTACAGAGATATGACCCTTTCATTGCAGACCAGCAGCCAACACAGTCTCCAGACTCCTCACCTGACATACGTGTGAAGCGGGAGCTGGATTTGGACTTCTCTGATCCCATTGAGAACAACGAGCTCCCAGAGGTGGAGTACAACAGCTTCAAACAGCACGATATGTGGGAAAGTGCTTACTTTGCGCTCAAGCCAAAGCCCTTTAAAAAAGAACGCCGGAGGAAAGGCCAGGAACATGCTGATGGATTCGGCAAGTCTCAGGTTCTTCGGTTTGATGAGAAAACCATGAAGAAGGCTCGGAGGAGACAGTGGAAAGAACCTCGCAGCTGTTCCAGGAGGTACTTGAAGGTGGACTTTGCAGATATCGGGTGGAACGAATGGATCTTGTCTCCCAAGTCTTTCGATGCCTTCTACTGTGCAGGAACGTGTGAATTCCCCATTCCAAAGGTCAGAGAACCTCATGGCGAGGATCAGCATATGCGAATGTGAATCGTTTAGACATGTTGAAATATTTAAAAATTACTATGGTTAATACAGCTTTTCTAGCCAGAGGTTTTAAACAAAGAATCCCTTCAGAAAATATTTAGGTTCCAGCACAACTAAAGCACACTGACTTTATGTGCAATTTCAGTCAAATAATTGTACGCTTAATGGGGGTTTTTAAGCACATTTTGAACATATTTTCTTTTGAAATGAGCCAGTTTTACAGTTCCTCTGTTCTGAATAATAGAAGGGTGTTGTAAGACATTATTTCCTCTGCTTCATTGAAGAAAGCTAAACAAAAGTTGTATATCTAAACGCTACCATACCTCATTATCCTCTCTTTTCTGCCCTTTTCAGGTGGTCCGCCCCTCCAACCATGCAACCATCCAGAGCATAGTCAAGGCCGTAGGGATAATTCCAGGTATCCCAGAGCCCTGCTGTGTCCCAGAGAAGATGAAACCCCTCAGTGTACTATTTCTGGATGAGAGCAAAAACATTGTGTTGAAGATCTACCCCGACATGTCTGTAGAGACCTGCGCTTGCAGATAGACTCGCTGGTCAGAAGAAAAGAAAGACAAATGGGCATTGATGTGGTTTCTACATGCAAATTTACCTTGAAGAGGCATATTGTCTTTAGTTTGCACTTGTTAGAAAGTGCACACGTTTTAAAGGACTGCATTTCATTTTTTATAAATGCTTACAAGTGATATTTTAATTTCCTCTGTTTATCCACAAAGGATCTGTCGTAAAACATTGTTAATTGTACTAGTTGAGTAACATAAGCACTTACTCTTAAAAATATTCCTTGCAAATTGTCAGCTTTGCTGTCATCACAATAATATAAATGGGTGGACCCATGTTTGTAGATTTCTGGATGTATGATGAGGTTTTATAGCATACTAAATTTATCAAACTTTTTTTTGGCAGAACTGTTGAATTACATTGGAAAGTGAATTAGAATAAAGAGTTATTTTTTCATTCAGCTGAATGTTGTAGTTACAGATTAAGTCTTGGTATTCATTAGAAACTGTTCATTAGAAAGTGTAACTTAATATTTGGGTCATATGGTCATATGTAAAAATTGTGATCCTTTTAATTTACATCAAAATTTTAGTGTGACTGCAAAGCAGTCTTGTAGAAACTAATCTAAACTTTATTTTGAAACAAAACTTAAAAGATCCCAAAAGGTGGAGTGTTGCTTTTCGCTGAGGACACTGATTGCCAGTGCTGACTTATTTCCCTGTACATTTGTTTCATTTTAAGAGATGTTACACAAGGTCCTTTTTTATATTCAGACACGTTTGATGATCTCAATTTGGTGGCGTTAGCAAGGAGTATTGTTGGGCCAAATGTGTCATTGTGTATAAACAATTGTTCAGTATATTATATTTTAGAGAATGTATTTTTGTAAATGTGTGTTTTAAATTATGAAAACTAGCCTTATAATAAGTAGAATAAAATAAATGTTAAACCACCAGCTTGTATTTTTGCTGTATATTTCTGCATTGTATGTGTTAATATTCTTAACTTAACGAAAAGAACAAATAAAGGAATAAGAATGTCCAAACAACTAGCACTGACATCAGAAACCAGCCTGGTCCATTACTTCTTTACTTGGACATCAAAGACATCCCTAACCCCCAGTTCCCACCTTCAGCCCACTTCAAGAGCATTAGGTCTCAAAGTTCAGGAAGTTCCAACTCTTACTTCAACAGATGATGTCACCCAGCTCAAACTAATTTGAGGTAAACCCTTTTAATCCCGCTAGCCCATGAATGAAAACGAGAGAAGCGTGTTCTCACAGAACAGAACCCAATTACTGTCTGCTGTGTCTTTCCTTTGTGCGGGTTTGAGTGCTGAATGGCTTCTCTGTGCAGTGTGAGAAAAGAGACACTTGGAGATGTCAACATGTTTGGTTATGTAGACTGAAGAGATGTGAATGTGTCAGCTGTTATTTATCACTACAAATGTGAATCCAAAAAATTATTTTAGAATTAAACCAGCCTAGTTTGTTGGTTTTAACTTGTCATCCACAAACCCCCCTCATAGGAGAACCAGCACACCACGCATAGGTAAGTAGAGTTTTCAACAACTGACTAATTTATTAGCATAGAGATTTGGCGGCAACCAAACTGATGAGATGATCAATGGTCTCCACAGTAATCAAAAGCTGTTTTTCTCTGGCTAGTTTTGACAGTGTCAGCATGAATGAGGTTTGTTAAACTGTAGATCACTTGGTCTCCCACAGAGACCGTAAAACAACGGAAGAATGTGAGAATGTAATGCCAACATCCACTAAAGCTGCCTAGAAACACTGAGGGAAGCTCTCAGGTGAATCCCCTTTAGGCAGCGTTTAGTTTCCTGGGGAGCACTTTAATATTTAAATCAGTAGTGTAGGACACCAGAGGCTTTGTCAAAACCTAAATACTCAACAGTTACTGAAAACCAAAGTCAATATTTAGTTTTCCAAATGAGGCCTGATCAATTAATGGGAGCGATGAAAGATGTTCTTTAGAGCGAACAGAGGATTTTCTGTCTGTACGAAATGACTCTCTCTTCAAGTGATTACAGTCAGGAACACACCGCTTGGCTTCTAATTGCACCAATATTAGGCCAGTGTATACACATCTTTTCATTCAATTTAATGTCTTATGATGTATTTACTTTCTTGAATGAGCAGCATGTTTATAGCTAAATACAGATGGGTGTCCTTTTGAACTCCGCAGTAGTTTATTTAGGTCAGAACTTTAACGTTTTGGTGAACTTTCTCAGTCTTTAATTTATTATCTATGTCTTTATACTTATAATTAAAAAAGACTACAAAAATTAAATCAATGTGAACACAACACCATTCTCTCGTGACAGCTTTAACGAATTATGAGTTGTTAAAGTGTGCGCTCTACCGGTGATTCGGTGTTAGTGCATCTGAGTGTGTGTGTGTGTGTGTGTGTGTGTGTGTGTGTGTGTCACGCCAGTTTCAAAAACTTACAATTATTTAAATACTCTTAAATATTAATACAATTTCAATTACCTCGTTATTTTTTAAAGAAAGTCAGCATTTTAAAATACAAGCTGACACTTTATCTTCTATATATATTTCTCTAAAAACAAAAAGTAGTATTTGATATGTTTCATACACGGCTGAAATCAAAGGCAAACACTCGTGGAATACGCTCAGAATCTTTAATGAAATACAATGACTGTACTTATCTCAAAAAAGAACAGAACAAGAAAATATTTAAATAAATACATCCTCCTTGTCGTTGTGCTGCTAAAAAATGTTAAAAATAAGTAGACATTTGGAGAGAAAAAAAACAAAAACATTGTAACAAAGATTTGGCTTTCTGAAGGGATGGATATTTCAAATATAAAATCTCTTTACAAAGTAATGCTATTAGTTCATAATAGTTTTATTCAGCTGTTAGCAAACCTAAAAATGCTGGAGCGTTTAATTCTACAGTTGTTCAATAGCATTTACATGTACTCATCTGGACATTTGTAAGGCACTGTTAAGTTGAAAATGACCAGGTAGTTCAACAGTATTAGTCACAGCTAAATGTACTAGGTACAGCTACCTCTAAAGAGAAAGTTATTCATGTCTATAGCCACCTAGTGGCGATGTATGTCTATCCTGAATTGTACTACCAAAGACCGCCATTTCAAATACATTGCAGAAATGACTATGACCTTTGGAGAAAAAGACAATGAATCTTTACCAAAGGTATATGAGGTTCAAGTTTTTAGTCGGTCTACAGAGAAATACTTCCCCTGTCCAATAGCAACCCAGTTAACAGAAAATGTTCTCAGAACATGGCCACTTTCTTTTTGTTATAGACTGAATGCCACTGTGCCAATAGAGAACGTTCTCAAAACATTCTGGCAATAGTCCCTCAACGTT
>JAUMHI010000054.1:14844812-14876691 GCA_032359435.1 Enteromius unitaeniatus
CTTTTTGTTATAGACTGAATGCCACTGTGCCAATAGAGAACGTTCTCAAAACATTCTGGCAATAGTCCCTCAACGTTTGTTCTCTTAACATCGAAAGTTTACTAAACTATCTGGCCTTTAATGGTCTCAAACAGGAATGTATTATCTGGAATTTCTAATTCCCATTATGTTTCCCATAATATGATAAAATACACGTTCCCTTAAGGTTCCTACGTTTTTCAAACAATTAAAACTGAACATTTCAAATAGTCAGAGAACACTACGTTTTTATAACTCGGGAACATCAGTCTTGGAACCTATTTTTGTCAGTTGGGTAGCTACAAGGGACCATTTATGGTCAATGCATATTCATTTTATATACCTGGTTAAAGTGCGAGTTTTTCATCTTAATTATGTGATGTCATGTGACGTGAGAGGTGGTGACGCTCTCGAAAGTACTCGTGACAGATGGGACAGGTGAGTTTCTCCTCTCTTCTCCTCCTCACCTGAGCCTCTGCGGCGAACTCTTTCTTATGATGGGACCGCATGTGAAACACCAAGTCGGAGGTCATTCGGAATGAGAGGTTGCATTTGGCGCACCAGTTTTGCACTGAAACACCCAATGGTGTGAAAGTAGGGGGCAGAAGTGTCAAAGAAGATGTAGACTGCAGCTGGCCACCTATAGATCTGGTCCAATGCTCGGGCGCGTAATAAAAGGATCCTCCGGAAGCCAGAGGAGCGGACATCACTCCACCTGCACGAGCGCTTGGCAAGTCAGCGTGAAACAGGTGCGAAGCCAAAACATTTCTGTATCCTAGTGAAGGTTTTGATTGGAAAGAGTCTGAGATATTATCCGAATGCGGTGGTGAAGAATTCTGAACTTCGGGGATTGCGCGTTTGCTGGGTTCACAAAACGCGCTCTTCTGTTCCGATTGCGCACTCTTGGGTACAACGAACGAAAACGCGCTGCAATCTGATTGCAGGCCTACTTCCGACCCCATTACATCCCGGGATGGCTGCTTGAGGTTTGAATGCTCTGGTGGTTTTTGAACCTCGGTAAAAGCGCTGCTTTCATTGATCTTTGTTGATAATTTATCTGATTCTGACAAATCCTGGATAGGTGGACAGTCTTTGTTGAGGTTGGTGGTGTTGTTGTGATTACTGATGTTGGTTTTCTCTAATAATACAGTTTTTTTGCTCCGGGGACTTAGGGAACCCTCTTGTTTTCTTTTTCTAGGTGTACCCGAGTCTTCTGAAGAACCGTTCGTTTTGTGCTCCAGATCTCTTGCAATGTTATGAAAATCTATGATTTTGCGTTGTCGCTTGACTTCTGGTTTCTGATCGTTGGATGGTCGGATGATATCATTTTTTTCCTGCGCACATAAAAAACGGCAGTGGGCGAGAAAAGGGTTTTCGTTCTTGAAGGCCTGGCCGCATCTCGTACATGTGTAGCCTGCAAATGAAGATACAAACGCCGTCAGACCACAATGGTAATAACAATAATCTGACACTTAGCATTTAAAACGATTCATTTACATATTGTTCAAACATTTATGTATTACATTTGTATATTAATAATAATTAATAAGTTGCTATCTAATGGATCTTAAGGATTTTTTTTCATAAGTTTCTAAAGGGGTCCTCTGTGTCCAGTGTTTTTTTTGTCACATGACAACAAATTAACTAGTTCCTGCATATATTTGCTATTGTGTATTTAAAAAAAATCGCCTCAAATATTAATAATTATTTGCAAACCAAAAATGTACAGAAAGATTATTATTTGTTTATTAATATATATATATATATATATATATATATAAAATACAACGTACTTTTTGTAGAAGTGCCATTAAGACCTATTTTATTTTTTGTAGATATAACCATGACATGACTGACCTTCCATGGCTTTAACCAATTTAAAGTTACGTTCAATTAAAATGATTTAATTCACAAATTAAAAGCATGCATTAAATGATTTTTTTTCCCAGTTAAAATCCTTGAAATAGGCCTACACTCACCATCTGTCAGGGCTTTTGTTTTCATGTCTTCAAACCCCAAAAGATGTGACAACTCCTCATCATACCAAACAAGCAGTTCTTCCCCTTGTTTCACATCTCGAATAGTCCGAAAGTGCAGCTGTCCTCCTTTTAAGTAGGCCTCAGTATTCTGGTCTTCTGCGTTCATTGCAGCCTGTACTAACCGTAGCCAAGGAACTACAAATGGAGAACCTTTCATCGCCTCAGGATCTACCTGTTGATATTGGGACATTATAGGAAAATTCAATTTTTACAGTAAAACAGTTCAAAATTTCTCTTTTGCTGTGTATAGTGCATTACAAATCATATGTCTGGATTACTCTTGCATCACGTACAGCACAAGACAATTTCCGTATAGTCAAATTCTGCAGTTTGAAATAAAAATTCAGTCTAAATCAAAAATCATACTCACCCGAAACACATATGATTTATTCCGTTTGTCAAAGGACTTCAATGCAATGAAGGCTATGGTGTCATAAAATGTATTATGAAGAACACAAGGTCCAAATGATATTCCAGCTGGTATATCCTGTGTAACTTGTACACTGGTGAAGAAGTCTGTGACATGGTGGTGGAGAAATTTGCTGTCGTTATTCCACAAGGAGCGAGGAATAATACTTTGCTCCATGTTTTATTCCTGGAAATATAAATTTAAATTATGAAAAAGTCAAAAAGAAGACGAGTACATGTGTGCATGCTTAAATTGGATTAATGGAGCAATCTGGGTTTTTTTGCCTAATGATTTTATGATTGGTTTGAAGTTCCTTGGACTCTAAATAGCGTTTAAATTTGTATAATCAGCCATCATTTCGTATAAAATGAAACATTTCACTAAATTAGCCTATATGCAGTGAAATTGCTACTCACCTATAGTAGGTTTAAGGTTGAGGATGTTCCGGAGCAGGTGCACAGTCCAAGGAGACACGATTTGCAATTATCCACGGAGAGCGCGCGATCACGACCGTCTCCTGATCCTGACAGTCTCTTGACTGTCTCTCGAGCTGCGCAGTCAAGCACTTATCCATGCTGAGGACGCCTCACTTCTCCCCAAACCCCCCCAGGTGGCAATTTGATTGGTGCTTCACCAGCTTTGCAGGCGTGTTAATTAGAAGCGTGGGTAATCAATGACAGAAGTCAGAGACCGTTAGATTGTGATGAGTTGCACAAAAGACTGTATGCTCATTCTGTATGCACATTTAATGAATCAGAGACGAGTCTCTGAAAGCTTTCATGTAGCCTAATCTAGGTTGAGTAGGTAGGTTGAGTAGTTCATTTATAAAATGTAGATTTTGTCTTATAATATATACATTTGTCTATAAAACGTTTTTGTCTTGTTTGTGCTTTAGAGATTATTACATTTTTATTTAAAAAAATTTAAAATGTTTCACTATACTCATAATTTATAACACTTAACACACATAATATCAAATAAAATGTAAGGAATTTCGTTGAAGCCTAAATTCTCCCGGAAAGAGGAAGTTTCAGTAGCTGTTGGCTGCCTGCTCGCCGTCCGGTCTGTGGACGCTCCTCCAAACATTTCTCCTTGAGGAGGAGCTTTCAGTGTTTTGGAAGCGGACTCAGATGACTGCGGGATATAACACTGTGACAAGACATTCAAATATCTTTTTTTCATGGAAAAGAGTTGCTTTGCTTCTCCGCAGGAGTAATATGAAATGCAATTTTATCCCAGTGCTTTTGGAGAGAATAAACTGATGAAATGGCACGTTCACTGCTTCACACGAGTCTTCTTGTGGCTATTTTAGTGATTTTGATGCCCAGTCTTAATAATGGAGAAGATGAGCCTTATTTTGAGGAAGAGAAGAGGTCTTGTCAAGGTGCTTTCGACTTGTATTTTGTCCTCGACAAGTAAGTGGCCTTCATATTTATGGCAGCTTATTCTCCTCTCACCGCGCGCTGCTACGCGACGCCTCTGACGCCCTCAGACGCGCGTTGACCACTGTTATAACAGTCATTCGCTTAGACAGCCGAGTAAAAGAAGTTAATTGAGACAAATGCTAACATGTAACATGACAAAAATCGTTTATATACTTTCTAGGTATTTTCGTCTGGCGAAATATTGGGGGTAAAGAGCTATTCCCAAAGGAGAGCAAATTCCTAACCACATAAACAATGAACCATTAACTGTCTCTACAGAATGAACGCTCAATGCTGTTAATGGTGGATTCTTGAAGTTTTTGTCTAGTGTTAAATGGATTTAGACGCGGCAGATAGGAGGACAGGACGCTGCCTCGGGCGATGCTTTAACAAGCATGATTTTCTCTCACCTGGTGCAGTTCACATGCACATTTGTGCATCATTATCTCAAGGGCGTCTCAATCGTAAAAGGCAAAGAGAGATCTCATCACAAGAGCTTGCCCTATTAGTTAGCTGTACAAAACATCCGTTTATAAAAAAATATTTAAGATAAATAAAAATGCATACACTGTAGGCTATTGTTGCTTACATGTAATGTTAGTAGAATGCAAATAGTTATTTATATTTATGTGTGTAATAAGCTCTTAGTGAGCATAAGTGGCATCCTACTCAGAATTCTTTAGCACCGTGGAGTTATTAATAGGCTACCCAAACAAGCTTAAACATGCTGGAGAATGCTAGAGAAGTCAGTCAGATTTTAATCAAATATACAGTAAAGCTACAAAAGTAACATACAGAATGCCTCTTTAGTTTAGACAATAATTTATCTCATTTAGTAAAATCTTAAGAAATCCTGTTAAAGACCTATTACAGAACAAAGTTTGGGATTTTAGCCATAACCCTTTGTTACTGTGTTTGGAGTGCAAACACATATTAGTTACACTTCACAGTTTGCTCTTCTGTTTGAAAGTTTTCTGAATGCCTTTAGAGACCTAAGGGATTGCATGCATCATCAGGCTTTTGCCACACTTCCACACTTTTAATCAGCTGAATGGTTCTGGCTGAATTTTCGAGACCTTAAATGCCACTCAGTGACCCTACACTAATTGTAAATATCATGCCATCGGTTCAGAGAGTTTTGGATAGAAAAGCAGCTCCACTGCTTTTCAGAGAGAAAATACCTTTGATTACCAGTGGAACGAGAATATAGTTTTATGCCACTGTGACTCCTTTTAATTTACGGCTCCCTTTTAAACGTATTTTAATATAACAATATTCTGAGTCAGCGGTTTGCTGAAGATTGATGTTAGTTCGGAGGATTATAGATAAAGCCTGGATTAAGGTGCAATAAAGGAAACCAGAACAGACTTGTTATTTTAGACTGCTGCATACCAGCACCATGGATTTAAGTTGACTTATTTCAGTGGCTCCAAAAAGTATTCAAACACTAAACCACACTTAAAATATAGGAATGTCATTTAATTGTATAACGAAATATCAAATTTATCAAATCAAATTTATGTGTCATCTGCAAGCAGATTATGCTAGACCTTGAATTAACTACGTCTTGTCGCCATTTTACATTTTAAACCAGTTGTTCTAAAGGTTTTTTAGGTTTTTGATGCATTAGGATATGAAATCAGTTCCCCTTTAATACAAACAGGTGCAGAGTAACTAGCATTTCTGACTACTGAAACTTTCTTGTTTCTTGGTTTCTAATACAGCTACACCAGGTTGTGGTATTTATTTATTTTTTTTGCAAGTTTGGCCCAAATGTCGATTTTGGAGCCACGGTATAACAATATATAAAATTGCAGGTGTGTTTGAAACTGACAACAGATTAGCATTGATTGCTGCTGTTACTGTTGCTAGATCCACACGTCCCGTTTTATGTTTCCTGACCCCCTGTCAGAGATGGAGCTGTGAGCCTTTTTGGATGCTGATGTAGATGCCAACTCTATTTTGGATCCCAACCTGTTACACTCACCCATTGCCATCTGTTCCCATTCAAATGGCTGGCTCCAGGAGGAAGGGGTGTTGCTCTCTGCTAGCAGGAGGCAGATTCATCTGGCACAAAGGCAATTAGCCCTTGTTGGGAACGCTTTGGGGCCTGCAATTAATTAGTGGCATGTGCGCATTTTATAGAGTACTCAAGGACCTGCTACTCTCAGATAGTGTAAGAAAAGATGGTAATTGTTATGTAATTGTGTTTAAGGCAGCCATTATAATGCACTGAAGAGATAGCAGCTTCTGGCTCTTTGAAGTATACAGTTTTCAACATGTTTGATTTCATTATAGATCAGGAAGCGTCAAAAACCACTGGATTGAAATTTACTCCTTTGTGGAGCATCTTGCAGAGAAATTTATAAGGTAAACTTGCTTTAGTTTTGATGTGCTATTGTACATGTAATACCTTTCATAAGTAATATAAGAATTGTTTTTTTACAGCCCTATGTTACGGATGTCCTTCATTGTCTTCTCGACTCATGGAACAACGGTTATGAAACTCACAGAAAACAGGTATCACACACATCAGCCTCCAAAACTATATTAATGTTGCATGGAAATATCTCCAGTTTAATGTCTTTCCTCCATCATCTGTAATTCAGAAATGAAATTACCACAGGCTTAAATGTCTTGAAGAGAGAAATACCAGGAGGGGATACAAATATGAATTATGGATTGAAGCAGGTATCTTTTTCTTATTGAATCCATTTAAATCAATCACGGAATCATCTTCTAGTCTTCTAACTTTCCTATGGTTAAAATTTCTGCATTAATGCTGTAAACATTTGCTTTTAAACTGCAGGCAAATGAGCAGATATATCACGGAAATTATGGTATGTCACTTAATTACCATGCAATTTATTCACACTTCTGGTTTTATACTGGGAAAGCCAAGCCTCAATGAGATGATGTTTGTTTCACAGGGACAGCTAGTGTGATCATAGCACTGACGGATGGGGAGCTAAACACCTACCAGTTTGTTACAGCACAACAAGAGGCAAGTACACAAGCCAGTGATGTCGCAGCGGATGTGCCATGTTCTGTGGCAGATGTGTAATTGACAGTGGCATTTGCTCGGTAATAGAGCTGACTGTTTGATGCCCATCTATGAGCAGGCGCAGAGAGCTCGGACTTTGGGAGCCATCGTATACTGTGTGGGTGTAAAAGACTTCAATCAGACACAGGTAACTCAGCAAGACTGCCCAAGATTTAACCACAATTTCTGGATTTTTTTCTGAGATATCTCTGTAAACCTGTATTGTGTTGCTTTTTTAGTTGGCCACAATTGCTGACACCATAGAGCATGTGTTCCCTGTAATTGGCGGATTCCAGGCCCTCGAAGGAATGATAGACTCTGTAAGTTTCTCTGTTTATCGCTTTCTGTCCCTGGCTACATATGAATATCTCAAAATTGTTTATTCTTGCAGCTGTAAACAACAAAAATGGATGCCATGCCAATCTTTTAACTCATTTGGAGTCTGATTTTTTGTGTTGAAAGAAAATGTAAGTGCACAGAATCTAAAAGAGATCTAAAAGCATAACAATTTAGATGAGCTGTAAGCATCCAAAAGAGAGTGACATTACTGCATGACCAGTTAATAGTTCTGTCTGATTGAAATTGATTGCAGATGAAATTGCTCCAATAGAAAGTCTGTGTATACTGAGTACTAAGCACTCTGGCACTCCTTTTTTCTTTGCAGATCATCAAGAAATCCTGCATTGAGATTTTAGCAGCTGAGCCATCCAGTGTATGTGCTGGTGGTAAGAGTCACCTCAACACTCGCCATTTACATTTTTTTTAAATAATTTGAAAATAAATCTAATTAACAACATGCTTTTTACATTAAACCTGTCTGCCTTTTAAAAAAATATGAAAGCACAGTACGCACACCATAGTAAATAAAAAGCTTGTCTGTGCTAATTGTGTGAAAGCCCTGAGCGGTGTAATGGAAGCTTGTAAGTTGCGCTCTTTTGTACTAACCAGAAAATGAAAATTGATCATGTCTGGGCAGAGCTAATCCGCCTGTTCGCATCACCAAGGAGACGGCACTGTAAGTGCATGCTAATAAGGTCATGTCAAGCCACATCCATCCTCTCTGGCCTACACACCAGTGCTCAATGTGGCAGGCCTGTCTGCTGAGCAGCAGCCAATTAAACAAATGGGCATTTCACTGGTAAGGGCGGAGCGAAACTGCAGCACAGCTATTCTGCAGCACCTCGGCTAGACAACAGATACGATGTGGCAAACTAGGCCAGGAAGAACCAGCCAGGCAAAAAACAGCTCTCTAATTTCACTTGAGCATTCCTAACAATAAGTTCTCTGTCAAGTTATGGGACATCAAACCCTGAAGCACACAGAGGGAGAGGGAGAGAGAGGGCACGCAGTGACCACTGCCAAACGATGGTGGTTAAAACAACAATACCCCTGCAGTTTGACCACACATATATTTGTGTGGTGAAATATTTCAGTTTAAGAGCTTATTTAAATATAAGTTATTCATATCATTATCATTATTTGTATTCAATTAAAATTACATTTAAAAGGATAGTTCACCATGAAGTGTAAATTCTTGGAAATGTTGTCCCACACCCATATGGGTTTCTTCTTCTGTGGAACATAAAAGATATTTTGAAAATGTTTCTACTATATTTGTTACAAAATACAAATCTAAATATGAATCCTAAAACAACAGTAGACTGCACCGACGTCTGTTGTAAGGACAAAAAGATACAAAATAAAAAGGATGTCTTCTTTTGTGCTCTGCAAAACAACATAATTCGATATCTCTTTATCTTGTATTATTTCTTTATTTTAAAACCACTAATCCAAAACAAAAGTTAATGACCCCAAACCACTTAGATTAACATGATTAATGAACATGATCCTTAAAGGAAACATTGCATGACAATGAATGTCACAATTAATGAAACATATTGCTGTGTAATTAAATCAATGCTTGAAGTAATGCACTGTGAAAATGAGCATCCGTGATTTATGTAATATGGTAATCTAAATATTACAGTTTAGCCGAAGATGCATTCAAAGCTTGGGACTCATTTTTTGTTCTAATTTGATTGTGGTGGTTTGGTTTGGTTTGGTGTTTTAGTTGAGTGGTTTGGTTTATTTGTCCATTAACCTGATCCGTATTAAAAACACTGAATGGCAACGAATGCAGTAATTAATAAAAAATATATATATATATATATATATTGTTGTATAATACAAATTATACAGCAATAACTGCATTATATTCCTCTAAATATTAAAGGTTGGTGACAATGACAATGCATGTCACAATTAAGGAAACATATTGCCGTTTAATTAAATCAATCCTTGAAATAATAAACAGTGGAAAATACTCTTACAGACATACATGCGTTATATTCTTCTAAATATTACAGTTAACCAAAGATTCAAACATGGGACAATTTGGGATTATTTTTGGGCTAATCCGATTGTGGTTAGTGGTTTGGTTTGGTTTGCTGTGACAGCAGTTCCAGTGCCTGACATTCTCAAACAGCGATCAAACTGATGAGAAGTGACCAGCCCGTGCAGCCTGCAAACAGGCCATCACTCTCTGTTCTGAGAGGAGGCCCAGCCATCAAACATGACAGCAATCGTTGCTTTGATTAACCCTTGTGATTCCTCTGCACCCCATCCCCCAGTTCGGGCAGTGATTGAAGTGTCCGTGTTCGGACGTGGCACCTCTGCTCTAAACAGCCTGAGCCATCAAGCTCTCAGGTGTGGATGGGAAGCGTCAGCTCTCCCGTGCAACACAACGGCGTGAGCCGACAGCGTACCAGCCCCTGCCCACCATCTCGCTGCCAGCGCTGCCCGCTACCAAGCCAGTGTTGACCTTTTTACCCCTGCGCTGTCCTGTCAGAACCCGACACACCATGTCTGACAGTAACGAGGGAAGAAAAGGACATGGATGTTGATGCCCGGCCTCCAAAATTAAATGGAATTAGCCATTTCAGCTGTATGGACGTCACATTAAGCAGGCATGAGCAAGAGAGCTGGGCAAATTTAGACACAGAGGTGGGGTGGAGAGGGGCTTCTGCATGGCAGATGGGATTAGTATAATTAGAGAGGAAATGACAGGTTAATTGGATCGGATGGGAGTGGAATTTGTTTTGGTAGATCCATGATTAGAGAAGAGACATGCTGAGATCTTTTTTCTAGGCTGAAATTTTCCCATGATCAGCCTTTTTGTTATTAGCCAGGTTTTACGTGCATAAAGGATCTTCAAAGTAAACATCAAAATTGGTCCTGTTTACATTGTTAGTGTACACTTGTGGTCTTATTGTGATTGATTCATCATTGCATGATACTCTTTGTTTTTATTTTTGTAATCCTTTAAATTTGCATGAAATGAAAATCCTAATCTTGAAAAATCTAATTTTATGAATTCACATTATTGATATTATATTAAAAATAACTCAGTCTTTCAGTGAAACAACAGATTTTTCTCTGGTAATGTATGCTGGTCAACCTCTATATAGCTCTCATTTAGATCTGCTTTCATCCAAATGACAACTAATGAACTGAACAACATTGTCTGCATATGACACAATATGGGCAATACCGCATCTGTTGTTACTTCTATTATGTTGCAGCTTCAAAGATAATGTAAAAATTCTCCCTCTAAAATGGGTTTCCTATTCTGCTGATGCCACTTAGGCCATGAGGGCTGCTAGACAATGTTAACCAATAGTAAAACAAGCATTATTTAGCCATTACTTTAGCAACCTTGCATTCAGAGTTGGCCCCATCAAATGCTGGTGTGATACAGAAGAAGAGAACTGACACTTACAGTATAGTGTTATTTCTCAGAGCAGTGATATTCTCCTGACCTTTTCAGCTGTCTTTCCCTGATGGCACACTGCACAGAATGTTTTTCATTTTGTGAACTTTACACACTTAAATGTTAAAGGTTTACAACCAGAACATTTTCTGAAGGTGTAGCCTTATTCACAGATGAACGGCAGAATCAGTACAGATCCACTCAAATCTCCCTCAAACACACACTGGTGTGCACAGTGCCACGAGTAAGGTCACATCCACTCTGCATCCTTTGACGCCCGCTGAGACAGCCTCTAAGTGAGCCTGATTTTCTCTCTAACATATGCTGCTTAGCAGCCGTCAGAGGGTCTACGACATCGCCTGGAGGGTCTCAAAGGTCAGGCAACCAGCGTTGACGACCAACAACGCAGCACCTCCAGCTAGAGATTTGTGAACCTCTTCACTTTTATTATTAGCACCACTGGAGCATATGCATTTGCCCAGTTGAGTTGAGCGTTCCTGAAAGGTTAAGGATGGAGAAAAAAAATAAGAAAACATGCCCTCTGGCTGAGCACACTTTATCATTTCAGAGCATGGATTTTTTTTTTTAGAAACAAAGATTTTGAGACAAAGATCTAAAGAGCAGATGTAGCCTTATGTAGGCATTTTTCGCATATTTTAAAAATATTTCATTATAAATAGTACATAAAATGAATGTTTAATCAAATTTTTGGTTACATTTTTACTGAAAAAAAAAACAGTTTTACTATGCAGTAAAGGAACTTACTAAATGTTTGTTATTATATTTCTGCTTTGTGTTTCTTTAAGATTCTTTCCAAGTGGTTGTGAGGGGAAATGGATTTTTGCACGCCAGAAACATCAATCAGGTTCTGTGCAGCTTCAGAGTGAACGACACAGCTACACTGAGTAAGAATTGTATAAACAGTACTTTTAATATTGCATTCTAAATATAATTTTTTATGTACATGACCATTTCTGCTATAGTAATAATGAAGTATTTACCCCGAGAGTAGGTCTAAATGCTGATTATTAGTGTAAATATGTATCTTATTCTTTTTCACAGATGAAAGACCTGTCAGTGTTGAAGATACGCTCCTTCTTTGCTCCGCACCTATCATAAATGAGGCTGGAAAGTAGGTACACTACATCGTGTCACTTTATAGCTCAATGCATTGGTACCCTTGAAAAATTAGGGTCAATGTCATTTGTAATTATTCTTATCAGTCAATCTCTACGCACCCTAACACGTCGAGACAACAGGCATGTGGTGTAAAAAGCCCAAGATGAGCGTATAATTAGCCTCTCTGAGAGATTAGTCACCATGGGCTTGACCTGCGTGAAAAGTTCCCAGTCAGTGTGCATGTTACCCCTGGGCCCTGGTGGTTTTCTGAGTTGAGAGAGAAAAGAACAGACAGTGAAATACAGAGCCGCTCGTATCCACATCAGCCAGAGCACAGCCCCGGAGACTCACTACAGGTTTCTTACCAGGCCTTCTACAACAAATGAGCTGCTGCTGGCGGCTCATTCCCTGCAAGCCCTCTGAATAATTATGTGTACCGCTGGCTGTAGACACCTTGAGGATTTCATCTGTCTTGTTCTTGTCAGGAAGATTCTTTGAGATGCCAATGAAGGAGCCTCTCATGGCACCTTAAGCAACACAGGGCTGTTTTTCAACTCTTGGTCTGCCTACATCACTACACACTGTATTGCGTTGCATTTGCTAATGTGACACAAAAACAGCTGGCGTTGATGTATTCAGCACTTTCCATTCATTCAAAACTTTTGACTGGTTTATGTGCTCTTAGCATTATTTGTTATGGATATGATCAAAATGCACAGTTGGGGGTTATTAATAATAATATTGCCCAAGAATATAGAAAACAATAGGAAACAAATCTTTATCAATTCCCTCCTGAATACTGATTTGTGACTGATCATAGACGATAACAGTCATATGTTTCTTAATATTATTAGTAAGATTTTAATATCTTTCTTATTATGCCGTGGAGAGTCTGATTTATTAATTATAGCGAAAATGACTGTACTTCAGTATTTATATTACTAAATATAATAAACTGTTCTATTTCTTAGTGAAAGCTTTATGATAATATTCAGGTAAGAAAAAAATATAGATACAAATCAATTTTGTAGTATTTTTTGTTTATGTTTTGAATTATGTTTTAGAATTTTAGTAATTATCTAATTTAAAAAAATATATTTATATTTATTTTTAATTTATATTTATTAGTAGGCAACATTTTAGTATAAATTAAAGGGGGGGGGGGGGGTTTCAAGTAATTGCAATATTTGTAATATTTTAGGCTAATATTTTTCGGCTAATATGTGTATTTTATTTTATTACAGCTTTATTTCAAATACAATTTGTAATAAAGTGTATTTTTTTGCAGTGACATCTGGATATGTCTTGAGGCATTAGTCTGATTTAGTGTTTATTAAAATAGATTAGTGTCTAGGTCAAAAGTTAGCCAGAAAGGTTATAAGGTAAAAACAGAGATGAAACATTCCATCATAATCCAGTTACAAGGGGTGGAATGATTCCGGCTAATTAGAGTCAATGGAGAGTTACTTCAAATTAAAAATGCCATCCTGTTATGCAGACTTTGATGTTGTGGTGTAATAATACCAATTATTAAGTCAAGTGATATAATCTGAGAAAAGAGGATTTTGGGGCAAAGTCTGCCCTCTCCTCCTCCTCTGTATCCACATCTTGTGAGACAAAGCTGTCAGTGCTGTCACCTAAACGCGTGGTGACTGAGTGGCCTCCTGAAGATGTGCTCAAAAAGAGCCAGCCGCTTCCTGATTGATGGAAAATGAGATGGATCTGTCACTGGACCCCCCTTCATCCAACCCCCTGTTATCCTGTTGTGCCCCCTTTCAGCCCATCCCCCATCCTGCCAACAGAGTGGCACTGGAAGGGGTGTGTAGGACCAAGACAGGGCAATACCCCTTCAGTAACTTATTTTCAGCTCAGTCTTTTCCCTCACCAAAGCAGAAGAACAGGGGTCGCCTAAATCAAGAAAGCTGAGACTTTTCCAGCATACCAGTGCTCTGAATGCCCATGTGTTACACCCTTAGTTGTTGATCTTTTTTTGGTTGTTGTTGATGTTATAAATGGCCTTGTGTTGCGTTTTGGTGCTCTCCTGTCTCTTCCTCACTATCTCTCTCAGGTTAATTACCCCCAGCTGCCACTCGTAGCGAACATGAGAGAGAATCACTTCTCCCCAGCCCCTGACTGAAACTTCTGTCCTGAGTGTGTTTAGGAACTTATTCTCATTTCTGTGTGCTACATAATAGTCAAAATCTTGTGTGGGTAACTAAAAGGTAATCTGATCATTATTTCTACTTGTTGACTATGTGTTGCAGTCCAGCTTACTTGTCCTGTTTGGGGTGTTTTGTGGAGCAACCTGTGTGAATCTAAACTAAAATCAGTTAAAAGTTAAAACTTTAAAACTTACCCATAACTACGTAAAAGAGTGAGTTCCTTGTTTATTTCATTTTAATCTTCTTCTCCTGATTATTGGCAAGAGAGGGAGCTGAGGGAAGCTTGTTTTGTGTCTAGCTTAGTCAGCTCCTCTAAACCTTAGTTAGTTGTGTTTTGATTGTTATTTTAGGCCTACTCACTCCGTTTAAAATTCTGTTTATAGTTCTAAGTTTTATGTTTTAAATTTAATAAACGACTGTTACTCTTTTTTTTTAAATAGTTTTATTTTATTTATTTTATTTTTTTAAATAGTTTTATTAGTATTAACTCCAGGGTTAAAGTGTTTTCTCCTTTTCCTGTTAAGTTTGCCCCCCCTCCTTTTTTTACACTTTTGTTACTTCTCCCTCAATTCCCCTAGACATAAGGGGGATGTAACACCATGGTAGAGCCAAACATCATGGTAGATCCTTGATGTTCTAAGAAAATCCATATTTGAGAATGTTATTAGGGGGAAATGGACACATTGTCAGTTTTGATGTCCATAAGCGTATCTTCATAGTTATCAGTCACATGACAAACCCTCCTTTTAATGTCTTTTTAATCTCAAGATTGTAAAATATGATGTTTTACTGAAGATCTTATCCATATCAGATTTGATCACTATATTTTGGCTAGAACTAGTAACATCATCTTTTTTATATTTACACTACCATTCAAAAATGTGGGGTCATTAAGATTTTTTAATAGAGATAATGCTTTTATTCTCCAATGATGCATTACATTGTAAATAAATACATTTATAGCATTACAAATGAATTATATTTAAAATATATGTTGCTCTTTTAGGAAATTGTATTATCAGAATCGACAGTATCGTCACATCCAACACTGATAGAATAAGAAATGTTTTTTAAACACCAGATCAGCATGCTGTTTCAAACTTCCTTTTGCCCTCAAACAAAAAACGAAAAAGAACATAGTTTGAAGTAAATCGGGGCCTTTAGCATGATTTTTACAAGACACTGGAGTAATGGCTACTAAATATTGATTGGCTATGCCATCACAGGACTAATTTGCTATTTATTAAAATAGACAACAGGTATTTTAAATTCTATAATATTACAGTTAATATTACAGTTTACTGTAATATTACAGTTTTTTTTATTGTATTTTGATCAAATAAGTGCAGCTTTGAATGTAGATACATGTAGATTAAATCCAGAATGTGATATCCAAATAAATTTGACTTCGGTATAAAATATTAATAATATTTACAAGAGATGCTGCTTAGATATCTTTTACCACTTTTTAGGTCATCAAGACCAAACACATCTTATCTGACAAAAAAACTCCAAAAAGCATGGATATTTAGCAAAAGTCTTTATTCAGAATCTCATTGTGACTTTGAGAACAAATATGTAACAGATCTCAGTTGAAGCCTAATCAGAAATCATTGCTTGAAAGGCTCATTGTTTGCATTCTGGGATATGAATGCATAGTATGCATAGTGCTACCTTAGATAAGAGATTATCAGACAAGTTCCTGTGCATACATGCTTTCAGCCTGCAGTTCTTTGAGGGTTGGTGTTGTTATCCGTCAAAGAGGAATGCAATTGAAGTTATTCAGGCTCCAGATTACAAATTTGAACAAGAAAATGCTGATCTTAATTGCTTTAATAATAACCCCATTACAAGCTCACACATGTCCATCTGAGGAATGCAATGAATTTGTCTCCTCAGCAGGTGTAATTGAAGTGTGTTTGTGTTACAGGGTGATATATCTGCAGGTTAGCATGAACGAGGGTTTGTCCTACATCACAAGCTCAGTGCACATCACCACTACTGAATGTGTAAGTACATCTTGTTCCTTTGTCAAAAGCACTCCTGCCTGTAAAAACACGAATGGTGGATTATGATTCATTCCGAGTCATTCCGTCTCTCTGAATCTCAATTCCTTGTTGTTTGCTGTCTACTACTCCATTGTTTTTTTCCCCATTTCTCTTACTCTTTCTTTTTCTCTTATGAGGCCTCCTCTGCTTTCTTTCATCAGAGGAGTCTGTTTTTTTCACGTAAGTTTAAATTAGCAGTGAAAAGTTTAGTTCCATTGCTTAGAGTAGCTATTTGCGCTCCTTAATCTCCTTATCTGTTTATGTGTGTTATGCCAGCAAATACTCAAGATGTTTGTGTGTGTGTGTCTGAGTGCAGTATAATGGGACCATCCTGCTCGTTTCTTTACTGGCTGTTTTCCTGCTGCTGGGACTGGTGCTGATGTGGTGGTTCTGGCCTCTGTGCTGTACAGTGGTATGTTATAAATGCTGAAGCTATGAACAGTTTACAATTACAGTGACCTCATAACATATTTAAGCAATTAAACATCACATTATTAAAACGAAAAGCTTTGAAAAGTGTAATACTACTACTAATAATAATAAATTAAGCATATTACATAAATCAGGTTTATTTGTCATTCACACACAATAATTAAACAATGTCAGTTAAATAATAATAATGTTGTTGATGATGATTATTATCATACACAAATCCACAAGGATTAAACATTAGTAAATGTCGGTGCATTATTATTTATAAATCATGCATTCATTTGTGTAATTAAAAAATTATTTAACAATATAATAATATTTTGTTTTGTAAATTAGGTTTTGTTGTCATTTACACAGTCAGTTATTTAACAATATCTGTATAATAATAATAATTATCATCACTATACACAAATAAACAAGAATTAAACTTCATTACAGTATTATTATTTATAAATAATTTATTTTTGTTGTTCACACACATTTAAAACAAACTTCAGTGTAGTAATTATAATAATAATAATAATAATAATAATGATGGCAATGTTGTGGTTATTGTTGTTGTTTTTGTAGTTGTTTTAAATTATATTTTTATTAATGTCAGTATAATAGTAATAATTAAATATTTATTATCATCATCATTACTATACTCAAATAAACCAGGATTAAAATATATCAGTAAATTATTAGTATTATGTATAAATCAAACAAACAATGATTAAAACAATATAAATATTTTAATAACAATTATATTATATTATATTAAAAATGATAAAACATACTTATTTGTGTTATTCACACACTCAAACAATGATTTTCCCCAGTGCTATATGCTATATAATGCTTTAATACTGTACTGTACAGCTCTTAGCTTAGATTACATTCTTTCAATGTGAATTATTTCTCTTTCAGGTCATCAAGGAAGTGCCTCCACCCCCTCCCCCTGAGCCTGTGAGTCCAACTCCCTCTAACCTCATTTTGTGCCGTGTTTGTGTATGTGTGTGTATTTATGCACAACGATACACCCAAATGAACCATGGAAATTTAGATCCGATATGAATCGGGGCATAAAGAAAACAGAGTGCACATGGTAAAAGGAATAACTCTCAGAAGCCGAATCCAGCATGGCCCAGAAATGGCATCATTCCTTGTAAACCGCATTCCCTAATGCTGCCAATATCAGCTGCTAGCTACGAGTCCAACTTCTTTGCAAAACTGTCTGTCGCCATTTAAGGGCATTTTCTATGCCACAGCCATGTAAATAAAGACAAGTGAGCAGTGAAAGTGGACACAGCGGGGACCACAGCCTCAACCGTAGGATGACTGAATAGCAAAATCCAAGCAAAGGGGCTCATAATGATCCTCTTGTGTTTACTTTGTTCCCAGAGGTCAAAGGCAAGCAGTCACTGAGGCTGATGGGAAATAAAAGAGCTTTGTTGAAATGGCTTTAGAGTGTGCATCTGTGCTTCTTAACACTGTGAGCGCAAACAAGGCGCTCTGTCTCTAAAGCTTCCCTTTGATTTGGAGACACAATGTGGTTGCTACTTTTGCAGCTAACATTATTTGACCGTGTCTTTGTGTTTATTCTATCTGTGTAAACTAAAGGGTAGATTGCCAATTTAAACGAAATTGTGTTGTTTTAAAGTATAGTCATTTAATGCTAATTATTACTTGGGTGATTTTAAGTTTACATAAATTTTGTGTGCTCATCAGGAGTCTGATGATGAAGATGGCATACCCAAAAAGAAATGGCCTACAGTAGATGCATCCTACTATGGAGGAAGAGGAGTCGGTGGAATCAAAAGAATGGAGGTGATGCATGTATGCTTGTACACAGTGTGTGTGTGTTTCAGCTTTATATAGGGTGTGCTGATCATAGGTTAACCCAGGCTACAGGGGGATGAAGACCACACATGACGAGTGATGTTATGAACCCTCAAGGCACTAAAACACATCACTGTGACCTTAAATGCTCCCTGTCTGCCTGGTGCCAAAACTAGATCATGTGACATCATGAGACGTGCTGACGCCTGTAGATTAAGCCTGTCATTTGCAAAGGTAGCATTATTGGACATCTACATTGTTGTACTTTGTAAAATACTCACCTTTGTCACAGTTATAGTGCCTATTACTTGTTAGGTGCACTACGTAAAAATAATAGTGTTAAAAAAGCTTGCATGAAGCTTTTGCTCTCAGGCTCGAGACATGCAAGCACTAACACAGCTAACACAGCGTCTTAATACAGTTTACATGTGGAAATAATCGTTTTTATATAGTCTGTATGGGTTATAATTGCACTGTGTTCCTGTGTTTCTTTAGGTGCGTTGGGGTAACAAGGGCTCCACGGAGGAAGGAGCTAAACTGGAGAAGCCAAAGAACGCTGTAGTGAAAATGCCTGAAGACGAATATGAGTCTTATGAACCCAAAATCAGAAATCATTATGGCCGGAGACCTGCCCATCACAGAAAGTGGTACAGTCCTATTCAGGTATATCATTTTGTTTTTACTCTGCATTTACTAGATTTACTCTGTAATATCAGTTAGATGTTGAGACACTGTAATAGTGCAATATTTCAGAAGTCATAACTGTTTTAATAGAACAGTTCTTTGTGCCTTAGGGGAAACTGGATGCTTTGTGGGCCCTTTTTCGTCGAGGATATGACCAAGTGTCACTCATGAGACCTCAGCCCGGAGATCAGGTATAACCATGAGCACATTCAAGTAACAAAAATGAACATAGAGATGAATATTCCTCAAAATAAAGATGCATAATTGTGCTTGCATATTATTTTCATAGTGCCTTTTAATGCCTGTATTATTTATTACTTGAATAAGAAGATTTTTTGAAAGGCTGGATCCAGCTTCTCTTTATTCTGTAATAGAAAAAGTCTTTATGTGTAATAGAATCTATGTTAATATAATATTGTATCCAATTTATTTTAAGAAATAATACTTTTAATAATTAAGGATGCACTAAAATACAAAAAGTAGCAGTTAGGACATTCACAGTGTTGCAAAGAATGTCTATTTCAAATGATTACTTTTTCAACTTTTTATTCATATTCCTAAAACATTGTTAAACCAAAATTAACAGCACTGTTTTCAATAATAATAAGAAATGTTTCTTGAGCACAAAATCGTCAGTCTGATTTCCAACTTATCATTTGATACCGGTGTAATAAACAATAAAACACTAACATTATTTTAAAGAGATAATAATATGTAATAATATAACTGTTTACTGTATTTTTGATACAATACATCAATGGTAAGCATAAGATACATTCATAAATATGAATATTTTAACCCAAAATTAGTGGGTTCTGTATAAATCTGCAATTACTGGGTGCTGCCATAGAAGGAAGCAAGGCAGCTCACTTGTTTTTGGAGCACAGCTGTTGTGACATTCCCATCTTTCTAAGCATGCTCAGTAGTCAGGACAGGAAATAGCAGTCTAATTATGCTGCTTTTAATTCCTCCTCTCATGAAGCAGTAGTGTGGCCGAGCACAGTCTCTCATTCTCTTGTGCCTTTTGTAAGAGACGTCCCTCAGTGTCTGAGCCCTGCTCTCTGCACCCTGCATTATTCCATCAGCACAAGCTGTGTCATGGCAACACATCTGTGTGTCTATGAAAGGCATCTTTCATGTGGCCGCAGCGTCGCAGACTGTACAGTATGATCCCATTGACACGGGCAGGCTATAGCTCCGTTCCCACTGTAGATGGTCCGATCTGATTTACTTGATTTTATTCTTCATGCTTCATAATGGGCCGCTTGTCTGAGGCACTGCCAGTGTCCAGCTGCTCAGTGTTCTTTGCATGAGTTTTAGAAGGTGCTGGAAAAGGCCGCATACTCAATAAAGGACAGGGTTTGGGTGGAAACAGCTGTGCTATTCAGGGAGATTTGGGGTGTAGCTGTGTGTTTCATGCCCACCTGCAGCACAATGCCTAGACAGCAGACACAAACAACTTGCTGTGCCCAAACAAGACCTCTGCTCAGCTATAGACAGCTTAATCTCTATATTAGTCCACATTTCTCTCTTTATAACTGTCTCCTCCATCTCTGTATCCTCTTTGTCTTTTCCTCTATTTTGATTCCTACTAAAGGGCCTTGTGTATATGGTTCTGATCTTGTGGAGATCAAAGATGAGCTACAACTAAACAGACATTATATTGCTTGCCAAGCAGCACTGTATTGATATTCCTCAAACACAGAGTTGTTCTTTCACTTCATTCTCTTTGTATAATACATATTTTATTGTTTGATATGTACTAAATCCCAAGCATTTGTATTGAAGTTATACAAGTAGTGCAGCACAAACCATTTTAAGGATCAGTTTACCCAAAAATGAAAATCCTGTCATCATTTATTCACCCTTAAGTAGTTTCAAACCTGAAACCTAGTTTCAGACTGCCTGTGTTCCACTGTCTGGTTAGTTGTGGACTTTTATGTTGAAAATGTCTGTTCCTTTCCCATTGTATCTCCACCCCCTTGTTTGTCACTCTGGTTATTCATCAGCTCCTCCACCTTGTTAACTTGTTGTCTTGTCTTTTAAAAGCTCTGTGTTTTTGTCAAGTCAATTGCAGGACATCGAATTTACCTCCTGCAAAGCGGTTTTCCATAGTTCTGTATTTAAAAAAATAAAAAATTTAGACTTAGACTTTTTCAGCTTCCTTACAGCTGTTTGCATGCATATGTTTATTTATATTATATATTAATTTTTTTTTATTATTGGTCTTGTCAAAAATGGACTTAGTTGACTCCACAATTAAAATAGCACAGTTAAATGGTGGTAAATTTGAAATAAACCACCACTATAAATCTATAAAGGTAACAGATCTCACAGTGTTTAGAAAAAAAAAAGTCTCACAGTGTTTAGAGGAGGGTCGCATATAATAATATTAGTTCATTATTCATGATTATATTGAAGCAACTGAAAATAAATAAGCCTGGAAGAAACTACATTCACCATGGAAAGATGTTGTAAGGTTAATGGCAACAGCAAAGCAACTCAAATTTATAATTTTACCTAACCCTAACCAAACCCAGAAACCTATATTTACACAAAACATCAACAGCAATCATTTACTAAACACAGTTTATTTTTCCAGAAAGTGCAAATCTGGTTATTATTTCTGACTTTTATGTATTGGCTTCAGCTGCTTCTGTCTCTCCTGGCATTTTATTAGTTAAGAAATATTAGTGTTATCATATTATAATGTCAAGTAAACTGAACAGTATTGCGTTGGCATCTTACATTTTGAACGAATGTTAAACATTAACGTGTATGACCTGTGCTAATGTGTAATGTGGATGAGTCCTGGGTCAAACTCTTTACCCATAGGCCTCAGTGCACACATTGTGATGCAGAGGTGACAGCCTTGCTTTATTGCTGACTTATAAGTGTTGTGTAAAGAAAGAAGCTCTTGTTGTTGAAAGTCTTTGTCTGGCTAGTTTACAAGCTTCACCTCCAATGCTCAGTATCTTCCCCCTCACGTCCGAGAGCCACCTACATTTCACACAAAGAAACTCTGTGGAATAGAGAGCGTTTTTGTTTTTCCTAATGACCCACAGAGATGTAAAAGTTGTGACTCTGGTTAACAGAAGGAAGTGGCTTTTTAACATAATTTACGAGTCAAGGTGAATGACATGTTCTCAGGGATTTACCTCTCTGCGCTTGAGTCTAACCCTCACCAAAACCAGCGCTTGGTGGTCTGATTTAACAGCTTATTAAACAGAGAGCCCCATAACGTGACATGGGGCCCATTGGGCAATGGGGGTGCTGAGTTTTATTGTGATGGGCTATTGTCAGGTTGGTGGGGGGTGGCGGTGATTGATTCACGTTTGTCTGGCTGTGGGGTAAAGCCATCATTTTGCCAGTTGTGTGCGGCGAAAAGGACAATTTGGAGAGCAGCACAGCAACAGGCCTGCACAAGAGTGAGCATATGGGCCGAATGAGAATGGAGACTCATGAATACTGTGCAGATGTGGGTGGAGGGAGTGGGGAAAAGAAATCTGTCCATATGGTGTTTTAACTACTGTGGATGGCCCCCAGCAGGCTACAAGATTCTACAGGCTTTACTTCAGGGGTCTCAAACTCAAATTACCTGCGGGGCACTTGCAAGGTGGTGCTTTCTATCAGCGCCTATTGAACGGGTACAGATGGTTTAACAGGCATTTTTTTTACAGACAACATTAGAAAACTGACACATTACTTGTAGACCTTGCATATTTATGCAAATCTCCCCTGCATACTCAGTGAATTGACTCCACTCTTTAAATTACTATAACACAACTTTCCTTCAGACCCTTGAACCAACTGGAGGGAATCTCTACTGTGACAATTTAGCTAGTGGCCTTTAAACTGTCCATCTGTTTTTCTGTTAAGTGCTCAAACAGCCTGACAGAGACTGACTCCCCCCTTAACCGCTCTCCTCTCCACTCAAGCAAGATCAGAGTAGGACGCATATTAGTTCATGCTGTGCTTTTTTGTTGAAGGTGATGGTAACAATTGCTGTGGTGGTTCTAGAGACTGATTAGCCATGGTTACCATGTTCAGCTAATATTTGACTGCATTTAATTATTCTTTGTTTGTTCGTTATCGATTTCTTTTAACATACTTATTTATTATTATCTATTATTGTTAATATACTTAAAAATAAAATTACATAAAATTAGAAAATGAGAAAAAAATGATCAAAAGTGACAGAAAAAGAAACCCATCTAAAATATTGCAAAAGATTTGTATTTAAAATAAATGCTGTTCTATTGAACTTTCCAATTAACAAGAAACCTGAGGAAAAATGATCATTCTTTGCACAAAAATAGTAAGCAACACAACTAATTGATATTGATATAAAATGTTTCTTGAGCACAAACTCATCATATTAAAATGATTTCTAAAGGATCATGTGACACTGAAGTAATGGCTTCTGCTATCAAAGGAATAAAATACATTTGAAGATATAATAAAATAAAATGTATTAATAAAATAATAAACAATTAGTTGTATTGTATTTGATTGTTTTGATCAAATAAATGCAGCATTGGTGAGCAGGAGAATCTTAAAAATCTATCTATGTTTTTACTTACCACCACAAACCTTGATTTACTTACATTAATAGAAAATAACCAAACCCCATATTAAAATAAGAGCAAGATTTCTTTTGAACCTGAATGTTTGTTTCTTAAAAATTCTGTAATAAAATGCTATTTAAAAGTTCAAGCTGTTTGTTTAACCTTTTTTTTTCTAAATGTCTTTTTATTTGTGGCCTACGATAGCGTTTTATTGCCACCAAAAAAAATTTTTTATCTTAAACTACGAGATTAAAGTCGAAAAATTTCAAGAATAAAGTCGAAATACTGCAAGATTAAAGTCGAAATATAACGTGAATAAAGTTTAGTTTAAGTGGCAGTGTAAGTCAATAATTTTCCCGATCACAATGAGACTTCATTATAAACTATATTGTAGTCTATATAGTCTATAACCTATTTTCCCATGCTTTCTGATGTTCCTTCACTTTTATATTGTGCTATACACTTGAAACAAAGAGGAAAAACACATTCATTTGAATATATCAAATTGAATATATAATTTGTTTTATATTAAAAGCAACAAAGCAGAACATTATTGTGATTTCTGGGTGTCTGGCATGCAATAAATATAAGACGTTAAATATTATACCCAAACATTTACTGTATAGTAGACTACCATGAATAAAACAGCTTGTGATTAGTCATTTAATGTTAACGTATACCTCAGAAAACAAAACAATATATTCTTAATAAATATCATATTCTTGATTTTAAGTGGTTTCCGCGAGTTCTCAGATCTCATCCCAGTAACTATTAGTGACTATTCTCGAAATATTACAATTATTTACTTTAATCTCGTAGTTTAAAATTTTTGGGGTTTTTTTTGGTAGCACTAAAACGCCATCGTAGTAGCCAAGTATACTATGTTTGATGGAAAAAGATTGAGAGTTTTGCCTCTTTTCAAGCACTTGCATATGAATACATTACTTTTATTAAGCCTTGACAAAAGTGGGTGTTGTAGTGGATCCGGAGTCATCCACAGTTTTCATTTTTTGCACCTAATGAAGCGTAAAGTGAGTTTTGAATGGCTTCGGTCAGTCCGTCCCAAAGTCTGAACCCTTTCTGACGATTCCTCCTGAACGATCAGCCTTGCTGACAACAATGAATCACTTCATCTCGAAGAATGTAAGTTTTTCTCAGCGACCAGCCTCTTGTTCCAACACCATTTTCACAAATAGCTATTCTTCCTTAAGCGCAACACTGCAACTCTTCAACCCCACCCCCATGATTTTAGGGACAGAATTGCAGTTGACAGCTGAGTTTCTGGATGTCTGAAGTGCTGTGGGTTCATCTCCTGGGCATTTCGAGTGAAAGCTAGCAAGAGAACACAGCCTAGGATCAGCTGCACTGAGCTTTTGTTTTTGAATCCCACGCATTTCGCAATGAACCTGTCACCTCTGGGGTTAAAAATGCAACCTGTCCATACAAAATATGTAAAGAGCATGGGTTATGTTTTATCCCCAGAAGTTATAGCTACTGATAGCAATGTAGGTTCAGCACTGAACTGACAGTGATCCCACCATCTGTCCTGTTTCCACAGGGGCGATGCATCAAATTTACCCGGGTGAAAACAGAGGAGCCAAGGTCACCACCACGCACCAACTGTCCACTTCCACCTCCACCGCCCCCTCCAGACCATCAGCCTCCGCCCAAAAGACCACCATCCCGGGGACCCTCCATCAACCGCTCACCCCCAGGACCTCCACCAGCCAGGGCACCCCCAGGCCCCCGCAGACCCCCTCCTTCACGACCCCCACCCTGCCCTGGGAACAGGCTCTGAGAACAATGGAGGGCCTTCACAGCTACCCTAAAATCTCTGCCTTTAATTCAGATTTGTGATATTTACCAAGGCCACTGGTTTCCCAGTTTCAGATGGATCAATTTGTTAATTTGGAGTGAATAAAATGTGATTTGTTTGTTCATTATAACCACAGGCACTGAAGGAGGGACTGCAGAAATGCATGAAATTATTACATGTGCAAATGAATAGTTTTTAAGGCTTTGAATGTTGACTTTGGATATTTGCATATCAAATTTTGCATGATGTTAATGTGTCAGTAGGAACTTAAGTATGGTATACATTATGCCCTGTTTGAATTTGTATCATAATATTAATTGGTCACATCTTTAAAAGGAAAATCAGATGTGTTGTGACTGCAGGGCAGTACAAACCACTAATTTATTAAGCCTTGGGTTCCTGGTAGGCACTTGAATATAAAATGGCAGGGTGTCTACCACTGATACTGGACACTCGGCATATTTTATGTAATATATATTGTCTTTTGCTTTATGGATCATGGTAATTATTAGTAGTCCTATACAACAGGAAAATATTCATGTTATATGTTAATGGGTTGGACTTCAGGTGCTCTTTTGCCTTGACAAAAAAATGGTATTGCCTTATTTCTGTTTTATTTTTTTCTCTTGAGAACATTATCACCATTCTATATAATAGTATAAAAGCAAGAAATAATAATAAATTTAATAATAAATCATTTTTAGTTCCAAAACAGTTTGATTTCGACAAGCTTTATAACCATGTCAGTCAAGCATTGAGGTACTTATTTGGTGAGCACCTGAATCCAATTGTTTTTAACGGGAAAAGTATAAAAAGTACTGCTGTAATCAACACTATCCTCTTATAGTGTGACCAGTTGGATGGTAAAAAATGCTAGAAGTCTTTCAAAAGTATTTAGAAATGTAAGAATAAACACTAAACATGCCAAAACAGTGAAAAGAAAGGTTTTAAATTAAGAAAAAAAGGCCTCAATCCTAGCTTTACTGGCACAAGGATTCAGTGAGTGTCAAGTTACTTCTAGCCTTAATATTTCAAAGACGGCAGTTCACAAAAAAATGAAAGAAACATGCATTGTTTTGTATTGGTGGTGTACTGGTGAGATTAACAGTTTTAAGAATAAAACCAAAGAGTGTGTGTGTGTGTAATTCTTATGAATACCACTAAGAAAAAGCTAAATATATGCTCATGCATCAACACAAATAATTTTTCTTTGATAAAGCCCAGGTTTGTATTGCATCATTTTCTTTTGAACCTTTCTTCTGCGTGTGGTGAATGACTTTGTTGTGTATCATTGTTCAGTTTTTTTCTATCAAATAATATATTAAAAAATTATATTTTATTGCTCTACTGTAAAATTTACAAAAACACTTGATGTGAATATAATAAATCTACACGAAAAAATAAAATCCCTACTGCTTATTCAAATTTCATAGTAATAACAACTCAAACTAATCAAAGAGTTTCATGGATTGGCTTTATCATCACTCGTTCTTCTCTGTAAGGATTTAATACTCAGAAAGAGCTTGATTCACATCATGTAACATGACATGATTCATATGGTCTGATGACTGCAGCTCCTTTGGCTGGGTGCACCGAACACTCATGGGAAGCAGCAGTGTGTTTACTGGCTACAAAACCTGGAGCCCTGTGGCTGCACTCAGAACACTCCAATCACAGGCTCTGACAGCCACACATTATGACTAATATTCCTCTGCCTGCTGTGCAGCGACAGCTTGATTGCTCTTGTATCAAAGGAGTCCCATTCGGAGACTGCTTATGTAAAATAGTCTATATTTTCGATACCAGATTCAAACGTAGGACGTAAAAATAAAAACAGTATGAGAATGCTAGTTTACTGCATTAGGCTCCTAGAGCTCATTCTCCATCTTGCCGTCTGTTGTGAAGTGAAACAGTGCCCTCTGTATGGCCAAAAATAATGCATCACATCAGACACGAGTCGGTGTTCGGTTTATTGATTGATTGCGGCTTTTTATATTTTAATAGCGATTGCAAAGGTTTGCTGTGATGAAAACACGACGATCATCCAAAACTGCCTTCAGTGAGACATCAAAGCTTCATTATAGAGATTGGTGAATTGCTTAATGTTCAGCTAAATTCAAACTATTAATTTAAATGACCAAACACAGCAGACTGACTTACAGGACTAAAAAGTAAAAACAATAGGTTAAAACATACAAAGTTTTTTTTTTTAGAACAAAAACAGAATACAGAAACCTTAAGAATAAGTAAATAATGACAGAACCATTTTTGGGTCAACCATCACTTTAGTAACATGCCTTTGTCATGCACTGTTAATGAAAGCTTTCAAAATCAGCAAACACCACCATAAACTGAGTCTGTATTCTCACTGGGCCCATCAGAGAAAATCCAGTCAAGCTGATCGAGTAAGAGTCTACATTAACACCACCAATATCCTCAGCTGAAAACTATAGCACATGTAACCATTCATGAGATCTAAACTACTTTTTGTGGGCACATGGGAATTATGTTTTTATAACTTCAATCAGTAATTTAGAAATCATTGTAGGTATGCTTTAAGAAAGCACTACCGTTTAACTGTATTTGGGGGTTTAATACATGAATACTGGAAAGACAAAAGTGTAAGGAAATATGGGATTATTTTCTGTCCAACATAGAAAGTCCATAAATACATTCAGCACAAAGCTCTTGTCATACTGCTATGTTCTTAAATCCAACCACAGCACACATCAGCTGGGACTCCTTGAATTCATCTTTCAAGGAGACGCTTCCACAGGAAGTTCTCAAACATTTTTACAAGAAAACAAGAAGTCTCCAGCTTTAATTTGATCACGCAAAGGGAAACGAGGGCAGATCTAGGAAGACCGTAACAAGAACAAACTTTAGGCTTTCCTCTTCTTTAGTATTCTCGATCCAGAGCGTGCTCCCTTCTTGGCCCCTCTGACCATGCCTTTGAACTGGCCTTGGAGTTTGGCCTTTTTCCTGTTAAAGGTGTAAGCAATGTTTGATCAGCTTCGTCACTCACATTTGAGGAGGACACATGTAAATACAGACTTTGTTCCTTACCTGCGGTTGAGCTGGGCTTTCTTCAATGGTACATACGCATATGGGTCACACTTGCCTGCCTTCTTAACATCACCTTTTCCCTTCTGCATCAAACAGACACAGACAAGCAGACATTCATTTTATGTATTAAGGATTCACAATATTGGATTTTTGCAGATGCAGATATATTTCCTTTTATTTGGAAACAACACCAAGTATCTCCTGTGCAGAAATAGGCAAAAAGTGTTTTAATTTCAGTTCGTTTTTAACAAGAACTTATTTGTTAGGATTCAACAATAATGAAAGTTTTTGACAGTGCACTGAAGCTTTGAAAATAAAGTAATAATAAATATTCTATATAAGAGTGGCTGCATTTTTCCCTCAGAAAGATGCAGTGTTTACATTAACATTTTATTTTAAGATTTAACATTTGTAGATCGCCTAAAGCAAAAGAGTTGTAAACATTTATTTATAGCTTAAGAATTGTTTTTAAAATAAATTATATATGAATGAATAAATCAGTATATATAAAATTACATAATTTTAAAATGATTACATGAGAAGCTATAGCTTCTTACCTTTAAAAATCAAAACATACTCATTTTAAGACATCAATTACTGCATTATTCAATCAGAAACAGTCTAAAGGACCTGATATACTTCAAATGAAGTTCTTTTTCAAAAGGGCTGAGTGACGGTGTACAGTTTCCGAACATTCTGACACCAATACACACCCACCGATAGCAAAGCCATCTCGGACCAATGGTAGCTCAAAGGTGTTTAGAAGTCAAACCGAAGTCCCCAAAAATTCCCTTTGGTCCGATTTAGTTCAAAATTATGTCATTTCAGTTCATTCTTCGATTTCGTTTTGAAGTATATCAGGGTCGTAAGTGTGTCCGTGTAGGCTATTTTATTGTAGTTTAATTAGATGCAGGCCAATAGCGCCCCCTACAGATTAAAACTCCTTATTAAGACGAGGGAGTCTGCCGCTGCACTATTTGCTATTCACACCGAATGCATCGTTCTGTATGTGCTTTCACAGCACTCAATCGAATCATTGTTCAGACAAAACCTTGCTTCAAGAATGAGACGCACTGCTGACGTGACCTAATCACTAGTACACCCTGAGCACATGCCAGTTAATGTATTCCTCTTATTGGCAAGCAAGACATATCGGCATCATTTCTCATATGGGCATATACTGATTAACATTTGAAGCCAAATATCCGCCGATTCCGATATCAGTCCGATAATATTGTGCGTCCCTACTAAAAACATTCTGATGAAAATGGCTCTTCACTTCTAACCTTAGATTTAAACTCCGTCCCAAGCTCTGGTCTTCTATCCAGGGGTCTGTGGATTCCAATGCCACCAGCTGAGGAGTTCAGAGAATCACAATGTACCATGATATTACAATAATTTATTGGACATAGTACCATATTAACAGCTTTATTTAGCCAATTACCAGATTAATTACACTACATTCTTTGAAGTATCTTGGAAAGCAAAGGTATTAATACAGTTGACAATGAGTTACTATCAAGTCTAACAAACTGTCTGATTAGGGATTGAGTGAATCTGAAAGTCTGTGTGTGTAATCTGTCCAATATACTATATTTATATCTCCAGACTATATTATTTGTAAAGGAAAGTTAACATGCACAAAAAGATGCTGAACTTCAAAAATGTTGTTGTCCTACCTTTGTATTTCATTGTAGGTTTGACATCCATATCATCATCATCTAGATCGTCATGCATTTTCCTCTTTGGATTCTTCTTCTGTTTAACAGGGAAAGAGAGAAATTAACATCACACACAGCAAAACCTTTCTGTATACTTCCCAATTCCGTTGAAGGAAGTTAAATGCATATACACATACGATTTTGACTCCAGCCTCTTCAAGTACATCATCCATTTCAGCATCTGAAGAGATACGGATAAGATTGCACTGTGTTTTATTACAATTATAAATGTGAGCAATACACTTAAAAGTCTATAATGTCACACCTTTAGTTTTATGATCATCGTCATCATCCTCCTCTTTGATGATCAGCCTTCCATCAGATGTCATCTTGAATCCATGCTCTGTTTTGATGGACTTCTTCAGATTTGGGTTGGTGGCTAGATACATTGCAAAATAAAAATAAACAATATATACACACAGATATATGAATGTACTTGATCAAGTTGAGTTAATCATGATTGGATCTAACTGGATATATCCAAGAGCTCTCACCTAAAACTCTCTGCGCTGCTTTTGGATCAAGGAAGTTGAGTGGTTCATCAGATACACCTTCCTTTAACCAGGCCTGGCCCTTTTTCATTGGCTTCTTCTGACCCTTTTTAGGTTTCTCATCTTCATCCGAGTCGGAGTCTGTCTCTGCCAGAATGTCCTCAATACTGCAGAGACACAAGTCAAAGCAAAACATTTACTCTCTATAGTACATCCTGCTCTGCACCGTCAGCCAAGCATTAAAATAAAATAAATTATAAAAGCAAACTATTTTGGAAGCACTGTACCTCTCTTCTTTCACTTTAGGCTTCTCATCCTCAGTGTCTGATCCATCCTCTTCTGTCTTGATCATGAGTTTGCGCCTCTTATTCCTGGCCTCTGATTTACGGATGTTCACTAGAATCTTGTGTTGATCGACCGGCAACATGCTCTTGACCAGCTCAAATCTGAACACATTTCACATTATAAATCACACAAAGACAAGAAACGCAGTAAGAAATTAAGGACCAAGTGGTCAGGTTTGTTTAGCTGCTTAAACTTACCCAAATTTCCTAATCATCTTGGTGTAAATGTTCTTAAGTTTCACCCTAAAATGCCTTCGCATATCATTCATATTGCTGATGCCTTCCATCTGCAAGATAATAAAGGGGGAGGGGGATGTAACACGATCACTTTTATCAAACGCTTCTTAAATGTTGAAACTTGAAAGCACTCGCTCTCTTCTTCACTTACAATAACAGCAATATGACTGGCTAAAACCTTGACATCCATACAAAAGAGCAAGACTTTAAGGAAACCCAGAGAGGCTTTGACGACGTCTCGTGTCCTGCTTGAAAGCAGCAGACACACATTTTGCAGCAGCAGCTCCAGTGACGACACGTCAATGGAATCTGCACAGAGCACACAATATTTTTGCTTTACAGTTAAAGATTAGAAACATTTATTGATTCTTTACAATTCATGTATCACTACTTTTCTGAAGAAAATGAGTAGTGTTTCAATCTTATTTTTAAAGAAAGAATGGACATGTCTGCAGTTATTTATAAACTGACAATTTGTCATATATTAATTAATTAATTAATAATAGGGGTGGCACGGTTCACAAAACCCACGGTTTTCGGTTCTGTATGTTCTTCTTATTTTTTCTTTTAATCTTTAACACTCCAGAAATGTACTTCAGAATATGATATATGGCTTAATTATCCACAATTTAGGATACAGTATTAAAAAAGTTATATCATGTAATCAT
>JAUMHI010000054.1:14876791-14920259 GCA_032359435.1 Enteromius unitaeniatus
TTCACGCTGATGTGACCGAGCATCCTTTCTAAATATCTGTCCGAACTGTATCCATCCTCTAATAGGTAACATGAAATGGACAGGACGCTGGCGCATCCTCCAACTCCAGGAAGCCTTCCTTTTCTCTCCCACTTGCCACTTCTACACGTACAGTATTGTGACCTGCAGCACACACTTCACACTTTTTTTTTTTTTTTTCACGAACCGTTCCACCCCTAATTAATAATAAAAACTATTTATTATTCTAATTATTTACCTGTAACAGCAAATGAACCAGAATTATTGCACATTCAAAGAAAATAGATTTCTTCTGTCTTGCAAATGAAGGTGGATGACAGAAGTCACTCTTACCTTTGTAATGGTACACTAGTCTTGTTAAAGCCAGAACTGTACAGGTGATCATCGTTACAGAGCTAGTTAGTCCAATGAACACATGGCCTAAATACTCATTTATGGCATCTGAAAACAAAAGATTATAAAAAAAAAAAAAAAAGATTTCAGCTTATTGCTCAATAATGGAAATAAAATAATTAAACCTTTTTTCTTCCTCACCCTGTGTGTTCCCACAAAACCTTACAAATGCATTTCCGATCTCAACTAGAAGAGTGTAGGCATTTTTGCGAGCACCAATAGACATTTCCTTTGTGCAAAGGATGACCTAAACACATTAAAAAGCCAATATTAAAAATTTGTGTTGTTCTTCATGAAATTAAGACTGTGCTCTATATACGAGACGTACCTCAGGAAGCAGAGCGGTGATAAAATCCCGGTGCTCTTCATTCAGCTGCTTCACTATGTGAATCAGACACTTGAGTCTAGGCTGTAAAAAAGCACCACATATTAATCGATTACCAGCGTGTATAAATATGATTACTTTGTGGTGTTTCTCACAGCTCTCACCCGTTTGGAGGACGAGGCCGCTGTCGTCAGGCTGTCCATCAGCATTGTTTTCAGATGCTCGAGATTCTGCAGAACAAAAGCCTTACAACACGCACTCTCTCCTCCACAAATTTCCTCCAGCACACGGTAGGCTTTCTTCTGAAGGCTAGAATCCTTGCTCTATATACACACAGAAATATTTTACATGACGTACACTCATAGCACAAAGAGTGAAAATATGTTTTAAAATAGTAACAGGAAGATTCTCACCTCCACAAAAGGTTTAATCAGAGTTAATGTCTGGGTCATGGATGCTTCATCTACAAACGGAGCCATGGCCACAATCAAGTCGATAACTGCAAGCCTACAAAAAAGAGTCACTTATTTTAACAAGACACAAATTAAGGTGCCCTTCCATTGAAACGAAGCACTTTATAGGCTGACAGTCCAGCCACAAATACAGTCTCAAATTGTACATTTCATCAAGGTCTCTACCCTTTTCTAAGCATCTCAAAAGATCTGTTGAACATATCTAAATAGAGACAATACAGGTGCTGAGTTGTATTACCGTGTGAAGTTGTCAGCACCATCAAGTCTCTCTGATGCTTTCTGCAGAAACGTGCACACCATCTGAACCGATGAAACAAATATTCAGAACCAGCAACAAGGGAAACGAAACAATACATTTACGTAGACTACAAATAAAGTCATTCTTGCTATGATGTAAATAATTTGTTAATATGGTAAATTAATTACCGCTTGTTCTGTAATGCTTAGGTAGACCCTAATTGTATCCAGGACAGCCATTCTAGCAGTCACTGCCTCTCCAGGTTTTGGTTGCTGACTGTAGACATTAAACAGGATGGGAAGGAAGTTCTTGGAATATCGTTGCAATTCTGCCTTTTCATCCACTGCAATGTTACAGAATAAATAAAAATACAATCATAAATCTCAATGAGCAGTAAGAAGAGTAAAATATAGTCAAAGCAATTAAAAAAAAAAAAAAAAAAAAAAAAGTTATTCAGATTTTGAGTTACAAACACAGCTGACCTGTTTCACAGCTCTTGTTGATAAGAGTCCTCAAGGCCTGACAGATGCACAGACGGAGGTCAGGGCGATCATTCAGAACCATACCCAGAGAGCGAGCAATGACCTTAAATGATGCCAACAGATCAGTGGGTTTGGTGCAGAACCCAGGTAACATGGTCCACAGCTAGGGGAAAAAAAATTACACTCTTAAAACACTGGGAAAATAAGTCAAACAGACAAGGATCAGTGGGAGAAAACAGTATATACAGTATTCCAAAGAGCATGAAAAAAAACCAACGTATACAGGATTGGAAAAGCATTATGGTGGGTATAATTTATTTTTGTGGGAACTATCCCTTTAACTGCAGTCACTTCAAACATAGTAACGATCCAAATAATCAGCCACCATATGTCAAAATATTTAGCGTACCTGCATCTGTAGAGTCTGATAGACTTTAGCTATCAATTTCTGTCCTGACTGCTCCAGTTCATCAGCTAAAATATCAGAGATCAACCCGAAATTTAGTACAGTAATACCAACACCTCACAACATTTCAACATGTAAACCAATGTGTGTGTGCATTCAAAACATACCTGTCTGTTTAAGTTTGTTTGCCAGAGGGAAAAAGTATGAGGTGAAGTAAGCTAACTGAGTGTTTTTCACATGATCTCTTATGACTGGGATCAGCCAGCTACGCGGGAACTCCAGGTCATCACTGCAACATAATAAATAAAGAAAAACATTTCACAGCATTAATAAACTCATTTTTAATGCAAAAGACGGAGGATGCACCTGCAAAGTAACTCACTCTATTCCAGTGATGAGGAGAGGCACAGCTTTTAGGACCACCTCTGGGCCCATGCTCTCCACGGCACAGCCCACAACCAGATCCAGCTCTCCAGAGAAGGGGAATTGAGGGGTGGCCCGCAGGTCACTGAGAGACTGCAGACTCTAAGGATCACACACACATCTGAGAGTAAACTACCTATTACATAGAAACACAAACCACCAAAAAAAAAAGAAAAAAAAGAAAAAAGTATTTCAGTCAACCTTTATCATTATAGGATGAGCCTGTTTTCCTGCAGCTCGGTAAAAACAGCCCAGGATCTGCAGCACAAAAGGCCAAGAGGCATGAAAGCGATAGGACAATCCTTCCTCCACGACACTAAAAGAGAAATCATGCATTAGCAAAACCATGCTCCAGATAATGGTGACATTACAAAAGATTAAATAAAGAGGTAGCTCACTGAAACATCTTTAGGATGCAAGCCCCATTTCCGACTGATGTGTTTGGTAAAACAGAGCCCATCTCAGCCATATGAGGAGCCACACACTCATTTAACAGAGTCTGAATGGACAAGGGGAAATTAACTCATAACAATAAGAAATCAAATATCTAACAAATAACACACTGCTGATACAAATACAAACCTTCAGAGTCTGAGCCGCAGCAGAGACTACTTGTGTGTGTGGGGACAGAAGACACGACATGGTGACAGAGAAGAGGCGAGGAAGATGACCGATACTCAGAGAGCTCTGTAAACTAGAGGCGAAACAATTATGTAAATGACCAAGATTCTTCATAAAGGAAGCAAACAAAAAACTCAGTGCTGAAATGGGCCTACCTGGAAAGATGAACATGTGCTTTCTCCATTACAGCAAGCCATGCTAGTAAAGGCTGCAGATCATTCTCACTTGGAACAAAGTCATATAGAGCCTAGAGGGAAGGTTTTGAAAGATGTGTCAATCTACATCCTGGGAAATTGAGAAGCAGAACCACACCCTTCTAAACCCATGTGCACGTGTTTATTGATCACCGTACTCACTGTGATGATCTGTGCATTCAGTTCTGCAGACATGCTGGCAGGGCTAGGCTTGCTGCTGAAGAGCTTGTGGAAAGCCTGCATGGCATTTGCTGTTACCAGCTTCAGAGAAAGCTGAGTCAATAAAAATGAACGGATCAATTTTAAATGAAAGAGTATCACTTAAACTGCTCTCTTACCACATGGCTCAGGGTCATCACACGGAGAAGGGTCTCGCAGCAAGATTTTACAGAGTTCAGAGGAAAAATAGACAGTAGGTCTTTTAGAAGACCAAGCACATGCAGAGTTGTAGTGTCCTCTTTGCTGCCTTAAGATGGATAGAAAGATAATCATTCAATCAGAACACTATTTCATTCTGTAAAATATAAAACTGATAGTTTTGAGCATTGTTGACATTAAGAACATGAGGTCACTGACCACCTGACTGCTCCAATTCTTTGCAGCAGAATTTGGCTGTGGCGGCTGCTGCTGGGTGATGGGCAGGGGCATTATCAGAGAACATGAAGTCGCTGTAATGAAGGACTGAGCAAACACCCTGCTGTGCTGCTTTTCGCACCTGCAACACACAGACAATCATCATTCAGAAACCTGAAATAATCAGTCAGTCATTCTGCAATGCAAGTACAAAATAGTGTTTCTATTGTGCACGACTACAACAACAGCAATGAATACTATGATTAAAACCTTTAATGGCAGAAAAGGAATATCAGTAATAACAGTCCAACTCTGAGTGAATGGGAATCAATCAGACAGACCTTGGGTTTAGAGTGCACGGTGAAGCTCAAAAGACCATGATACATTTGTAGAGTCGAAGGGTAACTCCAAACCGACAGATCCTGTTTACGCAGCAAAGTCGATAGACAGGCTATGATCTGCAAAGAAACATGACAACGATTAGCATAGAAAAAAATCTAAATATTATACTTTACTTTATACCTAGTCTTATATAAATATCTTTTTAATCTACCTTTGTATGCTTTAGATTTTAAATACATTTGATTCATTATTAACTGAAATATTGTATTAATTAAATATTTAATCCTTTTAATCAACTTTGGTCTAGCACCATGAAATCCTAAATACAAAAACAATATGACAAACAAAATTCTCATAGATATTACATAAAACAAGCTTCTGCTAGAGTGTTAGATTTATAAGAGAGTGTTTATAAGTGTACAAACCCATCGAATGCAGGACAATGAGTCCGAATTGGCTTGGTTTGACATGATATCTATTAAAGCCTTGGCTGTGTCTGAGAACTTCTTCTTAAGCACTGCCACAGGCATCCTTGAAGAGATAAGCAGAACATATAATTACTTAGATTAATAGCTCAGGCCAATCCGAATTCCTTTCATGCGCATCTCATCAGTAAAGCCAGTACCATGATTAGCAGTAAACCTCCTGTTCTCTAATGGAGCTGCAGTGAATACACAGCCATAGATCACTGACAAGCTACACAAAATCATGTACAGTTCATCGTAATTCATTTGTGATACTGAACACCATCTTGCGTAGCTGGTATAGTGATCTTCGCCTCGGTGTATTGTAACTGTCACTCTTGGAGATTTAATGCTAATCAAGGAAGTGGCTTTACTGACTAGATGCGATATATATTGCAGAGCCCTACTTCCTGTGCTGTTATTTATCTGACTCACCTTTTCATGACCATGTTTAGGAGATAGGCAACAGCTGCCAGAGATTCACTGCTATCAACAGCTTCGAGTGTTGTCATCTGTCATTTGAAAAATGCAAAATGAAAAGACATTCGTAGACTGATCCACAGAAAGTGCACTTTTAAGCATTTTTCTGAACAGCCAAGTCTGTATGAAACAAATTGATTTCATGGTGGCTTTAATTTACCAAGGCTGCAAAGTACTCTGTCTCGGTCTCCTTTCCTCCCTGAGACCGAATCACTTCGGTTACGGCAGCCAATACAGCACATATCTGTAGAAAAAAGGACAATGACATTTCCCCCCTCCGAAATTTGCTTCAATTAAGTAAATAAAGCAATTTCATTTTTGGTGACTTTTTTAATGACATGGTATGGTTCAGCTGTCTGGCCATCAAACTATACACAAACCTCTTTATGTGCCGCAGAGTTTGACTCCCAGTAGCGCTGTACTTTTCTGAAAGTGAGATTGGAACAGTCTGACAGTCCACTAAGGAAAGTCCCAGAGGTTTTCTCTGACATGGCTTGATCCTCCACAGCATCTCCTGCTTCCATGGCATCACTGCTTCTCTGCAGCAGAGTTCCTGTCTGAAGCTCATTGTGGAGTTTCAAGGCATCTACCGTCAGATCACTTTTTTCTGTTTAAATATAGACAGAGGTTTGGTGAATATCACCTTCACATCAACCAAACCGTCTCAACACAGTTATATGGACTTTATAAACGATATAATCTATATAGACTATATCACATATTGTTGCGAATACAGTCAAAACCTGCAGTCCAACTAACTTGTCAGATAAAATGCAATGATTTAAACTACTCTTCAATAAAACCGAAATAAATTATTAGTCGTCGCCCTCAAAATCAACCAAGCATGATTTGTTTTAGCTTGTTTACGAAGTTCGACCAGCTAGCGCTACCCACGTGTTGTCAGACAGGCCAAAGTCTTACCAGAGGGACGGCTAAAGTATCGGCTTCTCGCGGCCTTTCGATAGCGACTTGTCTCTGGATTGGAGTCACTACTGTGACCTTTCTTCCATCGCCTGATTTTCTGGGCTGTTCCGGATCGAAGTTTTCCGGACTTGACCATTTTGGCAGCTGAAAAACCTTACAGCGCAGCAGTCACGCTTGTCTCTCCAGTCGGCGTGTCGCGCTTAGGCTTGCGTCATCAGCGGGCGTCTTCTTCGGTGGGGATCACATACCGCCATCTACTGAGCATTAAAGAATAATCTTTTTTGTCCTTTTAACACTTGTTCCAGTTGACTTTTTGATGGCCTGAGTTTAATTACTCTTCCTGCTCCTCGACAACTATGTAAGAGATAAACTTAAAATGATAGGTTACCTGAAATGTATAATTATTTTATTCTGTTCTCGTTCATGTTTAAAAGATAACATCTTAGCACTTAACTTCAAAAATTAACCATCTACAGTTAAAGACCATTTTGTCTACTTTTTAATTTTCCTTAATTTTACCATGAGCTGTCACTCATATTAAATATACAATACTAGATTTACCTCATCTTGTATCCTATTATTAAGATATTAAAAGATCACTTACTCATACATGACAGGAAATATGATGAGCTGATATTAAGAAAATAAACCATTTTGTCATCCTCATAAAAAAATATATATAAATAAAAATCCCGTAATGAATCCTCTCTGTGGTGATTGGCATTACACCAAAAATGTTGTTTACAAAATTTCTCCAGTATTCACTTAAGCCAATTCGTAAATGAAAACAGACTAGCTTTTAATTGAAAATTCAGTGTAAAAAAAACACTTTTGCACAGTATAAAAATCTGTCAAATTTATTAAAAACTTGTGAAATGTTGACAGTAAGAAACTGATAAATGAAAAATTACAATATACATTTGCTTTGTTTCAACATTGATTACAAGCCGTATTCATTTAAAATACTTTTTTATAAGAAATACTTGATCTGTCTGTCCTGCAATAAATTACAAAAGCATATCTACAAACAAATGTATACACACAGACTTCAGAATATGAACAGAATATGCATTTACAGAGAACACACTTACGCAAGTCTCATCCCAGTCCTAACAGGATTGTACTAATCCATACACTCTAATTGAGAGTTCTGCTCAGTAATGGACAGCAGACTGAATCAAGGATCAAGGCAAATATTCCCACATAGAATATGGAAATTAATATCCACACAACATATGTAGTGATATTACAACCAAGAAGGCAAGGTACCTAATTTAATATAATACTTTTTAGTATTTTTTTTTTGCCAGAATTAGATATTGTTAAGCATTCAGTTAACAGAAACTTAATAACTGATTTTGAATTTACTCTCCAATTGATGTATAACTATAATGTTTTACACATGCTTATATGCTTGTATATTTGTCCTTTTAAGCTCCTTGTGGATTCAAGAACATAGAAATATTTGTGTGTAATATTTGAAAAGCACAAGTGTTGAAATTAAAACCTGATCGGTGACTTTATATATTGAAAACATAGGTTTGAGTTCAAAGTTTTGTGTGTTCAGTTCAGAACAATGGGCTGACTTACAATGACCTGTATTACAAAGTCCTTTTGGATCTTGGTGTCTTGTAAACGTGTTTTATCCGTGAGTAGCTTTCCAGAGAAAAACCAGCGTTGGTGGGTGGTATCAATGTCCTCCTGAAGTTTAAGCTGTTTTTTTAGTTGACGAATGGAGTCGGCCATCGTGACGCTGAGGCAAAGGTCTTTTCCGGTGGATAGACGTACCTTCAACTGGAACTCCTTCTCCTTTTTCTCCTGCAGCTCAGAGTTTTCAGACACATTATGATCGTTGCACTCGGACACCAGGTTGACTGGAGGAGCCAAGCAGTATGCAGGGAGCTGATAGCGGTTCCCCAGTTCATCATAGCACTCCATAAGAGACCCTAAAAACGAGCAAATCAAAAGCTCCAATTCAGCTCAACTGTCATTAAACCAAATGTGCATATTTAGTATGTGCATATGTATCTATATTTGTATGTATACTATTCTCAAAAAGTTTGGGGGTTAGCAAGATTTTTTATGGTCAGCAAGACTCTTGAAAAAGATTGCAACAAACAAACAATTGAACTGTTTTGTATTTGAATATATTTTAAAATGTAATTTATTACTGTGATGACAAAGAAAAGGAATCAGTAGCTTTGAAGAAAATAACTTATGGGGTGGAAATTATAACATTATACATTTTTTGCTGTCACTTTTGAACAGTTTTATGCAATATTGCTAAAAAATAATTGCTTAAAACCAATCCAATTACATTTTTTAATAATTTGTAAGAAAAAAAAAAGTTGTATTACATTTTCAAAATACAAAACAGAAATATTTTCACTAAAACTTTATTTTAAAATGTGGTTTAAATGTTTACCATGAGGCAGTGTGATGCTGGCTCCATCTACAATAGCCTGCGCCAGTTCAAGGTCGTTACATTCAATCGCTACAGCTGCAGCTTTCAGCGCATCCCAGATCTCTTTACGCCCATCAAAAGCTGGGGCTGTGTCCCAGAATTCATCTCTTTTACTGCGCAGCTGGCCCTCCGTCATTGGATATTCACTTTTCCATTTGGGCTTATCTTTCCTCAGGGGCTCATTGCGCCCTACAGCAGAAAAATATATAAATGTAGAAATGTCACCTTAGCAATCTCATGATCATTGTGGGGTGACGTGTAAAAATCCTGTTTCGCAAAAAGGGTTCTGATTTCTTGTTAAAGAACTAGGACAACAAATACGTCTTACATAGTGCTTGTGTGACATCACAGCTTTTGCCTAAATGAGATTTAGTGGACCTTTCCAAGAATCAGATTTTCCATGCTAGCAGCTTCTCTTTGACATGTAGCAAAGATTTTTAAGCACATGAATTGCAGTTTAAAACTTATTTTTCCTTTATTTGAACTATGAAGCTATATGGATCAAATGCAGTAAAAATCAGCATCTGAACCCCAACCTTAATCGCAACAGTCAAGCCAGCCTAGCTCAATGTCAACTGAAGACAAAGAGCTCATGTACAAGTAGGCTAAAGGGAAATCCCTTTGAAGGGTTTTGGCTCAGATCATTAGTGACGGAATCATTTGTATACAAACAAACCGTGACAGAATCACCGCACAGATTTCAAAAGAACCACCATAAGTGCTTTAAATCTTTTAAATCTTTATCACAATTGTAATACACCCACGTCAGAGCAGCTGTCACTGTGACACACTAACAAAAAAACAAATTATTTATAGTGTCTGAGATTAAAGTCTTAATCGGGTGATGCAAAACAGGATTTAGTGGCCTCTTTCCCATCATGCATCACTCCTAGTCAGTTAGAATTTACAAGAGTAGAACGCCACAAAACAAACACGCTCCATCAGTCAGAACTTTCAACTTAAATTTGAAAAAAAGAAATTAATACCCAACCATTTAGCCTTCATTACTAAATGTTTCCTTTCTACAATGCATTCTTCTGATAAACAAAGACTTATAAAGTTAAAGTCCATGATGTACTGTAATACAACAACAAGATACTGTAATTCTACGCTCACACAAATCAAACTGATCTTAGGTCATCAAACTAAACACAGCCAATCTATCCGAAGTCTTATAAATTCTTTTTAATGACGAAATACAAGACATTAAAATGATCATTTACTTTGGTTTCCAATGACAGAGAACTTAGGTGTGACAGAACAGGTATGAACAAAACTGTATCTGCTAGCATGACCAAAAACCAAAAACCTTATACTAACAAATAAGTAGACTACTGTATATCAACAACCTCAACAGTAGTATTATCTCTCATACACTGCTAGTAATTGTGCGCTGCATGTACGCTACTTACTTTTCAGCACAACTGTTATCGTTGGTTGATAGTCTCTTGAGTTTGCAACTCCCATGGTCTGAGCAGTCACTTATTCCTTTAACCAGTGAAACTAGGACTTCATGCAGGGGTTTTTAGAGGCAATCAACTCTACATGCACAGTGCTACGAGTCACAGCAAAACTCATGACACTCTGCTAGTAGCTTAGACCAGTTTAGACAGTTAGACCTGTTTTCTGTATCTAAAAATAACAACTGAACAAATATAAATTAAAGCAGATCACCAAGATATCTTCTAGCAGCAAGAAATAGACCTCTGCTTTTAGAATCCTTGTCTTGGGTTTAGATGCATGAGCGACTTTTGACAACCAACCTCATTCAGGCAGCTCTATTTTAGACCAGGACGGATAGTCAAAAATAAACTGTAAATCCCAGGATTGTCTAGAGCAGGTGCATTCAAGCAATGCCAAAAATACATCTAATCAGAAGAACATTTTAGCATTTAAGCAAACGGAAGTATTTATAATATACAATGTTAATCTTTTTTGCACTGCGAAATTAAGTAATTCAAGGAAAATTCAAGGAGACTTTCTTTTATGTTGGTTTGCTTAAGAAATTAAAAACATGAGCTCCTACGGGTTCTGTAGGGTAAGATCTGTCCTTGCATAAGTAAGAACATTTTATGTACCCTAACTGCTTATTTTGAAAGGTGCCTAGAGGTTTTGAAGATGATTTTTGTGGTCTAAGACAGTGGTTCCCAAAGTGGGGGTCGCGAGTTTTTTAACTATTATAAATAACATATGCACAACATTTGTATATTTTAACCACTTCTTAGGATAGTGGGGGTCACGAGTCACTGGCATGGTTATTTTGGGGATCGCGAACTGAAAAGTTTGGGAACCCCAGATCTAAGAAAGGCGTTTGCAAAAATGAGGTCCAGGGAAATTCTGCATTTTTTTGGTACATTTTATTTCGAGGCACAAGGTCAAATTTAATGGTCCATGGCATTTAATTAAAACAAACAAAAACTATTTTAACAGGAAAGTTACTTTAAGTTCTTGAATTTTTATTCTCTATCAGAAAATATCTAAATATCTCAAATAAAAAATAATAATAAAAAATAGATTAGGACAAATACGTTTCCTCATTCAAGAAAACACCACAGCCTACGATTTTACATTATTTGCAAGCATTCCTCGACAGATGAAGTCTTACCTCCTCCTTTAGTGCTATATCTGGATGCATTCCTGGAGGACAGGTGAGACCTTTGACGTATCGCTCCAAAACAACTTCCCATCACTCAAACTCACATCAGTACCAAATCTCAGACGCCTAAATGCCCCAATACATGCATTTCTAGGATCTAAAATCTAAAAAAGTCCCAGTCAATGACGTTAAAAATGATATGTTGTTTATGCATAAGAAAGAAAGTGTCTAGTTCACTATTATTGTAGGTTATCTGATGTATCGTTGTTGTTGTCCGAGGGCAGACACAAGCCCGTCGTATTCCGCCGAGGCGACATTTAAGACTTAAGCTGACCAGTAACAAAATTATTACACTAATGCAGTCAGTGGACAGCTAATACAAATCTAAACTCGGTATTTAATTATCTTCTGAGTTTAACACACACGTACTTCCTGATGCAGTCCACACTCAAACCCATAAAGAAGAATAAACCAGTGTAGAGCGCTGCACGATGACGTGATGAACTACAGAAATCTGCGACTAGAGGGCGCTCGCGCACATTACCGTGAACAAGCGCTGCACGAAGACACCAAAAAATATATCTAAACAAAATGCACAAGTCAGTTACTGCTTCTCTTTAAGGTCCTAAGGCACCTTTCTATAAATTAAATGGCTTTTATACCAGGAACATATTAGCCAAAGAAGAAAGTATGGCTCCTAAAGCAATATTAATATGCAAAATGGATTATACCTCGATTTTAGACATGAATAAATAGTAATTCCTAATAAAGTCAAAGAAACTCAGTGCATAGATATTATCCATGTAATGACTTTATTAGTAAGTTTAAAGAAGGGTTCTCACCCTTATGGTGTTTTTGTAAAGAAAAATCAGAAACCATTTCTCATTTATTCTACAGTTGTAATTATACCAAACTATTTTGGTCCCAAATCTTTTTTTGTCTTTGTAAATTTTTTTGTTTGTTTTTGACCTCTTTTACAAGCTTGTCACTATAGCTGATAGTCTTGTTTTTGAACTTTGATACCGGTCTACTGGAAATGAACAGCACAGTTAGAATGATTGTATTAATGTGGAAATATCACATACACAAAGCTAAATGTACGTTAACTGTACCAAATGGTAGACTATTTTCCATTAATTTAAAAAAAGAGAGAGCTTGTTTGTACAGTCATGAACGTACAAAAACACCCAATTTTTTCACCCAATAATTTCTCCTAAAAAATAAATATTAAAAAATGATTATTAAATAAAATGCATATTCATATATATTTTCCTAAACGCGACTACATTTACTGTTACAAAAAAATCTGTATTTATTTTACTGACTTGGAGAAAATATGAAATTGTGAAATGATCATACACTGGCATCTAAAAGCAGCAATATATTTAATACACAGTAATGCATTTCTAGATATTAACAAAAAATTGACTGTAAGATGATGAAACAAGAAATGCTGTTAAAAAACATTTAAACATACTATATAATAAAATTCTAGGCAAGTTTCTTCAGATGTGATTGACTTTGGAAATGAACTATTGGATTTCAGTGCATTTAAATAATGATACAGTAAGTGATATAAATGAGTTCAAAATCATATTTACATAGTCAAACACTAAACCCCACATGGCTACAAACCCTGCTTTAAAATGAATAGTTTACCAAAAAATGAGAATACTGTCATCTTTTACTCACCTCCGCTTGTTTCTAAGCTGTGGAAACAAACAAACACTTTCTTTCTTCTGCTGAACAGAAAAGAAGATACCTTTTGGAAACAGCTAACAGTAGCCACTGACCTTTCAGTTTTTTCCATACTATGGAAGTCAATGGCAACTGTTAAATGTTTGGTTACCTACCTTCTTTAAAATATGTTTTTTGTGTTCTACAGAATAAAGAAACGCACACGGTGGAGAGTGAGTAAATGGTGACAGTTTTTGGGTGAACTATCCCTTTAAGCACAGTATCTTCCATAGATCGCACAGACAACGGTCATGATTTTATTATAAAATATCGATAGAAACATCCAAAATATACATGGTATTTTTTTGGAGGGCAGTCCTTTCATTTGGCCAGATAGAGCAAAAGTCATCCTGTGAGATCATGGTCTAAATCTGGGCTCCGCAGACTCCTGTGTTCCCAGGGCTCTGGTTCCGCATTCAGCCTTGGCACAGCGGGTGAGACTCACCCTGATGAGCATGTTGGTCACCACCAACTACGAAAGTCAAGTCTTTAATGTCTCAGACTGGCATCATGTCTTTTTTAAGAGGGTAAATGTCCCATGTCAGTCCGTCACCATATGGGGTGTGTCCAGAGGGTAGAAGAACGCGTGTCAGCCAATGACTGTGAAGACGATTAGAATGATTTGCATTAAAATCACAGCTTGCACACTGCAGACTATCAATAATTGCATGTAAATTTACCTTCTCTTTTCTACGCCGAAGAACAACTTCCAGTTGTTTAGTTTACCATAACTAAAAGGATTACGATAGACCTTTAAAAAGAGAGGAAAGGTTAAATCATAGATCAAAAATAATGATAAAATTCTACCAAAGATCAAAAAATGGAAAGAAAATTAATTTCAATCAGTTATGAAAGTGAAGACTTTTATAACTGACCTTTCCACGTTTTGCCAAACGTTTGGCCTCTTTGCTGTTTATATGGCGTTCAATGCTGGTTTCTCCACGGGTGATAAGTAGAGCGTGCCACAGTGTGAGAGCTCCTAGGGCGAATGACACGGTGCTGATGGAAAAAACGCCCCAAAAAACGTGAGTCTAAGGAAATAGTTAAATATGAATTGGGGCTGAGGTAAAATAATAGACTACCTTGTAAGGACCCACATGTAGATAACACTCTTGTGAAACATCCTGTCTTTGTAGGTATATGGAGGTTGCGAAATTTCCTTTGTCCATGGAAGAATGAAAAAAAAAATTCTACATTTAAAATATAATACATAATAATAAAATGTATTTACAATCATAAAATATAGCAATATACTTGAAGATAATTAAAAGTATTAAAAATATTATAGGAATGCAACTATGTAACACATATATACTAATGTTCAACTATTTGGGGTAAGCATTTTTCTTTTTTTTTTAATGCTAAAAAATGTATTGCTGTGAAGCTGAATCTACAGCAGCCATTACTCAAGTCTCCAGTGTCACATGATCCTTCAGAAATCATTATAATATGCCAGTGCTTAAGAAACATCTCCTATTATCATCAAACTAAAAACTAGCCATACGCAATGTTTTTGATTCAATGCTCCAAATGGAAATTGTAACGCACCAGATCCTACCAAGCAGAGCTTAAAAAGTCTAAAGTTCACTAGTAAATCCCTTTCATCCAATTGTGACAAAGGAAGAGTCAGCGAGTAATACTCGCACTGTTAGCATTGGACAGAGAGAAGAGAAGGTCAGAAATAATTTGTCGGTTTTCATAGCATGCTGTTTGTTTAAAAATGCGAAATAATGAACCGTCATACAAAAAATACAGCTCTAAATTCAAATCAGCAAGCAGGAAAAACGACTTTAGCCACCTGTACTCCCTTCCCAGCTACTCCTTCAGACGAGACAATGCCGATGAGCAACGCAATCCCTGTCACCGGGACACCCTGTTTCTCCGCTTCCAAGTGTCTGAATTGCTATGGAATGTCAGAGAGACAGCTGGCAGTTAGGAAATGCCCGCTACACCAGACTTTGAGAACAGAAAGAGAAAAAGGAGACACACAACCATTCAGGAAGAGAGCAGTTAAACGCTATCTACCTTACTCATTAGAATAAGTAAAGGAAAAAACAATACCCATTGAGCTGTTTTTCAAGCTTCAGAATATTATAATAAATGGAAAAGAGCAAAGACAAAACAACAAATGTATCAAAAAAACAAAGCCTTACATCTATGGCATTGTATGCATCGATAAACAGATGGCGACCGCTGATGCTGCAATACATGCAGCCCAAAGTCAAAAAGAGACAAAAGGAGAAGAAGTAACGATGATTGTAATGGCCGACACAGTTGTTAAGCCAAGCTGAATATAAGTAATTAAGGACTTAACTACACAGAGGTAAAAAACAAAAGTACATCTGGACTGTTAAAGTTCACCAAATTTAATTTCCATTGTATCTAAATGAATTTGAAGGTTCATTTGATTGTTACTCGCTCATTTGAATCATCCTAAACCTTTACTAGTTTTGTTCCCCTCTGGAATTCAAAAGAAAATCTGGAGAGTAACATTTTGATTTGAAGCAAAAAAGTATTTGAAAATCAGACAAAAATAGAACCGTACAAGAACTTCAAGGAATAGCTCTGTTAAACATAAAAGTTTCTGTCCCCATTGACTTCCATAGTAGTTTATCCCTATTTTTTATGTTTTAATTTTTAGATAAACTATACTTTCAATGGTTTTAATAAGGGAAAGATCTACAATACCATGAAGAATATTAAATGACAATCAAAAGAAATAGTGATGGATAATTATAAAAATATTGATTTAAAGAATAATAATGAATATGTATAAAGAAATGATAGATGAAATGCTTATTGCCAAATAAATATATTTTAATATATATATATAAATACACAAACATGTAAGGAATAAGTAGGAGAAGGGGGTATAAAGTGTTGTTTTTGGGCCAATCTGTTCGTTTAGTTTCTCTAAATAAAAGTTTTTTAAAAGTAGATTTTCCCCAAAAATATGTTGAAATAAAAATATGTTCAAATAATGTGAGCTGATGGGTTCTGCAAAAATAAAACAACCTCGTAGCTCACAGTTTTATAAAAACTCTATTCTGAAAACTGCTCGTCTGACTTTTCCATGCAATTTCAATGAATGCAGTGCAACTTGTGTATATTTTGCAACAACATAAATTTGAATAAAGCACAGAACAAAAATGTTTGGATTAACTATTCCTTTAAACTGAATGTTTAACTAAAACATTGCAAGTATATTAGAATTTTAGAGTAAAATAAAACAATTAAAAAATTGATGGCGATTTAAAAAGGATACGGCAATGATGATCCATTTTTAGAATACATCTGTAGGGAAAGATACAGAGATGATGATACACGGGTGTTTCTTTTACAAACACAATATAGCTGACACTGAGTCAGTCAGATTTCATAAGCCTGTGGGACAAAGAAAACTGTCTCTTACGTTTTACAGATGCCACAGTGATGACTTCGTGCTGGCTTAGGAATGACACACTTTTTACAGAATGACACAAACGGGACCTCGTTTTTCATCTGAAACACAATGTGAAGAAAGAGCAACTACGATGTCATGAATGACACTGAACACACACATCAGCTACTGGACTGTGGCATGTCTAAGGGTGCCAAACCTTTGGAGGGTATCCAGGAGGAGTATTTGTGGCTTTGTAGTAATGGAAGGCTATCATGACCAAGTTCCAGTTCCCGTAACAAATGTGCCACATCATCCAGCCTGGAGAGTACGTATGGAGGACCAACGGTAGAAGGCAGACGTATGCGATGAAAACCACAGAACTGGTGAGAGCTACTACTAAAAACACAAAAACCTTTAGAAAAGAAAAAGCAAAGAGTGTAAGAGAAACAAACAGCCTTTGCAACAAAGTAACACGATGGCAATAATAAGATTTAGGTCTACCATTCCAAACCATCGTGTGACAACCTCCACCATCCAAAACACTGGTTCAAGAACGCAGTCCAGTACCACTTCAGAGTTAGTGAGCGAGTTAAAATAAAGGGATTTGTAGATGAGTTTGATGTAGCTCACAGGTTGCCTCAGTCTTCTGGGCATGCGACTGTGTCTGCCACATCCGCGCATGCATCGCAGCAGCAGGTGCATGACTGTAGAGCAGGGACGCATGTTCAGCCCCTGTAAAAACATGTTATCTTTTAATAACCCGTTCGTACACCCTGAAAATCGGCACGAGCAAGTTCGTCTGCCTACGGCCTGCAATTTGCTCACCGACAAATGCCCTCATGCTGAACCTGTAAGACAATTAGACTAACCAAGTATCCTTCTAAGCAGATGGTGTGGATTGATATAAACCAATAATGCAAGCATGGTTTAGTTTTCTGATACCCCTGAATTAACTAACATCATACCAATATACGAAAGGTTGATGACCTCCTTTCTTCAGTCTTTAGAAAGCAGCATACTTTACATGATTGCCCTGATAACACTGCACCTACAACACCCCGCCCAGGAATGGTTAGGTTAGTGACTAATGTGTCTTTCTGTGAATTTGCAGTTACAATCAAACCATTAATCTTACTAGAAGGGTTTCAAGCCATGCCATAAAGAGTGGCTGCATGTGTGTAAACAAAGATCTGGGACGATGGAGATAAACGTTGTTATTTATTTAAGTAGAAAGACAAAATCAGTGGCAAGACAATACATTTATTAATCATATAGGTGTGTACCCAGCTAGCATTCAGAAAATGTTAATGTTAGCACTGCATGCCCAGACTTTGTCAAATTCAGACATTTGACAGATCTGGACAGTCTACATTCCAGTGAATGTGGAGGGAGCACCTCCACCCATATGATATAACACTGTAATTGTGACAGATGTAAGCAGAAAGAGATGTAATTGTTATAGTGGACAGTAGATACTGTAAGATTTGTGTAGAAATGGTTAAGCATCGTTCACCATCCCCCAATGTCATAAACAGACTATAATCTCAGACAGATTGTGAGTCCGTGCCTCTAAAACGATCATTAAGACAAAACACTCACAGATATTGTTAAGTTAGTACATCGCAGTGTCAAAATTAAATATCTACAATATGTAGTTAGATGTATAACTATACTATCCGTTTGTCTACCCGTCTGTCATTTATCTATCATCTAATACACACTTATATATAAACACATGATAATACAAATATACGTGTATATATTTTTCTTTGCATGCCGTACATTAGTGATAAACAGGATAACACTGATGTTTAGCACCTCGACCTGACTGAAACAAGCAGCAAGGCAAGAGCTAAACATCAAAGAGCACAGCATGGCAGAAATGTATACCATCGGTTGTCTTACCTGCTCAAGATCTTCCCCGAAAACTGCGATAAAATCAACTCATGATACCACTAAATGTGTTTTTCTTAAATATCTCTGGACAAGCGGAGATAAATAATTGGAAGCAGCAGTTTCTATCCCTCTGATTTCATCTACTGTCTGTCTGACGCTCAGGGATGTGAGCTCAGCTGTCACGCTGGGAACTCTGGGAATTGTAGTTTAAGGCGTGTAAAGTGGAAATAGAGAAATATGAGAATATTTGTATATTTTTATATAATTGATAATCAAAATTACGTTGTATTGTGTGGTATTTCATATCGAATTGCCCAGTTTTCGGTTTGAGTTTTATTAGATTTAAGACTAACTGCAGCAGGGAATTGTGGGAATTGCAGTTTGATTAATGTCCAAGTCGTTTTCGCGAATCGGTTCTTCTGAACACTTTATTTCAAAGAAACAATTCAATGATTCTTTTACGTCTTTGCTAAAATCTGCTGTAAAACGGCCCAATAAAATCATATTACGTGTTTACGTATGCACGTGTTCATTTTTCTATAATGCTGTAATATTTCGCAGTTTGTTGCAGTCACGAATAACCAGTCCATAAAATATAATTTAAAAAATCTAATTCACAATTAATTGCTAAAATAATTTGGTTGAAAATGCGGTTTAAATAACTCGGACCTATTTCTGAACCTGTTCTGTTCAACCGATTCCTTGAAAAGATCCGACTCTAAAGAACAGTTCGTTCGGGACTCAGATAGTAGCTGTTTACACGTGCTAAGACACCGCGTGCGTCAAAATACAACAAGAGATGGCATTCAGTTTCAACTTCGATATTCCTTTACAGACAGACGAAACAAACGAAAAAGAAAACAAAGATGACAAAGCAAAAGAAGTGGATCTTAAGTGTTCGGTAAGGGAATGTATTATTAACGTTAGCTTGTTAAAACAGGATGGCTAATGCTGCAAGACATCTGACTTAAGATCTAAAGTTATGCTTGAAATGAAACTTAACAGCACACAATAATAAATAACTTATAATAAATTCTAAGACTAGGTGATATTCAATTTTAACTAATAATGTGAAAGCGTAAATCAACGAAATGTGGGGCACTTTACCGAAGCTACACCCCAGTTGTGATTGCATGCATTTGTCAATATCATATGCACATTTTTTTCTCATAGGAAGTCAGTGCAACCGTCCCAAAGAAGATAAAGGATGCTGTGGAGCACCAACCTTTGTTGGATCCATTGTCCAAAATTGAGAACTGGGTGCCTGAAACCATCACCATAGGTGCCCTGCCTCCACTCCTCTGTCTTAATGAATCTGTATTTGAGAAGACTGCATCTGAACGAGAGGACAGCGAGGAGATATTAGCCAAAACACTAAATCAAAACTCAGACCTCATCTCTGGAGTCTATGAGGGTGGACTTAAGATCTGGGAATGCACTTATGATCTGCTTGAGTACATAGATGATGAAGGAGAGACCTTCACTGGAAAAAGAGTGTTAGACTTAGGCTGTGGAGCAGGTCTACTTGGTGTACTTGCATTGAAGAGAGGAGCAAGTAAAGTTGACTTCCAGGATTATAACAGCACCGTGATAGAACAGTTAACAGTGCCAAATGTTTTTCTCAATTGTGAAGACGATGATGAAAGTGAAGAGGAAAACAGCAGTCCATCTTGTAAGAGAAAAGCCCTGAATGCAGCAGAGAAATTACTAGATCGTTGTGGTTTCTTCTCAGGCGACTGGAACTCTTTTCTCACACTTACGCAAAATAAAACCCCATCACCGAAATATGACATTATCTTCACATCAGAAACCATATATAACACAGACTACTACTCTTCACTTCATAATGTGTTTTGTGACCTGCTTGATGAGAATGGTATTGTGTATGTGGCAACCAAATCTCACTATTTTGGAGTTGGAGGTGGCCTTCACCTGTTTGAGAAGTTTGTGGAGCAGAATAATGTCTTTAAAATAAGTTATTTGAAGGATGTAGAACAAGGCCTTAAGAGACATGTTGTATCATTGACATTCAAAAAGTGACATTCAGATTATAATAAGTATTAATGTACCGAGGCAGTTATGGTGCAACTTACCATAAAATAATGTATTCATGTTGTTTTTAGGCCAAATGGATTGGAGATCTTAAATTGTGTTTGGTGTAAATTACTGTTGAAGCACCAAGAGCAAGAGTTTGGTGAAACAAGCTGTACTAAAGCACTGCAAAACCATCATCAAATAAACAAGAGTTGACATACGTTTACATGTACCAGCATGCATCTCTACAATTTATCATGTGGAATCACACAAGCCAACAGACAGTCTCAACACTGGTTTAATGTGAAAAGAAATGTACTTGACGCCATATTAACAACACTTGACCAAATATAAAGTGGAGACAATGTAAATTATGGAATGAATTACATAAAAGACAAATCTAAACAAAAATGTGTGGTCCTTGTAAACTGTTTAACTAATAAATACAACCATTCCAAAATTCTAACTTTCAAACTGGTTACATATAGGTAGTATATATTTTAAAACTTGTATATACTTCTATAGAGCTCTGTCACATTGATGTTAAATATGGGAGTCTTGTTTAAAGTAATATGTATAATTATAGATTGTATACTCTATTTCTTGGCTTTGCCCTGTGCTGCCACAGCCTCCATGGCTTTGCGAACAGTTTCTTCGTCTCCGAGGAACTGCATGGGCTTGATGGGCTTCAGGTTCTTATCCAGTTCGTAAAGAATAGGGATGCCTGTGGGCAGATTCAGCTCCATGATGGCCTCTTCAGACATACCTGTGAGTGAGAAGAAACAAACTGAGACTATGGAAGACATACAATCCAAATCATTTTTCACATCCATTTTCATTTTTGTTTGTTTTACTGAATGAAAATGAGAAATGCCTTCACAACAAGCTAAAACAGCTTCAGTTAAATGTCTCATTAAAATTTGTTTTTATTAATTTCCATGACTTTTCAAGAGATAGAAATATTTAAAAGGATTTCAATAATAGTGGGCACATTAAACAAGGGATTGAAATGATACTGTGGAATAATTACCTTCTAAGTGCTTCACAATGCCTCTCAAACTGTTTCCATGAGCAGCAATCAACACTCTCTTTCCTTCCTTGATTTGAGGAACAATCTCCTCATTCCAGAAGGGTAGGGCCCGTGCAATTGTGTCCTTCAGACTCTCACAAGAAGGCAGCTGGTCCTCTGTCAAATCAGCATAACGCCTGTCCTATAGAAAGACGAGGGATACAAGACAAAATTGGTACAACAATCAAATGTGCTATAAACATCACCATGTAATAATTCTGCTCTTATAATTTAATAGAAATTCTTAACTTGTTTGTTAGTTCTTGGTCATAGGAAAACCAGAATGTTATCAACACTTGTACGCGGTTTACTAAACAAATAAGATTTGAACTTTGTTTTCTGAGTCTTTGCACCGAGTAACTACTAGGACGTCAGTGTCAATGTGTAACAGAACATGTTGGTTTGGTTTTCAGACTCACGGGTTGGTAATGCATGTTAAAAAATTTAATTAAATTGTACGGGATGCAAGAATGCTGAGTATAAAAAAGTTAATAGGCATGCTGTCATTACGCAATATATTTATACATCTTTCTCATATATTTTGACAATCTATGGAATCTCAAAAGGGGAAGTGACTAATTATGATGACAAATAATCCCAAATGTGCATTTAAATGCAACGGATTATGGTTTTAATGTACTATAATGAATGAAAGATGCTGGAAAACCCCCACCTTGCTGATGATGCTGTAAAAGTCATGATCTCCATCCATAGTAGGGGGAGGGATGTCAAAGGAGCGCCTCCAAATCTTAACCTGTGCCTCACCATGCTTGGCGGCAGTCTCAGCCTTGTTTAGCCCAGTGAGACCACCATAATGGCGCTCATTCAGACGCCAGGTCCTGTGCACAGGCAGCCACATCTGATCAATACTGTCCAAAACAATCCATAACGTCCGGATGGCCCTCTTCAGTACAGAGGTATAACAAATGTCAAACTCGAACCCTGCATCTGCAGAGATAAGGTATATATTATTTAATGCACATTTAATACAGCATAGCCTTAATAACGAATTAAAACTACAAAAATTCATATTACAATAACTTATTTAAAAATGTAGCATATTAAATATATTTGTTATAATATTTTAAATAATATTACATTATATATTTTTCATATTATAATTTATCATATAATACGTAACAGTAAACGCGTCAAAAAGTAAATTTACGCATCCCTGACTGGGAAATTAAGCACGTGAACGAAATCACGTCCTGTGTTGCACGTTCGCATCAAGTAGGCCCCGCCCTCAACTTGTCAGTAAAAGGCAACCGCCAGCTTATTGGTTCAGAGCGTACACGCGTCATGTAGGAGGCGGGGCTTTGCTGGGGATGCACAGTCTTCTGAAAGTCAATTGAATTTTCCGGTTTGATTTTTCTTATATAAAACGCAAAAATCTTAAAGCAAACATCAATAAAAGGACGGTAACGCGGGCAATAAGACACTCAGTTTAAACGTAACGCACATGTTCAAAAACTAAACTGCTAATATACATATATACAACCATATACAGATTAAAACCCTCATCCACAAATTACAATGACACCATACAAACCTTTTAAAGCTTGGCCGCCTTTTTTTGCCTCCTGAGCCCCTGTCTCGCTCAGGTCCGCGTCGAACCAGCCACAGAAGCGGTTCTCCTGATTCCAGCAGCTCTCGCCATGGCGAATAAGAACCAGCTTGTAAGCAGCCATTTCAGACTAATAGTAAAGGTAGCAGCTAGAGACAGCACAGTGAGCTCTGATCGGACAGGTTGTTAAGCTCTGTGAGGAGAACTGTCAAAAAGACCCTCCTCTCTCATCTCAGTCTGTAATGAATGGCGTTCCGACCGCCCCATCTCAGTGCTCAACCAATCAAAGCCTCGGGACGATGCGCAACCATGTGAAACTGCAAACACGACATGGAAAAAAACATGACCTTCCTGTAACGCCTCTGAATATTTTATAGTAAACCTGCTGTTTTAAGCCCCAGGTTCAAAATGTTTCAGCAACAATAAAATTTTTTATATATTCCTTCGTTCGTAGTTCATTGACCCTACCAGAGATATGCAGTATTATAAATCATTAAACTAAAGGAGGATAACTTCCCGTTAGATTTCATTGGGTGTATCTTGGCGATGATGTTCTGGAGAGCCAATCAAAAGTTACTGTTTTTAAATGTGGGCGGACTTTAGCCCGTAGCTTTACAGAACTGAGCATGCTGGAGTGAATGCTGTTGTTGGTATATAAATGAAACATAGGAACTATTGCTCTTGAGCATCTTAATAGCAACTATTAAGTTTTAGTAATTATAAATCGTTGTCCTTTTTTTATTTTTCAAAATGTATGTCAGAGCTAGTTTAACCTAATAATGGGGTGCATTTCAGTCACTATTTCATATTCATTCCTTTTTTTTGACAACAGAAACTATTAAATATATCAGTGAAAACAGTTATATTAAGAATTTGGGTGCATTAAATTACATTATATGACTACAGAGAAGCAAGATACTAGGTGTGTTCGAGATGCACTACACTACCCTGCAACACCGATCAAAGTCGGACAAATGATCTTACCAGAATGCATTGTTTTATAAGGCGGCAGCCGAACATCTATTTATTTTACACAAACTTATTATGATAGTACAGACATAACGTTTAAACATATGTTTGAAGTATTTTAGTAATTCTATATAGATTTTATTTTAGGCAAGTTGATGACTTGAGAAGCCTGTCTGCAGCTGGCTGCTTGCTCGTTACTTTAAAACACAAAAACTTATATTTAAGGAACAAAAAAATGCTCTAAACATTGTTTTAGAGATAGCTAAAACAGATGTGTTAAAAACAACACAACTCTAAAATTGATTTTAATATTAACTCCTTATCATTGTTAAAATCAAAACTTAAATCATACAATTTATCATTTCTTAGAGTTGAAATTTACTTCTCACAATATAATTTATGTGAAATGACTACATTGAATGCCATACTCTTCACTTACTGCTTTTTTTAAATACATACATTAGCTTTATAGAAATTTCATGCATGGACACACTTTGATATTAATTGCTGTCATAATATACTGTAAAATCTAACAGCAAAACATTTATAAATGTGGTCAACCAACCACTTCGTTAAACTGTATGAAACATTGTCAACACACTGCATTATATTAAATCAAGCTGACAGGTCAGGTACACAGAGTGACAGAGATTAGGTGCATTCGAGATACACTACACTAGCCTGTCACCGGCTGGCGAGAGCAGCCCCTTGCAGTCGGGGGACTGTTGTATTTGTTTGCACCCGTTTTGAAGATTGCAACTTGATGTTAATTTGACATTTAAAAAACACTGGGTTAAAAACAACCCAAATTGGGTAGTTTTTAACCCAAGGGCTGGGTAAATATAGGACAGAACCCTTATGGGGTTAAATTTAACCCACCAAATGGGTTGTTTTTCTACCCAAAACCAGTAGTTTCTAGGCTGCAACAAAATAAGATGTGCAGAGGACTCATCTGGTTCCTGTGGTTTTGTCTTGATGGCCATTGAGGTGATGTAGTTTTAACTGGGAAAGTGTCTCTGGGACTCTTGTAGATGTCCTGGTCTCCAACTAACATCCAGGGCTGTAGAGGTCATCCAGATTCAGGTGGCTCGATTGATCATCTAATCTGCATTCAGTCTGGATCTGGGCAGCTAGTGACCTCAGAATAAGAATAAAAAAGACTAATATTAGTGTAGATGCCATTTTTCTTACAATGTACTGTAACAAGTAGGTGTTATGGGAAGTGTTCATGGTTATGGTTGGCTTAATTAATGCAGCCTAACAATCTTTTAAAAGATTTGAATAAGAATAAGAATTGTGTTAGTGTGTTAAATGTAACCACTCAGACTAAACTGTGTGTTATCATCCCTTCTGTGGATGTAAAGACCCTCTGTGTTTATGTATACACCTACCCTTTACATAGATCTGGCACAGGATCCTGGAGGTTTTTCAGACAGCATTACTCTCCATCCTCTGAATTTGTATTTGAGGAACTGATATAATAACTGCACACATAGAAAAAACAGATTAGATTAAAAGGAAAACCTTCCATTCTAAAAATATATAGTATATAAATAGAAATGAAGATCATTAGAATTTCTGCCATATCTCACTTTTGTAATGTCTTTTGACACAATGTAGTCTGTAAAGCAACTTACATAGCCATTTCCTTCAAGATTCTTCAGGAGAGAAATATTTCAGAAAAACCTGCACATTTTCTGCATTGGTAGGGTACCTGAAAGAAGAAAATAATAACAGTGAGCCATAAAACTAAGATAAACAATATTTAATTTGTTTTTATTACTTAAAGGCCCGGTTCCACAAACGGTGCTTAGCTTAAGCCAGGACCAGGCATTAGTTAAATTAAGATATTTAAACAACTTTTACAAAAACGCCTTATAAGAAAATATTACAGGTGTGCATCTTAACACAAAACATTGACACTGACATGTTTTAAGATATGTCAGAGCAAGATATTTTCATCTGAGACAGCTCAAACATGCAATTTAGTATAGCTTAAGCCTTGTCTGTGAAACTGGGGGAAAAAGTATAATAAGTATAAAAAGTAGTATAAATACTTTTATTTATATTAGTGAAGAAAGGATGAGCAAATTAAAAATTCACATATAAGTTCACATAGCCTACCTGACTTTTATTCTTGGATGAAATCTGATGTTTCTTTATCAGAGTCTAGCCTGAGGATTTCTAGGAAAGAATGACAAAACCAGCAGTAAATTCAACTTGAACCATTGTAATTACCAATGCACCTATTAAGATATATTACTTAAAGTTATACTTAACTTTTTTTGTTGCTGATGACAAATTTTGATGGCATTCTGTTGGTACCAGTTCAAGAGTAACCATCTCCCTCTCGCTAAATTGGGTCCGTCTTGTTGTTAGCACCATCCATCTTATTTGCATGAATGGAAAGACAGTTACTTTTCTAATATGAAAGTTGCACAAATGAAATGTAAATATTCATTGTGTGTAAATAAAAACACATTGATGATGTACACAACCTTTTAGACCTTTTTTCACAAACACAACTAACATAATAAGAATATAATATAATACAATTATTCTTTATTATTACAATTATTATTATCTTTCACCTTTTTAGCTTGCCCTTTGATATCAGCTGCTCAAGTTAACTTCTGCAGAGAGAAACAAAAACAAGCATGTGAGTACATGGATGGGACATGATAATTAACATTTTTAGAAAAAAATGGTAAACAATGAAACATTCAGTTTCAGTTAATCCGCATGAGGTTCACTCTATAACCGAGTTTAGGTCTTCCATTAAAGAGGAGCCTGACGTTTCTCCTCACTAAACATATTGACATCTGACGGACGTGCGGATTATGTCTATATTGGACATAATATTGGATTCTGCACGTCTAAACGACATTTTCCTACTGCTTTAATTTAGCTACAATTGGTTACGGCTACGCATACGTCGTCGGTGGTTTGATTGGTTGTAGATTCGTCCAGTAGGATACACATGGACCAAAAAACGAAAATCGATCTTAAATATTGAAAATAAATATTTAGTTTTTTAAAACAAATTAAAAAACGAATAAATGACCGTTTTCTCGTTTCTGAATATTTCATTTCAAATTGAAAAACAAATGGACGCAGGTACAGGGACCATAATGTGATGTTTAATGACTCATGATCACTCATCACTTGAGTAGATGGAAACTGCATTTTCCCACACCTTTTATTTCAGTGGTTACTTCTGGGTTGATTATTTTTGAAAATCAGCTTACAAAAAACTATTGAACATTTCCACTGTTGTTTATAGCCCAGGAATTAAAACAATATTGTCACAGCGGAGCCGTCCATTAAACTAAAGACCTTGCCTTGCTTACTTTAGTCTGCATACTTACATTTTTGTTGCCCATTACTCTGACTCTTTGTAAACACTTTGCACACACATTTATTTGTAATGTCTTTAACGTTTTTAATTTACATGTCTTTTTAAATTTCATCCTAATTTCATCTTCAGCACCTCTATCGGCTTTGTACAAAAGTACATTTAAATTAAGAAACAATATCAACATAGAGGCTACACAACCATACATGTTGCTTAATTTATTTTCTAAAATAATTTTTTTAAACTTTTTTTCTGGCAGGCCATGCTCTGTGGAGGATTTGGCGGGAAAAAATCGTCACCGACTGAAAAGTTAACGGAATTTTCAAATCAACAGTTGCAAGTCTCTGAATGAAATTACATTTGATTGACCTTAATATGTCAGCAACTCACTTTGTACTGTCAGCGAATCATATACTACAACAATAACAAAAATGTGTTTGTTTTTTTAGAAAAGCGAACGTTAGCGTTCAGCTGGTCTCCGCCCCATAACGGCGTTACGGAGTGCGAGTGGATGCCTGTGAGCTCGTCTCGTCCTTTAAATAGTTGTCGTTTTTGGATGCTTTTTGTATAATTTGTGCAAAATGCATCAGGCCATTACTTCAGCTCGGATAGCCCACTGGTTTACTGTCGGGGTACAGTTTGCAAACATCACAATCACCGATGAAGTGAAAAAGGCCGAAGCTTCTGCAGACAGGTAACGTTAACCATTAATAGGTCATGAGTGTTTTTGCTGATTAAATCTGTTAATTTTATTATGCAGGCTTACTTTAAGAGGAATGTGAGAAATATGAACAATAAATATTGATTAAACGTGTGTTGTTATCGCTAATTAGTATAGAAACACAACAGGAGGCACGTGCTTAAGTATAGCTCGTGTAACATACGCATGCACTTCATTTTAATGAAAATGTATTTAACGCGGTTTATGAAATAAATACCCTTTGTCCAAGTTTAGTTTAAAGGGTCTGTCATACTACACAACATTTAGCATTTAGACAGTATACACGGTTTGTTTATAAAAGACCATTTAAAGTGTTTTAAATGTTTTTAGTGTGGCGCAGATCTGTATAACTGTGCAGATGAATTCGTATGATTGACAGCTAGACAATAGACTGGCAGAAGACCCAAGGACAATACCTTACACTATTTTCTCTTTGTGTGTGCATTTGCTGCAGCTCTGTGGAGGAGTTGTCTGAACAGACTTCTCCAAAGAAGGCAGGATCAGATGAAGGAAACCAGAAGAGCAGGAGGCCAGAACTATCAACCTGTAACTTCCCAACTAAAGACTGTCTTTTAATATGTGATTTAACTGATGTGATTAACTAGAATCAGCATTGTGAGGTGCTATTAACATAACATCTGTCCTACCACAATGTTACTCATTAGGATGGAATTGCATAACTTACATTTACAAATCAAAAGTTTTAACATGTAACCTTTGTACTATAGGTCCAAAAACCAGCCCACCTTCGCTCGGCAGTTATGAGTATCCAATTCTCCCTATTACTAAAAACAGACAAGAGGTACACACTTGCAGATACAAAGCAAACGAACACATTTATTCGTAATTCAGTAATAATATTTATAGAGTTTTACATGTTTGGTAATGTGTATTTTGTTATATGTGCATATATCAGTCTCTCTCTTTGTTTGTTTGTGTGTGTGTAGGTGGTCTCCCTGATTGAGAATAACTCTGTGATCATCATTCGTGGAGCAACAGGCAGTGGGAAAACAACCCAGCTGCCACAGTTCATTCTGGATCACTATGCAGAAAAAAAGACGCCCTGTAACCTGGTTGTCACTCAGCCACGCAAAATTGGCGCCACCAGCATTGCCCGCTGGGTGGCACGTGAACGCAAATGCACCCTGGGAAGCTTGGTGGGGTATCAGGTGTGAGATATATGCAGTAAAAAACTCTTTACCTCAAAAGTGTGAATACAATCACTATCTTGAATGGGGAAAAAAGTTATGATGAAACTGAAATGGTAACTTTTTTGCCGTTTTGTGACTGTGTGGATAGCCTGGCTTCCGCGACTTTAAAGCTCATAGGAGGTTAGTCTGGCCAAGCTGCTTTACTGCCCACCTTCTGGGAGGCATGCTTAATCGGCATTCATCAGATGCCTCTGTATACTACTGGGACGAATCTACAACCAATCAGACCACTCATTCCGATGACGTATGCGTAGCATTGGAACCTGACACCACCGTAACCAATTGTAGTTCGTTTCTCATTGGTTCCCACTTTTTTGGGAACGGAAATGGTCTAAAACGGCAGCTTTGCTAGTCTAACTTTGCTTGCGAGAAGAAATGTAGCTTCACAGAAAGTATGGGCGGGCCCAGGCTAGGTGTGGTTGATTTTAAAAAAAGAAAAAGAAAGAAATGTTGGGTGAGGACAATGCATGGGTTGTGAGCATTAGAACTAAAATAATCCATCATGATTTCCTTTCCACAAAACCAAAACAACATGCAGTTTTTTTTAACTTTAAGCATAAGCTACTAGACTCACTATATACTATGTACACTTATTTAATGTTTTTTTTTTTCTCTCTCTCCAGGTGGGTTTAGAGAAGATGGCCACAGAGCACACACAACTGATTTATGTGACCACAGGAGTCTTGCTGCAGAAATTAGTGTCAACCAAAACACTCACAGAGTACTCGCACATCTTCATAGATGAGGTAGATACAAAATCTGCAAAAAAAATCAAAAATACAGTAAAATTGTAATGTTGTGAATTATTACAATACAAAATAAAAAAATAAGTGGTTTTTTTTTAAGTACTTTATAATGTTATGTATTGCTGTGATAGCAAAGCTGGATTTTCAGCAGCAATTATATTCTAATCTTCAGTGTCATATGATCCTTCAGAAAATATTTAAGAGACATATTTTTTTATTTCTTATGTCAAAAACAATTGTTGTGCTGCTGAACGTTTTTGTGGAAACTGATACATTTTTCAGGATTCTTGAGAATAGAATTAGACAGTTTGTAACGATGTAAAAGACTTTGTTCAATTTAATGCATCTTTGCTGAATAAACTTCTTAAAAAAATCTAACTGATCCTAAACATTTGAGGGATGCTGTACATTTAAAGAAACAGTTACACTTATCAGGCTAGTGATATTCGAGCCATATTGGTTAAATTGAATCAGACCAATGTAAATATGACATTAAAACAAATATGCTACTATTAAAAAGTTACATTTTATAATTAACATTAATTTATGTTAAAACAATGACATACATATCTAACTGTTTGTATTTTAACCTGGTTCAGGTCCATGAGAGAACAGAAGAACTTGACTTCCTATTGCTGGTTGTCAGAAAACTGCTGCGGACCAATTCCAGATATGTCAAGGTTTGTTCAGCACACATACTTTAATTCACACATTTAGATTTCACACTAATTCCTACCTCTTCTCTATTTATCCCACCTCTCTCTCCGTAGGTCATCCTGATGTCAGCCACAATAAACTGTGCTGAGTTTGCAGAGTATTTTGGAACTCCGATCCGCAATCAGATGAATCCAGCATACGTGTTTGAGGTGGAAGGAGCCCCATACGCCATTGAGGATTTCTACCTGGATGAGCTCAAAACCATCCTACCTCTTGAAGTCAATGTATGGGAAGCATAATAAATGTTATGTTTTGACATGTTCTGTTTAAATTCCTCATGTAAGTGTGTGTGTGTTGTGTGTGTGTGTTTGTCAGGTGGACCTAACTTTCCCAGTAGACCCTTATATCACGGAGGAGATGTATAATGTTGCTGTCTCTCTCATCCAGACCTTTGATGAGATGGAGGCTAAAGATCAAAGGTCAGGAATCACAATGAGACACGCATTCATTAACACTGAAATTTGTTTTCTAATGTTTTTGAAAGAAGCCATTGCAAGACTGCATGTGTTTTTGAAATACAGTAATAGTGTGAACTGTCGCTACAGTTAAAGTTCATTTTATGTTTTAATGTATTTTAAAATGTAATTTATTGTTGTGATGCAAAAATGAATTTTCAGCAGCCATTATTCCAGTTTTTGGCATTGCATTTATTTTTCAGAAATCATTCTAATATGCTATTTTTGCTGCTAAAGAATACTTTTTCGACAAAAAAAAAAAGTTGTGCTGTTTAATTGTTTTTGTGCAAACTGCCAAATTTTTTGAGGATTTGTTTTGAATAGTAGGACAAATAGCATTTTTTCACTAATATACGGTATTTATTTAAGAAAAAAGAAAACGTTTTTAATATTTTGATCATTTTAGTATATCAGCAATACATGAAGTGCTTTAAATTTGTTTGTTGTATGTTGAATAATAACAAATCATATTTTAAGTAATTAAAACTTCATAAAGTGTGTTTGTGTAAAAGCAGGTGCTCAGAGCAAACTGGAAGTGGTACTCATCCAGAGAGAGGTAGTGTGCTTGTTTTTCTGCCTGGGCTGGCTGAAATACAATATATGAAGGAGGCCCTCGCAAAACTAGTGCGCAAGAGGTACGTCTGTGTGTGGTGTGTTTAGATAAGCGCGCTTCTGCATAAATGTGTTAACGTGTGTTTGATTGGTTGCAGGTTGCAGGTATACCCTCTTCATTCAACTGTCACTTTAGAGGAGCAAAATGGAGTGTTCCTGGTTCCTGTACCTGGATACCGGAAGGTAAAATTTCCCCTGAAGCATATTTGTATCTTTAGAGTGTTTGAAGGATGTAAAGGCATAAATTCTTGCTCTGTTTGTACTTCTAGATAATTCTCTCCACAAACATCGCTGAGAGTTCGGTCACTGTGCCTGACGTTAAATACGGTGGGTGTTTATTTCTACGCCTTCTGTGAGTTGAGTTCTTCATACAATTGGTTCAAGTTGTGCTTTATTTTGTGTGTTATGCAGTGATTGACTTCTGCCTTGTGCGTCAGTTGGTTTGCGATAAGGAGACCAATTACAGATGTCTTCGAATCACCTGGGCATCTAAGACCAGTTGCAACCAGCGTCGAGGTGCTGCATATGTGGGCTGGTGTTCGACAGCACAGATTTACTTTAATGACTCACGGTTTCTATAATGCACTCTGTTTGCATGTCTTTCTGCGCATCCTCCTAGGTCGTGCTGGACGGGTGTCTAAAGGCTTCTGTTACAGATTGGTGAGCAGACATTTCTGGGAGCATGAGATTCCGGATTTTACAATCCCCGAGATGCAGGTAGGGGAGCAATTCCATCCATCAGTAGCAGCTAGGGATGCAACAATTGTAGATTTTGTTGGTACGATTATAGTATTCATTTCATAACATTACTAATGTATGAAATCACATGAACACTCTTTAGATATTAAAATGTTTTTAGCACTGGCTTTTAAAACAGAAATAACGCAGTAACCATTAATACAGACCATAAAGGACTTTGCCATCTGACCAATCACAACGGTGAGGGCTCACGGAGAGGAGGGGTTTAGACAGACTGATTCTTTATATAATAATTTAGAAATGGGGTCAAATTAAATCTATTTTATTTTACTAATATTAACTTTATTTAACCCACAGGGGAAACTGTTACTAATGATGAAAATGAGCTAAAATATTATTATAATCAACTGTCATCCATAGGAAGTATAGACTAATTTACACACACAACTGTCACCGCTCTCTCGATCGATCGACTGAATAATTCATTCAACTTACTTAAGTCAATGTGATCTTACCGCACTTCTTCTTCTGAAGCGGTCACAATGCTGAGCTAATGAGCTCATAGCTTCACGTCAACTGCTTCACGCTGTGCATTAAAATCGTTCAATGTACATCTAGCCATCCTTTATTCATTATGCATTCATTCTTTAGAAGCAGTTTTTTAGTGCAGTATTTAAATGACACCTCCTTGGTGTACCCAAAATGGTCTCAAACTATCAACAGACATTTCTCCGGTGGAAATAAAGGATCTGTTTACTCCTCTGTTGCAGTTAGTAAAGCGTGTAGTAGAGACCTGTGCGGGGCGGATTTTTCTGTCCCGCTCCCGCAAGATTATGTCCTGCTCCCGCAAAAATATATATTATTTTGTCCCGCTCCCTCCCGCAGTATTTTCACTGCTTCTTCCCGCTACTCTATTATTTCTTTCACTTGCTTCTCTTTTGAATATAAACAAAAAAGAAATTGAAAATAAACAAATGTTTCGTTTTATTTGAGTTTAATTAAATGGAATGATGAACATGGACACGAACGAGGAGCTTTTCAGAACATAGAAATACAGTTAGAAATAGGCTGATAATTTTGCAATGAAACAAAATAATAATAAACGTTGATTTCTTAAGTGGTCAAACAGAAAAGCATTTGGCCTGATACTTCTTCAGAACGTACGTTAGCCTTTTTAACGCTATTCCTTCAGCAATATAGAAAACAACAAGTACAACTTCGCTCCATCAGTGTCATGCTCTTCAGACATTGTGCCTCGGTGTGAGTCTGTAGTTCCGTGCATGAACCACACGAGAATTCGCTTCCGAACTTGCGCCTATAAATTTATTTTACTTTATTAGTTTTTGTTGCTTTTGTGCAGTAGATAAATAACAGAATACTTGTTTTTATTAAATTAATTTTAAGATGAATCCATTTTGCGGGAGTCCATGAATAATTATATTCTCCCGCAACCCTCACTAACATGAGGACCTTACTGCCCGCATTCACTCATCAGATCTTGTCCCGCGCCGCACTCGGTGCGTTGGGTGCAGGTCTCTAGTGTGTAGTAGCCTCGGTGGTCCGTGTATCTATAAGCGCGTTATTTAAGCCGGTGCACCACTAGTGTAACTGTGTTTTAGTTTTGCGCCAGCTGCAACAGTCCCGTTCTGTATCGCGGTTAATAGCAAAACCAGTCAATCACAGCATCCCTAGTAACAGCTAGAGTTCAGAAATGACACTTATTTTAATTTTAAAGTTGGTTATGGCAATGTGTATTGATTTGCAGCGATCACCATTGGTCAGTACATTGTTGAAGGTGAAGTTGTTGGATATGGGAGATCCCCGCTCAGTTCTGTCCACAGCCCTCACACCACCCAACCTAAATGACATCGAAAGAACTGTGCTGCAGCTCAAACAGGTCAATGAAGCTTTGTGGTTGTTGGTTACTGCTTGAAAGCTGGTTGCAAGTTTGAACGGTTTTGAAAGATTATTTTTAACTTCCAACCTTTTAAAAATACATGATGTATTAATGCAAACACACAAAATTTCTCTCTCTCTCTCATATATATATATATATATATATATATATGTATATGTGTATGTATGTATATAGTTGGGTATTATTTTATGTTCTTATTTTTCATTTTAGATATCATTTGTAATTTATCTAATATTTGTATTGTATTTTTCTTCAGATTTATTTTAATTAATACTCTGTTTTTTTTAATGAAAGTTTTAGTATAATGTGATTATTAACTGTGACCTGTGTGTGTAGATCGGAGCTCTTTCTGTGCAGAGCAATAGTCAGAGGCAATTTGATGGTGATTTGACATTTCTGGGTCGTGTGTTGGCGCACCTGCCTGTGGATCTGCAGCTGGGCAAGCTGATTGTTCTTGGACATGTGTTCGGCTGTCTGGAGGAGTGTCTTATCATTGGTATAACATCTTGTGTATTAGTGTGTGTGTGAGAAAATATCTGTATATCAATTATATAACAATGTCAGGTTACCATGATATAATAAAAAATGCTAAAACTATATAAACTGTCTATCAGCTGCGTCTCTCTCTCTGAAGAGTTTCTTTGCCATGCCATCACTGCAGCAGTTGGCTGGATACAGGTAGAATGACCTTTCACCTCACATGCACTTCATTGGATATCTTAATCCTTTGCACTGGGTCTTTGTCTGACCTGTTGTGACTGTTTGCCCTTACAGGAGCAAGTTGAGCTTTGCACAAAATGTTTCGAGTGACTTCATTGCTTTTGTCAGTGCCTTCAAGGTATGAAATGCCAAAACTGAGCTTGCATTTCTGTAATGGTAATATTATTTCATATTCAATGTCAACTTTTTCGTTTCTTTTTAATCAATTGGTCTGTTTTTGTTCTTTTGTTGTTAAGGCCTGGTACACATCTAGAGCTAAAGGAGAGCTCAGACACCCAAAGGTAAATGCATACAATATAAATGAAGATGGGAAAGGAAACATTTGTGCTTTTAAAGGGTTAGTTCACCCAATAATGAAAATTAGCCCCGTTTTACTCATTTGAAGCATCCTATGCATATGTCACTTTCTTCTTTCAGACTAATCCAATCTAAGTTAAATAAAAAATTGTCCTGACCCTTCCAACCCAGAAAGTGAGAAAAAAAGCATTTATTATGTTTCAAATATAGATATTTGATGTACTACAGGAGGCCTTTATTCACCCCGCAGAGCCGTGTGAGGGACGTTTTATTACAGCTGCGCATACTTTATTTCATGTCTTCTGCAATATTGGCAACAAACACCTGCTTACTCTCATTAGAAGGCTTAGGGGGCCAGGACAATTTTTAAAAAAATATATAACTCAGATTGGATTCATCTAAAAGAAGAAAGGCGCGTACAAATAGGATGCTCAAATAGGACTCATTTTTATTTTTGGGTGAACTAACCCTTTAAATACAAATCATACAAGGTTCTTGCCATTAAAGCCACTAGAAGAAGCTCAATTCAAGATATGTTTTCATATTTACCTTGACAACTGTCTTAAAGCCACTCAGGCTGGGATATGATTAATAACAAGTATGTGTCTCAGGATGAACTGGAATGGGGCAAAGAGAACTGCATTCAGATCAAACGAATCAGAGAGGTAAATACAGTGTGCACACACAGAACATGCTCATTTTATACATCATTTGCAGTCTATACCCACTGAATCTGTGTTAAAGGTGGCAGAGCTCTTCGAGGATCTAAAGAAGAGAGTGTCCAAATTTAACATGCACATCAGCAGCTCCTCAAACCCCACAGACTACACCAGCCTACACAAACAGAGATTCATCCTGCAGGTACACACACACACACTAATACACTTCACTCAACTACTGGTTTTTAAAACCAAATGCTTTTAGCAAAGGTGACTTTAAAGACAGATTGTCACAAAGAAAACTATTTCAAATAAATATTCTATTGTAGAAATTGTTTTAAACATTTATAATAAAATGAAATTTCACTGGAGTAAATTGCCAGATATAAAATATCTTAAAACTGTTATTGTGAACTGCAGATATAATTCACAACCATTCTTACAAAAATATAGCCTTGGTGGACATTATTTTAAAAACATTATCTTACTGACCCCAAACTGAACTGGATGTGAGTGTGTGTGTGTGAGAGATACTACACAGAATGTTATTCGTTTATACTTTCTTTGTCTGTCTGGATTAGGTAGCCATTGCGGGTGCATTCTTCCCTAACTATTTCTCTCAGGGAGAGATTGATGAGCAGCTGGCATCTAAGGAACTCTCTGGAAACGATCCAAAGACCACCATTATGGTATCTGTGTCTTCAGTTTAAAAAAACTACTTGAAATGAATTTTGCTGAGCAAGTTGCATTTTTAAAGTATGTTTAGCTAGCTAGCTAGATGAATAATACAACAGATTTTGAAGGTAACTTTAAGGTAATATTTAGAACCAGGGTCCTGCTGCATAAACTTAGCCTGTATGTTAAGACAGTGTCTTGAGAGCTAGTCTGACCAACTAGCTGTTATCCAAGAGTTATCAGTTTTATTTTTTGTATTTACCTTAGACTAATATAAATTTTTATGTAACTGAATTTTAAAAAACTGTGACCAGGCTTAAAGAAAAATGTATCTGACTAACTTTTAAGAGTAGTCTTAACCTTTTATGCAACGGCCCCAGAACTGGTACCTCAGACTTGATCGATTATTTGTGTGCTTGTGTAGAGTATGTCTCTGGCCTAAAGCCTTTTCTTTCTCTCAGATTAGGAATTTGCCTCCATTTGCATTCCTGTGCTATAAGCAGCTGCAGTCACTGTTCCGTCAATGTGGACAGGTCAAATCAATCTGTTTCGATGGATCTAGGTAACTTGCATGCATAAACAGTCTCTTTCACCCACAGAATAGAAAAAAACTGTATAATTCTTTTAATTCTGAGTTTATATCATAAATGCATAGAACAATGGCTCAAGTTGATAGGCCTCTGGGATTTGTGAGGTGATGACATAGGTTAAAACTCGAAATTTAGGATTATGAAAGGATTAAAAAGTTGCAAAAACCTGTTTTATCTTTTGCAGAGCATATGTGGAGTTTTACCGCTCTTGTGTGAGGGAGACAGGCGTATTACCCGAGGTCTTGTTGGCACTGCTGCGAGCACGGCAGACTCCCGCTCTCCAGCTGCAGGTTCACTACGCAGATGAGGTGGAGGCCCACGCTAAAGGAAAGCCCATCGCGCACTTACGTTACACAAGGTGGCTGCAAGTCCACAATATGCAGATCTTATCAAAGACACATTTAGTTTTCAAACATAAACCTCTCTTATAGGGTTAATGTGGATGTTCAGAGCCATGCTGTGTCTCCTGTTGGAGTTCTGAGCAGCACTGTGAATCCAGAAAAGCTTCCATCCAGCAGGGATTTTATCATCAACATCACAGAGGTGAAGACTAATTTCTTAATTTTGTTTTTAAACGCTTTTAGAGTAATGTGGCTTAATTATGACACGTTCTTAGTTCATCTTTGAGCATTGTGCAGGTCTTTAATGTGTAATTTGTTTGTAGGTAATCGATGTGGGCCACTTTTGGGGCTTTCGGACAGATGAGAGCAGCGTAGAGAAACAATGTCAGTTAACAGCAGCCCTAAACATAAGAGTTTTGAGACCTCTGTCTGTCTCTCTCTATCCAAACCTGCTGTGTGTGGCCCCATTCAAAGATGGTCAGCAAGTGGCCAAGTACTACAGAGCCAAAGTACTGCACATCCTTGGCAGCAACATAGAGGTACATGATGCATACAAACACACTCACAATGTTCCAATGCAGAAAGAACATGAAGTCATATCTATAACTATTGCTCTACATGTGTATACTATATGAGTGCAGGTGTTCTTTGTGGATTTTGGTAACACCTCTGTTGTCCCGTGTAGCAGTCTGAGAGAGCTGCCATCAGACCTCACGACTCCCTCTTTTCAAGTACGTATTTCCCCCCAGAATTTTTACATGTTTAAAAGAAAACGTTTTATTTATTCAGTCTGATCAGCTGTCTGTGCTTGTTAAAAAAGATCTCAACAATTGCAGGGCTTAAAGTATTCCGGTACCGTGCCGGATCTCAGGGGTGCGGCCGCGAGGGAAAAAAATATCTATATTTTAGAGCCTGCGCATGCGGTTTAATATTTTCTAACCAAATTATTTCACCTACCAATCACATGAGAGGAACGCAGCTTTAACTAACGTTACAAACCCATCAGAAGCAGAGAAGGGCGGGTCTTTGCAACATGGAATGATTGACACCCATACGTCAATGTCAAGTTAGCGTTGTCGGAGAAAATAAAATGGAGCTTATGAAGTCTGGGGATGATGTTCTAGCAATAGATAAAGGACTCAAAAATAAATGGTGCTTGGCGTGGATTGAAGAAAGTAGAGATGGCGAGCCTTTTGGCAGTTGTTGCAAGAAACTGAGAGCCCGGGGCTCGTTTCTGCACGATTTGCTTAAGGAAGCTACTGTATGCCAGCAACGATAAGAAAGTGCTTGCTCGTAATGAATTAGACTCCGTTCATAGAGCCGCTTCCCGTGCACTTAAAACTACCATGACGTTGCCAGGAGCAACTGTTACAGCTGACACACCGTTGTCTATGACTGACCGTGTCTGCGATTTAAACATACGTTTGTGCAAAAAAAAGAAAAAAAAAAGTTCAGGCTTAGGATTTTTTTTTACTTTAACCCCTGCAATTGTTCCATAATCATTGTTATAATTTTGGTGTAGAATTAAAAAAAAAAAAAGTAAACTGTAGTTATTGTCCTTGGTAATGCTGGGCCAAATATTCACTTAAAAATAAATAACTTGGCAGACATATTTTGGCAAATTGATTACATTAGTCATTGTAAATATATGGTATATCTCCCAGCTCTCCATTACAGCTCGATTTCTATGGATTTGAAGGAGCCATAAGCTGTATTTGTTTCATTGAAGGCACAGGAGTTTAGCATCGCAGGGATGGGTCCATCTGCGCAGTCGCTGATTCTGGGAGGACGCTGGAGCAGTCGAGCACGCAACCGTTTTAAGACACTCACGAGAGGCCGCTCTGCCATTGTGTCCCTTTACTCCATTCTGCACGGTGTCATGCGTGTCGACCTGCACGTCTCCCTGGAGGCGGGCGATGTCAGTGTGGCGGACCTCTTGGTGCAGGAGGGACATGCCTGTCACATACCTGAAAGCTTTGAGAGTCAGGTAACCATGCAACCATTACTGGAAATCATTTTCACTCAGTTTTTATTGTACTGCTCTCTTGCCTAATTTGTGTTGCAACATTTTTTCTTCATCGTGTTTCAAATGTTTTAGTTAATTAAATATGGGAGCTTTTTTCTACTTTTCTTCCAGCTGTTTTCTTTTTTATCCCTTTTTTACTTTCAAATCTCTTTACTCATAATTAGCAATTATACGTTTATGACAGAGTAAACTCCCAATTCAGACTTTTAGCCTAAGAATCATCTAGCCTATGATTTTTATACACGTAAGATCTTATATCTCACTACTTTTTTATATACCTATATAATATCTATGTATACTATCTATATAATTCAGAGTTTGGTGGAGTCAAGTTTCCATAGATAAGAGAAAATACTTTAACATTTGCAATGTCCAATATTAAAATAAATCAGCTAGGTCAGTGTTTAACGCTTCTCTTTGTGTGTATTGCAGCAGTCCCATGAGGTTCTGACATCTCTGTATGAGGACATAACCAGTGGCAGATTTACACCTAGTTCTACTAGTGGCTCCTTGAACAGCAGGATGGAGGAAGACAAGCTGCTCATCAACAAGCTCCTTGAGCACTTTTGTGTCTCTAGCAGCAGTGCCCCCAAGTGCAAGGTGCTGGCATAGCAGCCCTATAACTGCCTACATTCAAACTGTGCTGTATAAACCATTATTTGCTGTGGGTCTTAGACTATATAAGTTCTGTTCTGTCACTCTGCAGGCCTTAGTTTATGGTCCCAGCAGCCCACATAAGGTCACCTTTCATAGCATGAGCAGGATCAGCAACTTCAGGTAAGACCTGCCTGTCCATTTTACAGAACACACAAATTGTTTTCCAGAAAAGGATGTAGTGAGTGTTAATGTTTTTGGGTTTGTTTGCAGGGCTGTTGGCATCGAGAGGGACAGTATTAACTCTGTAATGGTGAATGAATGTCCACAGAACTGGCATGAGAGGATGTTGGTGGCTGCGTCTGTGTCTCTCGGCGCATCAGGTGTGCACACAATCGCATGATAATGATTGGTTGAGTTTGTCATTGGAAATGTAATGTATACTGCCATTCAAAAGATTGGGGTTACTAAGATTTTTGTTTTTAAAAATTAACTTTTATTCAACAAGGATACATTAAATTCAGGAAATATAATAAGTTTTCTGACACTGAATACTGGAGTGATGGCTGATGAAAATTCAGCTTTGCCATCACAGAGATAAATTGCATTTTAAAATATGCCTATAATTACATTTTCTTAATTTAGTTATTTCGTTTATCAGTGGTGGCTAAGTTAACCTGATAAGGTTAATGGTAGTTTGATAGCTTCCCTTGATTGAATGTTTTTTTTTCTAATTAATGATTTCATTCATGGTACAGGTTCTCGTATCTTGCTGAAGGAAACATCTCTGATGCCTTATATCCACGGCCTTCCCTCAATTGTTACTATGCTCTTCACACCTGTCATGGAACTGCGGTAACAGTCACCATAAAAACACTTACCCTCACATTGATTTCTCACATCATTCTTTACAAAAAAAATATTTGTGAGAGAATGATGTTCATTCAAACTTAACAAGTGCAAGTTTTCACAACAAGATGTCAAAATTACCCATTCACATTGCAAATAGAGCTGGGCAAGATGACAATATTATCATCGATGATGTCTTAGAAGTATCAAGATGTTGATGTCAAAAGTCAGGTAACAGATAATTATTGGAAAAATATTTAACATAGCCCCATACAGGCCTTTTGGCATGCAAGAATGAAATAATTTATTATTCCAATTTTAGAAATCAGAACAGATGTGTATAGGTCAGGAATCCAATAAAATCTTAAAATTACAATTAAAATTACGTTTTGATTCTGCTTCTCGATTCCTGTATGCACAAGTATCATGATTTCAAGAAGATAAAATAGAACTCATTTCTTTTAAATGTATTGTTCTTGCAATCACTGCCAGAATGACAAACTTCACCATGATGAAATAAGAACAGAGTGGAAATTATTAGCAACAGTAACATTATATAAAAGCTATTGTTTTCTGTTAGTTTTACTCAAAATGGGTGTTAGGTGTTAATTGGAGTTAGATTAAAAAAATTGTCCTGGCCCTTTATTGAAATAAAATGTCAAAAAATCTATAATAAAACGCAGCTCCAGAGGAGCAACTGGTCTTCTGTAGCGAACTTCAATGTGAGTAATTAAGACCAAACTGAACATGGTGTGTGTTTATGGTGCATATCGGCAGTGTTGTCCCAGCGGGGGGGGTGCGTAGTGGAGGTGGATGATATTATTTGATATTAAGGCGTTTATCAAGAAGATATTTTTGACGTCGCCCAGCCCTAATTGCAACCTACAATTGTTGATTGTCATAGCTATCCTTTATTGCATAAAAAACATTTGAATATGTTAACTGAGTTGAATTACATGGAGATGTACTCTGCAGTACCAATGAGGACAGGACCTGTTTTACTGGTGCTCTGTGTGGGCTGGGCTGGAACTCCATTTCCCAAAGTGCAGTGCTGCCCGAACATGACATTGAACTTGCCTTTGATGTCAAGTTTGATTTTGAAGACATCACAGAGGTGTGTTTTGTTGTATGATATTATGCATTCAGGGGTCAGCTTTGCATCTGTATAAGTGAGAAGGTTCTCCGCTAGTTTATACATGGTTATAACGGATGATGTGTATGTGTAGATAAATGCTTTGAGAGGTACCGTAAACAAACTGGTGTGTGATGGACCAAACGGCCTGACAAACCTGAGTCCTGACAAGATCAGCAGCCTTCAGGAGGATGCCCGGGAACGACTTGTTGGGTACTCGATCACCATCTATCCTCCTGAGACATTTGAGTCTCCGTCAAATGGGAATACTAACCTAGAGACATTTGTGATTCTTTTTCTTTAGACTGTTCATTAAAAACCCTCCTAGACCAGAGTGCACACCTGTGTACTATGAGAAATTCAAGAAATGGAACCAGGTATAAATCAACCGTTCCTAAAGTCTTTATTTCCGAAAGCTGATTAGAATGAGTTCATTGAGTTCCAGACCATGATGTGTGTCATCAGGTGGATCGCTCCCAGCAGATGGAGCTACAGGAGAAGGATGATGGGAAATCCAAAGGTGTCCTCTTTCAGCTGCATCCAATCACCTTACTGAACATGTGAGGAGCATCATACACGAGAGGCTAGTTTATGATAGAAAAGCTTGAATGTTACTTCTAGTAAATGTGCAGTATTTTAGTTTTGCTAGTCATTTTTTGTTTATTGATAGAGAGAATTTAATTTGCACAATGAATGATGATTCATCGATCTGTTACGGAAAAAATATTATTTGACCGCATTTTTTTGGTTCTTAAGAAACATACTTCTAATTGTGATGTTTTAAAATTATGTCTGTTTACATTTAAACTGAGTTGACTGTAGTTTGTGTACAGTAAATAATTTGTTCAAATTCCTGGGTATTTTTTTTCTTCCCCAAGAAATTGCTTTGCTGTCTCTACGCATGTTGAAGACTCATATTTAAGTAGTTCACAAATTCGTTTTCCATAGCATTTACGCACTACAAGCCATCTGAAGCAATATCTTTATGTAACGAACAGGGAAAAGTGTATCTACAAAAAAATATTTATATACTTATAATATTTCCATCCACTTTAATTCTTTAATCATACTACCTTTTAAA
>JAUMHI010000054.1:14920359-14931136 GCA_032359435.1 Enteromius unitaeniatus
TCTAATTGTGATGTTTTAAAATTATGTCTGTTTACATTTAAACTGAGTTGACTGTAGTTTGTGTACAGTAAATAATTCGTTCAAATTCCTGGGTATTTTTTTTCTCCCCCAAGAAATTGCTTTGCTGTCTCTACGCATGTTGAAGACTCATATTTAAGTAGTTCACCAATTCGTTTTCCATAGCATTTACGCACTACAAGCCGTCTGAAGCAATACCTTTATGTAACGAACAGGGAAAAGTGTGTGTATCTACAAAAAAATATTTATATACTTATAATATTTCCATCCACTTTAATTCTTTAATCATACTACCTTTTAAAGTTGGCACCAAATGGAAATTGATCACTCTTTAAAAATTTGTTGACCTGAAAAAGTCATCCATGCATAAATGTTATTTTTGTAAAACATTTTGACTTAAATTTTAATCAAAATACCAGACACTTCCATAGAAATGAGACTTCTCTCTGGTGGTGTATGTTCAGCGACCTTCTCTAATTTTGCTATGAATGACAAAACAAACCCTCCTACATTAAGGAACATTTATTTTTCCCATTCGTTAATTAAATACAGAGTGCAAATAGTTAAAGACTTTAAAATAACTGAACACTGAACATCGTACAAAGTTGGACAGAGTTTAGTACAGCTGGAGCTCTGCAGTCTGACAATCAGGTGCCCTCGAGAAGGACCACAAAGCTTGTCTTTAAACACCTACACGTATCCCTACAGTTCTGCAAAAATTACAGTTACACATTTAGTAATTAACATCTTCAAATTATCATTGTGCTCGAATACACAGAAAAGAACAGAAGAAAAAAAAATTCACAATTCAACTTGATATTAATAAGTATGTCTGTACACAGAGCCACTCTACCAGTGACGGTGAATTGAAGCGATTAATCGACATGGCAGCAGGAGATTATATGACAGGCATGATTTTTCATTTTCGTGTCACATTTTACAGCAGGAAATATGCACTGCAAAATAAAGCAGAGAGAGGAAAAGCACTGCAGAGATAGCAAATATTTACTCAAGACTGGACTTCATGCACTTAAATCCGAAGCAATGGAAGAGAGAAGCACTGTTTGTGTCCCTCTGGTATATTTATAGCTCTACAATCGCCCACAAGGTTTCATTTGTGTAAATCACTGTTAGTTACTTATGCAGGGCTTCACCTGACTGGTAACGGGGGGTGGGGTGGGGGTATTGGTGCCATTAACTAACATCATGATCTCTTTTTTTTGTTGTTGCTTTTTTTTTTATTATTCTTTAAGGTGACATTGGCCTCTTGTGTAGTTGGGGTCCTTCAGTGCTGGCAAAGTTGTATATTTTACTGGCTATAGTGTTTACTTGTACAGAAGCGAAGAGTTTATTCCTTCTTTTTGGCCCCAGGAACCTTTTCTCTAATCCTAACAGCAAACAGAACATTAGACAGATTAATCATGTACAGTAAAAAAATAAAATAGAATTTAAATAATAATATTTATAAAGAACTTACTTTCCCATTATTGAGTTAACCTGGGTGCGCACCAGTCCTAAGTACTGATCAATCTGTGTCTGAAAGGGAGAAAAAAAAGTGTGAGGATTCACCATGCACAATATGGATGTCAAAAGAATGATCCTAAAACAAAAACAATTATACAAAAATAAGTTTCTGCCATGAGATGTAAAAAACGGATTTAATTTCTTTATTCTGTGGCAGAATAAAAAAAAAGGCTAAATATTACCTCAGAATTCTGAGAAAAGAGTTTCTATCTCAAAATTCTTAAGCGCAAAGGGGGAAAAAATCTAATATTAATCTTTGTTTTTTAAGTAAAGTTGCATGCTTAAAAGCATATTATCACCTTAAAACTGGTACTGAGTTTTATGAAATTTTACTGTTAAAAGAATCAATATCCTTAGTTCTGATATTGTGGCAAAACATGGAACCTAAAAAAAAGATTTAGTTGTAGGGATTGGGAAAACAGTACCTGGTACTTCTCGTAAACCAGGGGCACGGTAAACATGGAAACCACCGCTGAAGAGAGAAAGACCAAGGAGAGACAGTCAGGACATCTGTGCTGTGCTCCCAGAATGCTGTGTGATGTCACTTGACACTTACAGTTGTGTGAGGTTATAACACTCTGACCTACAGCAGTGTTCATGTGTGTGTTTGTGATATAGGAGAAAGGTTAGGAAAATTCCAACTAGCTGATTACACCCACTGGATTAGAGTAGGACAAATGTATACTGTGTATGCTAATTGTAATAATATTTCCTAGTATTACTTTTTTTTTGCTCCATATTTAAGTGAAAGATTTAGAAAACCTGAGTGGTAGTGTGTTTGATTGTTTTCTTACCCAGAATCAGCAGGGTCAGGCCATTAAACAGAGCTCCAACATAGGTCAACAACCACATCAACACTGCAAACTAAACACACAAACATATGTCAAATCATCATCTCAGCGTTTAAAGGAGCACTCAGTAACTCTTCCCACTGTATAAAATTAGCAGCACATATTGTTTAAATTATGAGGTGAAGACTGCAGCCATATTACTGGACTAAAACAACTGCTTTATTCTACATAGAGTGAGCACCACTCATGGCTTAAAATCACATGAGCCAAATGCAATTATTATTACATTTTTTGGTTTCAAAATATGCTTGCAAAGAGCTTAGTACTGTAACTAGAAATCCTTTACTAAATGCCAATAGGTTTCAAGACCACTGTTCAACCAATAAAACAAAATTATTTAATACAAAAGGTTATCACGCTTTTACATCACAGAAAATTAGGGATAGAAACATGTCAGGAATGTAATATTCATCAGCTAGCATGTTTTCACCTTTATGGAATCGACCAGATCCTGAACCAGGAACAGCCTGCGAAGCTCCTTCATGGTGGAGTTGATGTACAGCTGAGTCTTATCCACATACTTACTGATCTGATCTGCAGACAGAGCGATCTCCACCTCCAGATAGGTCCTGTTGAGAGAAGCCATGAGAGTCAATCAGCAGATTCATTACTCAGTACGTATAAAGGGGCAAATTGAGGGGTGGACTAACTTGAAGGGGTGGCCCTCGTCGGTTTTTTGCACTGCCTGCAGGACTGATTTGTAGACACGGAAACTGATGGTGGCGGAGAGGATAGCCAGAGCGAGATAGGCTATGACACTCACCACGCTGAACTGGGTTAAAGAGAACAGCAGCAGCAACACACTGCCGAACACCAGTCCAGACTGCTTCACATCCCGCCAATGTAACAGATCTACCACTGAAGAGAGGAACAAAAACAAGGTGATCAAAACAAGAACCATGTCAGTTCTTCTGTATGTTTGTTCACAAAGTTTACAGTGAGGAATTACACGATTGGTCAGCATCATATCTGCACAATCACAAATAGCAATTGTCTCTACACTTGTTCTATTTTCGTTCAGTAATTCTGATATGTAAAACATTATTTACTTAGCCGTCACAAATTAGCAGCTGTGTAATATTTTATTATGTAATAGGCAGCATTGGACATTTACTTATCCCTACTAAAAGAAAGTCTCATCTAAACAATTAACCTTTATTTCTGTAGCACTTTATGCAATATAGAGTGTGTTCATAGAGTCTTCTCAAAGATAAAGCAGCTTTCAAATACAACAGTGACATTATTTAGCTTAAGTTCAGATCAATAACAGTGTGAAGTTAATCAGCTATAAGCATCAATGTTCGATTCAAATCAGTTGAATGCGGATTTAATTTAAGTTTAATATCAAATGTCAATGTTTCAAGATGGGATTTGGATATAAAGCAGCTCTACAGAAAACAATAATGCTATTATCCAGCAGTCTTGGAGGTCAGTTTGGTCATGTATTTTAGATAAATTACTTCAAGATAAGTGTCTTTCAGAACCAGTGGAACTCTATCAGAAAAAACAATCTTTTAAAGTTTTTTCTTGACTGTATTCATCATGCATTTTCCATGAAGAGAAAATGTGCAGCCTTGAGGCTATCAGTTCACACCTGTCTACCTCCCACAGCACCTGTTTGTCAACTTATCTAACCCTAAGCATCTGTGTGTGCGCGCACACACACACACACACACACACACACAGTGTAGTGGGTTAATTATTGCTGTAGGGTAAGACAAATAGTCATGTTATCAGAAGTGTTGTAATATTACGACATGGATGGAATGAAAAGGACCATGAAGGTTACAACTTTTATATTGCATGTTAGTTTTGGCAAGTGCTTAAGTATATTCATGTTAAATGAAACGGATAAAAGACAAAGCTAGTCTATGGTGAAATTATCAGTGCTCTATATAAAGGTGATAAAGTGTATTTCTACAGCGTCACTATAAACGTGTACCATCTTAAGTTACAGTGGTAATCCCCCTTGGCGCAACCTAATGTCAAGTGTCTTGCTCAAGGATCACCCCTTGCAGGGTTCTAACCTTTTAGTTTCTGGCCCTAACCTGCATCTCACAAAACTGTGTAACTTCCATTCAGACCTAGTACAAATTAGTCCCACCGCTCTCCAGGAGCAAGTCATTTCCCAAGTACTGGAAGCATGCATTAAACAGATTAAAACCAATCAAACTCGATGACCAAATATAACTTTCAAAACACAATGCCGTGTCATGCTCTAAGAGCCAATCCTTCTACAGCTTGTGTTTGTTATTGATGATAAAGAAATAATGTCAAGTACTGTTTATGTGACATGCTGCTTTCCATATAATATTTAAGGCAAATATTAATGCGGTTATTGCTGGTAATTGCTGATTAATCAATATGTAGTTCTAGCCATGCTAAGGTAGATAAACTATTGTTTAAATGTTTTGGATGTATAGGAATTTTTAAAGGTTTTATGATCATCAAAGCAGCATTTATTTAATCAAAAACAGTAACATTATGAAATATTACAATACCATTTTTATTAATGGATTTGAAAAATGTCACTTTTTCCTGAGATGAAATAAATCCAATATTCAGAAATCATTGTAATATGCTGATTCGCTGCTTTGCTGTTCAAAAGCATTTACTGCTTTGTTATTTTTACAGTACTGAATAGCAAGTTTAATGAACTGAAGTCTTATTTATGAATGCATATTGCTAATATTAAAATCACACTTTTCTTAAATCTTACCGACCCCAAACTTTTGAACTAGTAGCAGGTAGGACAGGTTTCCAGCACTGTAAACTAGCCTAGGTCTTTCTTCTCTAACTGCTGCAGGACAACACTTTCCACCTTTCCATCACCTTTCCAGTCAAATATCACAAAGACAACACAAGCAGAACTTGTTGCCATGAGAACCAGCAGAGTGAGATCTCTGAATCATCTCTTCGGTCTCTGCGGCAAGCGAGAGCTTCCAGTAACTTCTGTATTCTTTTTTAGCACCTGTATTTTTACACCTTTTGAAGAAACTGTTACACACTGACAGAAGCTGGTCTGTCACACTGAAGCGTGTGCATGACATCTGTAGTCCCCCGTGTGATTCCTCCATCAGTCCCGCTGGGCTAAATTTAGCCTGGCAGAGCTTAGAGGAGGGCAGAAATATCGGCCATTTTTATCTTGAGATTTTTGCTCGAGTCCAAGTTCAAGATATAGTGCAGACTTCATATTCAACTGATCGGTGAACACACCATCAATAATAAACTACCGATGGTCTCTAGTCAATAATAATGTAAACAGAAAATACAAAAAGCATAACTATTAAACTATAATCTCTGATGGTGATACTTGCCTGCTCTGACAAAGCCTTCAGTTATCCGACTCCCTAAATAGAACAAAACTAAAAATAGCAGCGTTCACATTCTTTTTCCTAACACACACCTTCAACTATTTACTTAACCAAAGCAGACTGATATAAGACTTTTGTTTGATGATACCCAGTAGTTAGGTGACTTAATATAGACTCACAGATGGACACTAAAGAACCACTAAATTCCCATTAATTCCATCAATATAAACAATAGTCTAAGAGATGCCTAACTTCTATTATAAGACAGCAAAACTAACAGAAGACAGAGAAAGCTACTGACCTGAACCACCCATGACTGCAGACAGCAAGAAAAGGAGAGAGAGACAGTGAGTGGAAACACACACAAAAGGAAAGAGAAAGGCAGAGAATGAGAGGGAGGGGGACCGGCTCATACTACCATTGGCTAATAATGGACACATGCATGCATACCGGGCGACAAATAACCCAGACTGAAACAAAAACAGTAAAAAAAAAAAAAAATCACAATTATGTGTGACCCGTTCACAGAACCTAATTAATCCACCTTGTTTCATATTCATACGTCCTATGTGGCAAGTGTGTGAGAGATGAGAAAGAAAGGGGGCAGCAGTGGTTGCTATAGATACAGTGTTCCAGTTTCCTTTACACATATTGCTTAGGGGGCCAGCTTAAAATAAGATGATGGTGGGGGGTAATTGTGTGCGTGTGTGCTGGTGTTTAAATGTCGGAGTGTAATTATAGCATCAGAGATGCACATCCAGCTTGACAACCAGGCTAACATTATATCCAGCCATTCACTTCCTGAATGAAAGGTCATTGCCAGGGGCAAAGGCCTATATGGAGTATGGCAGTTGAATTCTGGAAATAAAAATCACATTCATTAAACCCAGAGGGTTTAAATTTTTATGGATAGCTGATAAAACTTAAAAAAACAGACCTACAAGGTTGTTAATCGATGACATTTCTCACTAGCTCGCATTTTTTCAACTTTGTTTTGAAATAATTGTGTTCAACACACTGATCTATATACTGTATAATGATTATTATAGATCAGTGGTTCAACAGCACAAAATCTGGTGAAAAACTACATTACCCATGGTTCTGCAGAAAAAAAAACTAGATCTAGCTAATCTAATTAAACACTCAAACTACTCATATGCTTGTATATGTATGCATATTTTGCAACAGTCGTAAAAATGTTGTTTCTATATACACAATCAACCTCTTTCAAAACAATATTTGTCCATATTTTGTGTTCATTTTAATTACATTCACATTTTGTGTTTATTTAAGTCGTATATAAAATGCTTCATGGGATTGGAATTCATTCTCTCATGGAAGTTAAGGACACAGTCTTGAACATTTGTCTTTTTATATTAAAATAGTTTTTTTCTTCAAATTTTGTAATATTGTGATTCACCTTGAAGCTGTTCAGTTTGATTCATAGCTTAAAACTTTCTAAGGAAAGACTTTTTAAATATTCCTAATACAAAAATGAAAGTGAACCAAGGCAGCTGAAAAACGTTTGTGGCTAAAAGCCTGAACGTTCGATCAGAATGTAGTGCATCATAAAAAGATGTTTTTAATCAGCTGGAAAAATGCTTAGCAAGTACAAATGCTGTGAAATGCATCCTGCACTAGAAAGAGAGCATTTGTAATGACCTTAAAGGGTTAGTTAGACCCATGATGAAAATTCTGTCTTTAATTACTCAAATGAAGACATTTTTGATAATATCAGAAATGTATTACTTACATCAGTAAAACAGTCCGTGTGACATCAGTGGCTTAACTTCAGTTTTTGCGACGCTGGGAGAATACTTTTGTGCGAAGAAAACAAAAATGACAATTACCTCAACCCTTTTTCTCCCCTAAGCTACGTTTTAGAGAACATTGCAACACACACGCACACTTTAGCATATTTGAAGTCTCCGATTTCATTACAATTATCTAAATTTGTGTTTCAAAAATGAACGAAGGTCTTACGAGTTTGGACAGAATGACAGAATCTTCATTTTGGGGTGAACTACCCCTTTAAAACCTTTAAAAGCCCAAGCATGGTGAGTTACTGCGATATATTCCCATCAGACACTTTGTTTGATTTTCCATGTACATTTTTACTCCTTGTCGGTCTTTGTTTACTTTGCCACCACAATTAAACATTACAATTAAATTTCATCACTTGTATGACATTCATTATTCTGTGAAACATAAAATAAGGTATTCTGAAGAATGCCGGAAACCAACATTTTGGTTACTTCCACAGTACTGACACAAAAAAATCTCAAAATACCTTCTTTTCTGCTCTAAGGTAAGAATGCCATGCAGATTTGTAGAAAATAATGACAGAATTTTGTGTTTTTATTTGAATCTCTTTAAAACAAGTTAACACTGCCTTGGTCTTCCCTAAATCAACATGAATGCCGTTTTTGTCACATTTTGTGCCAGTTTAAGTTTTTTTAGAGTTGGTAGTAGCTTATTGGTTAATGATCTGGGCTGCTGACACAAAAATCTCAAAAATAGGTGACCCAGGCACCAGAGTTATTGCGATCATAATCCTGGTACAAATACACTGTGCTCCCAATTATGACCCCATACAACACACACAAGCCTGGAAATTCCAGAGCTAAACAGGAAATGGAATCAAGCCCCACCAAATGATATAAATATCATAAAAATCTGGAGGGAATATATGTTCCTAATGTTTCACTGATTGGTTACGCATAACAGGGAAGGGGCGTGTCAAGCTGATTTGAGGCAGACAAACACTGATACTGAATTTAAAAATACAGTTTTCTAATTAAAAGTCTACTAAACTAAATTTTTTTTTTTTTTTTTTTTAATCAAAAAGAATATTCTGTCCTGGCATTAGAAACATATATTAGCACATTGGAGCAATAATTGTTCTTATTTATTGAATTGCTTCATACAGAAAAACGTTTGTGGATGAGATAAAAATAAAAACAATTCCTTTAGGCCTATGAGTGGTTTAAAAATACAGCACTGAATATTTTATATGTATATATATTTATATATATATATATATATATATATATATATATATATATGATGCATGCTTGATTTATGCATGTCACAGCGTGTATGAGGATGGGACTAGACTTTAGAGAGTTTGCTATTAATCATCAAAAAATAATAAAGTGATATCATATGAGCATGCAGGGAAAATGAAGGGTGTGATGTCAGACAAATAGCATAAATATAGAGACAAACTGAGTAAAAATGTATGTTTATGCTTTTAAATGATCACGAGTAGAATTTCTAAATGGTTTAAACACATAACAATAGGAATGAACTTAATTAGTTCCAAAGGCCCTACACATATCTAAGCACTAGAATGATAGAAATCCTTACGTGGACTCCGTTTTCACTTGGCCCATGACAAAACAACCCAGAATACTCTAGCAAAGTCCTAGAAGCTATTAAGTACGCCTTATACTGAGAATACTGTAAAGCCAAGTATAGCGTGGTAAAGTTTGCATCTGCTAACAGACAGTAGTTTCAGCAAACATCATCACACACAACTACAGTAGCTTTACAAACACAGACTGCCAACACTCACACAATGCAGTGCCTGTAAATGGAGTCCAGGAACAACATTTATCTAGATGGACATTTAAAATGTGCCTGCAGTGTACCCAACCCTGTTCCTGGTGATCCACGGTCCTGTAAAGTTTAGATCCAACTCTAATCAAACACACATGCCTTTCATTTTCAAGCGAAACCCTAAAAATACGGTATTAGTTGCTTCAGGTGTGTTTGATTAGAGTTGCAGCTAAACTTTTTCTTCATAAAAATATCCTAGCTCACAATTTCCCCGTCTTGCATGCCCTCCCTCTTTCGCTCTCCAGGTATCATGGATGCCTGTTGAAGAGAATGATGTAATCAGGATGGGTGTGACCTGGTTGCTATAGCGACAGCCTCATCCAGCGCTGCTGTAACCGCGATTGAAGATAAAAACAGCCTAAACTCGGTTCCGTGGCAAACAGAGCCTAATCTGACGACGGAGGGTTACCGTTAGCATTACTATAAAGCTGGCAGACCACCTGCCACCCCTCATCCCAAACCAGATGCCTCTCCCCTCGTTTCTTTGTCCCACCGGCGCAGAGACAGAGGCTTCACGTAACACGCAAAACCTAACAACGTTACACGCAATATGTTACAGCATAAAACACACAAGGCGTTGTGAGATGAACGCCATAAAACACGGTTTTCTACAGACAAAAACGAAATCTGTACCCTGCCCTCTCCAGCTGCTCCAGGTGCACTCTTTCTTCCCTTTATCCATGTCTGTGGTTTCTCTCGCAGCTGTCGTCTTTCTCTTTTGCAGATCTTATATCTTCCCGAGACCCACTATCTCACGCGTCCGAACTGCATGAATGGCCAGAAAAGAGAGGAGAGACACGCTACTGCTGTTCAGTAAGGAAACGGACAGAGAGAGAGAGAAGGAGCGGTTGAAACCGTAAACACTGCAGCCTCCACCGCAGAGAGCGGAGCGAACCATATGCAGCGCCCGGGGCGCGATGGGGGGGTCAGATCAAAGAGGCCCCACCCTAACGAAGCTGATACATAAACATAAGCGAGGTCACGTGACCTCGTCGGCATTGTTGTCGATTCAAAATGGGCGGAGCCTGCTGGGTTGCTTTTTTATTTGATTGCATTCATACTTTCAGAACAGCAGACTAACATATGTGAAAATTAATATGCCTACGAATCTAGTAATAAATATCCATTTAAAACTATAGTGAAATTTTTATAGTAACATATTATTAATATTCACATTGCAGAGAAACAGAGACTAAAGAAACATAAACAAAAAGCAAAAGAATAAAGCTAAAATTAAAACTAAAATCTTTTAATTTAATTGTTTTGCATTCATCTTCTATTTTTGCCTTTTGTTTCTGTTGTAATTCGTTTTAATAACGTATATATTTATACACATATATGTGTTATTAATAATTAATATTATATTAATCATTTGTGTGTATATATATATTTATTTATATATATATATATATATATATATATATATAGATACATACACTCTTTGTTACT
>JAUMHI010000054.1:14931236-14961789 GCA_032359435.1 Enteromius unitaeniatus
AATATTAAATAAATTTAGAGTATATATATATATATATATATACACACACACACACACACACATATATATATATATATATATATGGAATTAATATGGATAGCTCGATTGAAACATTTAATAATTTTTGCATATTTCCCAGTTGTGTGTAAATGAATGTAGTTTTGCTTTTTTTGTTAAATAATAATAATGGTGATGATGATGATGATTTTTCACAATAATATTTATGAATCTGTAAAATCGAGGATTTCAGTCTTGGCTTATTCATTTTCATCATCTTCTGTTTCCCTCAGCATCTTCTCTTGTCTCTAAGGGCTCACCACGGTAACGGCTTAAGCGCTCTCTTCCGTGTTACTATGGCAACAGGCTGATCTGTGCTGATCCAGATTGTCTCAGAATCGCAGCGTAACACAGAGCGTTGTTGTTTATTATTATTTTTATATCACCACATTAAAAACACCAGGCTGTTCACACGAAGACATACTTTAGCACAACTGTGATCCGTTGGTAATGTTCTTATGAAGTTTTTCAAATGATAAAAACCCAAAGCGGTGTTACATAAACCGGCGGTCTTTTTCGCCCTCTGCAGGCGGTTTACGGCAGCGCTGCCGTAAAGGCGTTGACCTCTTTTTCTAACATTCCAGAACCTTCAGTTTGAACAACCACCAGACAATGACAGGCATATATCAGCATTCACAACATTAGACTTACATATTGCCTATCTATTATACAACATTATTGTCAGTTTATCTGTAGCTGCCTACAATTTTCTAATCTAAAAACAAAAATAAATATTGGAAGCAATATAGCAAATGAATGTTTAATCAACTGCTTTTCCTTCAGACAAAATAAAGAAAAGCACTTCACAATGCCAGATGCACCACATGTGCACTGTCCCATTTTACAAGAGGATTATGTATATATATATATATATACAGTTTACAACTTGAGAGTCTGCTTCTCTAGTAAGAACCACTAGATCCAAAGCAATTCTTATGTTTTAATGTTCATTCCTCCCACTGCTGTCACAAATTCATGTCACTCAGGTTCACGTAAACACTGAGAGACAGACTTAACTCCTGAGATGAGCATGTTAAGAGCTGTGTTCTGGTTCTGGAGTTTCATGAACACAACAGAATATATTTTTACTCCTGCTATGAATGTGCAATAATGTATTACAGTTGTATTATTATGAGTAACAGCAGTACGTTTCAATGTAAATGTTGTTTAAATGTACAACTTTAAAGGGATTAAAAACTAATGAGTTCAGATCTGCAATATTTCCTGGGTGGATTCACATCATAACTTGAGCCTTTTTTGCTTTTTCTTTGTTATTGTGAAGCTATGTAAAGAAGCCACAGTGCAGCTGTTTAAACTCACCACTAGAGGGATATTATCCCCTTAATTCAGCCTCAGTCGACCCCAGAAAAGAGCCTCTGGCTGTGCGCCTGGTGAGTCAATATGACTTCACAAGCAGCATGTTTGTAGGAAGGTACTTCACAATGAAACTGATTTCATACCAGCTTTCAAGGGACCATGATGCACAATGATTCATAAAAAGCCGTCCCTGGGACAGTACCCTTACTATTCCTATGACAGCTTTTGTACCTTTTTGTCTGAGAGTGTGTAATGATGCCTAATGACCTAAACTAAATTCCTTTGAGCTTTTGTTATATAAAAAAAGCATTTAACAACTAAATGGTTTATTTATTGCCATAAATGTGAATATTTATTCATTATTTTACTCCGTATCATAAACCTATCTTTCTTTTAAATTAATAACAGACATGATGTGAAACAAATACTGGATGTTCTTTAACGCCTTACGTAAAGTTTGTTGTTGGCTTTTGGACATACTGTACAGTAGTCATTGTCTCTCAGATTCTCCACCATCGAATCAAATTAGTCCTTGCAACATAAGCAGGCTTTTCTAATTAAACTTTTATGGAAAACACCAGCTGTGACAATAATCTGCTCAGCACTGCTTCCTCTGAGCATTGTAGAACTATGATTTGGCATGACTATACATTCAAAGAACAGATGATAAAGAATGAGATCAGTGAGCAAAGCAAATCCAGGAAACGTGTGATTAAATGAATATTTTGGATTCAATACAGTAAGAATTAGGGTTAATTTTCATTAATTCAATTTAAATGTATTTGTATAGCGCTTTTCACAATACATATCATTGCATATTCATTACATATTACAGAAACGGTCTCTTGTAAATCATACTGTGTTTCTGATTCATTCAGACTGTAATTTGCTGTTATGAAATACAAGTTATTATCTGTGTCATTATGTATGAGTTTAATTTATTGAAAGCAAAAGTGGGTAGAGTACCCAAAAACTGTACTCAAATAAAAACTTTTTTTGTATTCATTTGTTATGTTTTATTTATTTATTTTTTTAATGTAATTTATTTCAGTGATGCAAAATTTCCTCAGCCTTTAGGCTTCCTCAGCCTATGTTGGCCGTTATAACCTCTGTCACGTAGAGTTAAAATATTTCACATGACCGCTACTGAACATCTGAACATAATGAATCAAATACACATTTACGGATCTTCCTCTGTCTGTTCTGCAAAATGTAAACAAATATTCTGTACGCGTAAATATTAATTGCGTCTAACGTTAGGCAAAGGCATTCCGGAACATGTCGCGCGCCGCTGCGCAGAGCTAAAGCTGGTTTGGTGGGTGTTCATTTCATACTTTGTGACAGCTTATTCAATGTATAAATTAAACTTCAAGATGAAATTTGTATTTATGTATTAAAGTAATCGGCACGTTTGGGATAAATGGAAGCATTTTTAACTTGCATTTTGATTAAGTAACGAGACGAGCGTCACCCACAGCAACTAAGTAAAAGTGCAGTCTTTTACAAAAAATTTACTTGAGTAAAATTACCCATTTTTAAATATACTCCAAAAGTATTAGTTACCCCCAAAATGTACTCAAGTCAATATAACAAAGTAAATGTAAGTCGTTACTACCCACCTCTGATTGTAAGAGATGACTCGAGGGCTTTGTTTGTCAATCAGAACTAGCACACAACCCAACAGAAATACATTTCTTGCCATTATTTTGTACTTTTTGCTTCAAAACAAACTATGAGCTCATACTCAACACTCAACATAAAATCTTGACTTTTTCCGTTTGACGTTTGTCTGGCATGACAGTTTTGCAAGAGGAAAAAGGCTAATTAGATTACACTAGTAATACATAAATGCTGAATGATCTGCATAAAGAAACAACTTAAATAAACATGTGTTGCTTATAAACTGCTCATAACAATCTATTTAAAATTGTTTTTGTTTTGAAATGCCATTTGGTGATAAATAGGAGATGAGCTGGTACTCCCACATCATCACTTTATGACACTCACCACCTCTCATCACAGCTGTCAGGCAGTGCATTTTTTCTGCGTCACAGTGCTAATGTTAGCTTGGTTCCAGACCTGCAATCATCTAGAACAGTGGTTCTCAAGCTTGTCGAACACAACATTTGAAAGTTCCCCACATTGGCTATTTCCTCTGCTATTTTGTTTGTTGCTAACAGGAATGTTACCATAGTGAGTTAATTAAACAAATGATTTGTTTTCAATACAAAATAATCCTTATTGATGTGGAAAAGAAAAATGATATCAGTTTTCATTTGGATTTTTCCTAAACATTTTCATTAAACTAATTTGGAATTTTGCTAAACCTTGGTTGAGAACCACTGTCCTGAACTCTCTTAAATTAGGACATTTAAGTATTTTTTTTTTTATTTGTATGCATCTTAAGACAAAACAAAGGCACCGACATGTTTTAAGATTGGTCAGTGCAAGTTCCTTTCATTTAAAACAGCTCAGATTTACATTTTATTCTAGGATTCGGCTTAAGCCTCGTCTGTGAAACCGGGGGTAAGATTGTGAATTTAGTTAATCACTACAGTGGCAAAATATTCCCATAGTAATTTTTCACTTGAACGCACATTTTCATGGTTAATTATGAACAAAATCTGATCTAAACCATTATGTTATAGTAAATATATTTAGTTTCCTCTCTATAGGCAATTTTGACTTTTGAATTTTGAGTTTCTCTTATAAAAACTGTTATTGTAGTAGCATTGTAATGATCACCAGCCAGAGTGCCCTCGAGCTCCACCAGAGGGCACTCCACCCTGGACTGTTATGTGTGTTACCCCTGTGTTTCTGCATTGCATTGTCTCTGCCCCCTTGTTAGTTCCCATAGCAATTGATCAGCTCCGCCCCCTCGTTAACCCTCTTGTCTTGCCTTTAAAAAGTGTTCATGTTTGTTAGTCTAATCGCTGCATATTGAGTGTTTTCACTGTCTGTTCTAATTTGCCTGCTCATTTGTGTACGGACCACCGCCTTGCCTTGGATCATTGTTCTGGTTTTGCCCCGTTTGGACGTAGTTCACCAATCGACCGGCCATCGCTACCGCTCTGGACTATTCTTGTGTTTTGCCTTTGCTATTCCTATTTGCTGTTGTCTTGACCCCACCTGTTTGACCATGTCTTTAAATAAAGCCCCACGAATGGATCCCATTCTTAACCGAATACTCAGTCACCTCATGATCCAGCGGGTTTCCTTTCGGACATTGGCCAAGTATGAACAATGCAAGAATGTTGTCCTCAAGCAGGGCTCTCAATCGCTTAAGGACTATGTACAGGAATATCTAGAGCTCGCTGTCCTCTAATCTCTCTAATCTCCCAGACTGTGTATTGATTGACTTTCTGCGAGAGCATGAGTCAGCTTAGATTGCGGCTGATCTGTGAGGGACCCCGAGCCACTGCACAAGATGGCTCCCACACCCAAGCCTTCAGCCAAAACGGAACAAAAGCTTACAGTCTCCAGCCACCACGGATGCCATGCCAGTGTGCCCCCGCATCATGGTTGTTGCACATGAAGTCACTAGAGCGTTCCAAGGGCGTTTGAGGTTGATGTCATGGAGGGCAGCTGGTACCCCCAGGATTTCAGCGCAGGCCATTACTGTGACAGTCCGTTAGCCTCTGTGCTCCTTGTAATGGCGGTTGCCATTTTGAGCGTGTGGGCCACATACTGCACCTTCACAGACCTCAAACTTTCACAAGTTTGCCCGTGAGTCTTTGTCTGTCCTAGAGCTGGCGCCAGAAACCTCACCTGGTCTTAAATCAATCTTAGCACTGCTGGAGGTGCTGGCCGTTAATTCCTCAGAAGTTCTGCTGGTGGCTGCATAATCTCCAGAGGTGTCAGCTGACACCGTAGATCCTCTTGAGGTTCCATCGGTGGCTGTGCAACCCTGAGACATGCCGGCTCCAGCCATGGATTCTACAGAGGTTCCGCCAATGGCTGCAAAACCACCTGGGCTGTCGGTTTATACCATAGAGCCCTCTCTTCTTCCTGCTACTGCTCAGGAAGCTGCCCCTGAATCCTCTTCCTGCCCTGTCACGGATATGGAAGACATTTCTGAGTCCTCATCCTGCCCTGTCATGGCAATAGGGGCTGTTGCCTAGGCACGGCCACGGAGGTGGTGGAACCCCCATCCTGCTCTGTTTCGACCATAAGGGCCACCATTGACCTCTCGTCCTACTCTGTCACGGCTAAGGGGGCCGTATTGAGGCTGTCCTCATCATGCCTAGTCACAGCCATGGAAGCTGATAACGCCTCGCCCTGCCCTGTTCCAGCCATGGAGGCCGTCCTTAAACTCTCGTCCTGCCTTGTTCTAACCACAGAGGCCACCTGCGACCTTGCAGCCTGCACTGTCCCGGCCAAAGAATCCTTCATTAATCTCTCAGTGCTCTCTCTTACAGTCACGTCTGCTCCGGTCTCCTGTGCTACCCTAGTCTCCCGTTTTGCCTGCGCCACCCTGGAGGGCCTCTGTCCTGCCTGCTGCGCCTTGGCTCTCCTATGAACTTGCAGCATGTACGGTCTCGGCCGCAGAGGCTGTTGTTAACCCCTCTGTGCTTTTTGTTCCAGTCCCACCGGCTCCGCCCTGGAAGGTGTCTCTGCTGCCTGCTTCGCCCTGGAGGCCATCTCTGCCATCTGCGCCGCCTGGGAGGGCCTTGCCTCTGTCGGCTTTGTCCTGGAGTTCATCCGCTCTGCCGGCCTCACCCTGGAGGACCTTCGCTTTGCTTGCTATACCCATACTGCTGTGGCCCCCGGACTGGCTCTACCATGGCTTTCTGCTCTGCCCGCACTGCCATGGTCCCGTGTGCCACTATCTCTGCCCCACTGTCCATGCCCACCTGGACTGTTATGTGTGTCTGTGTTTCTGCATTGCACTCTAAGGACTCTAATTATGAAGTGTGTTCCCCAATGTTTCAGTGTTTCCCCTGTTTAGTCTCTGCCCCCTTGTTAGTTCCCATAGCAATTTATCAGCTCCTCCCCCTCGTTAACTTTCCTCTCTCACTTTAAAAGGTTTTCATGTTTGTTAGTCTAATCGGTGCATATTGAGAGTCATTCCTCGTACAAAATGTTTTCCCTGTGTGTTCTTGTTTGCCTGATCATTTGTGTAATGCCTTCGCCTTGCCTTGGATTATTGTTCTAGTTTTGCCCCGTTTGGACTTCCAACGCTCGCTACTGCTCTAGACTATTCTTGCCTTTTGCCTCTGCTATTCCTGTTTGCTGTTTGTTGTCTCAACCCTGTCTGTTTGACCATGTTTTTAAATAAAGCCCCACGTCTCAGTTCCATTCGTAACAAGTATTTACAATTATATTACTTATTAAGTTTTGCTTTTTTATTTTTGTTTTTATTCTAAGTAAAAAAAAAAAGTAAAAATTGTTTCTGTTAGTTCAGCCTTACTTCACTTGACAAATGCTTTTTTATTAGTTATGGTTATAAATAACAGTGCTGCTTTTAGGAAGAATAACGCAATGCCTCTTACCTTTCTGTCTGCTGACGCTTTGGAAGAACAGGGACAGATCAGCCTCTTTCTCTGTGGTGGAACTCACAATACTGCTTTTGCTTTTATTCTCCTTCTCCTGACTGGAATGCTGTTCTGGAGTTGCTGTAGACGTTCCCATTACTGCAGGCCTGGGTTTGGTGGACCAGCTGTCCTCTACTTCTGGCTTGGGCTTCTCGACAGGTACAACTTTCTCTTTTTCCTTCTCTTTTTCTTTTTCTGTTTCTCTGATGGTGCTAACTGGGGGATCGGTGAAGGGAGAGGCCATAGCACAGGAAGTCGTAATTGGCTTAGAAGATGTGACGTTTGTGGTCACGGGAGAAGATATTTCTGGAGGTTTTGGGGCAGAATACTCCTGCTCCCTCTTGGGACTTTCCTCAGAAGCTGATTCAATTAGCAGGTCGCTGTCAAGCTCTGCCTCCCTTTCCTCTCTTAACAGACTGTAGATTGGAGGGTTGCTGGATTGACCAAAGCCCCCCTTGGAACCCCCAGAGAGGTCAAAAGGATTACTAGCACTGACCTTGGTTTGTGGCTTGTCAAATGGGTTACTAGCTTTATCAGTGGCAGATGTGTAGCTGGTCTGCTCAAACGGGTTGCTTGCTTGGCTGAATCCGACTTTTGAGGGCAGGGTCTTAGATGTCAGATCGTATATAGGAGAATCAGGTTCTTCTGCCACTTGCTCAATTTCTGAATCTCCAGACTCATCTCCACTGCCTTGAAGGTCTTGAGCCCATGGGGATGAGGGTTTGCCTGAGCTCTTGATGTCCTGGGCTTCAGGAAGATTGGGATGAGAGCTGATGCTACTGGAATCTTGGGTGGAGCTCACAGACTTCATTGCTGCAGGCTGGAACAGTACATCAGACGGAGACTCTCGGCCTGGAAAAGAGAAATGTGACAGAAATGTCAGAATTCTATATGTATCTATCTATCTGTCTATTTTTCTGTCTGTCTGTTAGATGTTATTAGATGCAAGCCACCTATTAATCCATCTATCTTTATATTTTTACACTTTTTAAAAGTTTTCTTTAAAGCTGCAATCCATAACTTTAGGTGCTCTGGCTGTTATAAATTTAAACATTTTGCGGAAGAACATTGTAGCCAGAGCTACTTCTTTCTGTTTATGTCATTTAAATACAGAATTAGATTTGAAAAATAAAAGGCTTTCTCAATTCAGTTTTGAAAGGAGCAGCAGGTGCATCACAAGGGGGAGGGATCTACCTGTAGGGGAGTGGTTAGGGGAGTGGTTAGCTGAGGAGGCTGCGCTGTCATCTTCTGGTTCTGACAGTGTTACCGTGGGAAGACCCTGCTGACCAAAACTAAGCACGCTCTCTCTCTCGGACATGCCCCCTTGTGGAGACACTCTCACCGGCTGGGACTCTGTTGTAACCGTGATCTTTACAGGACTGGCACTTAGTGGCGTTTCCATCCTACGGTATGATCGGTAATCTGCCATCTCTTCATCCGAAGGATCCTCCACGTATGGGAATGCATGCTGCCCACCGGCTGACCCCTGACTCTTCACCTCTGTTTCCTCAGATCCAGGGGGGCTCTTCTCTAAATAGCGACCCAGATCAAAGGGGTCGTGGCTGGATTCTTTATTTTCCTTTTCCTGAATCTTAGGCTTGAAATCCTGAATGTCATCTTCGTCTTCTTCATTATCATCTTCGTCATCTCCATAACCAGACATGAGAGGCTGCTGCTTGTTCTTGGCATTGCCCACACTACCGAAATCACAAAGGTCATCCCCCATGTCCATGTAGCTGTAATGGTCAGTCTTGTGTGAGCCCTGCAGGGTCGTCTGATGGTCTGAGGGGTCACCTGGGGTCATGCCGATGCCGGAGTCAGTTCCAGTGGGAGCAGGTGGAGAACGGTTACCCTCAGTGGAGAAGAGAGAGGCACCATCATTAAAAGGATTAGAGGAGGACTTTGAGGAAAGGAGAGAGGTATACAGATCACCCTCTCCTGATGATGACTTCATGAACATGTCAGACAGAGAGTCACCTAGAGAAATAGAGAGAGAGAACATATAAATGTTTTAGTAATAGAAATCAATTAATTTTTTTATGTTTTGGGTAAAAATAATAATAATAATATTGGATGTAAAAAAAATATTTGCATGGTGTTTGTTTCCATTATTGGCTTGTGAATGTGTGTATTTTTGTGCTGATTCACATAAAACAACATAATAAAATAATAATTTTTATTCATATGATAATGTGCATGCAAAAATACAATATGGTACTCATGGATTGACTTTAATCTACTAATGCCTTTTTTGGGTGGGGGTAGGAATGCTGGGTCTGAGTCTAAATAGTTAATCACAATTTAATATATTTGTTTAGATAAACATTTATTTGTGTAGAATTCACTGATGGCAATAATACATAAAAGCGCTGTTTATGTAATACATAGATGATTAAATCCTCTCAATTTTCCTTATACAGGCACAGTCGACTCCCTGCTGAGCCCTGTGCAGGATCCAAAAGTCAGATTTACTTCATTTAGATATGTAGATGGTCATAGACTTTGCATCTGCATTTGAAGTGAAGAAAAGACAACAGACAAAGAAATAGCCCTACACTAAGAAAAGACACAAAGTAGAAAAGCTGAGCAAGAATTTATGTAAAGAATGAACATGAAAGTTGATTCTTTTCCAGAAGTGGTCTGATTCCCACTGGACTAAGAGGAAAAGCAAATAGTGTAATGTAGCATATATTCAGGCTGGTTGGATACTGTGAACACTACACAGCCCCTAAGACACAACTGGAAACATCTGCTCTGTCTCTGTGAAATCAGCTGAGTCTTAAGAGGATTAATGAAAGTTGGACAACAGACCCTGTGACTGTTACATCTCCAGTAACACGTGCACACCAGCTTCTATTAAAATTACTAAATTACAAAATCTATCATGCCTTTTTAACTGTATTCCAAGGCAGCATCAACTCAAATGAAAAATTATGCTGCCATACAATAACTACTTACAGAAACTAAATCTGAGTTAAAAATAAATAAAAGTATTAATTAATTAATTTCCTCCACAAAGTGATAGATTTTTTTGACTTTTTAACACAAAAAAATGTGCCTTATGAAATTGCCTTCCCAACTTTTTTCTGTGCACTAAATGTGGGAATATCAGATAAAGGTGTATGTGTCTATACTCTGTGAAAGCCCAATTGTTTCAGCAACCTTGATTCTGATATTTTTCAAATTAATTTCAACAGACGTTTTTCTTCAATTCTTCAGTTCAAAATTCTAATCCACAGACCAAAGCAGCCACAAGTAAAAAGTTTTTTGACAAAGGCAAAATTAGTTTTACGGGTGTGGCTGAATTCGATATAGCATCCTAAATGTTCAATTGTAGCCAAATCTTTATATAGTTAGAGTAATATGTTATTTTGAATTCAGCCAGTGACTCAATCACATCATTTGCAATGCTTGCTGGGAGTAGGTGGACACTGCTGAGCTCTTTGGCAAGACTTACATTTCCATGGTAACAGAGACTTCTCTGATTGTTGGAGGATTATGGGTAGTGTAGTTCTTTGCCAGAAATTAAGCAGGTTTATAAATGTAAATTTTGTGCAGGCTCTCCTCCAATTCTAAACTTGGATGACTAGCTTTCTTTTGTGGAATAGAAGAAATTGTGAAAAATTACTATGTAGTCCAAACAATGAAAGAGATTGGGGTCCAATGTTGTGTGGACTTCTGTTGTGTTCTGTAAAATAAATAAGGTCATACAGGTTTAGAATGACTTAAACTTGAGTAAAAGATAGAGTGCTGACAGAAATAAAATCACATTGTCTGCCACCATTTTACAGCCTCAACATTCTGTCTTGATAGGTTTGCTACAATCAATTTCTCTACTACAGTGTTGTGCTCTATTCTAGTTGTCCTTGTATGCTAACCGCCTTTGGCTGAAAGTGACAGAAGGAATGGTCTTTTCACATTCTCCCTAAACTGTTTGTTGATCTCGCTCGGCCTCTCTCTCTCACGCCCGAAAGACTTTGCAAATGCAGACAGACAGTACACACCAGCATTCCTCCTCGTCTAGGCCTTTTCCCTCAGCGTATTAGACAGGGAGACAGAAAGAGAGAGACAACTAGGCAGAGACAGCCAGCCAGAAGTGGATTATGGTGAACATATTGACATGCGTGAGCGATGTTACTGATGGTACGATCAGAGTTACGGGATTTCTGTTGTGTTGAGCTGCTCACCACGTGGACAGATCTTTTTCCAGCCTGTCTTTTAAAGATCCATGAACTCACAGGCTTGGCTACTGTAAAAAGACTGCGATGTCTCACTCTCTCACTCCTATAAATAGACCTCCTTCTGTTTATTTAAAAAGGGAGAATGCTAAAGACGGAGCCAACTACAGGCCAAACCGGCATTGTATGAAAGACAGGAAGAGAGAGACAGAGAGAGAGAGAGAGAGAGAGAGAGAGAGAGAGAGAGAGGGGAAGGGAAGAAACAAGAACCTTAACATAACCAGAGTGTGAAAGAGAGAGAAAGAATCTTTGTGCGAGTGAATTTGAATGTGTTTAAGAAAATATGTGTATTTGGGCTTGTGTCCATGAGAAGAGGAAAGACTTTGTGTGTGTTTTTGTGTATGTGCAAGAGTGTGTGTTAAAGCTAACCCGTGCACGGGGGAGCTGAGGGATTTCAGGCCCTTGCTCATGAATATTTGAGCATGTGCATGGGCGTATGTGTGCATGCAGTTTCCCCATTGCTAATAATAGCACTCTGAGCCATAATGGTGGTTCAATCAGACTCTTAATGGACCAAAGAGCACCTGCAGAAGCAGAAACTGACAATTAGCAACAGGAAAAAGCCATGAAAGTGAGCTGTGAGGCTTTCCGTATGAAAGTTTGAAAGCATGCGTGTGTATTTTACATGCTATGTGTGTGATAGGCTATCGTCACACGTCTCCACTCTGAAAGGGTTTCTATAGATACATCGTTACTTTATCTGTCACATTGATCCATAGAAACACTAAAAGCCCATTAAATGATGCAGCATGTTGTACAATTAATGTACCACTATGAGTGCTAAGATGTCTGTCTCTGAACCGCTGATCATGTACACTTCCTTTTCAATAAGGTTCTATGTTTTATTATTGTCCGGTATTAAATCCACATTATTGTCTGAGGTTTAGGAATCAGGCTTTAAGATGCCAGACCATCTCATCATGAACTCAATATTACTTTTTGTTACGGACATTTAGGATTTAGCTCAGCAGCTTAGAAATACTCAGAAAGAAAAAGCTCACAAAAATAAAAGAGAAAACTGTAGCGTTACAATGCAGGATAATAATTTCTCGATGAGATGTTTTTCATAGCATCAAAATAAAGTTAAAGCAACATCATTTATGGCAAAAACTTTACCCAATGTACTTCCATAAATGTTGACATCCTGAACTAATATCAGTCTGGGATATACCTTTCTTCCGCTCTTCATTGTTTTATTAACCACACCATACTCAAGAAATACATCTAAAAAGGACCATCCAATATGGTGGTCATGTTTGAAACGTAAGCTTGCTTGTGAAGAAATGTGAACAATTCTCAGTCAGCCACAATTAATTTATTCAGTATGCAAATGTGTCCAATAACAAGGGTTTGCCCAGACAAAATAAGCACTATTTGGCTCGTCATGTGATCTCAACATCTCTCCTGAGATGGTGCTCCATGTAAAATAGATTAGGCTACTGATGTTACTGGAGTCATCATTTCAGAGGATATCGTCTTCAAGTACTACTCGTTTATTCTTTGTGCACTTTTAAGGTCAGAGTCAAGAAACCAGATGTAAAAGACAACATTACAGTTTATGTTGTAATGCATTAAATTGAATGTGAATGGTTTTTTTAAGTACATTGTACTACGGAAGGTTGAATAAGCAGGGCTGACAACACATTGTCATTGCATTTTTCTTTAAATAGTTTTATGATTTCTTTATACGATCTGCTAACATCTCACTGACAGGTTAGGGTTGGGGTGGACCTATTACTTACCTAAGACATTGTAAAACATTGGTGAGACATTGTCCAAAACTGCCACCATGTAAAACAATTTTCCTATCAGACTGCGTTGGTCTGGCTGTGAATTTAAAGGTTGTACTGCTGTTGTCAATACTGTATGAACTGTTTTATCGAGAAGTTATAATAGTCTGGCTATGTGCTGCATGAAAAGGTTTATTAGAGGGGTGGGCAATGCCCAATTATTGAGCCATAGCCTATGACTTAGAACAGTGAGAGAGAAAGTGGGCAGAGAGACAGGCAATGAGCACAAAGACAAAGAAATGATGATTACATTATTGTGGCTTAATGAACACACATCATGATCCTAAGAGTCCTGTCACCATGACTGGTTCATTCTAAACGCACTAGAGAGCAACATAAGAATGTTTTGTTAGTTTTATTGTGTGTGTCGTTTGTTTGATCGTATTATTTGAACTAGCACAGTTGCCTGGAGCGCACTGTGCGTCTGTGTATGCAGAGACATCCAGGCGCTGTCACACCCATGGCCTGCTCTGTCTCTCTTCATCCCCAATTCATCATCACCAGCAGCTTTCGCCTCTTCTTTTCTTTATTCGCCGGCACGGGTGTCGCCGCTAAACCACAATGCGCAATTATAAAAAGCCCAAATTTACCTGTAGATGCAGTTTCCATGGCAACGCCGCTTCCTGCAAAGGGATGGAATTGTTGCTTGGGCGCGTGCATCTCGTCCCGCATCTCGTCGAAACGGGGCCCTGCACTTCCAAACATCCCGTTCTTCTCCTCCTCCTCCTCCTCGAACCATTTCCCATCCAAACCCGGCCCCTCGCTCGAATTGGCGGACATGCTTGCAGTAATCGCACGCTGAGAGTTTGTTCGGAAGCGAGAACGATTGAGCGAAATCGCAGGAGAAATTCAAAGATGTGACGCTTAATATGGCCGATCCTGACCGATGCTTCCCGTCTCGCAGCAGCGGAGCCAGTGGGCTTGATGTGTTTGGTTCAGTGTCTCGGAGCTGACGTCACTGTATCTGTGCGGCTCGCGGTTGGCACGGATTTAGGACGGAGAGCGACATTCCGGTTAGAGGACGGTCCGTGTGCCACGGGCGTGGTTCTAGCTACCTCATCACAGTCCACATAATACACACGCTACATTTAAGCGTTTTTAAAAATACACTTCAGGGCAAAAATACATCTTCTTCCTGATTGTTGCTGACAGAATGTCGATTGGCCATTAGTAAATATATTTTTATATAGTTTATTTTAATATTTTATATTTTGAGGTGGGGTAAAAGGGTTAAATGTATATTATTTCTTAACGATTAAATCATTTATTTCTAAACGCTCCACCCCTTACCATTGGCTATCGTTGCTGTTTTGGGGTGAGAACCCCAAATAATTTTCTATTTAATTTCCAATGGGTAGGCTGATAATATAGAACGCTATTTCGTTTTCTTTTTTAAATGATAAGCAAATATACATTTTTATTTGAAATTATTATTTTTATTTTAATAATGTATAATTATTATTATACATTATTTTGTGAAATAGTTACTTTATTTGTTTTCCCAAGCAAAAATATTTAAACACGGAGTAAGGCAAAATTCCAAAAACGCACATTGCCCTGAAACGCCTTCACATTTGGTGTAGTTTCACTCTAATTTGTAAACTGGTGAATGGTCCGGTGTTTTAGCACCATCTGCTGGCGGACAACAACACAGTCCAACAGGGCTTCCTTAGCAACGGCCTGATGTAAACATTGCAGTAAGCAAAATAAAAAGGAAAATCAGTACAAGTGCGGCTCGTTATGGAGATTTAATACGTTTACACTGTCGAAATGTATGCGTGCACTGAACAGGCATCGTGCAGCGGTTGAACTTTATGTTGGAGAGAAGGTAAACTGCTCGGTCGTAAGTTAGTTGTAGAGGTAAATCATGGACTGTAAAGGAATTTGACTGGGTCACCTCCTCTGCTGACTATACAGCTGGACCCACACAAACAGCTCAGGGGGTTCTAGAGAAGATAAGCATCAATACGAAATAGTAAAAATGAGGGATTAGTCTATTTTTAGTTAACTTAAAAAACTTCAAAAAGGTGCCATTTTAATCGTTTGTCGTTGCTGTTATTGTTTAGTATTAGCTAAGATAGAAATGTAGTGTCATTTTATTGCATTGTTTAATATTGTTTTTAAAGGGATCATGACACAGAATGAAAAGCAGAAACTAACTGGAGACGAAGACATTATAAAAGAGCTGGTGAGTTTCCTTTTTTCTCCCTCAACTTAATGTGAAATTTGCTCTTGTAGTGTGGTTTTGTAATCGAAGCCACATGTGCTGAAGTGTCTGGTTTGTATATGTCCTCAGTGTGTTTCTAATGGACTCTGCTATGAGAAAGTGTGTCAGGAGGGGAGTGGTGAAATGGTTCTGGAGATGTTTTTCTCTGGGTTCCCGCGCATGGTGGGTCTCTCTCTTTTCCCTAGATTGTCTAGTCTCACTATTGTAGGCCAGAGCATCAGCTCAATCCAGGGCCTGGAGTTCTGCCCACTCCTCAAAGAATTATGGGTAGTGGAGTGCAAATTGAATGTAAGTTACTCAAACATTTGGAATGATTGTATTGTTCTGCGAATGTTTTGTGAATCGGATTTTAGTGGGATAACAATATGCTTTTTTTTTTTAAGCATCGTCGTTCATTTTGAATGCTTATTTTCTTTGCCTGATTTCTTAGACTTTGATTTTGATGTGTCTGGTATGCTTGTGTTTTGTAGGAAATCTCTGGGTTACATCACTGTGTGCATCTGCAGAAATTATTTCTGTATGACAACAACATCCAGCAGATTACAAATCTAGAGATGTTGGCCCACCTTCACGTCCTGTGGCTTAATAAGAATCAGATTCGTGAAATACAGGTAGCCCATATTTATGAAATACTGAGATACTGTAAATAAACATTTAAAGTATACTCCATTTTTGTCTATACCTATGCATTACACCTTTTTTTTTTTACAGGGATTGAATTCACTTGTAAATCTTAAGGAGTTGAATCTTGCTGATAATGCTATTGAGACTCTTGGTAGGTCCACTGTAAAACACTATATTTGTGCAATTCTAGCATTTCTGTATCTATAGTACATAGGTATTTAGAATCTGTTACTGGATACACTAATATTTCACATGTTTATTTCTAAGGCCATTGTCTGGATTCCAACATCAATCTCCAAAATCTAAACCTCTCAGGGAACAAAATCTGTTCCTTCAAGGTATGAAGTATAATATTGCTTCATTTGACCTGCTATTTTAATAGTTTATCACGGCAGAGCAATTTCTTTTCATGAATAAGGCAACAATCATATTGAATTGAATTTAACAGTATTTGCTTCAAATTGCATTAAACAATAAATTAATGTTTATATTATGAGTGTGTGCAATATACGTTTTAGAGCAAAATGTCCAACTATTTATTAATAACATTGTTTAACTAACAAATAGGAAAACTTTGTTATTAAAAGCCATTGGGAAATAGTGAAGAAACCAATGACAAATGAGTTGGTCATGATTGTAGCACTCTTTATTTAATGTGACCGCAACTTAAAGTTTGAAGCATAGCTACATTTTCTTGTGCACATGGGTGATGCTTAAAATCATGTTTTCTCTTATTAGATTGTTGATTGCCCTTTGTGTAGAGCCTATTTTGTTTGTGTGATTGTGTCCAAGATTTCGAAGTAATAATTTCCTTCTGGCCTTCACACCATTATTACTGCAGGCTTGTATCTACATGCCATTATTGCGTCCTCCCTCTCCTGTTCACTATAGATCTGATTACTGTTATTTCTGTGCATACTCTGTACTTTCCCAGCTCCCTCAGAGAGACCTGATCATTTCAGGAATTGCACGATTCAAGTTTTTGCTTTTCAGTATTTATCATGATCATAATGTGGTATCTCTGCCCAAGCAGTTTTCGTTTTCTCTTCTTTACGAAAGGAAAAAGAGATACTTTTTCAATAACATAGATAAATTCAAGTGGTGTGGAGCCTGAATGGGGTGCACATCTTTAAATGGGGGGCCTTTTGTAATATTGTGTGAGGCGAATGATTGAAAGCTCCTCTGTCTCGCTTCGGCACTCTTTGTGTCTAACACACAAACACACTCACACACAGAATCATGACACAAGCTGATAGATGTTTGTATGGTGCTTTTATGTGCTGTTCGTCTGTGGGCTCATTGTTCAGGTGAACTGTCTTCAGGCGTGTGATGCTCTTTTCTCTAATGGGAAACTAATGCACTTCCATTTAATGTTGTAGCAAAATGTTTCATTTGTGAAGGCGGAAGTTATTTACTTATTCTGTAAAAACAACAAAATATCAATAACAGTCAGCATTTATAGTGTAAACGAATATACCATAAATATGGCCAATTGTAATAGTGATGATTGACTTTTAAAAACTTGTTTTTTTTTTGTACAAAATGATTTAATATTCATGAATAGTTCTGATCTGTGAACGAAAAAAGTTCAATCTGTCTTCCTTATAGGAATTGACCCATCTGGCCCGGCTACCCCGTCTACGGCACCTAAGTCTGAAGGACCCTCAATCTGTTCCAAACCCACTGTGTTTGCTTTACAATTACTACATACACATCCTGTATCACATGCCACACCTGCAGCGCTTAGACACATATGACATATCCAGCAAACATTTCAAAGACACTGCAGAGGTGAGAAAATCTCTGTTTCATGCATCTGAGAGTGTATCTTTTGTGTTTGAGAATGATGGGAATGTGTGGTTGTGCATTAGTCCACAGTGCTGAAGAAAATGATGTATTACACCATGCGGGTACGTTGTGCACAAAGACAGTTTGATGAACTAAAAACCAAGCTCAGGCAGCAGAGGAGAGACCAGATACAACTACCAGAGGAGAGAATACGTGCGCTAACACACATGTTTAGAAATGTGAGTATATGCGGTTTGAACACAGGTTTTTAGTATTTTTATTTTTTGGCGAATAAATACCTTTCTTGTTTTCTAAATCTGTTCTTAACACATTTAGTAGGAATGCCCCCATTTAAAATACTGATAATCCGAAATTAATTTTATTTTTATAGCTCATAACTGATAAAATACTGACTTTAAAATAATGTTTTTAATGTAAATCAAGTCATGCTTCAATTTGACAAAGCCTAGAATATCCCATATTCAATTTCTGAGGACAAATTTAACAAATTAGTTTGTAACCTAAAACACATTCACTCTCTGTGAGCAGATGGAGGGTGAACTGTCCCATTTACATTCTGTTGATAAGAGGTCAGGGGAACCTGAGGACTTGACCTCTGACTTTCGTAAAGAGCACAGTCATGAGCTGAGACTGCAGCACAAACTGGATGCTCTTAAAGACAGACTGAAGTTCTGGGAGCGGCACTTGGAGGAGTGAGTTTGGATTTTTATATACATAACCTTTGTGTATGTGAGGTCTTGCATACTTATATTGCATACATTTAATTTTTTTTGGTTTAGGGTAGAAGCATGTCACCAGCATAATGTGGCTTTGGCCTCAGGTAGAAGGGATATGATGGTGCACTTTCTGCTGTTGGAGTTGGAAACCGTGGGGAACATTCGCTTTGAAGAGGGAAACACCGGCGAACCTTGGTAACACATGTATACAAGCAAGATCTTTTGTACAGATACACAACATGTAAGATTACTGATCTACACTGTTTACTGCTTCCACTCTCAGGTTCACATCATGTTATGATTTATTGCTGTCCCGTTTCTGTGCATGGGATTATAAACCTCACCACATCACTGGCATTAAGATCAATCGAATCCTCCGTATCCATAACCGAGCTCTGCGGCAACGCTTCCAGGACAAAGTACACTCTCTGCTCTGCAGACAGGAACCTTCACCCTTCTCACAGTGAGTCAGGCACACACGCTTGTGGTGTCTCACATAGGCTTTTATGTATACAGTATACTTTGCATCTCATTTAGGCCAGAAAAATCCACTTAGATAGGAAGAGGCTGTCTGACTTACATGCAAAACATATGGTCAGTTTCTGTTTTTTTTTTTTTTTTATCATTCTCTAAATACGGATAAATCTGGCATTAATACCAAGAAAACAGATCACAAAGATAATGTATACAGAATATTACAGATAAATACAGATTATTGTAAACATGATTTGTCCCATGCATCATTTATCAGTATCACATTCATTACAAGCCATTTATGACTATAAATAATAATATTATAGGATTTTAGATAGTCTTTCTTTTATATACTTACAGTTTAGTAATCCATATTGGAATAATAAAAGAAAGTTGTCTGTATATGCAGTTTTATCATTTTGTGTGTGTGTGTGTGTGTGTTCTGCGTGACAGAAACTATAAACGCTGCATGGAGTATCTGTTCTACGTGCCCGATCCAGAACATTCCTGTGAAAATGATGAGATACTTCCAATCCTAGAAAATGGTTTTAAAACTGCTGATGCATATAAGGTACAAACCCATCAAAGCTTGGTGAAATCTTGGTTATGAGTTTCTGTATTTTTTTAATGGACCCATCATCTTGAACATGAATGCCTGTTTCTTGCCTTCAGACATTAGGTAGAGAGAGAGCCGTCCCACTCTCTAACAGTGTGAGCGTGTCTGATAGACTGCGAATGACATTTATGCAGAAGAAGAGTTGCTCCGCATCAGGAAGTAGTGCTGTAGACATTCTTCCCTTCAGACATGGTCTGTATTCACTCGGAATCTTTAATTTAAATTAACTTGAATGTATTGTTGGTCCTTTCTACACTACTACTGGCTCCAAACATTAATACAAAAATGTTTTCAACAGCCATTACTCACATGATCCTCTTAATATGCTGATTTGATACTCAAGAAACATTTCTATCAGTGTTGAAAATAGTTGTGCTGCTACAGTAAATATGTTTGTGGAGACCATTTATTAGGATTCTTATTATGAAGAACAAAATAACTGCATTTTTTTTATATCATTTTCCTTCCCCAAAAAAAGGGTTGGCTTTTTCTGCATTTTTATATTTGTAGGTCAGTTGGTGATTTCTAAGGTGTTCCTGGGCCGCAGTGCTGCAGTGAAGGAGGGTCTCCCAATAGACTGTGATTATTACCCCAAAGCAAACTCTGTCTACCTCAGCACCTGCTCTAAAGAGCAAAAGCACACAGCACAAACAGCCCATGGTGAGTTAGAGTGTGTGAACCCATCAGAGAAAACTGTCTTCAGGGCAGTGGTGATCAAAGCAGTAATGTGTGTGTATCTGTGTGCTTTTGTTCATCAGACATGCTGTGTCCCTCCAGCCTGCTGGACAGCTGTGACTGTAGACAGCAGCAGAAACTGTGGTACATGTTCGACAATGAAATGGTGCTTCCAGAATATCTTGTAGACTTTGAATATGTAACACAGGTACATGTGTTTAACATTTTTACCCTCACACATTTACTCCATCTTGTTAATCAGAAAATAGTAATGAGTAATCAAATCACATCTCAGCCCTCTCCAGACTCCCCGTGTAGTTCTCATGCATCCCCGGCTAATGTCCCATCTGTGTCCCAAGATGAGCAGGACCTGGATGAGAAGGCAATAAATTTGGAACCCATCCTGAAGCCCCTCCCCAAGCTGCTTAATCTAGATGAGAAATCCATACTGACAGTGGCCAGAGCAAACGTCCTCAGTCAGATCACAGTGAGACCTACAATATGTAAGAAACACAAACCCATATCCCTGTGATCATTTTATTGACTTATTTCCTGTCATACAGGTGCTGAATCTACATGGCAACAGTCTGAATAAACTACCTGAGATTTCTCGACTCACAGCTCTAAAGAAACTGACCCTCAGCTTCAACGAGTTTACTCATCTGGACGATATTTCACATATGGTTATCATTCTATTCATTCATAACCTTCTTCTAAACATAACAGTATCACAAACATTTAAAAATGATATGTGAACTCAAGTCTTTGTCTCTCTGTCTTTCAATCCTTTAGTCAAACCTGGAGTACCTGGATGTTAGTTTTAACCATATTTCCTCTCTGGAGGGTTTGCGTGGGCTTGGTCAACTTATAGAACTGAATGTTCGCTGGAATCGATTGACTCGAATCAGGGATGACATGAATGTTTTGCGTAAACATGCTCCTGCCCTGCTCCGTCTGGACACACGGCACAATCCTTGGCACAGGGTAAAAGTTACCTTACATGATTGAGCTTCATATTAGACAGTAGAAAAAGTCAATAAGATTCAGATGAAATAATACTGTTTAATTTTGCAGAATGAGTGTGTGCGTATGGTGGTTCTTGGTCGGCTAAAGACTCTCACTTATTTGGATGATGCTTTTGTGATGGAGGAGGAAGTGGCTGCTGCCGTTCAAGTGGCTGTCCGATCTAGAATTAACCAAGTATGAATAATCGGAACTTTATACTTAATGTTTGTGTCCGTGTTTGACCTGGAACGTGTGTGTTTGTGTGTGTTTGCAGGCATCTCTGATGACAAACTCTCGGACTGACAGTGAACGTCCCCGCAGTCTAAGTTTGCTCTCTACTGCTCACCTGCTCACCCAGATCAGCTCGTCTCCATGGAAACACTCGCAAGAGCTTGAGTCAGGCTGGACCTCCAAAGTATGACATATAAACTGATATCCTCTCACACAAAAAAACTTTTAAAAAGGTTGCTTCACTCAGCCTTGTCATTTCTAGATTTGTTCTGTGAAACACAAAGAAGATATCTTGCATTTTTAAATGTGATATTTCCCAAAATTTGCATAAAAAGGTAGATGGAAACAGCTAATGATAACAAGCTCTAAGCCATATTTTTAACTGATATACTTTGCCTTTTGCCCTGCGGAGTCAGATCACGGCACTGAACCTTGATGGTCTGCGGTTGACCCGGCTCAGTAATCTTGACCGACTGGTGAATCTACGCTGGGCTTCATTTGACAATAATGAATTAACTCGAATTGAGGGTCTGGAACATTGCACCCTACTGGAGGAACTTTCTCTTAATAACAACAGTATCAGCAGACTGGATGGTAGTGCTGTTTCTTTCCCTTTCTCACTTTTATTTCCAGTGTCAGTTTAAAATAAAACCAGGGCTAAAGCTGTGTAACATAACCTTCATTAGTTCATCACACTGTTTCTTTCTGTGTTCATTAGTGCTCTTGTTTGTTTGGTGTGTGGCAGGTTTGTGTGCGATGCATCGCCTGACTCGTCTGAGCATTAACTGCAACCACTTACAGTGTTTAGACGGGGATGTTTTGGACCAGCTACCCAACCTTCACTTCCTGTCCGTAGAGAATAACATCATCTCATCTCTGCATGGGCTTCAAAGATCACGGTCCTTATTTGAGCTGTATGTCGGCAATAATGACATCAGCACCACCAGAGACATTTACCACTTAAAGGTAAAAGTTCATTTTGTACAGTTAATGATTTTTTTAAGCACTCATTCAAATCAAACCTGTTGATGAGAATGCATGTAAAGTGCTGTAGGGTAATGTTGAAGTGTGGTGGTAGTGGTGATGTAGTGTCTTTTTTTTCAGGTACTGTCTAGTTTAATTATTCTGGATCTGTATGGGAACCCCCTTGTAAACAAACTGGAGAACTACAGGATCTACATGGTTTTCCATCTGCCTTCACTCAAAGCACTGGATGGAGTAGCTGTGGTAAATATAACTGATGCGTATGTATGTATAGTGTTTGTTTTCATATGTATGCTATTGTTCAAATGTTATATAGAAATGAGTACATTTAATCAGCTGGACATTTCCATGCATTGAAAGGAAAAGGGACTGTTGCCAGAACTTAAATTTATGGGTGAACCATTTTGGTATTAAGTTTGGATTTAAAATACAAACATGTCTGTGCTGTGTAGGAAACGTGTGAATCAGAAACTGCTAAGGAAGTGTTTGGAGGGCGGCTCAATGCAGATATGGTGGCCGAGAAGCTGGGCCATACCAACTACAGAGACCTGTCAGAACTCAACCTCCAGTCCAGCTCAGTCAGGTTTACATTAACTCTTACTTCAATCCTAAAGTCAGAATTAAACCAACACAGCAAAACTGGATATATTGCTTCACGCTTTATGGTTTCTGTTTTACTGTGTGTTTTAGAATGGTGGATCTCGCTCCTGCTGATTTGTTCAGTAATTTATGCAGTATTAATCTAGATCACAATAACCTCACCTCATTCAGTGGTCTCATCTTCCTGCCTAACGTTAAGGTACGTATGAGTTTAGGACAGAATGTAAATACATTTGTCTATGTTACTAGTTACCTATGCTAACATTATATACTGATATCCACTAAGTGTCTATGTAAATATATGTTTTTGTTTGTGCATGTGATCTTCCAGGTGTTGTCTCTGAACTATAACCGGATTGAATCAATTCTACCACGTCAAAAAGTTCAGAGTCACATGCGCAACAAGCAGGTTCTCTATCATAAAGTCAGTTCTAGTGGATATGGGCAGCAGAACAGCAGGCCTAGCAGGTGCTTAGACACACACACACACACACACACCATCACTCTGTCATGATCTATTTGGGTGATATACTGTAGTTTCTTGTCTAACCACTAGGGAGCATCACAATTACATATAATATGAGATTCTCAGACAGTGACTGTGTGTATATAATCATAGAAAACCTGAGAGTAGTAAAAGCCACGTTTATAAAAATAAAATTGTATGTACTGTGTACAGTATTAACGCCGTAAACTATACTCTTCTGGATGACACACTATATGTGCCTCTCATTTATTTTTTTCTCACTTTTCTTTAAAATTGGCTTCTCCTGTCTTCCTTCTCTTTGTTTGTAGGGAGGGATTAACTGATAACCTGGAGCCTCTCATGTCCAGTTTGGAGGTTTTGCATTTAGGTTATAATGGTATATCCAACTTGATCAATCTACAGATCAGTAGACTCACTAACCTCAGAGCTCTGTTCCTACAAGGTATGTAGAACTAAAGTTCCTTTGGCAAGTCATGTCACTCAGTGGCCATCTTTAAAATGCCTCTGGGGCATGCCAGTACAGCTCATATATATTGAATGGGGATTCTCCTAAACTGATGGCCAAGCTTATAATGAAATTTTATATTTGAATTCACCAATGTAATCTGGCAACAACCGTATCATAATTTTTGTTTATTTTACTCAAATAGCATTTTCAGGCTAGACCAGCCAGTGTACATGCACAGTCCTAGGCACACGTCTTGGTAGGCTTATAGCATCTTCCCATTAACGCCATTATAGTGTTTATTTAGACTGGTTCACTGGTTAAGTATATTTAATATTTTTTAAATATAAACAAATATTATTTTCAATTCGAATAATAATCTAACATTCTAATTATTTCCAATATTATTATTTTTGATCCAATAAGTGCAGCCTGGGAGAGGATAAGAGACTTTTGAAAACATTAAATATTCTTTAATATGATCTTCTCTAAGTGTCTTGTCTTTTTCTCTAAGGGAATGATATCATTCAGGTAGATGGATTGGATGGTCTGCAGAAACTACGTGAGCTGGTTCTGGATCGAAATCGAATTAAATCTTTGAGTGAGAACTCATTTTGTGGACAGGGAGTTCTGCTTGATTTGCACCTGGCAGAAAATCGCATCCGTGAACTGAACCATCTTCAGCCTCTCACTGAGCTCCGGAGACTGTTCTTAGACATGAACAAAATACTGGTACACAATAACTCCTAAAAATACACTAAAAGCTTCCAAAAATAAAACTGATGCACATTAAATATGTCCACAAAGTTTCATCCTTGGCTGTAAAGCTCCTCAAAGGACTTTACCAAGCTTCCGGGAAACACACTATAATTTGTTATTCGCTGGAAAAATCTGGAAGCTTTCCCTTTAATTTTATTATTTAACCAATTGTAAGTCACCTCACTATTAATGGAAACATTTAGTATTCGAGTCATGGCATATTTCAAGTGTAAATATAATTCAAGCAGTTTGCTTCACATTCATTAGTTAGACAGACAGGTCTTCGGATATAGTTAATCTTATGATAGGTATAATTTACCATATTAACAGGATATATTTGAGTGTTGTAGGTCAGGGTGTATATAGAATTTACAGAGAAACATGGGAACGCAGTTACTCTCAACCCCACTGAGAGTGTGTGTAAATTTGAGTACTTGAGGCTTGCTTTTATTATTTACCCCTCTATTCTCATCTGTCTGTATGTGTGTAGCTGCAGTTTTACTGTAATTACTAAATTACAGTAATTCAGTCACTTAGTGTGTTTGTATTAGTGTTGTTAGTCCCTGTGAGAGCTCTGCCTTTTGCCTGCCCCTGAATATAGAGTAATTACAGACAGCCATTACTGCACCAGCACAGCAGCCCAAGGGGACAATTAAGCAATATTTACATTGATTGAAGGTCAGAGATGTGTGTGTGTGTGTGTGTGTTCTTGAGACTCACTGATCTTTTTGATTCACCTCCTCATTCCTTTATCTTTGTGGAAATCATGACATGTTAACAAAAACCTTTAATTTGATGTGTCCTGCCCATTTTTTAATCATATTTTTTTTTCACTTCATATGCCTGTTTATTTGAAACATTTTCATACAGTAAACATAGGAATTAACATGACAAAAACAACTGCTAAAATATTTGAGCTAAAGATACTGATATATTATAGTAAAATATCCTTAAATCTACCTACAAGAACAGTTGCAGGCAGTTCCATTCATTTAAATTCCATGGGAGTTTTGCATCAGGGTGCAAAAGGTCTCAAAGCTAATTTTTCTCATGTTCAAGTTGGTCATGTAAATTAGCTAAAACTAAACTGACACACTAAACAATGAACCATTTTTGCCCGCACAATTTTATACATAGATATATTACATAATTAGATAAATAACATAGGTTTTTGCAAATGTGACCTTAAAATGATCACATATATATACACATATATAAAATATAGTTTAAAATGCATGTGCCGCATGTTCTAGTTAACTTTGGCTAAAATCCACAGGTATTATATACAGGAATTACATAATGTTACAAAAGATTACAATTTCAAATAAATGCTTTCTTTTTAATATTCAGTTTATCAAACAATACTGAAAATAAAAGTATCATGGTTTCCACTTTCCACTTTCAAAATTATTTGGTTGACATTGATAATATTAAGAAATGTTTCTTCATCAACGATTGGAGTAATGGCTACTGTAAATCAGTTTTGCCATCCCATGAATGAATAACATAAAAAAAAGTTAAAATAGAAAACAATTATTTTTAAATTGTTACAATATTTCAGAATATTTATGTTTTGGCAGTATTTTTAATCAAACTGATGCAGTCTTGGTAAGCATGAGAGACTACAGTACATTCAAAAAATAAACCTACCACCCAAACTTTTGTGTATATAAAAATAAAATATGTTTATATAAAAGCGTACAATAGTCAACGTGTTTCTTGTTTGTAGGTGTCTAAATGCAATATGCATTTCAAAGCATATTTATGACCTAATATTTTTTTTTTGTGTGTGTTACAGGACATTTCAGAGCTGGAGAAACTGGAGGTGGTGCCTTTCCTCATGGAACTGTCTGTAGTGGGCAATCCAGTGAGTCACACACACACACACACACACACACACACACACAAACAATGTACTAGTCTAGATGAAGAGATTTTAAACTGAGACCTTAGCTTAACTGCAACCTAACCATGATTACAGACAAATCCTTACACACATTCACTCTATGGCTCTAAATAAATATTGTATGTTCTGTCCTCTTTAACTGGCCGATTATCCCTTTAATTATACATATTATTTTCCACCATGACATACCAAGTGTCTATGTTGCAGGTGGCTCGGCGATCACTGCACAGACCAGCAGTGGTACTGCATCTGTCTACACTTCAGGTTCTGGATGGCATGACAGTCACCCTGGAAGAACGAACAAGAGCAGAGCTTTTAAATAATGAAGCACAGGTATCTAACACTTACTATCCAGATCAAATTAATGGATCAGATACAACTTATACTGCAGAGTCAATTACCTTTTGCATGTGTGTAGGGTTCTAGTTCAGGTGGTGAAGTCACTTTACCTGGTTTGGTACCATTGGTGACCCGACCGGCTCCTTTAAGAGGTGCAGGAATGCACTCATTTGTACCGGATCAGCAGGACGACACACACGATGCCAGCAGATGTACGTATGCATACAGTAAAGACACGCACCCATGTGTTAAACACAAACGCATATATTTTTGTGTGTGTTTTTAGATAAGAAACAGAAAGCAGTCGTCTCTCTCTTGCGCGGAGTTCAGAGTGACTTCAGGCAGATCAGAGGGTCTTCCAGCCACTATATAACAGCAATGCAGCAGACCGGATACAGAGTTCTCTCCACTTTCCCTAATGCTGATTCTGAGACCAGGTCTGTATACACACGCAAACACATATGCATACAGTATAGTCTTTATGTGATGGACAGAAAGTATATTAACCCTCATGTTGTGTTCCTGTCATTTTCTTTTTCTAAAAGTGCTAGTTAATGTTATAGCATTGGTCTGAAATTTACTGACTTTGTTCACACAGGGTAAAATAACTTTCAGAATCCACAACCTAAATATTGTAGTCCTCATTGATCTGAACTCATGCACCTTTTTTAAGTAAATATTTGCCAAAACTATCTGCAAATAGTGCTTTTTCACTCACAAATTGAGATGCATAAGCTTAAATCAGTGAGGCCTACGAGCAGTTGGTTCCAAAAAGAAACACAAAACCTGTGCTAATTGAAAGAAAACAAGCTTACAGCAAGATTTTTATTTATGATTTACAAGCCATTTTTAAATGTTTGACAATTTTTGATATCAATTAAAGATATTTCAGCCCAGCAAAAGGGGTAATCGTGATATTTTCCACAGGTACCAGTGTCACAATGTACCCAGACCTCCTCCTCCGCTGTAACAGAGTCGCACTGTGTGTGTCATGAATGTCAGCTTGTGTGTTGTCTTTGGATCTTTGGACTTAAATTGACAATTTATTGATTTTTAATTCTGTCAATAACAAAGATATTAAATGTATATTTTCTAAGTCTTTGAGTGGTGTGTTTTATCTTAAGTTTTATCTGTGCAACATTCTCACTCTCCATGAGATTTGTTTATATAGGTATAAATACATGTAAAACATTTGTCAAAAACATTTTTCTTAAAAACTCAAAGTGCTTTGGCCTGTAATTGCTAAACTTGTCCGTTGAAGGGTCCCAGTGGGCTGGTTTGGTATTTCATTTATTCTTGGCCTCAGTGCAACTGGTTGGGACATATGAACATATAAAATAAAAAAACATTTCCTGCTTATTTATAATACTCACACATACAAATCAACTATTGGTGTATTTGCACTTCTGTGTGTTTCGTTTTATGACGAACACATCTCACACGGTTCAGAGTTTTGCTTTTATCTAAGAAATATATAAAAATATCTGGGGTTATAATAGTTGTTGTTACAGCTATGGCAAACAGTGATTTGTGTCAGACTGTGACACTGAAAAGAGTGCAGAGGTTTTAGTCTGATGTGTTTATTTTCAGTGGGCTGTATTATGAGCGCAGTTTAGCGGCACAGCTGAAAATCCAATGCCTGGAGAATTTCAAATGCAATCACACGCATAATGTGTTTGGTAAAAACCTGTTATCACAGCTCAAGGTAATTCTCTTCCTGTTTTCCTGTGGAGTATAATGGTGGGGGGTTGCAAAAGGAGAAAGACACACAGAGAGAACCAAATCTAACAGAATAAAAGAAGATATATTAAAATGTGGAGAAAATGAGAAAGGAAAGCCAGAGTGAATGCTGTTGAATTTAATGGTGATCTCCTGTGGAAATAACACAGAGCACAGTGAGTGCGTTTTCCAAGCCCTGTTAAAGGGAATACAGAGATATTCCCTTGAACGTCTCGCAGCAGGAACGCTCTTTTTATCTGTTGTTGTCTCTTTTACTGTTTGTCTCACGGAGGGATATAGTTAATAGTTAATAAATATATAATTCTATTAATAAAAAAAATTACAAATCTAGTGTGATATATTATCATTTTCACCGTATCTATTTAACCTTCTAGATAAATTAATCAAAAGATAGAAATCATATTAATAAAATTTTTATCATAATCTTCAGTTTTACATGAGAATGGGGTTCATTTTATTACTTTCACTGCTTTGATTTAAACAGATGTTGTTATTTCTGCTATGCACATTCTAACATGAAAATGATTCATTAATTGTTGTTAATTAAATTGATAGTTTATATTCGCCCCATTGTGCAAATAATCAAATCTAAATGCCAGAGCTTGAGTATTTGCATTTTTTCCAAAGCTTAATGCATAACAAGAATGACCTTGTTAATAGTTTTGGCAGCATACCATATCTATTTTATGTTTTCATGACTAAATCTGTGAGGGAAAAAAAGCGTCTTTACGTAACCGTGTGTCGTGTAGCGCCGCCCTTCAGGCCGTGTTGCGCAACTGCAGAAGCGATGATGGATAGCGGGTTCGTTTTCTCACCACACAAACCCTCTACTCAGCCTTCTAACGCCTTTCCAGCCTTTCTCGTTTAACGGTATGTGATGTTAAAAACATAAGAAGCTGTTTCTATGTCATTTTTTTTTGCCGTGTGGAAAAATAAGGCGATTTTCCGCCCAAACAGGAGCAGCTAACGTTAGCCGCTCTAGCCGCTTTCTCGCCGCTGTTCTTACTCGGCTGTGTTTGGAAGAAACCAAGACGATATTATATTGTAATGTGATAATGAGTTGTGTGTTTGGTTATTGTAGCGGTTGTCACGATCGTGTTTGTCTGTTGTTGTCATAGCTGCAGTGTTAGCATGTGAACAGATCACAGGATACAAATCAACAAGACTGCATTAAAAGCATAAATCTGGAGGATTATGTCCACAAATCAAAGGATAAGAGCACGAATTAACCCGTGAAGCGACTCCACAACATTTCCCTCCCGTGTTTATGCTGTGTGTGTTTATTTTGGCTCTAATCATCTCTGCTTGTTTTGCTCGGGTAGAGTAACATCAACAAACAGGTAAACTGCGATTTTTTTTTAAATCACGTGAATATGGTAAAAAATAAATGCCTAATTTATTAATTAACGTTACAATACTTTTTTTACATTATTACTAAAATATTATATTTAGTATGCTTCTCTAATGAAATATTCCCAAACTTTAATACATTTGCAGAACTATTATCTTGAATCCAGGCTCAGCATTCTGGTTTTCGCAGATATGATTTTGCATCTCTTTCTGTTTTGTAATCACTTCACAAATCAGGAAAATACTGTCAGCAGTACAAAAATGTCACCATCTTTTTTTCGTTTTTTTAATGTTGCATGAAACATTAAATAATATGAGCAAACCCCTCTGTAAAAAAAAATCAGACTACAGATATAGAATAAAACTATCTTGTGGTGTTTATGTAAGTGGACATTTCAGGCTCAGTAAATAATAAAAAAAACAGCCATTAAAGATTTTTTGTTGTAATTAAAGTATACAGATAAAATAGATCATGTGTAATCAATTATACACTTGCCTTGGATATTATATTCGTTCCACTAATCTAACATGTAAACTAGTTTTGTCACGGTAACAAAATTTCAGTATTCGGTACCAATACCAGTGAAAATCCATGGTTCTCGGTACCAAAGCAAAACACAAAAACACTTT
>JAUMHI010000054.1:14961889-14991317 GCA_032359435.1 Enteromius unitaeniatus
TGTTTAGTTCTGTCCCTTTAAGAGCTGCACACGTCTAATATACTGACACGGTTTTCTCTTGAAGTTTTCTCTTGTTTATTTTTTCTTTAGACACAAGCAGCAAAAAAAGATTATAAAAATATAATAGTATATTTAGTGTTGTGTAACCTATGTATACACTTCCTTTCTTCTTTTTTTTTTTACTTTCTTTTCTTTAAACACATTTGTATTGTAATAAAGGTATGGAAGGTAACACAAAAACATGCATAAAATATTTTTTCATATAAATAAAAAGAAATCTTACCAATAATCTAAACTGTAAACACATATTTTCACATGCAAAAGTGCCTATATACGTACATCAATCCATAGAGTGTGAGGTATTTGTTGCCTGTGCCGATATTTGTACACTTTCTTACACTTTCAATTAATTTGGTTTAAATTGATTAATTGCTTGAAATACTGATTCGTTCATTTAATTATTTGCATTAAAAAATAAAGATAGTAGTATTATTGAATATATTACATTATTCTAGACATGCACCGCTACTCCTTCTATAAATATAAGTGTATATTGTAATATTGTTTGTGTTTGTGTGTTCCAGTGAATCTCTGTCAGCGGGGCATGTGTGTGTGTTCCGGAGCAGCTGGGAGGAGATGACCGAGTCTGTCTCTCCTGTGCTGCGTTCATTATCATGGGGCCTGATGTGCCCCTGCTCAACGATTACAAGCAGGATTTCTTCTGGAAGCGTTTCCCGCAGACTATCTTGGGGGGGCTGAGGCTGAAACTCGGCTACTGCGCTCCGCCGTATGTCTATGTGCACCAGCTGGTGTTATTTCTGACACCATGGCTGTTGGGAGGCATCGGGACCCTCTTGTACCACCTGAGGGTGCTGGATGAAGCCTTTGCAGGTGTTGTTTCTGGTGTGCTCATGCTGGGTGTCGGTGCCACCCTTCAAGGACTGGCACGGTGTATGGCACACAGAACTGAAGTGGTGCAAAGGCTGCCTGCTGCCAATAACATTCTAGCAGATGAGGAGGAGGTGGAGTTTACTCACTGTGTGGCTCCTGAGACGGTACATTTTGTGGTGCCCGGAAAAAAGTTTATGGGAAATGTAGTTTTGCACACTTTTCTAGCTGGAGCACTGTGTGGCTTGTCCACTTGGTACCTGCTGCCGGACAGACTGAGCGGCCTGTATGGGCACACGGGGGCAGGACTGGGAGCTGTCATGCCTTTGTTTGCCCTGAGCTGGGTGACTGTCTGTATTGGGGAGTATTCGCTCATCGTCAACACGGCTACAGAAACAGCCACATTTCAGCCGCAGGACACATACGAGATCACGCCGCTCACCAGGCCACTCTACATACTCGCCTTCATTACTATGGACCTGGCTCTAAGGTACAGATTCCACAATTCACCACTACTCCATGACAACATAGAGATCAATGACAAATAAGTTTGTATATGATAAAGAAAGGGAAACAACTTTAAAAAATAATCTAGGTGCAATCACGTCTTAGAAATGTATTCTTTGCATCCATGTTTGTTTTTTTTAGGCAATCTGTTCACAATTAGATTACATTTAATAACATATAAAAACAGCAGCTGTGGTAAACATCAAGTTAAAAGTAATATTTTAAAAGCATATTTTTTCTGGGGGAGGGAAAAAAAATTATATATATATGTAATAATAGTTTTGTGTGTGTATGTATATATATATATATATATATATGTGTGTGTGTGTGTGTGTTTTAAAAAAAAAATATATATATATATATAAGATATATTTGTAAGCAATATTGCTTCTTTAATCTATTAAATAGGAAGGAAGTTGAAGAAAACAGTTTGCAGTTCCATCAGCAGAAGCCAGCTTCAATACTCGTTGAGTTCGTAGGCCGCTCTGCGTACATCTTACAGACATCAGTGTATATATACTCTAACAGAGGTCAATACAGTAATCATCCTGATCATTCTGATTAGTTCCAAAAGATAGATAATATTAGAGTCATCCACGTATTGATGTAAGCACATCTCAAAGTGAAGAAGGTGATAATTTGGGCATTAGGCCTCTGGACAATATATTCCTCTCTGCTTCCCTGAGAAAACTTTCGTTCTTTATAAATAATAATATATGCATAAATAAAAATCTTAACCATGCATATAATGTATGCTAAATATTATTATAAAAATGCATTTTATGATAAACACAGTGCAGTACATGTGCGTGTTTCCCGCATCTGCATGTGTTCTCACCTTATGTTTGCAGCTGAATACAAATGATCATTGATGGACAGCCAGTCTATATCAGGAAAAAGACAGCAGCGCAACCCGGTGCAGATAAAGGAAAAATAAAAAAAAACGAGATGAGATGCATAATATTTTTAGGTAATACGTTCAATATCCAGTGAAACATATTTGACTGTTACGCTTTTATTGTCAGTAATAATTTCATCTTTGTTTATTGACCAAACTTTTAATTAAAATATCCATATCCATTTTTTTTATTATTTATTCAACAAAAACGTGGACATCCGACCCTTATCAAAATCAACCACGGTTTTATCGTAGTAAAACTGCTTATATATTTATTTAATTTTTTATTAAAATTTTGTGTGATTTCCAATTGCTTGAGACCAGAAAACATAATCAGAATTAATATGAAATGAAAATTAATAAAAAGAAGTATATGGCAGCACTCCATCCTCTCCTTCAAAATCATTGTATGTATGAATTATATTCAACTATAAAAAACAAATTTAGCATCTTGTCAGTGATTCATAAGTTGAGTGTTATGAGGCAATCTGTTAACAATTAAATTACATTTAATAACATTTAAAAATTTTATTTTTATTTTGTTGTAAACATCAAGTTTAAAGTAATAACATACTTTCCTGGGGGCAGGGAAAAAAATATATATGTATACATGTATGGTATATTTGTAATAATAGTAAATAGTATATGTATAAGATATATATATATAAATTTACTATTATTAAGTAAATTTATTATTACTATTATATATATAAATTTACTATTTTTAATTTTATATATATATATATATATATATATATATACATTAATGTCTCTTAAAGAAGTTGCTTGTGATGTTTCTCAATAAGTCGCTTTTGATGAAAGTGTCTGCTAAATAAATGTAAATGCTGAGATTTATTTTTGTTTGTTTGTATTTAACCTAAACTTCTGAGGATTGTGTGAATGCCAAGACTCAGTGCTGTGTCTGATGTACTCCTCATCTCCTGGGTCTCAGTCTCTCTTTTTCCTCTCAGGTTTTCAGGTTCTGGTGTGGTAGAATTGCAAGTAGCAGCTCAGGTGCTTCATGTTTTGTTTGTGGTTCTGCCGATGCTTTGGGCTTTGGGAATGCTCTCACCACTGGACGCTCTTCTGCTCTGGGCCATGGAACAGACTTTAGTGCATGGCCTTGGTGGGTCAACCATGTCCACCAACCTCAGGTGAGCAATAAATCTGAATCAAGATTTTTATTGTCAATACAACAATATACACAGTATAAAGCATATCGAAATGCAGTTTCATCATGGTGCATTTATAAATATCAAAATGTATCTACAAGAAATATATAACTGCAACTTACAAATAAATAAAACTAACAACATTTTAAGTACAATAAAAAGAGACAATACAAAGAATCCAGTCTAGTATAACCAGACTAAGCTTGGTCTACTTCGCAGTCCTTTCTCGTGAAGGCTTGCACTCTTTAATCAGACTTCTATTGTACAAAAGTCAAATATGAGACCCCTGTAACTATGGTCTTCTGCTTTTCTTTTTTTCAGGCTCGTGGTGATGTTTCTGTCATCTGTGTGTGTTGCCATCTGTACCTTCTTCATTCCCTCCTCACTGGGTGTGGTTCTGTTCACTGTTTCAATGGGTTACCTCCTCAGCCAGGACCTGACCCAGCTACTGGTGCTGGTGAAGGGCAAATCTCCGTCCTTGGGTCTGGGCTGGTGGGGGCTTCCTCTTTCCCTGATGTTCATAATTGGAGGTTTGACCGAGGCTGGACTCCTTCATCAGCTTTACCTCATCAACTCAGGGAATCTAACATTGGGTGTGAATTCTATAGAGCACTGGGAGTCTTTTGTTGTAACCCCGAGCCCACAGGAGGTGGTCGGCTGGATCCTTATAGCCCTGTTTCTTCTGACTCGTCTGCTGAGAGAGCTGCAAGGGGCATGCGTGCTGGGAGGTGTCATGCTCAATCCATTGTACCCCAAACGGGTCACGACTGCCCAGGCTTTCCGGCAGAAGACCCGAGGTCTGCGTGTCGCAGGGATTATCTGGAGGATCCTATTGAACCTCGGTGAGGAGATGCTTGCACTGTACCAACCAAACAATCTTTTGTTTTTCTGTTTATCTGTGTACATTGATAACAAATGGATGCATGATATATCAATGCTACATTGGTTGTTTGATTATCACAGTTTTTTAAATGTATCACTGCTTGTCATTATTGGGAATTTTACAATAAATATAAAATTTTGCATGCACCTAAAAATGTGTCTTTTTTATCATTTAACATTCGCTGAAACAATCTTAAAAATATATATATAATTAAAAATTAAATACTCAATAATTTAATACTACTATTTAGCAAGTCTCAAAACTAATAACATACTGGACATTGTAACGAGCATATGTATATGCATAATTCAATGTATAATTCTATTATGGTGCATTTAATGTAAATAATTGTATTTGACTTCACAGTGAGTCCACTGGCGATGATTGCGTTTTTGTCTGTGGATGAATCTCTAGAGAAAGTGCACACGGCCTCTCTTGCCATTGGCTTCACACGGGCATTCAGGATGGTACGAACGTCTATTTTTACACCACCTTGAAGCATTTTGAGGACATGCACAGCACTCTTTCACCAAAATACCCCTTGATCTTTGGCCTCTGAAATTTTTGGCCTTTGTACGGCAGGTGTGGCAGAGCTCTGAAGCTGCTTTGCTGCAGATGGTGTTAGTGGTGATCATCAGACTTGCAGGGGGGCACAGAGTCACACGCTGGAATGAGTTGGGCACTACAGTGCAGCTGATACTGGTGAGCCAAACCTAATTTAATGCATTTACTCTAAATTGCTAAAATTACAGGGATATTTGTGTAATAACACTTTTCTTATCCATCCCCTTTTCTGGCAGGTCTCTCTTGTTGTGAATCGTGTATCTCAGTTTGTATGTAAGCTGAGTTTTGCTCTTACGGTGTTGATCACGTCCTGGACGGAGAGTAAACAGCGGCGTCAGTCGGCGGGAACTCTGCTAGCACTCAATGCTGCTCTGTTCCCAGTTCTCCTAGGTGTTGTGGCTCTCTCTTCCCTTCTGTCTGCCCCTCTTCTTCCTCTCTTCACACTACCTGTGTTCCTGGTTGGATTCCCCAGGCCCCTGCGCTCTTGGCCAGGCACCCCAGGCACTGCCTGCCCTTGCCCAGATTCTGTATATTATCAGCAGCTCTGCAAAAGACTTGCATCTGCTCTCAGACCCGGAGTTGCTAATGGTGCATTTGGTGAGTGAGACCAACTGAGAAACATATTACTGATCTCTAGCACAGTTTCAGCTCAGAATCATATTTTTAGAATGTGCCTTAAGCTCAAACAGTAGAGCATACCGCTAGCAATGCCAGAGTCAAAGGTAAAAGGATGAATTAAATTGGCCCAAAAGTAGAGTTTACATTACAATCTATTAATGGATGAATCCTAAAAAAAAGTATCATGAATTGATTTGTTTTGAAGTCTAACCTAACTTTCTGATTTCATTTTTTCACCTGGTTGCAGGTTCCTGTACTCCAGGGTCTCATTACCTTGGCCGCTTCCAGGGTCGTCTTCTTTGGATCTCTGTTTTAGAAAGGGGCTACGGCTATTGCACTGTTAACATTAAGGTATACATGCTTTCTTTCCTTTGCTCTGTCTAGAGAACACCAGATTTATGATTCTCATTACCTGTCATGTTTCACTGCAGGGTTTGGAACTACAGGAGACATCGTGTCACACAGTGGAGGCTCGGCGTGTTGATGAGGTTTTTGAAGGAGCGTTTGATCATGTAGAGCGGCCTGGCCAGTGTTTCCGACTATTGAACCCTCACTGGGGTAATGTTCTGACACCCTGCTCTGTGTTGCCCGTCAAGGTTTACTCTGACGCCCAGAACGTTCTAACAGGAATTATTGACTCCCCTGACCACTTGCGTCAGCTTAATTCTGACTTCCTTAAAATGCTAGTTTGGATTTTATTGCGTTACTGTGTACAGGAATTGACACGTGGTGCTCAGCGAACAAAAGGTCATTCACTGCAGACCTCTGGTCGCAAGTCGCAAAGCTCTCAGATTGCCATGCCCTCGGAGCCAGGTCCGGCTGTGGTTAAAGTTGCCATGGACTCTAAAATTCGCCCTGAGTCATCCTCATCCTCTCATTTGAGGGGGCAGGACAGCTCCAGCCTCTCATCCTTTGCGGATTGGTCAGACGAGGATGATCTATTCGGTCCAGTCCCTGTACGGCGGCCGATCAGAATGATGGTACGGACAGACGATGGACAGACCGAGTTAGGGTTGGGAGTGTCTCTTCCAGGTTCTGTAGAAATCCACAGCCTGTACGAGAGCATGGCTCTGTCTTCTCTGCCCACACTTAGACCTCTGGGTCTGGGTTTGGGGCTCGGTCTGCCCATTGTAGATAAAGGGAAAGATAACATCCCTTCACTCACCTCGACTACTGTCCCGAGCAACTCCCAGCCTCTCCACTTCACAAGCCCTCACTCAGAGCTCTTCTCTCTGCCTGCAGAGTGGCGGACCGCCCAGTTGGCTTCCTCCAAGCTACAGGTTCTGCGACCCTGCTTCCCAGAGGCTTGGTTCTGCTTTTGTTTATCGCAGCTGGTTGTGGAGAGTTTTGGGGAGGGAGACTTTGAGCAGGTGACGCTGGGTTTGCAGGAGGACCGGGCCCTGCGGGAGCTTTATACCCAGGTGGTGCTATCATGCTGTGTGGCACTGGGAGCAGATGCTCAGATGTTCAGCCCCAATCTGCTGTTCAGACTGTACTGTGGGGATGGCCCCTGGACCGAGGGACTTGAGTGGCTCCGAGCCAATAAAGAGCTGCATCAGCTCACACTCAGGGCTTTCAGGTAACATACAAGCAAGATTCAACAAACATTTTTTTATCAAAAAAGACCTAAACATTCTTGTTTATGTCATGTGACATGTTTTATTCTGTGTGTGCAGGTACAGTGTAAAACTCTTGGTAGACCAGGCATCTCTCGGTCCAGTAGAGAGTCTGGATGAGCTCTACACAACTTTGCAGGATTATCATGACAATTGGTTCATTGGCCTGGTAACAGACCGCAGTTGGCAAGAAAGTGTTGCACAAGAGAAGCCCTTCCTGTTTTCTCTCGGACACGATCTCACCATGGTAAATGGAATGTACTGGAATTACTGAAATGTAACCATTGCTATCAAACATTGTGTCATATGTAATCCTGAAGCAATAAAAAGCATCTCCTGATTATATATGAGTTTTTGCACAACTAGCAATTAATATAATGAATTTAAGCACATTTTGATGCTCTATTTCAGCAAAATAATCCCTGCCCACAATTTCTCATTGGTCATTGTTATCAGCTTGTCTGTATTGACAATAATTTAAATATTCCCCTATTTGTCTTCTTGCATTCTTGTTTCAACTGATTTTATATATATATATATATATATATATATTTTTTTTTTTTTTTTTTTTTTTTTAAATAATAAAAAAAAAATTTTAAAAAAAAAAAAAATAATTAACAATTGTGTAATATTTTCTGTTTTTCATAGGGGACATATACAAGCCGTGTGTTGTCACTGCAGGAGAACCTAGTCCAGGTGGGAGTTTTGAATGAGGAGGGTGTAAGGGGCCAGTGGGCCAACCTGTCATGGGAGCTACTATATGCCACTAATGATGATGAGGAGCGCTACAGCATTCAGGCACATCCTGTGATGCTGAGAAACCTAACTGTTCAAGCAGCTGATCCACCTCTGGGATACCCCATCTATTCATCCCCACCCATCCATTTACGCTGCTTATGATTATCACCCTTATTTGTTTACCCCTCTCTCCTCTCTCCTTAGAGATCTTGACAAACATGGATGCTACCAGCACAAGGGTTTTACAGTCAAATTTTTCCATTTTATTTCTTCTTCGTTGAGGGTATGGTCAAATATTTTATTGAACGTATGAAGCATTTAAAATTGCTACTGTTGTAGTTACATTTGACTTTATTTTTAAGAAATGCATGAATTTATGAATGCTGCTAGTTAATGTGCAAGCCCCTGTCCACACAATAACAGTGTACAGTCAATCAGACACAGCCCAGTTTAAATGTGTTATCTGGAAAGTGTACTCAACTATTTTCTCAACAGTGAACCCTTGAGTGTCTTTTACTGAATCTCATTTCACACTGTTATCATTTAGTTTTTTATTTTATTTTATTTTTGTATTTTTCCACTTTTTTGTTAAGTGTTTATCAAGAGCCCTAAAGAAGAGAAACAGGAAAACCATTGCCCTTCTAAAGAACCTGTTTGTCAGATCTCAAGGATGTGCCTTGGTTACTATTTTCAGTGGTTATGAATATATTTTTTGTTCATGTCACCACCTGGTGTTATAAATATGATGGTAAATTGGCTTTATACGTTTGTCTTATTGTATGTACAGAAGAAATACAAATGTTTTGTATAAATACTCGACTGTCTTTTTTTGTTCACACAAACGTAATGTAAGTATATTCAATCCTATTTATACCTAATGTACAACATTTTGATACAGAAAACACAAAACAAATCAATGTCTTGATACAACAAGCAAAATATGAGGTGTTCTGTATTTTTTTTAATGACAGTGAAATGTCTTTTTGACTTTCCCGGGTTCTTCTGGTAAGGAATTCACAAATCAATTTTTCCTGCAATGAGATTTTCAAGTGGTCTTGACCTTAGGCTTGCTGAAATAGGCAGAGTCTGCATCCTGGAAAAAATGTTTTAGAAAATATATTACTGCTATTGTAGCATAAATAAAGCAGTTCAGCAATGTTTACACCAAGGTCCCACTACTCACCAGTCCAGCTTTGAAGTTCTGCACACGTTTTTTACCCAGAACATTAGTCAAGTACCTGGCCAGAGTGGGAGTGTATTGCCACAAATAGCAGAAGAGTAGAAAGGGTTGCTCAGCGATCCACATCTCCTTCACATGGTTGGCCAGACCTACCAGGGTGAGGTGAACACAGCGCTCCGTAGACATTTTATGCATCTGATCACCAGCTGTAGCCACAGGCTAAAGATTTTAAAAAAAAAAGCTTTTTAGACAAGCAAATATGATTTAATTTTTCTTTTACTTAAAATAAAAAACAAACTTGCAAATACCTTGCCAATCTCCTCTGTGAACGCATTATGAACAATGCTTGATATTACAGGTCCGGGACAGATGGTACTGATGGTGATGTTCGGATAATCGGTGAGTTCTGTCCTCAGAGAGTTAAAGAAACCCTGGAGAAACAACAAATCAGGAGCTTTTTTTTTTAATACTCCTATAACAATTTATTTTACCAGACAATGCTGCATACGTATAGGCAGACTCTCACACAATTCTGTCAGTTTGCTCTCACCTGCACCGCATGCTTGCTCGCAGCATAGCCCGTGGCCAGGGGTGCCCCTACAAATCCTGCAACACTGCTGACGGTGGCTATGATACCATTGCCTCGGCGGATCATGTGGGGCAGCACCTGCTTAGTGACAGATACGGTGCCAAGGAAGTTGAGCTCCATAAGTGCTTGGTACACATCCACATCAGCCTCTGTGCACAGCGAACGCTGTGTCCGGCCTCCGTTGTTTATCAACACATCTATCTGAAAATGCAGACAAACTAAAATGATCCCAGGTTAATACTTCTGATCGTTCTAAATTGCTTAACACTGAAGTACAGCTTAAATAAACAAAATGGCTAATGCTTGCATATACAGTTTCTTCAGATGATCATTTACAGTTTTCTGCACACTTGTGCCTGCAGATGTCTAAAGTTTACAAGTTTTATTGTCGGGTAATTAATTAGTTGAGTAGTTCACCCAAAAATTTAACTTTGCTGAATATTAACACATCCAAGATGTAGATGAGTTACAAACATACAGCTTTTTGTGTATTATTTTGATGTCTTACAGCTGTTTGGACTGACGGAACCCATTCACTGCAGAGGATCTGTTTGTGAGCAAGTGACGTAATTCTATATTTCTCCCAATCTTTTCTGATGAAGAAATAAACTCTTGTATGGCCTGTGGGTGAGTACAGTTGCATCAAATGTTTTGGGTGAACTATTCCATTAACAAGTGCACACTTATGTGCTGATATAAGAAAATCCAATCATAATGACACTTTTTGGGGCTTCTGAAATAGAAGAAACAAGAACAGAAACACTCTGAAGATATGAAATCCAGATTGCATTTACATCACCAAAGTGCTTCAGAGCTGCAGCAGTCTTTTCTTGATGTGATCCACGGTCCAACAAATCAAGTGGAAGGACAAGAATATCCTCATCCTTTAGAGAGAAGCGCTCTAATAGAAGGAGAGAAAGAGTTTATTTAGTGTCAGTAGTTCATGGTGTGGATGCTTTTGGTACATAACTGTCAAGTATCGACAGTAAAGATACTTGAGTATATTCAGGATCACTTTGCAGTTCTGAAGAGACATAAATTACAGTGTACTTGATTGACCCCTGAGGGGTTTTCTGTTTAATTAGATGTTTCTCAGGATTGTTCATACCTAAACATGCACGCTTTACCCTCTCCAGCTCACCCTCCCTGCGGGCAGACAGCACTAGCCGAGCACCAAGTGCCGCGAGCTGATAGGACAACTCCTCCCCGATGCCACTTGAGGCTCCGGTAATCCACACCACTTTGCCCCTCAACTTTGACTCTTTAAAATGAAAAGTAAATAAATGAATTTATTAATATAATTCTACACCATCACACTATATATTATTTAATTAATTATCAAAAAACAATGTGTATAAAGGTATAGTGAAGGAAGTAATGCTCAACAGAGTAGTATGAACCCATTTTGGTCAGTCAGAAAAATGCAGTTTTAAATATTATATCAGATAAAAACATGTTTAAGAAATAATACAGTGTACAAGGTATTAAACTAAAAAAAATTGATTTATAAGCTATAAAATGAAAGGTGAAGGTGAAAAACCTTGCAACATAACGTGTGTTTCACCTCCGCCTTACATTTAAAAGCTTATAAATCCTAATTTTTTTGTTAGATTTACAGTTATGGAATAGAATATAGAGTCTGTACAATGAATGAAAATCATTATGTCTATGCAAAGCACTAAAAAAGTATATATAGAACACTGAAATAATATAATGGCATCAGCTATACGTTAACTTCATTATTAAAAAAGATTAAATATTATGAACACTTTATTTTGATAGTCCACTTTAAACATTCTGCTAAAAGTAAGTAACTTTGCAACTACATGTCAACTAGAAGTCATCAGACTGCTTAATATTTTAACACTTAATTTTGATGGGTCCACAATATAACTTTTCAAATAAATGTCCACTTAACCTTTTCTTAAATAAAAACTTTACACTATTCCTGTCGCATAATGCCATTAACAGTCATAAAGACAGAGGGCAAATTCCATATCCCTGCAGATATGTGTCACACTTTGTTGCATAAGTAGCCAGTGTTATATGATTTTAGATTGCAAACATATTTGTGTGTGTGTGTTTATATGTGTGTGTACAGTATGTACAGTATGTATGTCTATTAGCAATTCAATACCTGGGCTGTTGCCGAACCTCGCCGCCCATAATAAAGTCAGATCAGCGTCTGCGAAGATGAAGCGTATGAACTGCGTTAGTAAATAAACTGCGCTTCCGGCGAGAATCACACACAGCCAGCATATATCCAACATTTCGCTAAAACCGTGGCTGAATGTGGTGTTAAACTTGCGCAAGCTGAGCGCTTGACAGATCGTCCGTGTTACAACATGCTGTAACCGTCAGCTTCTGAAGCAACCCTGTTCAGTGCAGCCCAGCCAGCGACCCGGCAGTCGACCGCAGCCAAAGCCTTCCGGGTTCATCTCCTTCTTTAATGGATCACAGTGCTAAACTTTATCTTTATTCTATCTCTAGCCACTCGAAGATTACGAAGCTATAGGCTACAGTAGCCTTATATTATGTAATATTATATTCCATACATTATATTTCGCTGGTTTTGTATTCAGATGGAGTTAAATAGGCTACAACAGTAGATAGATAGATAGATAGATGTTTGAAATAAAATGTATTTTTGTTTTGAAAAATGTTAGACATTTTATTTAAAGGTATTATAAAAATAATTGCATTAGCAGCTTGAACTATGTTTTGACACCTGCTCATCTGTTCACATTTCTTATTTTCCATCTAGCATATTATAATCTATTTAAGTGTGTGTAAAGGGGGCTTTTTGTTTCTTCATATTAGATGTGAAAAATGTCCAGTGCTTTCTTGAGAGGGAAAGATGCAGTACTGGAGATGGAGGCATAGTGGTAAGAGTACAGAGGGAGGATGAATGAACGATGGCTAGGGGACGGATGCGATGGTGCTGACAGAATGATGTACAGATGGAGGGATGATGTTGATGGAGAGATGATGATGATGATGATGTCATTCTTTTAAGTGCGCAGCCCTGCTGAATCCACATCCGGGTCCTGCGCTGCTGCTGGTGTGCAGAGATTCGGTCCCGAACGCAGCGGACCAAAATAGCGGTCAAACCCGACACTTTCCACTTTCCACGTTCAGGACGCAGAATAAATGGGAATTATGCATCCCTGGTTTAAACAGATAAGGGTGATCCGCTCTTTCACAGACTGAATGCAGAGCAAAACAATCCGCCAGCCTGTCTCTCTCTTACCACCGCCGCGCTCAGTTTATATCTGTCTCTTTCTTTTCGTCCTCCTCTTTTATCTGGTTTTTACCTTCTCCACAACAGAACTCTCCAGGACTTGTTTTTAGTGGGTAAGTTTCTGTGCTTTTGTAATACGCCTATGCTAATGGCAGAGCTAGCCTGTTAGCACGTAGGCTAAGGGAGTAGGCGGGTGTTGTTTGAGCTCGGCGGGCTGACCTGTCGCTTGTGCCCGGCGCAGGGTGCGCTGAGGGCGGCGGGTTTGGACAACCCAAGCCCGATGATTCACTTGGCCTCTCGTTAGCATTTAGCTTGCTAGATTGTCTGACCTCAAGCCGTGGAAGTGAGTATCTGCCAGGGTCTTGGCTCATTCTCTTTCCCGATTACATCCACCGGATCATTTCACTTTGTCTGAACGGTTCGGCCAAACCGAAGGGTCCCAAACGTCAGTATTAGCGTAAAGCTAGCTTGCTAACAGGCTCGCGACACCATGACGTAATGCGGAATAGAAGCGCGTGAACATGCGGCAGGTCTGCACGCGCAGACTTTCAGTTCACTGCTGTTCGGCACTAACGAGGGCAAATAACCTTTATTGCTGATCTCTCACTGTAAAGTGTGAATGTACTCCAGCAGCAAACCCTTGGCTTAGCTAGATCAGAATTATAACGTGTTTATCTGTCAAATATATTCAAGAGTCAAGGCTGGAGTTTCATAAATTGCACTGGTTTTGTGTTCAGAGAGTGCGCAGTGATGGATGTGAGTGCTGAACAATGGTCTGAATGCATCTGTGCTTGTCTATTTTTAGTATTGTAGTGTGTGTGTGTAGCATTGCGTTATCTGACAACCATACATGGCTGGGAACCCACTGTATGTGTGTCTGTCTGCCTTTTTGGTGGTGTGTGTGTGCGTTTACATTTGTTTCCGGTGCCTGTTGGCATGCCATCATTTATTTTCAAAGTGAGCACTGGTATGACAAAACTTGTAGTTTCATGAATTATAAATAGGGGCCCAGTGCTGTATTTACACTTGATTCTGGTTAGCCGTAAACTCAAGTTGAAATAAAATTAAAATCTACCCTTACTTTACATGTTATTAAAAACTAATTATATTGTAAACAATTCATCCATGCATATGCTTAGTTGTTAAGTGTCTGACCTTCTTAATCAGAATCTACCGGCAAACTTGTATCCAACTTTCAACTGAAAGTAGCTAAATGTAAAATTCACTGATCTTTAAAAAATAATGCATAGATCGGTGGGCAAGGTTTGTCTAAGAAGTTGCTATATATGTCTCTAAAAAATCTCAAAAGTGGAGGGGAAGTCGGGAGATCACGTGACCCACCGAAGTTAATGGCGGTGTAGTTCGAATGCTCTCTTATTCGGTATCTTTAACTTTATTTTTCTCAGTAAAATCATCAACACTTGATTAGTTTTTAGCTGCTTTCGTAACGGGGTAACGAATGAAGATGGCAAAACGTCAATTGTTACTGGCTTCCTCAGAGACAAAGCGAGACGAAGAACCTAATTCTGTTTCTGAGGGGGAACATTGTTGCAGACGAGTTAAAGATGCCCCTTGGTTTCATCAGGGAAACATTTAAGGAAGAATTTCTTGTAGACAGACTTGGGAGTTTTGAAAGAGGATGTTCGTCTGGAAAGAAACAACTTTGACAACATGCAGAGAGCTCTTTGTCACGTAAAAAAAGACACTGTGGAGGTTAAGCTAGCAGTGGGCTCCCTCCATGAAAGGTTGTCGAAAATTGAAGATAAAAGCCACCAGTCCAATATTCGTCTAGCGGGGCTGAAAGAGGGTGTAGGAGACGACCCACTAGGATTTATACAAGATCATCTCCCTAAAAAGATTTCCTCTCTTGCTGGCAAGGTAATGGAGATTGAAAGAGCCCACCGTATTTACAGCGGTGAACATTCAAAATCAACCCCTCGCACATTCATTTTCAAGATGCTGCATATATCGGAATGCAATCCTGAATGGGGCCTGTGCTGTTGGACAAATTCTTCATATGGGAGCGCCGCTGCTTTTCTTCTCGGACTATAGCACCCACACTGCGTTTAAGAGGAGAGCGATGGCATTGGCGAGGAAGAAGCTCAAACTCAACAAGGAATATCGTCTTTCCTGCTCTACCCTGCGGTTGTGAAAGTTACTCACAGAGGGAAGATCTTTCTTCTTGAGACACCGGCGGAGGTTGAAAGTTTGCTCTCAAATTTGATTCTGCCACAAAATCTTCTCAGAATGAAGCTGCAGCGGTTGCATCACGAGAATCAGAGTTGAACGAGGATGAATCTGCAATTCCCATGAAGGACCTTGCTGAGAAAATCTGATTGTCTTTTCATCTGAAAAATGACCGGGTCAAGTGTTGACGGATGAGCTGAACGGCTAAGTTGGACATGTATCCAAACACTTTCACATTGAGGGCAGATAGAAGAGTGCATTCTAACTCTTGCTTACTGCCCATTTTGTTTCTGTTATTGTTTTTGGTTTCTTGTTCTTTGCCCAGGACTGCCCAAGTAAGTTTAATATGTCTAATGCAGGTCTATATATTTTTACAGGCAGTTGTATGGCCAGATGCTTCTATATATGTTCTGATCATCATTATCTTTCCGGGGAATTTGGCTACTTTGGTCCCCACCACCTTAGTTCTGATTGGTCTGGTTGCTTTTCGTTATTCATATATGGTTATGAATATTCTATCATGAAATGTCAATGGGTTAAATAGCCCAATTAATCGAACCAAATGTTTAGATTACCTAAAATGTAAAATGATTTCTATTGCCCTTATACAAGAGTCTCACTTCAAATCAGCTGGCATGCATAGTTTTCAAAAGAGATACTTTAGAGTGATTTCTTCATCCTCAGCTTTCAATAAAACTAACGGGGTGATGATAGTGGCTTAAGCGTAATATAGGCTTACAGAGTTACAGAGGGCCGAATCGCCCATGTTGTTGGTTCCCTAAATAATACTAAATAAATATTATTATGTTTAGTTGTAAGTTTTGAGGTCTGTCTGGTGGTGTTAGGGGGCGATTTTAATGCTTTGCTGGACCCCCCTAGTTAGATAGGTCTCATGCTTCTAAGACTGATTCAATGATCTCTGAATGTTTAAATTTATTTATTGTGACATTCCAATATGTGGTGTTTACAAAATGACAGTGCTAGAGATTATCTCTCTTTTAATTTTTTTTTTTTTTTCAGCGCATCATAAGAGTTATTCAGGGATTGATTATTCACTTATGTCCCCTTCTTTTATCCCCCTTATTAGTAAAGTTAATATTTTACCACTTCTTCTATCTGGCCATTCTCCAATAATAACATCTTTAACCCCTGTATTGTTTAGCGCTAGTCGTAACCGTTACAGGATCGTACATTTGTGGCTGATTTACACAGTTTCTTGAGTTTTTACAAATTAACAGAGATTCAGCCTCAGACCCCCAAGCATTGTGAGAAACTACTAAATATTTTATTAGGGGTAAATGTATAAGTTTCTTATCCTTTAATAAAAAGCATAGGGAGAGCCATAAATTTGAATATGAAAAAAAACCAATTGATTTACTAGAGAAGAAGTTAAAAGAGAAATTTTGTAAGACCAAACTTAAAATAGTAATCGCTCTTAGAGCTGAATTCATCATAAATCGTACTAGACAGTCATATTACTTTAATGGAGACCGCTCTTCTAAGCTGTTGGCTTTAAGGTTGAAAGATCCTCAACCTCAGGATTTAAATAGAATATTTGAAAATGACTACAAACGTCTGTATACTTCAAAATCTGACCCAACAAATTTTTATTTATTCCTTAAACATTTAAATCTTCCCAAATTAAATGATTTTCAAGGTGAAATAATGGATAGCTCCTTGACAATAGAGGAATTAAAAACTGCCCTGGATTCCATGAGTAGTAATAAAGCTCCGGGGTTAGACGGGATTATCCCCAGAGTTACTATGGGTTTTAATAGCACCTTTGATTCTTAATTCTCTTAATTTTGCATTAGAAAAAGGAGCTTCACACAGCGACCTACAGCCTTAATAACTTTGTTGTTGAAGAAAGGGATGGACCCACTTGAATGCTGTAGTTACAGACCAATTAGCCTTCTATCCACAGATTCAAAGTTTAAGGCAAAGGTCTTGGCTTTAAGATTGGATTGATGTATAGGAGACTTGATTAATTATAATTAATCAGGTTTTCTAAAGGGGAGATTAGCTGCAGACAAGTTTGCATAGGCTTCTTCATATTATTCAGCGAGCAGATTCATACACGCCTTCCTCTGCAATCCTTTCTTTGGATGCAGAGAAAGCATTCAACAGAATCAATTGGAACGTTTTATGGTCTGTCCTAGAGCATTTTGGGTTTGGTTCTTTCTTTCTACAAGCAGTGAAAACTATCTATTCAGAGTGCTCAGCTACTCATTCGTACTCGTATTCGCATATTTCCCCCTCCTCCTATCTTGGCAGGGGTACCCTTCAAGGTTGTCCCCTGTCACCTATACATTTTAATTTATCATTAGAGACTTTGGCTCAAGCAATCAGACTGTGCCCTGTAATAGCTCCTACAAGTTGTATGGATGCATCTCATGAAATTTAACTTTACGCGGATGATGTTTTGTTTCAAATATCACAGACTCAGTAAAAGAATGCTTAAAATAATTTTATACATTTGGTAAACTGTCCGGTTATAAAGTTAATTGGAACAATTCAATACTGATGCCCCCTAATTCAGCTGCTAAATCAGAGATTCAGGCCCTACCCACCATGATTCCTATAAGTGATCAGTTTAACTATCGTGGAATCAGAGTTTTTTCCTCATTGTCTCTTTTTGATGAGATTAAGAACGATCTTCTGTGTTGGTCTCCACCATGTTTAGCTCTTCATGGAAGCATAGCCACTATTAAGATGAATATACTTCCAAGACTCAGTTTCTTATTTTCAGTGTTACCCTGGCACAACCTGTTGACTATTTTAAAGACCTCAATACAACAGTATACATTTTTTTTGTGGAAAAGTAAACGGCCCAGAATTCATCTTAAATCTAGGCACCGGTTTAAACCTCATGGTGGCTTATCTCTAGCGGATTTCTGGTCCTATTACTTAGCATACCAGATGAGACTCATCTGTTCTGGACCGTAGAAACCAACATTATTTAACCATTGCACCTACAGGATTTACCCTTTACAGGAACATCTAAGAAGGATCTGATGGTCCAATTCCTCTGAAAGTAAAGCCCAATCGGTCCAATTATAGATCATCCTATTAACCTGGAAAGCAGCAAAAAAAAAATTAGGGGCGTCTCAGATTCTTAATGTGACTCAACTCCTATCTGGTAGAACAATAATCTTTGTACTGGCAAGAAACCATTTGTTTCCAAATGTTGGGTCGAATGTGGTATTCACACTTTAAAAGACCTATACAATGATTATGGGCTTATGTCCTTTTCGGATTCTTAAAGATGAGTTTTCTCTTCCAGGATTCTCTTTTTTCCTGTATTTAAGATTGAGATCCCTGTTAAAAACTTACGGAGTACACTTGTCGATAAAAATACCTTTTCATCCTATGACAAACTGGATAGATTCTAGTATTGCTACTAGAGGTCTTGTGAGTATAATTTATAAATCACTTATGGTACGACAATATTTAAACATTCCAACTGAGGGTTTCTGGGAAAGAGGACTTAACAGTGAGATTGATTGGGAAACTGTCTGGGGGAATTGTTTTGTTACCTTAAAAAACCCAGTTCATCAAATGATTCATTATAAGTTAATCTATAAGGCATATGCCACTCAAGTCAAGTGAAGGTACATTCATTCATATGTTCTGGGACTGTTCCACAATCGTGCTGCTCTGGTCCTCAGTACGGGTCTTATTGTCAGAACTTCTGAAAACTCAGATTCAAAAGGACCCATTGCTCTTTCCTCTTTGTCACTGTCAGTTTATCAAAAAAGGATTCTGTTCGCTGCTCTTACTGCTGCCAAAAGGTCATCCTGAAACTGTGCTTCGATTCATCTATTCTGGTTATATTTACATGGATGTCATACTTACTGGACATTGCCCACTTGGAATGCAGCACAGCCAGAATAGATGGTGCCACCAGAAAGACAATACAATTTTTGCTTGGGCGTTACTGAGACTTTAGTCTCAGCCTCAGACGTCACGCCCACGGAACGTTGGCTAAACGTCTGATGCATATGGTACACTTAACTGGAAACCCTTCAGGAATGTCGTCATCTGATTGGTTGAATTTTATCGGATTTCCGGGGGACGCAAGTGTCGCGTTTATTTTCGGGTTCGCCGGGAAACCAACTTGTGATTGCGGAAGAAAACGTGTTGTGTTTACATGAGTGACAATGAGCGTTTATCAAGATCAGGTAAACGTTGGGTTCTCAAAAGTATGTGAGGTTCACAGCATAGACTCTTTAAGAGATGTCCAGGAGTTTTGTTTGAGGCACTTGGTGAAGACAAAAAGCAATATTTTTTTAGATATTTCAGCCGCGTTTGTGGGCAAACATGAAACAAGCTGGCTGATTCAGTATTGGGTTTGGTTCTCCAGAATTGCTTGCATTTCACCACTATTTGTTTTGAGTGACTGGTTACAGTTTTCCCTTTTTTCTTTTGTGTTTTCGCTTTTGTATCCTATACTTATATGATCTTGGGCTCTGTTGTAAATAGTTAAATAGAATCTAAAATGTCTAATAAAAAAAACGATTTCAAAAAGTGGTGGGGAAATCTAGCTAGAAAATGGCTAAATTGGCAGCGCTGGGTGACACATGCCAAACTTCCCCAATCATTAAGTTAAAACTTAAATCCTGCCCCTTTCTTATAAACAACTACATGCTGGCATTCAGATCTGCCTCGATAAATCAACAACCAGTGATGATAATCAAACTTGTTTTTGAAATCCCTTTCACTTAAATATACAATTTATTAAGAAAAGATCTATTGCTACTCTCATTTCATAAACTCTTGTTATTATGAGCGGAGTAGTCAGTCAGTTTTTCATGTTCTTCTTTGGATCGATAACCTACGTTAAATTTGCTTTAATATTTACATATGAGAACTACACTTCAGAACAAATTTTTCTTGACTGTTAACATGACTGTCAACCTGTTTGCTTATCACTCAGCAAAGATTAAAAAGTTGTTAAACATTTACTTGTTGCAATTTCCTGCAATATTTTGACACTTGAACAGGGTTATTGTAATGTTTTAACATTTAAACAGGGTAACTGAACTGTGCAAATAATGGGTGGGAATGTAAATTTACTTTAAAGTTGAAGTATATAATTTCTATATCGCTTGTGTCACAAAACAGAATTGTCTTTCATTGTTGAGACTGACATATCATCCTGCTTTAAACATATACAAATGTATGCTTCTTAGTAAATCTAATTTGTAATAATAATAGCAAATGCAACTTAAAATATGTTTTGTAAAAAGAATAGCGAATAGCAACTTTTTTTGGTGCTCTTAGTGGTTTTTATGTTACTCATCATTATCAAACTTTTCAATTCTAGATTCCTAAGCAGCAGAGATGGGTGCTTTTCTGGATAAGCCAAAGATGGAGAAACACAACGCCCATGGTGAAGGCAACAGCCTGAGCTACGGCCTGAGCAGCATGCAGGGCTGGCGTGTGGAAATGGAGGATGCTCATACTGCTGTCATTGGCTTACCCAATGGCTTGGACCCCTGGTCGTTCTTTGCGGTCTATGATGGGCATGCGGGATCACAGGTGGCACGTTACTGCTGCGAGCACCTCTTGGAGCACATCACCAGCAACCCTGACTTCCAGGGTGGAGGTGGAGGAGGAGGTCCATCCGTGGAGCCCAGCGTAGACAGCGTGAAATCTGGAATCCGTACTGGTTTCCTGCAGATTGACGATCACATGCGGCAGATCTCAGAGAAGAAGCATGGTGGCGCCGACCGCAGCGGCTCAACGGCCGTCGGTGTGATGATCTCACCCCGCCACATCTACTTTATCAACTGCGGAGACTCGCGGGGTTTGCTGAGCCGTGGAGGAGCTGTGCACTTCTTCACACAGGATCATAAACCCAGCAACCCCTTGGAGAAGGAGAGGATCCAGAACGCTGGAGGATCTGTGATGATCCAGCGCGTCAATGGGTCCCTGGCGGTCTCCAGGGCTCTGGGGGACTTTGACTATAAGTGTGTACATGGTAAGGGTCCCACGGAGCAGCTGGTGTCGCCGGAGCCCGAGGTGTATGCTATTGAACGGTCAGAGCCGGAGGATGAGTTTATTGTTCTTGCTTGTGATGGGATTTGGGATGTGATGGCCAATGAGGAGCTGTGCGATTTTGTTCGTTCACGATTGGAGGTGACTGACGATCTGGAGAGGGTCTGCAATGAAATTGTAGATACCTGTTTGTATAAGGTGAGTGTAAAAAGACTTTTACCAGCCTTCAGATGAATGCTTTTTTTATATGAAAAATACAGTTAAAGAGATATATAGAGAATATAAGAGAAAAATTTTTTGTTAAACTTTTTCAATGTATTTTTTTGCAGTCGGTTTCCATTACATTGGTTTAAATTGAAACCTCCTACAAAAATGTCAATTTGTTACAAAAGAAATTCAAATAAATTATGTTCTTATGAACTTTGTTTGTCAATGCATTATGAAAAAATGTTCACTGAAGACTGGAGTATTTGTGGGTGAAAAGTCAGCTTTACTTTCAGAGGAATAAACAAATACCTTAAAATAATTTATTTTGTTTATTTTAAATTTTGTCAGTATTTCAGAAAATTAATTTGTACTGTATTTTTATTCAAATAAGTTCAGCTTTTGTGAGGATTAGAGAAAAGAAACAAGAAAATCTAAACAACCTCAAACTTTCATACCCCTGAAATTTAATGGATATTTATTGATATTTTATTGATGCACCTCCTTTTTTTTAAGATAAGTATGAGTAAGAAAGCAAACAAAGATTTTAATAAATAATGGGAAAAAAATTAGTAGATGTTTTTGTTTTTATAATTTTAATAATAGCTTTATTTACTTAAGTATACAATGAACATATGTGACCAGGGTGAAGTTTCTTCAAATTTCTTCACATTTGAAGTTTCTTCAAATTCTAAATTCACATTTTTTTCACAGTGTTTTATTGATATAAAATTTTGATGATCTCCTCCCTTCTTCTGTGTTTGGACAGGGAAGTCGTGACAACATGAGTGTTGTGTTGGTGTGTTTTGTCAGTGCACCGAAGGTTTCCCCTGAAGCTGTCAAAAGGGAAGCAGAGCTTGATAAATACCTAGAGAGCCGAGTAGAAGGTATAAACTAACCTTTACAAGCCTTCTGTTATTAAATGGAATCAGTAATTCTGCTGAGCCAAACTTGATTGCTCTGAATTGTTGTTAATATAACAGAGATCCTGAAGAGGCAGGGTGATGAAGGTGTGCCTGACCTGGTCCATGTGATGCGTACGTTAGCATCTGAGAGCATCCCCAACCTACCACCGGGAGGAGAGCTGGCCAGCAAGTGAGTACTTTCTCTCTCTTTACTTCAAGATCCAAAACCTAGTGATCTGTCCATCCAACCAACATTTTGTGAACTATTGGTGTATAATTCTCACAGAACCTTTCAATAACTCCGTAATATTCAAAAGTTTGGAGTCAATGAAGGCATGAAAGAGATTTGCGTCTGCACCAACAGTTTCATTTTGCTTTAATGAGGCAGATCAGTGGGCTGTTCTACAGAGGTGTTTTTCACTTCCCTCTTCACTCGAGGGATCATACCTGTCTTTGTCTCTATTTTTGTCACAGGAGGAGTGTAATCGAAGCAGTATACAACAAACTTAACCCATACAGGAACGAGGATACAGTGAGTACATCAGCCTGATCCTCTGCGTGTATAAATGTTGGCATGTTTGCTTGTAAGAATTTTTTTGTTTTGTTCTAGAATGAAGTTGCATTGCACAATTTTGTTGTTTGTCACCTTGAGTGTTCCAGAGTTTTGTTTTGTTTTTCCATTTGTGCATGTTTTCATCCTATTCCATATTATCCCCTCTCATCTGACAGTGCTGGATAGACTGAGATGTGATTTGTAAAGCGTTTTGGTTGAGTGCAGGGTGGAGCCCCTTAAATTTGTTGAGCAAACCGATTTCATATATAAAAAAAACGCTTAAATGAAATGTTGATTGAATCATTTGATTGGATGGTTATATAGCTCTCTTGTTGAGAGTTGTTGGTCTGAAAATAACTTAATTACATGAGATGTTATTGTACTGTATAGGGTTGTCATGGTACAAAATTTCAAAGTCAATACCATTATTATTTGCTCATTCTAAAATAATAAACATAATAAAAATATTAACATTTACAATTAAAACAGTGACATAAAACCACAAGCATAAACTTGATTCAATTTGTTTTTTTAAGTAATTAATCCTTGATATAAAAGACAGAAAATAACAATAAAACTAGGCAATTTGACCAAGAAGTGCATTTGAGCTTACATAAACATAGCTGCTTACTGTTTCATCATGGCGTGTATTTGCTTTTTATGATAGTGCCATTTTAAAGCATAATTTACAAAAGTTGACATTTGGTACTATCTGTGCCACAGAAAGAATTTTACTTTTATTTTATATATTTCCCAAGTTGGGATATATATAATTTATTTATTCATTCTATCCAAATATGGACTTTATAAAGATACTTTTGGCATCCCTAGAGGCATATGCATTGTGATTTTGTGTTTTATTTATTATTTTCAACAAACTGATTGTGTATATCCGTTTTTGTTTCATATAGACTTGACTGAAAATCAGGCACCTTGGGTGCTCTTTACTTCAGCACTCAGCACTTGATTCTGATGCTTTTCATGACTACCAACCTTGACCTGCCACACCTCAGGCTGTTCTTCCAGTTCACATGTATTTTTACAAACCAGTTCAAGCCTTCCCAAAATAACTGTGGAACAATTCATTCATTCAGTCTGCCGTTTTCCTCTCTTTGACATTTATTTAATAATTTGTTAATGTCATTATTCTGTCATATTTATGTTTATACGGGGCAGTTCAGCCTGCTAAGTGTGAACTCTGATTGGTTGGTGTGCATATTGATGGGGTAAAGCTGTTTGATACGTTGGTGATATTTTTCTTTCTTTTGGGGTGGTGCTTTGCTTTTAGGTGCAGTCTCAGATTGCTGGGATTGGGTACACCCTTATAGGAACCTGTAGGTTTTACGGAGGAAGACTTTATATATATATATATATATATATATACATACATAGTTTACAGTTCTACAAAATAATTAAAAGGTTTCCTGTGAAGTGGTGTAAAATAGGCTGTTGTGACTTTAATGCTTGTATTCCAAGTACAGGACTTGTATTTGAATTGTCTTAGAATTGGAACACACTCACAGCATTTTTAGTCCAATACCGGAGCAAATCTGAACTTGGGAAACTATTACAATAGAACCACAATAAATCCTTTCGATCACCAAATATGTATATAATTAATATAGGGCACTGTGATATAGCCAAAACTGATAATTCAATTGCTTTCATACATATTTTCTTTTTCGGTGTATGTGTTTTTCCTCAGTCCAAGGAAGTAAGTGATAGTAATAAACAGCAGTATTTACAAACCTAAACACTACCATCCAAAAGTTTGCAATCTGCTAGATTTAAAATAAGTAAATAAAGACTTCAAATTAATGCAGTTCTTTTGAACTTTCTGATAGTCAAAGACTATGAAAGTATGCTTTCCACAGAAACTTTAGGCGTTACACCTGTTGTCAACATGGATAATAATAATATTGGTGCTCAATGTTTCTTGAGCACCAAGATAGCATATTAGAATGATTTCTGAAGGATCATGTGACACTGAAGACTGGAGTAAAGGCTGCTGAAAATTCAGCGTCACCATCACAGGAATGAGTTACAATGTAACATAAAAAACATTTGTTTTAACATTTTTAATAATATGTGGTAATATTACTGTTTTGCTGTATTTTCATACTTTCAAATGATCAAATAAATTTGATTTAATAAATACAGCCTTGGTGAGCAATGTCTTTAAAAACAACCTTTTAAACTTTTGAATGGTAGTTTATAGACTCATTACAAAAAATCTTAACCATGTCATTTAGAGGCCTAAGTTTATGTAATAATTTCCTACCTTTCGGCATCACAAAGTTAGCTTAATCATACTTAAACATTTAAAAATTCCTGCTATTCTTTCATTCTACATGTTTATCTGTAGCGAGTCTCAAGTCTGTTCGTACTTACAGCAGTTTTGTTTCTGGAGTTTGTCGCTCTAACCAAGTGATTGATGCACCGCAAAATCTCCAAATAGCCTGTTGGCACACAAGCAGCATCAAGTGCTGTAATTTCTGTCAATTGCAATCAACGTATCAGTCTGGCCATTTAAACCCAAGATTTGGATCCCTCCGTCATTTCCATCAACATTTCCTAGAATCATTCCTGATTTATCTTCACCTGTGTTTCATGCTGTGTCTCACGCAAACATGCTTTTTCCTGAGTGGTTGGCAGTTGGAGCTTGGTGAGATCTCACAAGCTGCTCTCCTCCTCTCTCCATTCAAGGACTCTGCATCCACGGATGACATGTGGTAGCCCCGCCCCCTTTAAACACTGCACAGAGTTTACAACCCTCCAGAACCACAACAACATTTCCTACAGGACCCGGCACCAGAACCCTGCAGAAGAACCCTCAAATACTACAGAACCTGCACAAGAACCCTACCACAGCCCAGCACAGCTGCTCTGGACTGTTCGGAGGAAGAGGCGGCGGAAGAAGAGGAAGGGAATGAGGGCTCCCTCCCCTTGTTCACATAACGTTCCCTCTCAATGCTAGGCAATGGTACCTTCTGGAAATTTTCTGCATACTCTTCTGTCCCGAATCACTCTTTTCCCCAAATCCTTTTATTCTTAACATCACCCTCTTAAAAAAAAAATCCAAATTTGTTTTTTTTTTGCATTTAAGTAATTAGTTTTTGGTGTAATTAATTTGATTCACATTTCCTTGTGTGTTTGTATATTTCAGCTTTTATTTCTGTGAAGTGCAATTGTCTTGTACAAAGAAAAGCCTGTATCAAATGCAGCTTTAGTTTTAAGTTTATAAAAAAGAAAAAAAAAAGAAAAAAGGCAAACCTTTATTGCCCTGCTTGCTTTTGTTTCCTCTCCAACCGCTGAAGCCCAACACATCTGCCTCTCATCTGCTTTCCTTTCACTTCTTTGTTTTGTTTTTTTTTTCTTTTACAAAATATAACTTTTTGTATTGTTACTTTTTAAGTGAAACGGGTAAATGATATGGGCTCACAGCACAGTACAGTAAGCTTTTTTGTAAATCTCACAGCACAGATGACTAATCATTATGTTCTCTCAGTACTACTGTTTTTCTTTTGTTTTTCTGGGGTGGGTATTTTTATTTTCACCCCTCCTTTTTTTTTTTTTTAGGAAATCACTTTAACTTAAACTAAGCTGAAATTGTGTGTGTGAGAGAATGAGTGATTCTAATGAGAAATCAATGGTTTGTGTTGTGTGTGTGCGTGTGGAAGAGGATGCATGTTTGATCCACCAAACTATTTCCATAGTGCATATATTGTGTGATTCTGTTACCTGACGCGCTAACCCTGATTCTCTCTTTTATCATCAACACTAGGACTCTTCTCTATGGTGTTCTGCGCTACTGCAGCTCTTGATTTTTTTAAGTTTAAGTTGGTCTAGGAGCATTTTAAAAGATCTCCTGCACTTGCTGGATAAAGTAATTGTTAAGAAGCACTCAGAACTGGGACAGGCCCTATTTAATGCTTCTATGTGTGTGTTTGGTTGTCAGTGTCTGAATGGATGTGTGAGATTGCATGTTTATTGTGCTTAAAATTATGTAGGTTTTAATGGGGATATTTAGGCTTTTGACACAAATATATAAGGCTTTTTACTATAGCGCTCGATCACCCATCCACACTGCTGAGAGTGATGAGTGAATGCTTTCTGAGATCAACCCTCAGTGCAGATTTTTCTTCTACTTAAACCATTCGCTTCATCTCATGTAGATATGTTATCTGTTTCTTTTTTGTTGGATGTGGTGATTTTTCTCTCTCTCTCTCTTTCTCTCTCTCTCTCTCTCTCTCTCTCTCTCTCTCTCTCTCTCTTTCTCTCTATCTCTTTTCAAAGAACAAATACAGTGTGATGCAGTGAGCTTGCCTGGTTCAGGCCAGAGCCTGCATGTGTTCCTCTGACCAATAGGGAGCGCAACAGAGTACTGTTTGCTGCTAAAGTGTGTGATTGAATCATTCATTGATTCATTTGAATGCTCTTAGTTAACATTCTCCCCCCCCAAATGCTGTATGTAACGTAGTTCTGATTTAATTTAATTGTATTTTTTCAGAGAGATTGTCATTTGTTAATTTGTCCAGATTGTCTGAAACGTGACCTGGTTAAATCACCCCCTTCGTCCTTGCCTTCCCAAACTAAATTTTATGTACCGAATAGATTATATGAACAAGAATGCCCTTGCATTTAAGTTAGCTTTTTAGTCTTATCCCGTGTATTTGCGTACTGAAAAAAGGGTAGGTAAAAGGATCACTACTTTTTCTTTTCGTGAACCTCACAGGGTGATTTATGAAACTAATATTGTAACAAAATGACAATCTAACAGTGTATAGCTAATGTAAACAGAAAAATCTCCCTGTATCCTCTATGCTTTCAGCTTGTGTTATAACACAGGCATAAAGATAGTGGTGTTTGTGGAATGGTGAGCTCTGTGTTTTCCCCAGTGGAAGCTGGAATGTTGTGTAATAGGAGATTTACTAAATTAATCTAAAATTAACAGGATGTTTTAGGATGGTCTTGGAGGCCAGGATATGTTAGTGTGTCTTTAAGCTTTTTTGGATCCGCAAAGCTACGTGGTATCACTTTAGGAACGTAAACACGAGGAACGACGACTCTTAATAGGATGCTGTTGGCTTGCTTAACCCTCAGCTTGGTCTTATACGGTCTTAATCACTTTCACACAAATTATATGACTCGTTTTGTAAGAAGCGACTTGTTGTAAATGCAGTTTTGAGATCCGTGGACTGCCATTATAAAGATTCTCCTCATTTGTTTGTAAGACTTTGAGGTGGTTTTTAGATGTTTTTTTTGTTTTTTTTGGTTGCGAGATGGTCATAAGCACAGGTCTATTAAGTGAGGAGAGGTTAGAGTGAAACATTCAAGCCCAGTTATAGATGTTAGAGATGTTTCTGAATGTGTTTTTACTAAGTCTTGTCACTGAAGTTGACAAGGGCATTTTGCAAGGAATTCAAATGACACAAACCGTCGCATTTGTTAATTGCGCGTTGATCTTTTGCTAAATATGCGTCTCAAACCCTTTGATGCTCTTTATTTTAAGTTTATGCTCTGAAATCCTATTTCTGTGGTCTCTAGCTCTGTAGTGTTAGCTTGGTAGCTCATTTCAGATGAATTATCCAGACCTGCCTTCTAATGTATAAACCAAGTGATTAATGCAGCCTTAATGCCTCCTGCAAAACCCTACCCCCAAACCCTTGGGCTTTACTCATCTATTACAGAGCTCTGTATGCAAACACACCACAAGTTTGTGCTAAAGGGAACTAAATTTTAAAGCACGGTGTGTAATTCAGTGGTTTGGCCTCAGATGTTCTCATAGACGCGTGGTATTTTACTCCCGCCTCCTACCCCAACAGGATTATTTTTGCTGATTTCAGTCATCTGCTGTCCTCATAAGCTAAGCTATTTTTGTTAAACAATTGATATGTATATTTGTATTCATTTATAAATATGTACACAAAATGAAGTGAATAATCAAGGATAATCTCTCCTCCCTGTAACCCACAGTGACCCACTGGTCATCCTCTAACTGTTCCACTGTCCATTTTTGTTTTAATCTTTTCAGACTGGAAATAAACCTATTTTATTTGAAAAAAAAAATGTGTAATTGTTTTTATGTTGCCTTCACAAGAAGGGCTGTTGCTGTTTTTTTGTTTTGATGATTATACATAATTAAATATTGGGAAATGCTTAATGAAAGGAGAGAAATTCTGCCAAAATTTAGTATATATTTTGACTATTTTAAAAGCAGTGCATGGAAATGATACACTGCATCGTGAAAGATTTAAGATATTCTGATTCTGTTCTTAAATGTTATGTTTAAAAAAATAAATGTAGCATGGTTTAAAAATATTAAGCAGGACAACTGTTTGACAACATCGATGAGAAATGTTTGAGCACAAAATTCAGCTTTGCCTTTTAAAAATATTTTCACATATTCTTATATTCTTAGTTGTAATAATTTCACAATATTGTTGTTTTTACTGCATTTTTAATTAAATGCAAGCTTTGATGAGCATCAGCTCCTTCGGGGACCTCTTTCAAAAACATTAAAAACCCTTTCTTCTGTCTTGAAAATCTTTACACTGACCACCAACAGGATAATCTTTGCACTTAGCAGTTGTAAATGTGCCCTTAATTTTTTTGGTTTAGAGATTTAAAGTAAATTTGATGTGTTGTTTTTGAATGGAGTGCCAAAGAAACAATCAAGAAAGAC
>JAUMHI010000054.1:14991417-15028346 GCA_032359435.1 Enteromius unitaeniatus
CTGACCACAGTGTCCTTGAAATGATTAAAACCCTTTATTTTTAGAGATGAATGGATGGTCTCTGTTTAACAGATTTTTCATTTACCTTTCATATGTTGATGAATTTTTAATATAAGTATTGATGGCTCGTTTTTACATCAATCTTGAAATGGGAAAGCAAATGTACATCTTTTGAACCTAATCTTTAGGATTTTACAGTGATAAATCATAACGGGGGTTGGAAGTGGAAAGATTTCTTAAACTCTTAAGGATTGCTTTGTTTTTAAGTATGAGGGGCTTTTTTTTTTTTCTCAGAAAAAGCCAGAAACGGTAGTTTACCTTCTCAGGCAAATTTTTCATTGTAGTTACTTATCCCATTTAATGTACCCATTTGGGTGATTCTATATAATACTGTAGATCTGAAAAGTTCTACTTTTTAACTATTTTGTCTTAAAGCAGCCAGGTGGGGGCAGTGTGAGTTGAATAAAAGGATATGATTACAAAGTGAAGACCACCATCAAAACCAGTTTAGAATAAAGGGACTGAAGTGAAGCCACTGTTAAAACCAGTCAAGAACAGACTACTTAAAATCGAATACAGCAAAATAGAAATGGATTTTAATATCTGATCCTCTCTAATCTAATCTAAAGTAAACATAAATCTAGCTCTGATAAAATGACATTTTGTACGCGAACCAGTGGATGCTGCTAAAGTAAGTATTGTATGGTAAACATTCACCTAGGATCTACTAGACCGAAATGTATTTAAAAAGAGACTTTCATTTAAACCACAAAAAATCTTTACTTTACTCTGCCATATAAAAAAAAATCTATAATTTGACCCATGCAGTGTATTTTTGGCTAATGCTACAAATACGCTCCAGTGATATAAGACTGGTTTTGTGGTCCATATGACTCTTATAGATTTTAAAATATATTGATATCAATCTCATGTGGAATGTTTGAGTGGTTACAGAAGAAAACCTGGGCATCTTTCTTTAAATGATGGAAGGTCGCACACTACTAGACCTTCAAGTCATTCTGAACACAACAACCTTGTGTAGAAAAGACACATGGCAATTGAAAACAACTGCTTTAGATGTTTGATATCCTTAGACTCGATGGAATAATAGTCTAACACAATCATACACCCGTCAAATCTGACTGGCCAAAATCTGCAGGTGGGCTCTGATGTTTGACAGCTAGTGTAGTGTAGTGCTATGATGAGAAGAGAACCTTTCAATGCGTTTATACCGCATTTTTGCTCCCAATATAATTATAGACAGGCAGTAGATTGCAGAAAATGAAGCTGAACTGTCGACTCTTCACCACATCCTGGCGGTTTGGCACAACTGTCGTAGAGGACATCAGAACACGTTTCAGGCCTGTTGACCAGATGCAGTCTGTTTTTCTTGTTATACTGTGAGTGAATGTGTTTGTTTGCAAGGGAGACAGATAATATCGACTCTGCTATTACACCTCTGTTCTCTTTTGTGTCTCTCATACTTCTCTTAACAATTTTCGCTCTATTTTGCTGTATGCATTGTGTGTATTTCTTTTACTTCCTCTGTCATTCTCAGTCACCAGAGAGTACTGCTGCGTGAAAAAATGTAGCTAAATTAGCTCTTTTTTTCTTTAAAGCTTATTAAACGCTCTTGGGTGTGTTTTTATCTTGCTTTGTAAAGGTTTGAGGTTTTTTATTTGTATGAATGTGCTTTGACTGGGTGCTGAGTTTGTATTGTGAACCTTAGCATGCTCTGTTGTGCTCTTCTGAAAATGGCCTGTGCGTTTCTGTATTCAATTCTCTCTATTCTTCTCCTCCAGGATCCAGACATCCTTTTCTTCCGAGGTTTCAGCTAGATGCAGTGCAAGTCCTCCCCGTTTCTCCTTACTTCTCTCGCTTTTTCTGTTTATGCTTTTAAGACTTATACTTGGAGACGATGGCTTTAGTAGTTCTCTGGAATGAGCATCCTGTTGATCGGCACACGCACAAGTAGTTTTGCGTCTCTGTGATGGTTGTTTTTAGGATTTTGCCGAATATATATAATGTCACTGAATATCATAAATTTGACCTTTTCTTTCAGGAAGATATGCATACTAACGATCAAATATTTTGGGTCTGCAAGATTTTTAAATGTTCTTTAAAGAAGTCTGTTATGGTAAATTTGTTTGATTGAAAAAACTGTAAAGACAGTACTATTATAAAATAATATTACAATTAATAATAATTCATTACATTTACATTTTGTGGAAACCATTACATTTTTTTCACTGTGTTTTTTTTATAAATAGAAAGTTAAAAAAGAACAGTATGAAGTGGATCCTTGGCAAATAAAAATATTTATTTCTTTTAAAATAATCTTACTAACCCCAAATTTCAAAACTGTAGTGTATGTATCATTTTCCACCAGAGGTGACTGTCTTCATTATTTGATGGTACATATATTATGATGTATACCATAAAAACAAAATATCCTCTTTATAATGAGCGTGGAACAGCCCTCTCATTACATCGCCAGTGCACTACGTGTCCATAAATCTGGCAACAATGATGCATAGACAATGAAACAAGGTCGACAGGCAGATTACTGCTGAGTTGGATAGCAGGCGCTTGTTGTGATGCTGCTTTGTGTTGTTGTAATGAGAGCACACGGCGCCACAGTTCCTAATCATCAGAGAAGAGACGTGGGGCTTCTGAAGGGACCAGTCCACAGTCAAGCTCTTCAGAGAGCTTTTCATTGGTGCTGATGGTACTGATTACCTCAGAGGGATTCAGTTACTTTACAACGAACCAGGTTGGCCGCAGACGGATCCAGCTGTGTGATTTTATAACTCAGCTAGAGCAGTGGATGGCCGACATGTTGATTCAGGGTTTTTGTCCCTTTCTAAACTCAAAGTGCAGGTGGAGACTCACACAGTCATATTCTGATTTAAAAGCAGATTCAGATTTTTTTTTTGAGACCTGGCACAAAATGTACTTGACCTGCCATTAGATAATAAAGAAAAAGAAACAGCGTGTGCAGTTCTACTAGATATTTTATGTTTTTCCACTTATGTTCCACCCAATTTTCTGTCACAAGTGTTAAATGTGGTGCAAATTGTAAAGTATAATTGTTTGGGATTTTTAAACAACTTCCTTAATTTTTAAAAGGCCTTAAAACTTTTGCCACCCTGAAAAATGGCTACGTTTTCAATGCATTTATTAATATGTAATAAGAAAAATGCGGTGCTATTGTCGTAAATGTAGAGATTTTTCTTAAATCTATATTTTCTCAGATCTTAAAGATTTTCTAATATTTGATATTTGACTATTTAACATTTTATTCCTAAAATACTTGATCCATATTAAATGATGTGAAAGCCCACTCTTGTGGGTGAGAAACTAATTGCTAACTAAACTAAATTACTAACTAAATACATCTAAACATGTTAAACCAAATTTCAGATATCTATAATTTTTTATTTTCTTTGTTTTTCCCATGTCTGGAGAATCATTGAAGTTGTCTTTGATTTACCAGAGGTGCTAGACTTTCCTCCTGTATGGTGCTGAATATTTAAAACAACCTAATAAAGATTTAAAAACAGCATTCTGTCACAATATTATTGTTTGTCTTCCCGGCTGTATTGAATTACACAAACAAAAATCAATCTAGGAGTCGTATTAGGTAGATAGATCCTTAAGGTATCAACTGCTCATACTCTGTTTTTACAGTACACACACACACACACACACACACTAAGGGTGAATGTGATTCTCAGTAAAGGTCACTGTTCATTTTTACCGACACCCTGAGGTGTGAAGTTCCCTCATCGTGGCATTTCAAGTCAGAAACACACAGACACCGTATATCAGCTCTCAGTTGCAGATTAAACTGGCATCTCATGCTCAATGGCTGTAGGAAAGCGTCTCCCACAAGAGCAAAGACAGAATATGAGCAAGTGTTATTAAATGAACTTTCATAGATTTGGATGTGACTCATAATGCCTCTTGATTCATACATATTGCTAGATTTTGAAAGAGACTGCCTACCCCTCTCTCTCCTTCTCTTCGTCTGTCTTTTTTTTTTCGTTGTTGAACAGGTGCCACTTTGACCAGCGACAATGGTGCTTTAAGTTTGTCTTTCAGTTGCACAGTGGGATGTCTCCTGCTTCAGTTTGCCATTTGGAAGAAAGGATGTGGCAGAAGGAAGAAAAGAAATAGAGGGAGAGATTATTTGGCAAATCACCCTTGTTGATTTGGCATTATACACAAGAGCGTAAGGGCTTGTTGGTAAATATGTAAATGGTGCACTGTGAAGACATCCTGCCTGGCACAATTCTTGAGCCAACAGAGACACAAAGACGTAATTCAGAAAATAACTGCAAGGAAGTAAAAATTAGAAGAAAGAGGGCAACATTTACAGCTGAATGACCGTGTATGGACAAAATGGATTGCAGATAGAATGCTCGTAACACATTATTTTATAATGCATGTGAAGTGAACTGCACTTTAATAAGCTAGATTAATAATAATTAGTCTTTTAACGGATGCTTTTTCTAAAGGCACTTAGTAACTAAGTTTGATTCAGTGTTTGGAGTTCAAGATATCATTTGTATCATTAATAAAACAGAAATTGAATCACTGTATGGGAGAACTTGGGTAAGTTGTGTGGTCCTGATCTACTGCAAATGTAATATATTTAAGAAGCACCCATCATAAACTTCACTTGACGAAGAGATGCATGAAAATAGGTAAGCTTATCAGTAATCATTTCTGAAATGATTCCCGTGCCCCGAGTACAGCCCTATAGCAGCTAAAATAATCTTTTGAATGCATACAGGAGGAAATATCATGGATTATTTTGTAATCTGTCATTTTGGACGTGAACACTTTTTGATAAGTAGCTTACATCCTGTTTTATAAGTTTCGTGCAGAGCTGAATGCAGTTCATAACGTTTCCACAGCCGGTCACATGACAGGAACGAAGCAGTTAATCGCTGCGACTTTCTTTTTACTTGTCATCTGTTTCCAGAGCATGCAGGTGAAGGACACGCATTCATCACAGTCCCCTGACACGCTTCTGCCTGGCCCTATAGATTTAACTGCATTGTTAACATAGATTCCATATTAAATATACTGGAGATGTCTTTTGAAGCTGTTTCTAAAAACCCTGTTGTTTTGGTTTAATCGACAGGCCAATATTATAAAATTTGAATTCAATAGGACAGGGCAGCAATCATTTCGGGTTGTGACTTTAATGGATGCAAATTAATAGATCAAAGACTGAGCAGAACACAACTTCACCTTCAATTCAGCCAATATAAATGTGAATTTTCAGAATATGTTCTCATAGTCAAAGGTGATTGATTTGCCTGCTGGGAATAATTCTCAGCAGCGCTTTTTCTTTCCGCTTTGGAATGCTTGATGAGGCCGTATTATTGGGAGGAAAGGGGGGTCACCTCATATCTTTTAGAATGCTTTTAATTTTTCTGGTATATTCATGAAGAAGCAGATTAATTACTAATTAAGAAAAATAACTAATATTTCAGAACGACGTATTTTCAATTGAAAACCTTTTACCAGCTCGTAAGCGTGATTCAAAAATGAAAGTTTGTTAAATTGAATACTCAAATCACTCTGACCTTTTTAATTAGCTTACTCTTTTGGACACATGATGTGATCTTTCTCTGAACTTTTTCAACTTTTCCAGAAACACCAATTTGGGGGGGAAAAAAAATCTGACTAAAAGTCAGTCTGTTTTATTTGTATTTTCTGCAGTCCCCATAATCGTAATTATAGCCTGCGCTATAAACTGAGATAATAGCAGAAATCTCCGGCGCTCGTGACGCGTTGTAAATGGACAGCACAGCCCTACAGAAACATTTTAACAAGTGGCAAAGACTTGTTTCTTGTCAGGCCTCATTCTAGTGTTCCCGTGCGTGGCCGGTTCGAGTGGCCCGCTATTGTCCCACAGCAGCCCGGAGGGAGGAAGCGCTACTTTGGGTGGTCTGACAGACCCCCGCGGTTCACAATAGCTCGGTGCCCAATTATGAAGACGACGTTTTTCTACTTGAAGGTTGTTGATTTACGGCTCGCGGTTCAACCGCCTCCAATTACCATTCTGAGTGGAGCAGACATGAACATTCAAAGCACATTCCGGATTGAAGTATGAAGAATGAGAGCCCAGTTTGTTGTTAAGGTAAGAAATAACGTTTTAGATAGATAAATGTGTTCATATTTGTCTGTTAAATCGTTTAATTTGATAGGCTTATGTGAATGTAAAGAGTTTCTTTGGTGTAGCCTACATTCAGCAGATCTGTATAAGGCCTGGCCAGGCTTTACACCAGAATAAACGCTGATGATGGTAAACGGATAGACTCAAAATTATAATTAATCGTTTTGATGTCCGTCTTTCTCAAAAACACCATCAGCTTCTCCACATAAACGAATACATGCTCTGAAATCAGACAGTCTGTTCCACTGAATCTTTTACAATTAGCCTACACTACTGTAATTATTATGTCTACTTAAAATCTTTTTTTTCTCGGTTTGTTGACGCCTTGATATTTATTTTATTTTTTTTATTTTTTTCTATTCTTTGTTAAGGTTAATGTGTTTAGCATTAACGTAGCGTATTATTGTTTTATTATTATTTATTCCAGTTTACTTAATGTGGCCTAATTGATTAAAAATGTTCTGAATATTTTGTCTCGGAAGGTCAAGCAGATTTAAATGCATGTGGCGATATTATTTACCACGAATGACAAACTAATTGGACCAAATTATGTACAATTTATATAGCTACAACTCATTAAGCAACAAGATTTTAAAGATAGCCTAACCTAACATTTCTTACAAATATTGTTTTAAATGCTGGCCTATGCAAATCTGAAGAAGTCAACTAAGAATTGAGTTTTCGACTCACTGAAGAAATGTAATTCTTAGGTTAGGTAGCCTATTTACTCTGAAGTGTTTTACTTGGTGGTTTAGATTAGCCTGATGAATTTTACCATGAAGTTTAGGGTCGTCTAGCTGTCGGGTGTTTGTGGTACTGAAGAAGCAGGTCGAAGCAGGTTCAGATCTAATCTCTCTACTTAAGCCGTCTTTATTGTAAAGCTCTGAAACAACATAAACATGACGGAAATGTTTGGGATTAAATGCTCCTAGGAATCCCCAGATCACAACAATGACAATGTATTCCCATTTTAGACCCTTAATGTGTTCAAATCAACTTATTACCAAAGCAAAGCCCAACATATTTTCTCCCCTGTGAGCATTCAGAAATATCAGAAATAACTGTAGTAAATATTTGTTATGGATCCAAAACAGAAGGATTTTTTTTTATGTAATGGATAAAAAAACATCCATCAGCCATGCTCTGTTAAAATGTCTTCAGCAGCCTTTATTAAATGGCCACAACATTTATAGCTTTGCTTCAACGCTGAGTGGCCTTCACCTCAGAAACATTCCTTTCATCGCCGTGTATGCGGCCTCTGATATGTACTTCCCTGGTATGTATCTGCGTAGGTCACTGTTCAAAATGACAGCACATCTGAAATGAAACCGTATTCTGGTGCGGACAGTCAAGGTCAGTAGCCTCAGCGAAGAGCATGAATACTTAAGTCAGATAGGTTAGGAGAAACAGAAAGTCTGACATTCTTTTCCAGAGGTTTACTTGTTTCTAAGAGTCCAGATGGACTTTTTTTCTTTATCAAAACGTGGTTCTGCTACAGGCCACTGGCATTCCTATGCAAAGGGGTCAACCCTGTGTACACGAAGGAATAGTAAGATCTCTCCACGCTATTTATCTTCAAGAGACTCGCTGAGAGACTGTTGTATTTTTTACTCGATAGGTGTGAATCATAGCCTATTCGAAATATTTCTTGCTTCTGAAACTACAAGCATCGTTGACATTCTTTAAGTGTCTGTTTATGTAGGCTACACACGATTATGTGTGTTGAGATTTCAGAACAGTCAAACGCCCTTGGCTGATCTCGAGGTGTGTGTGTGTGTATATATACATTTCCTTTTTTTGTCACAGAACGCTTTATTTTGAAAAAGCATCACCCACACACACACACACATACTGAAGCGTCCTCATCTGTTCCGCGGTATTTGCCTTCACCTCCGTGTAGCATAGGGCAGGTGGGGGAGTGGAGTGAGAGCGGGAGCAAAGTGAAAGAGTCTGTGAGCCTTAACAAGCTCCAAATAGAAAAAGAACATCATTTTCATTAGGCTGCCAGACAAAGGCAGAGGCCCTGTGTTTTTGAGGAGGTCTGCTGTGTTTGTGCGTGTGTTTCCTTGGGATATGCTTCTTACGCGAGAGCGTGCGTATGATTGTGAGCGGCTCTGTGTGTGAGTGTTTTTCAGGGACTGTCCTCTTTCCTGGCTGCTTTGTCTCTTTTGGTATTGTGCTTTGCTCAGAGAAAGGCCTTCCTGGTCAATAGGGAGTAGAGTACCGTGAACTCGACAGCCCCCAAAACACTACACACACACACACACACACACAGACTCAGACCCTTCTCAGCAGGCCGGAAAGCTGAGAGAGACGCAGGATGGTGCATTTGTGGGGAGGACTTGTTGCTAGGTGACTGACAGACAAGTTAGGGCCTGGTTTTTAAAGCTAAAACCTGTCTTTCTAAAATGTTTAACTGATTAAATAGATTCACAGGAAAACACAGAAGCAGAGTATTCTAAGGGTCATCGCTACTGTATTCATTTCATTTGTTATTTCATGATTCTGAATGAAAGCTCGATCTCTATTCACATATATTTGTGTCAAATTTATAGAACTGACATTTGTCCCAGGCAAACGTATATTGATACCTTTATTGTCGTGTGGTCTATATCTCCAGATTATTTATTCATTTTTAAAAATTCTATTTTGTCAGTTTTTTTTTTTTTCATTTAATTTCATTCATTTTTCCATTTACTATGTTAACTGTAGTTAAAAATAACAAGGGTAAACAGCGGTATACTAAACTTATCAGCAAGCTCATGAAGCCTCAGCATGAACAAGTTTTTATTTTAGAGGGGTTGGTTTGTCTGTCATTCCTGTCTTTGTGGTCCAAGTCGCTACCTTTCAAAAGTTTGGGGTTGGTTTTGAAAGAAGCCTTTTATACTCACCAAGGCTCTGTTTATTTGATCAGAACAGTAATGTGAAATATTATTACAATTTAAAAGAAGTATTTTCTTATTTAATGCTATAACAGGTCGTTTACTCTTTGGGTGACAAAGTAAAAAAAAAAATTAATTAGTCTTTTTTTAATTAGTCGTCTATCACACATTCCCTCAGAAATCATTATATGTTGTTATAATGTAAAAATAGTTGTGCTGTTTAGTATTTTTGTGGAAATTTAGATATTTTTTAAATATCCTTTGATGAACACAAAGTTCAAAAGCATATAATTTATAAAAAAACAAATTTACTGTCACCTCACTTAGTAAAAGTATTAATTTCTAAATATACATAAATATATATCTTATTTAATCAAAACTTTTAATCTGTGTCCATTTTAAATCCAGTGACACATGGGGGCCAAAACAGGAAGGTAATAACATTTTTATTTATTCATTTTTAATTTTTTCGTATTATTTGTTTTTTACTTAATTTAATGTGTGTGTGTGTGTGTGTGAAATTCATTCATATTACGACCACCTGTAATTCATTTTCTCATCATCGTTATCTTTTTTTCTCACTTTCTCACGCTTTTTATGTGAGTCAGTTTAAAAAATAATATAATTGTCTCAGCAGAAGTCAATGGAAAGTCTCCGCCAAGACACAAACACAAACATGCGTATTTTGGGGTAATGGCATTATTAAGTGATTGCTGAACTTTAACATAACACCATAACAGATGGCTTTGTCTTTTTAGCTGATTGGCTAAAAAGATTAACCTGTATTTCTTTACGAGGATAAACAGTCTTGGACAAACTCACTCAACTAAAGACCAACCCTCTAGGAGAGCTACCGAGAGTGAGACCGAGAAAAGCTAAATCTAGTACATTGTTCTTTTGCTCCAGGGCTTAAGGCTTGATCTCAGATTTATGAGTCACTCACTGCAAGAGTATCACAGTGCAGCACCATCCCCTGCCTGCACTCAGAGGACAGAGAGCAGACGATCAGAAGACCTAGTGCAGCCACACGCCACATTTACTCACTGCTGTGTGTGTGTGTGCCTGCTGGGAGTCAAAGTGAGATGACTCTTTGCTGTCACTAGTTGTCAGAATCACTGCATCATCACTGCCACACACACACACACACACGTAATTTTCTTAGAAAGATGACCTGTTTCTCTTTGTCTCTTCTCCTTTAGCTCAGTAATTTGGATACATACCTGTCACCAATGACCAGTGAATGATCTGCCTTGAGACAACCAAGTCTGTGTGGCTCTCCAGCACACACTCACGCAGTTCCAAGATCTTTCTCATGAAAATCGAAAGTGTCAGATTGACATTTGACATACGCCCTGAGTACAGAGATCACGCCCAGCCGTAAACATCCTCCTGACACACACACGGCTGACCTTGTCATCAACACACACACGCACAGTCTCTAAGCCGTGTAGCTGAGCTCATTCAGCAACAGAAAAGTCTGTTTTTCTACTATCAGAAAGCATTCAGAATATTTATTTCTCTGAAAGCACAGCGGCATCAGACATCCATATGTCTGACTGTTATGTTGCCCTGTTTAATCAAATGTGTTATTTTAGAATCACAGTGCAATGACTTATCAGCATGTTTCTGGATATTTCATCTTTGATTAATGTGTAAAAGTTTTCCATGTTTTTGAACAAACTATTATATATGTAATATTGTTTTTTTTATTGTTTTATATCATTTTATTTAGCCATTTTATTTTCATGTGCCGTTTTCAAGTTCTGTGCAAAGCTTTTAGATAAAGAAAAATAATAAAAAAGCATGTTAGTATATAATCATACTATAATTTATTTTATTATTATTGAACTTTACATCTTATTTGGCTTTTTTTCTTACATTCAATTTCTTATTTTTATATTTTAAAGTTTTTATATACTGAAAATTGCCATTAAAATATACTACAATAATAGAAGAACATGGGGGGAAATATTCATATAATGTTGCAGCAGTCCATAGAAAATGTTCAAACATATTTTTTTATAGATTAAATATGCATCAGATGGTCTGCATTATTGCATTAAAACATAACTGATATCTTTTAGCATGACTGTTTAGACACTAGCTATTGTGTTCTGAGTTTTATTTTTTTATTTTTCTATACAAATGTTATACAAATACAAAAAATAGCTTGTCTAAATTCATTAATTTAATCGAATCATGCATTTTAGTCCATTAGAATTGAAAAACTCCCTTAAAAATAAAATATAAATATATAAAGACATAAAGATTTGAAGACCCCAAACGTCAGTTTAAGTCATCCGAGCGTTGTGACTGAGCAGTGGTTTTTAGATCGGGGTAAGTGGAGCTTCTCCAGCGCTGGTGTTTCTGGTTGCTAGGTAACAGTTAATGTAGACCAAAAATGGCTGTCTCATTTGTGTCTGTGATGGACTAGATATTGCATTGTGAGGTTTAAAAGCCAAGGGTTGTTGTTTTGTCTGTGTTTATCAAATCAAAATGCTAAAACGGGGATTCCAGCATTAATTAGCAACATTGGTGACTGTTGTGCATTGTTTGTGACACTTTTTGCTTCACACATGTTTTCACGTCGTGTTGAGTATGTGTTACATGTATAGTCATGTGGTCTATATTATTTCGCGATTATGTTGCTGCAATATATCTAACAGCATAAGACTGTTAAAAAAATTACAAACTGAATGAAAAAAAAAATAAACCGGATGTCTGAGGGATCCTGTTGTGTTATCCCTGTCCTGCTGCTGGATAACAGAGAGAGAGAGAGAGAGGGAGCAGGATAAGCCAGAAGGGTCATAGGATAAGAGGTCTTCTCTGTTACCACAAATCCCAGATTACATCCAAACGGGACAATGCCATGGCTGGACACCGATCTGTCATAAAGACACGCCCACACACTCACAGAGGTCTGTAACTCATCAGGGTTGTGTGTGTACTAAAGCAAGCAAAGACTTTATTTAATTGAATCCCTCATTCGTTTGCTATTATCTGGGCCAGTGGAGTATTAGGAAGCCACTCCAGCTCTGCCAGACATGATATCTTAATTAGAATGTAAATCCCTGGCCTATAGGAGTCATCCAGCGTTTGGCCTCAACCAGCTGAGAGTGGATGGCATTTCTCTCATGTGAGCGTGCGTGCTTTCTGTCTAAAGCAAAGCACAGTGAGAACATGGTTTCAAAAGGCCTCTGGTATGCAGAATGGTGGTAGGAAAAATATGTACCATGTCCTAAAATGTAAATTATTCCTGTTATGCAAAGCTGGATTTTCAGCAGTCGTTACATCAGTCTTCAGTGTCACATGAGTCTTTAGAATCCTCAAGAAAAATGTTAATTATTACCAATTTTGACAAAAGTTGTGCTGCTTAATAATTTGGTGGATTTTTTTCATGATGAATAGATAGAACAGCGTTGATTTTTATTTTAAAGGATTTTTGAAATGGTTGTGCTGCCTAATATTTTTGTAGAAACCATGATTAATTACTTTGATGAATAGACCGTTCAAAAGAGCAGTATTTGTGTGAAGTGTAAATATTTTGCAACATTATAAATGTATGTTACAGTCACTTTAGATCAATGTAATGCATGAGCATAAGTATTGTTTTAAAAAATATTTGTCTGAGTCTAGTAGAGTTTCTCTCCTGAACTGATGCATTTTGAATGAAGAAGAGTTTTGATCTGCACGGCCTCTGCCTGTTTATATACAGTTATAATATGCAATAATCTCTTAGCATTGTTCAAATAAAAATTAGAATTCATAACACAGACAATGTTGCATTATGTGTAAAGCATGAAAAAAAGCAAATCATGGTTATATCTAATAATGCCACTGTAAAAATGAAAAGATGCTAAAAGTAATAGGTTTATGTGGCTGGCCAGACTGCAACACCAAGCTGTTGCTTATACAAGTAATTTCATTTTCTCTTGTGAAGGGGTTAGATAAGGGCCTGTATTTAGAATTCTTGCTTTTGGGTTCAGCTTAGCACATTTCTCTGAGAACTGCCCAAAAGTGCCCCTAGAAGGTTTCCTGAAGACAATTGAGGAGCTGGTACCTCAAGGATCACAGGGGTGGTAAATCTGCATGTGTAGATACCTTTCTTCTGCACTCAGACATCAGTATAGACAAGCTTCCAACATAGAACTAATACTCTGACATTGTGAAAAAAATAATCTAGCCAGATATCATTAATGTCTACTTTTTATATGTTGTATCTTTTATGTTATTTATGTTATATTATTGTTTTTAAATATTTCAGTATCTAAATAGTAGAAAGAACATGGCGCTAGCAAAACCAAGGTCATGGGTTTGATGCAGGGAACAGAGGCCTGTATCTTAAATGCAACGTACCTTGAATGCCACTTTGGACAAAAGCATCAGCTAAATGCAGAAATGTGACTATTTTTTGGGTGAATGCAAAGTTATAACTTTATTTCGGTGGAGCTTAAAAAATGAAGAATTTAAAGCCTGATTTGTGTATCTCTGTGTTAGAGAACAAGCAGATAAGAGAACTCTTTGTATGAGTGTCACTTCTTATCTTTACTCTCTCTCTCTCTCTCTCTCTCTCTCTCTCTCTTTCTCTCTCAGTCGTTCAGGGATAGCGGTGTCAGGCATTACATTATGTGTGCAATCCTTATTATTCAGCTCGTGCGCGCTCCATCCCGTTACGGAGCACAAGCAAAAGCGAGGAGTCTCTTCATTTTATTTCTACCCTGCCTAAATATCTCATTTTGTTTTTAAGCAGGGACAATTGATGTTTGAAAACAATTTGACCATCTCAAACGACGGTTGATTGAAGAGTAATGGATTGTTTGACTACACAACCTCCCCCTACAACCTCTCTTATAAAGTTCATGTTTTTAAAGTCATTATTTATTGAAAAGTGTCTTGGAATGATATCAAAAGCCATGCATTATTTACTGGGTGACTTAGAAGAAAAATATTCCCTGTGTTGAGGTTACAGTATGTCACAGTGTATGAAAAATTTACAGAATTGTGAATATTTCAGCACCGCTGCTTATCCAACGGTTTTCCCAAATCTCGTCTCCAAGGCGCATACGCAGGGGGTCGCAAATCCTTTGTTTTTAGTTATTTTAATGGTCGGCGTTAAAAACTGTAATGAGGTGGATTAAAGTGACGCTTTAATCGCCTTACTGTGTCTACCTCTCATTATGGCCAACTGTCAGGCCATTACTGTATGGCGTTAACCTGCTCGAGCCTATGGATAATTGATTAACACTGTTGCCAAACACTCTAAGATCCTCCGTCTGGATTAAAATAGGCTGGATATCTTTGTGTGGTCTATTTTTGACTAGCTGTCTTTCTGATATGACTGTGCTCAGTGGCTTTACAGTACAAAAAAAGGTTATTGCGTAAAGAGAAAGTTATTGTATAATAATAACAACATTTTGTCAATGGCGTTGGTTTCCTGTCATACGCCATATGCGTCCAGGATGCCAGTTTAAACACGTTACACGCGTGCATCATTTTTATTAGTATTGATGGTGTATTAAGAAATGCGCATTCTGATTCCGAGGCGCATCAGCTCCCTATTGCTAAGACAATAGAAGAACAAGCCTGAACCTGCCTGGATCAGTCTTCATATAAAACATTCAAAAGCACTTTAAGTTGAACTTGTGTATCTGTGAACACCTCCAACCTCCTATCTCAGCGTGCACAAGACGAACTGCGTGATTTTAAAACAGAGGACAGATATACTGAAAACTGGACCTATTACCAGCATGGCCTGTCCATATTATATACGCATCATTTGTAATGTTTGGGTTGACGTTGTGAGTTATTGCTGCAGCACAAGATGTGTTAATGGTGCCAATTCATCCTGATGGGAATTTCATGCATGACAAGATGTGCTACCCACATTTTCAGCACATTTGTGTCTACATCCTCATAGAGTTTTTTGTTCCTGAAGAAGGTGCATGTTGTAATTTTTGGCAGCTTATGGCCATAGGTCAATTTATTTCTTTGTGTGGCTATTGCATGTCGCATGGCATTTTCATTTTTGTTTTCTTTTAATGAGAGCATTTTCTTCATTAAAATTCTTTTTAAAGTCTAGTTATATGGTGATCGCGTTTGGCACTTAATTTCTGAGGTCCTAACCGCAGAAACCTCACAGATATGTAACATCTTCATTTAGAGGGACGGTTTCGAAGCATAAGCCAAGTTTTTATTTCTTTTTTCTTTTTTAGATTTCGTTTTTAAAACGTCTTTCAAAGGTGTAACTTTTGAATAGGCAATCATTTGTAATTATTTATACTGCATATGCTTTTGATAGAAAGTCTTGCTAATGTCTTTCAGTGCGTTCTGTATTTTAACAGACACTCTTTCCTATCGTTTTATCGACGACTCAGAGGGGGTTGCTTCCAGATTTCTAGCAAATGACAACATTACATCCACCGTCTCTGAGCACAAACGTAAAGGTCAAAACGACGCTTTGACGTTTTCAGTGAAAGGCGCTGTTGCGCGCTGGGTGGTGCTGAAATCTGCTGCGCTTCACGCGTGATTGGCAAACCTGACAGTGACTGACGTGTGTCCATGGCAACCAGGCAGCCAATCTGACAAGTCCGATAGAATATCGGCAGCAGGGGCTAAATGTTCTTTTATTTTGCTCCTCAGAAAACACATTGCTTCCCGTTTTTTATGCTCACACTCAATCAAAGAAGAGATTTTGCCGTTCAGGCTGCTTGAGCCTGCCGCACGGCATCGCTCCTCAGCTCGTTTTGAGACACGGCTGTTAACTTTTGCCGTTTTCTGACAGACTCGCTGAACAAAAAGACGGGCGAGACAGTCGAGGAGCAACACCAGACAGGAGGACCAAGAGAAGAAAGAGAGTGCAGTCTCCATGTTCCAGCTGCCCATCTTGAATTTCAGCCCCCAGCAGGTCGCGGGGGTCTGCGAGACGCTCGAGGAGAGCGGCGACGTGGAGAGGCTCGGCCGCTTCCTCTGGTCACTCCCGGTGGCGCCGTCCGCCTGCGAAGTGCTCGGGAAGAACGAGTCTGTCCTGCGCGCGCGGGCGGTCGTGGCCTTTCACGCGGGAAACTTCCGCGAGCTCTACCACATACTTGAGAACCACAAATTCACGAAGGACTCCCACGCCAAGCTGCAGGCGCTCTGGCTCGAGGCGCACTACCAGGAGGCTGAGAAACTCCGTGGGCGTCCCTTAGGACCCGTGGACAAGTACCGCGTCCGGAAGAAGTTTCCACTGCCTCGGACCATATGGGACGGCGAGCAGAAAACGCACTGCTTCAAGGAGAGGACGCGGCATCTTTTGAGAGAGTGGTACCTGCAGGACCCTTACCCGAACCCGAGCAAAAAAAGAGAGCTGGCGCAGGCGACTGGACTCACACCCACACAAGTGGGCAACTGGTTTAAAAACCGGAGGCAGAGAGATCGAGCAGCAGCGGCCAAGAACAGGTACAGACATAAAGGCGCTACGCATGGGCATATGATGTTATTATTATTATTGTTTTTGTATTCTTTATACTCCCATTATCTTTGTTTTTTTTCTCTTTGGAGTTTCTTGCTTAATTTAACATCCAATCAGTTGGTTATTGGTAAAGCTCACATGTTCACATATTACCAAAATGTACTATTATAAAAATACTACACAATACATATTATAACAAATATGAATACTTTATTCATGAAGCTTAAACACATCAAATTTACAACATGCTTTAAATTGTGTGATGTTTTGATTTATGCTGCTTGCTAAATGTTATATTCCTATCAAATATTTTTGTTGTACTGCCAAAGACAATATGTCGCCTTCAATTTTTGTGTTTAGAATGAACATGTAGTACTAAAGCTAAATTAATGCAAGAAGAAAAGTTTACGTCTAAACAGTCACTATTTGAGTTTAGCTCATGCAAACACCTCACAGTTTTGACAGCTTTAACATCATATCTTCGTCTACAGAGTTTTGTAGTTTCTCGCACTCGAATAAGGTTCGTTCTATAAATTATGGCCAGATAGTTCAATCTTCATCCATGATTGTTTGACCAGATATTTCATTAATGTATTCATTAGAGACATGAAGGCATTTCTTCAATATCTACTGTTTCCACTGTAAATATTAAGGTCAATCCTCATTGACATTTTGTCTCTTTTCACCCCTGCAGGCTACAGCAGCAGGTTCTGTCCGGTGGCTCGGTCCGATCGCTGGGGGACGATGACACCACAGTGGACCGCCTGGGGCCCGCCTCAAGCCCAGAAGTCAGTCTCTCGAGCAAGGCCGCCACCTCCGCCATCTCCATCACCTCCAGCGACAGTGAATGTGACATCTAAAGTGACAGGCTTCAAAAGAGCAAACAGGAGAACTGGAAGAGACAATCTAACAACAACAAAACTTTAGTGCCTGAAACCGGCCCAAAGAGAGAGAGCCTAAAATGAAGAATGGAAAAAAGCATAACGATTTCATTTTCCATTCGTTGATGTGATCAACAAAATGCGCAGTGCTTCTCATAAGAGGACAGGTGGGAGTTTTCGAAAAATCTTCAATGTCCGAGGGCCGAACTTATTGTTGTATGTGTGCGTGCTTTATCATGAAAAGACTGAATAATGTTTTAATGATCACGTGTCTTTTTTAATATATAAACGATGTTTATTTACTTATTTAAAATATAATCGGGCCCTAGGCCCTTTATTTGTGTGCTTTTTTATTATCATTTTTTTGTGCGTAATGCTGCGCGTCGTGAAATTTCTGGGGGGGGTGAATAACAACCTTGATTTAAAAAATAAAATAAAATCATTGTTGAAATAAGTAACAATCGCAAATCCACCACGGTATTTTCTGTACATTTATTCCAGTGCTTCCGGTGTAAAATCGAGCCATATTGTTGTTTATTTAATGTGTCTACCCGAAAGTAAAAAAAAAAATGTGAATGTTATATTTTGAAGAACAGATTTAGAACAGACGGGGATCAAATATGCTGCATGTTTTAATGCCTCTCTGCGAGCTCGATCTCTCTCACACTCGAGCAGTAATTGGCTAAAATGCTTCTCGTGGTGTAATGCGCTCTGACAGCGCAGGGTCAGCGAGAGGCCGAGACGCTCTCCCGGATGTCAACACAACCCAAGCTGTGATCTCCTATTTAAATACAACCTTCTAGTGGCTCAAGCAAGCTGCAGGAAATTAATTTGTCAAAGGTAGTTGATAAATGAAACGTCTTTCGTTTTACTGTAATTTTGTCTCGATTCAAAATTGTTTATATTTATTTAATATGTAATTCACAACGACTATAATTCACATGTGGCTAATCTAGTGGGTTAATACCTTGTGGCATTAAGATTTACATAAATCGATTGTGAGACTATAATCGTCACAACTTAGTGCTTAATATTGTTTCAAATAATTTTTGTAATTATATATGTAATTTATCTTCTTTGTCAAGTGTCAGAGAACGATTAAGACTTTTATATCCTTCCAAATTGTTATTTTTTATTTTGAATGTTTGTACATTTTTCATGGTATTTTAAAAGCACGGCGACGCTATATTCTTAACGCTCAAATCAGCTTCAGTTGTTTATGTCGCAAATGAGCGAATTGGAGCAGAAACACCGCGCCTCTCTGTTTCCCAAACTGCCTGAAAGGTTCACGGAGCGCACCTGGGTTTAACCCGCGCCATTCATTAACGCTCCCAATAAAAAGCACAAGCTGTATTTTTCAATCTTCTTTCAGCCTGAACAACGGCGGGGCCAAACCAAGTGTTCCTTCCTAGAAAAAGAAGAAAATAGGAGCCAAAGCAAGGGAAGGGAAAGGAGCACGGCTCCTTTATTTAAACACTGGATAGAGAGTGGTGGAAAATTTCCGTTTCTTTTGAACGCTGGGGAGTGCAGGGTGGGACGATGAAAAAGTCTTTTTAGCAGTCAATAAGGTTGTCAAATTGGTCAACGGTAATCAGCACTAATGACGAGTTGGAGAGGGCCGAGGTAACAAAGAAGTACCCCGCCTTCCTCTCCCCAAAGCCTGCATGAAAACTGTCCGCCCGGGTTGCCAGAGGTATACAGAAACCCAGACTTTTTTTTTTATTTACGTGATTGTGTGGCGTTCTGGGGCATTTATTCTGGGGAGTTTGCTGTCTACAAATATGGTTCTAAAAATTTATATTAAACCTACATTTTACATCACATGTAGATTGACGCCACAAAGTGCGTGAGAATTAAGTTACTCGGAAACGTTTATCGTTTTGCAAGTGGACAGAAATTGCTCAAACAAGCCTTAAAGCCTATTTTAAAGAACATTTAACTAAGTATGGGTTTTGTATACACATTCATTCGTATACCTATTACTGCTGTCTGCCGCCTGTAGGATTGATTATAAAAATAAAAAGAGAGTCTTCTAATTTCCAATCTATCTAGTATTTGCATTGTCAGTGTGTAAAGACTGTGAATGGAGCACAACAATTTGCAACTGCATTTTTTAATCAAAACAATACATACAACTTGGGTACTTTAGGCAAACAGCAAACATCTATTACAATTAAAAAAAGAAGAAAAAGCTTTACCTAGCTAAGTGTTTTAAATTCAAATGCACTCTGAAGTCTGTTACACTGAGACAGTATTAGGCTGGTATGCATTAATCGCTCCACATATACCTCCGGTTTCACGGACAAGGCTTAAGTCTAGTCCTAGACTTGACTGTAAGTCTAAAGTTTTGACTGAACAAAACTTGCACTGGCTGATCTTAAAATGTATCAGTGCCTTTGTTTAGCCTTAAGATCCACATAAGTAATGTTTTTTCTAAGGTATGTTTATCAAAAATATTTAAATGTCCTAATTGAACTATGGCTTAGACTAAACCCTTTCTGTAAACCTAAGCCATAGCTTATTATTCCAATTTAAGTCAACACGAAATAAAAACGACTTCTAAGCGAATAAATATAAAACAAACACCATCTTTATCCTTTCGCATATAGCCCTACTACGTTATAGGAAATGTGTTCGTGTGTGTTTGTCTTTGATCATGTGCAAATGCATCCTTACGTTGTCGAATGTGTCTAATGCACATTAGCTTCTTGCGTTTATATATTTATTCAGCTTTGGATATTTATATTTTGGCTGCGACCTCTGGTGGTCAAATATGGCGTGGCATGACTCCCAGCTCAGTGGCCTTTTTACCTGGACAGATGCCTACATCATCATATTGAAAGAAAGACCACACATCAAGAATCATAACAACAGCGTCTGTAAAAAAATACAATGTTTATTTACTATAAATTAGTGTTTATAGTGATGCATGGTGTTAGCTAGGCGCTTACAAAAAAAAAGTAGCCTAGTTCATTATAAAAGTGCCATAACACGAAGTTTGCAGAATTGTCTGTGAAATATGACCCAGAACGGAGAAAGCTGTTTCATGGCGTACAGTGTGTTATGGGTGAAATGTGCACCGAAGAAACTAGGCTGCTCTAGGTATGATTCGGTTGTTTGAGGTCTGCAGGCTCTGGGTGTCCCAGAAACCCTCACAAGAAAACGTTCTGCTTTGTACGTCTAACAGCGTCGCGCTCGCTGAGAGAGGCGCTATTCAGCACCGCGGACAGCAACACGGACAGGACTCTCCTCGCCCTTAATTAACGCTTTTCGAGCCTTGCGTTTTATATATTTATTTGAACGGCCTCTATTTTTAATCCTATTTTAAATATACTTCATGCACCAAAGCTATCGTAATGCCTGTTCTTAAATAAAATCCTGTCATCATTTACTCAACTTCCAAACATGTAGGACGTCCTTTCTTCTGTTCTGTGAAACACTAAAGATTGTCTGCATGTGCAAAGGTTATGATAAATCTCCATCATCATTTGATGATGATCAAATGTAAAATGCTAAATCAATTTATCTTGAGTAGCCTTTTCTGCCACTTTAAAATTAATTACTGAAACTCTGAATCATAATAGAAATTACAGAAATTATTTTTGTGGAAAAAGCAAGATGCTGTTAAAAAATAACTATATATATAATATATATAATAACTATATAATTTATTTTTATTTTTTTTAACAGTTTGAGAATAACAAATCATTAAAATGTATTTTTCACAATCAAGTTTTCAGGGTGAAGTTTTTCCACGTCACTCAGAGTTCCTGAACGTTTCATAATTATATAGGCCTACTCATTTGAAGCTCTTAATGGCAATAGTGCAAGTTTAACTGTCTGTTTCTGGACTGATCATTACAGACAATTCAATAATCAGAGTGTGTTGTCGTCGGTCGTACTTTGTCACGATTCAAAACTCTACTTCGACAGCGGCCGCGATCTTAACAACTTTCCTTAAAGAAGAATGAATGCGAACTGAAATCCATGTGCAATGATCGAGACAACTATTACAGATAAGTACCTATTGTTTTGACAGATGGTTGTCGTCACTTGCAGTCTGAAAAATAAAAATGTAGTAGACGAATACTGTCACATAAGAGCGGTCAGAAGAAAGCTAGCATGAGAGTTATTGAAAAGCAATAGTGCGTCAGTGATTGCTTGGCTTCAGTCTCTTGACAGCTTCTCAATACACTACAGGTTTTGAGATCGTGCATGATCGTCTCATCTCATTGCTCTTCAGTTAACATGTCGATTAGCAGTATGTTTACTGCAGGAACAATCCGTCTGGATCAACCCAGCTGGTAACTCAAAAACATCTAAGACGACGTGATAACCTTCGTAACCTCACGTCTGTGAGTTCTCTGGAGGAACGTAAAGTACACATAATCCTGCAGGTCAACTCAACTTTATACACTCTACAAAAAGTGACAATACTTTTTTATTTAAAATGTTCAATGAATGCATAGCCTAATCTAGGTCTACACTAGTTAGGCCTGAAGACAGATGAAGGCCTAGGATATCGCTTAACTTACATGCTAATATTGGATTGGGGTTGTTTTGTTAATTGAAGACGAAGGCTCTGGATATAGACTCTTCATCTTCTAGTAAATACTGTTTTATTCAACATGTTCAACACGCTACTGGTAAACAGATAAGTTAGCGTAAAAAGTTTCTCATGAGAGTTGATGTTGATCATGTTGATGTTTTTAGTAATACAATACCTCTGATCCGTCGCTAGGGGGAGACAAATACTTTACTTTTTAACATCCTCTTCTGATAGTAGTTCATATCAAGTCAGTCTACAGCTCATTCTCCAATATCACAATTTTTTTGCCGTTTAGGAACGTATACACATACACCCTTTACAATTTGTAATTGTTTGTTGTCTGTTTCTTAAATGTAGTTTTTCTATAATTGCAGCTATGCATCAAATTGCCATTAATAATAGCCTATTACTTTATTTTATAGATTAATCTATTTAACTTTTTTTCTATTTTTTTTACTTTTTAACATACAATCTGTTGTTTTCTGTGAAGTAGAAATGTCACTTGCTTGTGTTTTGAGGTGTCTAACATTACCACCAGAGGGCGGCAGAGACAAATAACCCTGCAGCCACAGTAATTATGATTCTTTCCAGCTTCTGCTAATGAGATAATGAGTCAAGTCCACAGAGTCAATGTGTTAGCAAAACAAAGTGTACAAGGCATGTGTGATGGTCAAATAAGAGAAGAGTGTGTCTGTGGATTCTCTTAAATCCCCTCCTGTTTAATCAGGAAAATAGATCAGTCTGCTCTGGAAGTCTCTTCATTGAAATTTTAAATGTTGAGTTAAATAACTAGCTACATAATTATTCAGAGAAATGTGCACATAGCTAAAGAGTGAAGTAAGATTAAAGAAACTCTTTTGTAATGCCTGTTGTGTAGTCTGTCCAGTTCTCCCGCTGATATCTGGACTTTACCGGAATTCCACAAACAATCTGAATCTAGATCACTGTGATCCAGAGAGACAAAAATTGCCACTGGAATGTCAGCCAGCAGCAGCACGCCAGAGAAACCTGGATTATACTACAAGATGAGGGTGTGTGTGTGTCTAAGGTTTTGGACTATATCACACTGATCTCATTGTAGTAATTATACCCCAAAAAGAGAATGCTCCAAGTCCCAATGAAAAACAGGAAGCTATCATATTTCTGTTTTCATTTCCTGAGTTTTTTTCTTTAATGGAGCCATCTAGAGTTTTATCCTGTTCGCTCTCTCTCCCTCTCTTGGGAGTGAAACTTTGGCTTAAAGCTTCCAAGTCTGAAAGAGCTGCCAAAATTAATTCTATTTTTCTTCTTCTTCTTTTTTGACAGGAATTGTTCTCAATGATGCATCTTTCAATTCAAAGATGCTTTAAATAACTGATATTAAAAATATATATATATATATATTTTTTCTAACATTATTAAATGCATCTATAACGATTATAAGTATTATTATTATTATAGTTGTTGTTATAAAATATTTAAAGGGCGTATACTTAAAATAAATGATGACTATAGATAATACAATAGAATGTACATATAGGAAAATACATGTTTGCAAACTAAAACAGCTTTAATGTATAAGCATTATCTTATGTCTGAGATGTGTGTGTGTGTGTGTGTGTGTATCCTAAAGTAATGTAAGTGAGAAATGGCTGCTTCAGTTTCAGTGACCTTCAGAAAAGTGGATTTCAGAACTGATGTATCGCCCATATCCCTTTCCCACAAACACATGTTAGTCTTTGTCGGGGGTCTGGCTGGTTGAAGTGTTGTCAGGTCCATGCATCATTGGTAACAGAATCCCCCTCTTCTAGCTCTCTTGAGACTCACTTTAAAAGCTCCTTCAGTGCGGCCCCCCTCCCCCAAAAATCCATTTAAGGGTCAGTTTCCTTGAGAGTTCTGGATGAGTGACTACCTGTGCAGGTGAAGCTATCTGACAAGCAGATCCTATTGTGTGAGATTGGCTGTCACATTGTGCAGGTGGCAAACCAGAAGTATTTCACGCCATTTTGTTTGTGCCAGACAATGTAGGCAGCACTTCTGACATCAGAATCGAATCATTGCTCTATGTAGTCCCATATTTATATATCTATTGTACCGTACAAGTCATAAATTGACAGAAAAAAAAATATTTCTACCATTTGCACTTTTTAAAATTTCTAACCTTTAAGGATTTGATATTTAACCAATGGTTTGAGATTTATTGTGTAATAGTGTAAAGATGCTTTTAGCTTATGTTTTCCCTATAACGTGATAAAGAAACTCCAATGTGAAAACATCAACAAAACAACAATTAATATTAACACTTTGATTATCATGAGAAATAAAAGTCTGATTCATAGCCATTTTAAAGTTTTACTCTGTTACCAAATTATGTCCACCAACTGGCCACATCACCAACACAAAAATCAAAAGAAACCTTTTTCTGTTTGGATTTCTTAATTTCTGTCTTTACATAAACGACCAATATGAGGATAGCAGATGTAAGGAATATGTGCAAAATATAATTAGACTGTTGATTAAAACCACAGCTGACATTCATGCCCAGCATTGGCCTTATTGGTGGAAGAATTCTGGGTTCCTTAGTTTCAGTTTAAGTCAGGCATGATATGATATTTATTAACAATTTTAAAGATATTTAGAAAATTGTCAGTGTTTGTGGTTCATGTAGAGTATTGTCAAAAGTGAAAGTGAATAGCCAATTGAATATGAATATGCTTTTTTAAATCTGGATAGACAGATAGATAGATTTCGGTTATGCAGCACCCCGTGGCTCGAGGCTGGAAGGGTGTCCCCCTCATTCCTGCAATCAAGTCCCTCTAAACCCGGAGAATGGTTTTAATTAGGGTCCGGAAACCCTCTGCGCTCTCTGTTCAAAACCATTTAGACTGACACGAGACTATCGACGTACAAAAAGACAGAAAAGACGAATTCAAACTGCAGAACGTTCCAGAAATGTTAGTTTTCATATGCGGAGCTGGAAATGTATTGCCCATTTAATTCCTCTCTCTTAAAAATATCAGCGAATGTGCAACAAATTCGATTCTTAATCTTCAGTTTTTCCATTTATTTAAAATGTCGGTTATTTAAAAAACAAAAGCTCATTATTGTTTTAAATGGGGTTGACAGTGTTTTGAAGTGGTTTTTGTGGACGTGCGTTTCAGTGGCCCATAACAAACAAAAACATGAGCAATACTTGTCTCCCTCTGTCTCCATTCTCTCTCATTTTTTTAAAGTCCGACAGCGTATTGAGCTAATACATGTTTATCAAACTTAATGTTGCAAGGCTTAAAGTGACTCAGTGTGCCGGATTTTTGACCTTTTTTTAATTTTTGTTTCACTGAATAGCGGTCAAACAGTCAAACTGGTCCCAGCGCTCAGCCTGGCGCCTCTCGGCGTCTCTCTGCCCTCTGCTAAAGGGCCAGTTTTTCTTGTTGATGTTTCAGGTTTTCTCATTTTTCACGCGCTCATGCCCTCTTCCGGCTTGGACGTGTCACGTGGATTGACATATTTTTATTATTTTGAGCCTTCGTGTTTATTTATTGAAGTTTCCTGATTTTCTTTATTTTGATTAACTGGCCACGTCAAAGACAAAGACTTTACTTGAGTGTTATATTTAAACAAAAAAAAAAGAAAAAAAAAAGAACGAAGCAAAGTTTTCACATCCACAGAGTTTAGTTTAAGATGTTTGAAGCCAATGATTTCTCATTAAAATCCCTGCTCTTCGTACTGTCCAATAGAACAATTTCTATAAATTAATCTTTGAGTAAAACATCATAAATTATTAAAGGTTTATGTATCCAACACTGTGAATATTCTTAAATATTGGCCTTACTGGTTTTACAAATTTTACGCACTTGTCCAGTATACTTCAAATTCCCAAAACTCAGAGAAGCTCTCTTGATTTTCTCCCATTTGCCTAATCGTCTGCAAAAGAATAGTTTATTTGAGCAAACGTCATGTGCGTCATGAGAATATGCGGTAACGCCGTAAATATTGGTTATGGTTGTAAGTCTCGTCGCTTAAATTATGAACAAGACGTCCTAAGATCCTAAATCCACAAGGCTGGATGTTAGAGATCCCAACAGTGAATCCTGGATCTGATGCGGATGTCCTTGCATGCTGTGCACCGTGTGCTGTGCGCCGAGGCCGGGCATTGGGTAGGCGGAGGCCCCGGGATTGTTGATGTTTCCCTGCAGCAGATGCACGGAGCTGTGCTCGGGGCTCTGCGGCGGAGAAAACTCATCCTCTGAGCTGGACATGAGCGACTTCACTCCGTCGAGGGGAGACCGCTGGCTCTGCTTACCGCCAACGCCGTTGTTCTCGCTGTTTTCTCTGTTGGGTAAAATATTACATTATTAACATATTATGTTGACATATCACAGGCCTAGAATTAGGCTTCGTCGTAACCTAGTAGAAAGTGATAGACTTTAATAGGCGTGTTATGGTTAAAATAGTTTCATTTTACAATAATTATTAAACCTATACAAAAAAATCGAATGCTTCGTGTTTGCTTTGTTTTTAACACAAGACCACTGTTCACGCACCACCTCGTCTATATGTCTGAAAAGATGACTGTCATCACAGATTTACGACAGAGGATTTTAGACAATATCATTCAAAGTAGCTTAAACCATTAGACTTGTTTATATGAACTTTAATTTTTAAAATATTAGGCCAATTAAAGTATATATGAATACAGGACTAAATCATTCTTATTCGTCTTCTGCTCTTGTTTCGTTCTTTAGAACAAAAGTGACTCATTTTACAATCCTAGCTTTTATTTATAAAAATTAAAATATCCAGGCAATATGTAAAGTATTAAATGACAAATATAGGCTACAAATGATAGTTTTAGACAGTGTAACTTGATGTTGGTTTAGATTCGTTTTACAATTAATATTACAATGATATTTATGATATAACGAATATAATTCTTCAAATATGCTGTTTTTTCTCTCTGCAAGTGACTACAAAGATGAACGCTAAATTCGCGCGTTATTTATTTTTATTGATTATTAACGTTTATTTCACGCACCTCAGTTCACTCTCAAAACGGTAGGCCTTTGTGTGGGTTACCTGTATATATTTTTTAGATGTATTTATTCTTTTGCATTTATATCTCACCTTTCTTTTGCCTCAGCTGCCCGGTCTCTCTGCCTCCTGTTTTTGAACCAGTTGCTGACCTGTGTGGTGGTCAGTCCCGTTGCCTCCGCCAGCTCCCGCTTTTCCCGTGGAGACGGGTAGGGATTGTGCGTGTACCATTCACGCAGCACGCCCCGAGACTTCTCCTTAAAGCAGTAACTGGTCTCCTCACCGTCCCAGATCGTACGGGGCAAAGGAAATTTCCTGCGCACGCGGTATTTGCCCACAGCGCCAAGCGGGCGGCCCCGCAACTTTTCCGCCTCCACGTAGTGCGCCTTCAACCACAGCTGCTGCAGTTTCGGGTGGTTGTGCGCGGAGAACTGGTGGCTCTCCAGGATCTTGTAGAGCTCACGGAAGTTTCCCCGGTGGAAGGCCACCACGGCCTTCGCTTTCAGCACGGATTCGTTCTTGTGGAGGTGGTCACAGGCTGGCAGGGACCAAAGGAAACGTCCGAGCCTCTCCAGGTTTCCACCCTGCTGCAGCACCTCGCAGACGCACGCGACCTGCTCCTGCGTAAAGCCGAAAGAGGGCAAGATTGACATTGCGGCCCGGTGCAATCCACAACGTAACACCCTCCTATTCCGAGGCTCTGTATGTATTCCTTTTAAATGAGTCCTCGGACAAAAATCCCCGTGCCACGTTTATCTCTTGATGCAGCTCCAATTTTGTGGCACCACTGTCACCCTCCGGGGTTGCACACTTGAGATTCGGATGCGGATTGTCCTTGTGGATATATGACAGAGAAGCCCAGCACAGCGTCATTCCGTGATTAGCTCGCCCCGGTCTGTTCTGAAACCGGCCAGCAGAGCAGAACTGCATCTACAGATCCGTTCCGTTTCCTCCCCGGAGGGCGGACGTCAAGCCCTGAAACTGGAGACCTTGAACACACACACACACACACACACACACACACACACACACAAGCACTCACATACTCACTAACACTGCAGTTAATAGGCTACTAATCAATTATTAAATGATCACAAGCACCTCAAACATTGCATACTCTGCATCGCCTTCCGTTTTTCTTAATATCACAGTTTAGATACTTCAACCTATATATTTTTTTGGACTTCTGCTTTAAGTTAAAGCCATTCTAAATGAATAGGTATTCTGCAGTTTATCATGATGACCACGGTGTGCTCCTAATTAGGTGGCATTTTCACAGCTTGTTAATATGAACGTTTGATGACGGATTTAAGAGTCAAAGATGCTAAACGCAGGAGCAACACATGCTTGTGAATATTATGTGATTTTGTTGTAAATCTCAGAAATGATCTAATATTTTTTTTAACTTCATTTACTAATTAATAACTTACACAAGCAACAATACCTATAATAATTCATAAATGTGCAAAAAGCCTATGACCTCTTCTGCCACCTGAATTTAAGTCAATGGCCTTGAAGGAGAATAACCAATTAATGAATGGTACCGTCTTAAATTCATTTCAGTTATTTGATGTACTAGATAGTTTATAAATAAAAATGGTGGCAGAACCTTATTGAAACATCAAGAACTTGTTTAATCCCTAAAGAACCATACAGCACTCAAGAACAATAAAACTGTTATTAAGATGATGTATTTATTCATTGCTGAACGAGCCACTATATATTTGTACTTTTAAATAACTTCATCTTGTAGAAAACGCCTCTCCGTTGGAGCGTTTGGTCCGTGTGGTTTTGTAAGCTGGGTCTGAAACACTAAACCGATCCATTAGCGAATAACTTGTGAGCTTGACGAGCTCTTAGTCTCTAGGTCACAGCTCTTTATCTCTGAAGATATCCGTAACACGACACCGGGAAATCCAGCTGGCCCGCCTGAGGTTATTTTATTTTTTGGAAAAATATTCCCCTAATTTTTCCCTATCCGTTTTAGGACGGTCTGAGGATTTTGGACGTCGAATATTCCCTACTCCTAATTAATATCTGTGTAATCTTTAATTGTCCTCTCAACACCTGTAAAAACAACCAATCGCGTTCTGTCCTCTCTTTTTCTCAATAGTTTATTAATGCCATTAAACAAACATGGTTTACTCAGCAAGCATATGCTCAGTGAATTTTATAATAATCTTCTTCATCTAGCCTACATGTACTACCAGAATCTGAATTGTAGTTCATCTGTATATCCAAGCATCTGCTGAGAACTCAAATGTACATAAATGTACATTGCATTTTATCTTTTTTTTTTTCCTTTGCAACGTCACACTTTGCAAATAGCTAAATTAATAATATCAAAAAATGCCTATAAAGTTTTAGTATTAATTGGTTTTATAATTGCACCCATTCACGAATTCAGTGCCAATTCTAGCCCTGTGTTTTCACGAATTAATAAGAATATTTGTAACAAATAAATGGCTAAAACTATCTCTACTGTCCTGAACAGTTGATGGGCCGATGGCAGCTCAGGTTACGGTAGTGTTCAGCACAGTGCACCCCCTCCGTCCCACACCAGAGCCTCTACCAGCCCCCAGCACGACGGCGTGCCCGCTCTCAGATCATGATCATTTCAAGATGTTCAGGACCAACAGAAGCGCTCGCACTCACACATACGGTGCGGCCCGACGGTACCAATGGGCTCCACTGTGATGATACCGGGTACAGAGGACACACACACACACACACACAGCATCCTAATAAGTGCAACATAAATGTCACCGTATTTCATGTTTAGTAGTCCGCGCTCCACCACTGTGAAGGTGTAAACTGTTTTCTTTTTACGCAGTGTGTGTTTATGAGTTTTCTGTGAGGTGTAAATGAAAGGAGAATCCACCGCTAATTAGACGTTGTTGCAGCCGAGAGAGAGAAAATATTGCGCGTTTATTTTAAAAATAATATTGCCTAATGGAGCTTTTACTTTCATTTTAATTCGTTTTTTTTTCAATCATTTTTTCGATTGTTGAATGCATTTTAAACATGATTTCGGCTGCATTGGTTTTGTTTTCAGGTCTGTATTTAGATGCAGGGGCGTAGCAACCCTGGGGCACGTAATTAGATGCCAACAAAGTCATACTATAGGCCTTGGTTTAACGTCAAAATGCAGATTCTAGTTTATTCTTTTCATTCTTTCACATAAGCTGAGATGAGATTATATGAATGGTGTGCTTACAAAATATGCGAAAACAAAATATAGCCTTTATCCTAATCGTTTTTTAAAACATTTTTAAAGCGCTTAAATGGAAAACTTTACATGTAGCTACTGATTTCAATTTGGAAGAAAGACAAGCCTCAGCCTGCAGTGATAACTTCAGTGCACTTTGAATTTAATAACCTCAGTTAATCTGAAGCTCTGCTCATTTAAATGTGATTAAAAATAGGCCTACAGAAATAAGATGGAAAACAAAAATGTTGTAACGATGATACATTTTTTTACAGAGCGGAATACAAGCAGCTTAAAAAAGGGTTGAGTAATTAAAGGATTCTAAAAAACAATCAGGAGATGAGAGATGACATATCTGAAACTAAAATGTTCAATTTTACACGCTGTAATTAGAAAGAAATGATTTAGACATATTGATAGCATATACTGGGGCTGTGAAGTATTAATAACATTAATAATAATACTAATAATTAATATCGTGCTGCTGGTGCGTTATTTAAAAAGGATCAATAACAATAATTTTCTCTCTCTCGTGTACATATGCATACATATATAAATGCAAAATAATGCAAATCCAAACTTGTCCGCAAGACTCAAAGTGTCATATTTTTGTGCTACAGGAAGAGGGCGCCAGTCAGTGTCATCGAACTGTTTTTTCCACAAACGGACAAATAATCAATCTCACCCTCCGTAAAATATTATCTATTTCATACTCCTGCTTTGTTAAGGTTCTGTAATTTAGTCTTTTTCTACGCAGCGCAGATGTTGTTCCAGATCAGAATCTGGAGCAAGAAGATAAAATGCAATTGAATAAATCGAAGTGTAATGTCTGTCATGCATTCTGAATAAGTGGTGTGTGTGGCCTTTAAGAAGAAGTAATGAAAAAAACAGTTGTGCTCTCTCCCTCTGTGGTCCAGTTTTACCAGGGGGCATAGATTAACCCTTACGTATGTGTGTGTGTTTCTCTGAAATCCTTGCATATTTTCTTAATTTTACCAACCTGTGTCATTCTGCTACACACACACATTTAGGTGATGTACTTTACACTTTCACAAATTTATTTAAATTAGAATTACTCCAGACTAACCATACCCCTATAAGAAATGCTTTTGCATTCTTTTTAAATGCAGAAATTTATTGTTTGCAGAAATACTGTGTTTATAGCAATATTAGTACTAGTGGTCTGTAACTGGACCAAACTTTCTCCTCTGTGTCTCTTTTTAAGCAGACATACCAAAGAAATTATGTAAGGCGGTAGAGGTCAAAGTTCAGTGAAGATGAATGACAGCTTCATATCCCAGAAGGCAAAGAATGAAAGTTTGATGACACAATTTGTTATTATTTGCATTATGTTTATAAGTTAGAATTCAAGTTCAACTTTAAATTTAGTTTATTGGAATTTGTCCTGGAACTGATCTGTTCAGTGCAATCTTTAGTCTTTAAAAATGCTTTAAATAAACACAAGTATTTACATTTGTCAGCAAGTATATCTGATACTCTGCATTTATATTCGACATTCACACTTACAAATCTTACACAGTAGGTCTGATTCAAATACATAATCAAAACCTTACCAGTAAATGAAACACACACACATAGACACGCAGGTATGAAACACAGCTGAGGAGCAGCGTGTGCCCTTTGACCTCTCATTAGTGGGGGCATGGGGGTTCAGGTTACAAATCCAGCTCTGTTTGCTATTCAGGGTTAAGTCCCCCGCATTTCAAACCCCCAAAGGTGAGAGGTCATAGTTTTTAATAAGGCTCAGTTTGAGAGGTTCATATTTTTTTATTACTGTCTCAGTGTGAGGTATGTTTGAGTGGTTTTTATATTTGCACATTATAACTTAAAACCATTGCACGGGATCAAAATCACGACATATACATTTTTGCAGGCACTCCTGTCTTTCAAAGCGTTAATTTTTTGAGCTGGTGTTATCTGATACCTGGCTGTCTCCCATGGCAACCAGGTCACCTAGGCTGGTTGAGAACAGGTGACAATGCTCTTATTTCCTTTTCTCTCTCTTGTTCTATTGTCCTGTCCTGGTTTTCCCTACTTGGTAAGAGGAGTCATGAATTACAATGCAAAACAACTCCCAGCAATATTGCTGAGATGATGGTATATTCCGATTTGTTTAGATAGGTCTCTCAGCTAAATTTCAGAGAAAAGCTTTCTTGGTTGATTAGCTTAAGTTTTTGCGGTCTTAAAAGATAAATAGTTCAGCCAGAAATGAGAATTTGCTGAAATGTACCCACCCTCAGGCCATCCAAGATGTCAGTGACAACAGAGAACAGATTTGCAGAAATTTTACACTTGTGTGAAATGAGTGCCGTCAGAATGAGAGTCCAAACAGTGAATCCAAACATCACAATAATCCCTGATTGATTGATTATTTCACCTTTGTGATGTTAAAAGTAGTTTGTTTGTAATAAACAAATCCATCAATAATACATTTTAACTTGCTTTCAACTAAAATGAATCCTCTATTTATAGTAAAAAAGCCATATTGTCTGAATCGGGAGAGAAATACAGTATGCATAGATCAAACACCATTTACAAGTGAAAACAGTTCTAAACATCGATGGACCGGAGTCATGTGAATAACTTCTGGAATATTGTGAATATTGTTTTTATCAGCTGTTTGAACTATCTGAGGGCACCCATTCACTGTAGAGGATCGTTTGGTCAACGATTATACTGTAATGCTAAATTTCTCCAAATCTGTTCCGATGAAGAAATAAACTGCGTTTGAGATTCACACAACGCCTGTCAGTGCCATCTGTAACAGTCTTTTACAAATCAGAGTGAATTTCTCTGTCTGTTTCTCTACCTCCTTCTGGACCCCCCTAACAGGAGACGGCAGGGCCTCCAGAAATCGCCCTCCTGTTTATTTGAATTTAGAGTCTGAGACAAGACCAGCTTGCTAACAAGCTCCAGACCACCAGGCATGTGCAAACGATCACCGCTGATTTTCCAGCACCCGGCCTGGCCTTTCTGTATCAGGTCTCTGCTTCCCTCCCCTCCCTGGCTACTTAAATCTTTTTATTTGCATGTTTCCTGTCCGTCTGAATATTTAACATCCACTGCAGACATAACATGAAAACGCAAACAAATCTATGTTCAAAAGTTTACAAGACCTCTCAGTCATGAATGAAACCACTCCAATGAGGCTGTTTTTCCAGCATAAATATTTAATGAATCACTTTTTGTGCTTCCCATTTATTTTATTTTTTTTAGAAAAATACATAACTTTAACATTTTTGTTCATGCTAAAATATTATTCACAAGGCTGTTTTGCATTTTGCTCATGTATTTACAGCCATACGGTAGCTCATTTCACACCTATATCTTTTTAATTTCTGACAATCCTGGAGGAGACTTTTCATTCATTTCTAAAAGTAATTTCTCATTTCCAGAATGGTTGCATAGCTTTCATCATGGAGTTAAATACTGCAGATGTCAACCCAGCACCTATAAAAATAATAATAATAATAAAAAAAAGACAACCTGGAGACCAACCAAATGTTGACCCTTGCAAAAAACAAACTACTGTAACCAAAAACACACACTCTTCCATATACAAACATACAGTTCACTCACATACACAATCATATAAAGTTTTTTCACATTTACAACTGTACTGACATGTTTGAATATACTGTACATGAAAATACAAGATGTTTTTAGTTTAATCTACAGTATATATTAAAAAAGAGATTTTACTTATTGCTTTTTAAGTGATATTAGTTTTGACAGCAAATTCTCATTGTATGCTTACAGCGATGGATCACTGTAAAACACAGACGGTAAGTTTAATCAAATCTTTTAGAAAAAAATATTTTTACCCATATTTCTCTCTGAAAACTGTTTTCAGTAGGTGGTTGGTAATCGAATGTGCTTCAACAGAAAACTTTCTGTTGAAGCACATTCAATTACCAACCACCATTCTGACTCATCCCTTAATTTGTATAAGCAAACAGTGTGCATTTGTGTTTATATTTGTATTGCCTACAATACAAATCATTTGCATATTATTATTATTATTAAAGCAATTTGAAGCTGCAGGCAATGTATTGAAAAAAAGATTGTCAGATTTGTAATTTTTAATATGCATGTGAATAAAGTGTGTCTGTGCATGTGTTTTTCTATAGGGAGGTGACCTTTAAGGTCTGACTCGGATAACACATGACCAGACGTCCACCTGTTTGCTAAACTCAACTCTTCTTGGCAGAAACTAGCAGGTGACCCTCATAAAACACACACATACATCCACACTTCCCTCATGTGAAAGGAAGAGAGATAGAGGGGGAAAATGAGAGCTGTCTGGTACTTGTAGTTCAGAAATGCATGTAAACACTCCAAATGTTGTAAAATGATTGATGGAAGGAATATATAGGCCTAGAGGAAATATGCGGGGAAAAAACTATATACCAGGGGTTTTCAAACTTTTTGACTCCAAAATGATTATTTCCATAGCAAAGGAGACCACTCCTAAAATATAAAAGGCAGCTATATATGTTTATGTATAAATATTCTCCTGTGAATAAGAAAAATATGTGTCTTTAAAATGTTATTTATGATGCTTTGTTTCTTTTTTCTGCATATCAATTTTGTTAGATGTAGAGAAACAAAGAATAGGCAGAATGAAATGATAATAATGCCATGTCTATGGACCTCTTGTTTGAAAACCCCTGTTATACGTATAGGCTATAGCTGAAAAGGTACCTGTGTGTGGAAAGAGAAAGAAAGAGAGGAAAAAAACACTTTCAAAAACGGTGTTCTCCACATATGACTTTGCATAGATTCTCCAAACCAAACTGGAGTCAAACCAAGTGACAGATTCACCAAAATAATTTAATACTTAAAAAAAACATCAAAACATTCAGAAACTGAAAACATAAAAAAACCTCAATCAATATTTCAAAATAATATTGTGATTTTACTTAAAATCAAAGGTCGGTCATCTCTTCCCTTATATGCACTGTTTTTAGTTTTGTGAGTTGTCTTTCCCCTTCATCTACCATTTCTCTCATCTCGCCCTTCTCTCCCTCTGAAACCGCACATAGGAAGTCTCCATTTAGGTTTGAGGTCATGTGGGCTTCATGACCTCCGAACTCACCAGTAAGGTCTGTTTGGGCCACTGTGAGAGTGGTGTAGTCTTGGGTGGTAGTGTTAAGTGAGGTGGGGGAGCTGTGGGTAGGGTCAGGACTGTAACCCAGGTGGTAAAGGTAACCAGTGGCAGTCTCCATAGGTTCCTTCTTCACAGCAGATAGAGTGTGTACACTAGCCAGGCTGTAGAGTGCTGGGCTGGGCTCAAGAGAGGTTAGCTGCAGCCTGTCCTGCTCCTCCACCTGGTTGTGGCACAGAGAGGCGGAAGCAGGAGAACTGCCATCAACAACGCCTGACAGATGACATAAAAGAGGATTGAGAAATGTCAGAAAATAAAGAGATCAGCAAAGAGAGGATTGAGCTCTTAAACTTTTTTGTGGTACACTCTTAAAAATAAAGGTGCTTCACAATGCCATAGAAGAACCTTTTTGCCAAATTGATTCCGGAAAGAACCTTTAACATCTGAAGAACCGTTGTGTTTCACATAAGGTTCTTTGTGGCAAAAGAAGGTTCTTCAGAGGTAAGAAAGATGTGGTTCTTTAAAGGGGTCATCCGGTGCCACACGCACTTTTTCAAGCTGTTTGGACTGAAATGTGTGTTGGGGTGTGTGTACACAACCACCCTACAATGATAAAGATCCACCAGTAGTTTTCTTTTAATTTAATAAGAATAAGTTGCCCCTTCTGAAATCAAGCCATTCTCAAATGCATGTTGGCGTGGCGTCACACCGACAGAGGCCACTCCCACGATAGTTGATTGACAGCAGCGTATCACACAGACTGAACTGGTGTCTTACCTCAGACCCGCCCTGAGTGAGCCGTCATCAGACCCAGATGCAGAGACAAGCAAGACTACTAAACGATGTTTTGTTGTTGAATGTATTAATGAACATAGCAGTAGTCATTTACCCCCAACATCTGAGTGACTGATGATGCAGAGGATTAACGTTATGTCTGATTCTGAAGGGAAACGTGCCCTTGATCAACCTTTTTTTACACTATCTTTGGGAACTTTTAAAACAAACTATACTGTATGACAAACTTTCCATTAAGACCCTAAAGAATCATATAAGCTAGTGGAAAATTGGCTTTGCATGACTCCTTTAAAGAACTTTTGATTGAATGGATCTTTGTGGAACCAAAAATTGTTCTTCTATGCTGTGAAGAGTGTGAAGTATGGTATACAAATATTATAAGGATATACAGTTCATTTTCATAATTATTCATGCAATGCTAAGCTGTGATAGTAATAAGAGATGTTTCTTGAGCAGCAAATCATCATATTAGAATGATTTCTGAAGGATCATGTGACACTGAAAAGGTATGATGCTGAAAATTCAGCTTTGCCATTACATTAATGAATTAAGTTTTAAATTATAATTTTTTAAAAAATATATTTAAAATTGTAATTTCACAATTTCGCAATATTACAGTTTTGCAATATTTTTGATCGAATAAATGCAGCCTTGGTGAGCATAAAATACTTTTTAAAAAAACACTAAAAAAGCATTTCTTTGACACTCACAACAACCCCAACAAACCTGTGGTCTTCTCATCCTGCTCAAAGGATTTTGTATGTTTGCTGAGACTCACTCACCTGATGAAGGTGAAGAAGATGATGAGAGTTGCAAGGAAGGAAGTACCACCT
>JAUMHI010000054.1:15033072-15059339 GCA_032359435.1 Enteromius unitaeniatus
ATCTATCTATCTATCTATCTATCTATCTGTCATCTATCTATCTATCTATCTGTCATCTATCTATCTATCTATCTATCTATCTATCTATCTATCTGTCATCTATCTATCTATCTATCTATCTATCTGGACCGAGGTAACTCGAGAAGTGTTTGAGTAGGAACAGTTGTAGACATATTTGTTTCCACCGGGCGGTTTTGAACGTAACACTCCTACGCGCTCTGGAGTGTATTGAATACTGCTTATTCTTTTTCAGTCGGACTAAAACATATATCTACACGAATAATGGATGATCAGGGATGCCCGAGGTGCAAGACGACCAAATACAGAAACCCATCTCTGAAGCTGATGGTGAATGTGTGCGGCCACACGCTGTAAGTAACGTGACCTGCTGCCAGAGCTCTTATTCAAACCTGGGAAGACCCTTCAGATTTAAGGCTTTATTCGTGATTTTTTATGTGTTTTACTTTTTTGTGTTTGCTGTAATAAGGCTAGTGTTTCAACCTGTGAGTGCAGTAAACTGATATGTTTATGACATCTAATATAAATTCATAATAAATTAGAATGTGATCTACAAATATTACAAAGAGCTTTTATAATCGTTTACAGTTCAGAGTTATGTTTTGATGCATACATGAAAATAAATAAGTTGTATATACATGAAAATAAATAAAAGTTGTAGCAACAGCTACTTGGAAAAATACTATAGTAATTTAAAGCAAATAGTGTTTTTGAAGCATACTTTAGTGAAGTGTGTTATACTATCTAGCCTATATTATTTACAGCACTTTGTTAATGAATGCTACAGCATGAACTATAATGAACTGGTACTAAATACTGTAGTATACTCAGATTTTTTTCTAAACAGTGAACTGTAGTGTAGTAGTATTCCCTATAGTAGAAAATTTATAATGCAATACTGGTTAAAGTAGTTTGTTAATATTACTGTAGTTCTTATATTAACAAGTCAACTACAGAATTATCACAAACAAAACTATACTATAGTGTGGTTCAACAACACCATATTAGTACATCACACTATTTACTATAGATTGCTACTGGATGTTTTTCACGTGGGCTGACCTAAATTCGGCAGTTTCATTGTAGTAATAACAAAAATCTGTAACAGTGGTATTTTGGTGGAAACTGTTAAGGATGAATACAGACAAACGTTTGTTTCAACTTGGTGCACGTGAAAAGTCATTCAGCCACAGAGAGAGTGTAATATGTATGTTTAGTGTGTCTGAAGTCATCTGAGTCGTGTTCTGGATGCCCTTGACTTGCACAGAACTTAATGGTGGACTTGTGGTGGACTGCTGACCTGGGACTGTATGAGATTGTATGAATATATTACACACTGATGACACGCTGCTGGAGACCGTCCAGCACACAGTCCCCTGGTCATTTCATGAGAGTTTACATCAGGACGGAGGAATTACAGCTAATAAATAGTCTGTGATTAAATACGGATGATCGAGCGGAAGGAGATGTTGCTTGTGTTTCTTCAACTATGGACGTTTTTTGGCCTTTTGGACTTTGGAGAGAAAATAAATGAAGAAAAGTTTTTCTTAATCGCTCACATTTGTTTTGCGAGACAACACAGCTATTAAGTCCTGTGTGTGCAAAATGTAGTAACTCGGTTTAAAGCATTTCGTGGGATGTCTCACACAATGAAATAATGTTTAGAAATTGTGAAGAGTAAAATAATCTTACTAAGAATCAATACATTTTTGATAGGCAAGCCATGTGCAAATTGTAGACAGTTGTTCTTAATCTTTTGCACATATAAAAACACACGATTAAATGAATAAGAAATTAAAATCAGATCTCTTTATTCATACAGAATTTGTGATTTTTCTGTCACAGAAAAATGACAGTTAAAAAAAGTTTTTTTGGTTTTTTTTACATTACAGATACTGAAATGGTTAATTATTTTACTCTTTTTCTAGATTGTTATAGTATTTATTTAATAGTCTAATAATAATGTAAGTCTATATAAGTGTATTTTGAGGTTTAAAATCTACAAGGGTAAAAAAATCAAATCGAATAGAATAGGCATTTGAAAAACCTAAAATCTGTCAGTGTTATTAAAAAGCCCTTGTGGGATATAAAAGTGCCTGTAGTTGAAGAAACACCGTGTTTGTGATTGTTAGGCTGATGCTGAGTGCGTCCTGGTGACCTGCAGCAGTGAAGAGGGAAGGGCACAAGTAGGTGTGTGTGAGAAATAGTTGATGAGAGGGACACAGGTAGCTTATGTGTGTGTGTGTGAAGTGCAGGAGTTTGCAGATTTTGTGTGTGTGTGATGGGCTCAGTTGTGCTGAGCTAGAGGAGTGTAGTAACCTCTCGGCATGCTGACAAACACCGAGCAGAAGTGGAGGAATGAGCAGGGAATGTCTTGCATTTATTCACATGAGAGTCTGTGTTTGAGTATTTAAAGGTCTGTCGTTTTCCTCTCTCACAAATGCACACTTAACATGCATATGTTCAGAAATAAAGTCTACTTCCAAAGCAAGTTAAAAAGAGACCCGTTGAGATGCTTCAGAGAAAACCCAAGCTAGATCTCAGCTGAGCCATGGTGCACATTCCTGATGCTTTGCACTGCCACCTTTACAAACCAAAAATGTAGTACTGTGCAAAAGTCCCTCTTTCACGCCTCCATAATTTCCCGTTAACAGTAAAGTTTGTCCACTTTATTATATACAGTACCTGGAGGATTGAAATGTTTTAGAGATCAAATTAATCTCTAGAAAGAGTGGGGAAATGAAAAACAGACAGAAAAAAGGAAAGTTAAACTGCTCTGTGGAAAATTTGATTGTTTACTGTATTTTTAAGAAACTCTAGTTGAAACACAGCATTAGTTACATGCATAAATCCTGGCAAGATATAACATTGGTTTTTAACACGCACTGTACTTTGTCAGCTCATAATGTATATGTCTGCTTTGCTTCAAACCCATCCCGTCATCACTCCGTTATGATTGAGTAAGACCACCACACACACACACATATCAGGCCTCTGTTTTATCCATTAGTCTAACTTATGGCTCCGTTTGGAAAGTTTTGAGGGCCAAATTTTACCCTCTGAAGCAGTGAGATGATTGAAATGTGTGTTTGTGTGGAGTCGCTTCTGAAGACTTTTCCAGCAGATTTCACATTTCATTACTGTTTATTTTGACCCTCATTCAGCGGACCTTCTGCCAATGTGAGTGAAATGTTTGTGTGTGCGTTTCAGGTGTGAGAGCTGTGTGGAGATGCTGTTTGTCCGTGGCTCAGGGAACTGCGTGCAGTGCAACACTCCTCTTCGGAAGAGTAATTTCCGCGTGCAGCTCTTTGAAGATCCAGCCATTGATAAAGAGGTGGAGATCCGCAAGAAGGTCCTCAAAATGTACGTGGCAAAAAAAAGTGTATATGTGAATCAAAACTTATCATGGTGGCTAATTGTTGTATTTTAATATGTTTCTTTCATTTGTCAGCTATAATAAGAGGGAATTTGACTTTTTCTCTCTGAAAGAATATAATGACTACCTTGAGCAAGTGGAGGACATTGGTCAGATGCATATCATTTATTTATTCATACAATTATTTTTTCCAGTTTCTGGCATTCTATAAGTGGTTTTAATGTATTTAACTCCTTCTGTGTCCAGTGTTTAACCTGACTAATAATGTAGATGTTGAAAGGACCAAGCTGCTTATGGAACAGTACCAGCGAGATAACAAAGACGTTATACAGAGAAACAAAGCCAAACTAGTGAGTATGTGTGCATGGTTCTGATTGGACAGTTGGATTATTTCTTTATTATTATCTATATTATTTTTTATTTATAAGTAAGAAATAGATTGTAACAGAGATCAGTATAACATCTTGTTGCACATGGGTTCCAGACAATTTTTTATTTGTTTTATTTGAATTGTTCCATCCTTAATGTTATATTGCCTTTCTTAGACACGTGAGCAGGAGGAGTTGGAGGAGCTGTTGTTACAGGAGCAGCAGGATTCAGAGCAGAGGAGACTGGAGACCCTGCAGGAGGAGCAGAGACAACTACAGGCCAAGAGAAAAAACAAACAGGCCCTGCTGGATGAACTGGTACACTTACACTATTAAGTGTTGATTTGGTCCTTGGCTTGATGTCTCATTGCCGTGTTATTTTAGCATTTTTATCTGACTTTAGGCTTTGTCTTTTTTGTGCATAGTCTGTAGTTCATATACTGTACTTCACAGTGCTGCACAATTATGACAAAAATCACAATAGCCAATTATTCCCTTGAAACTGTAATTGTGATTTGTTAATGGTGATTATCACAGTGATGTTGGAGCAGCTGCATGCCACATTTTTAGATGAACATAAACAAGCTGAACACATATTGCTTTTCTGTAGTGTTAAGCCTCCAATATCAGTTGTACATTGTATTGTTTTTTTCTTTAAATAAAAAGTGCAAAACTATTATAATGTTATGGTAAAACTAAAATTAAAACAATGGAAAAACTCTTAAGATAACCTGTAGAAAGACAATAAACACATCTTAAGCATGCAGAATAACATAAGTGAACTTGGATTAATTGCCAGTTTGAACAGTTACATAATTGTGATTAGAAAAGCGATTAATTGTGCAGCCCTACTTCACACACATTATATAAACAATACCCTTTTCTGGTTGGTGTTGTGGCCTTAGTATTTAGTGTTCTGGTACGTTGAGTTGTGGGGCTTCTGCATGCATTGCAGGTTTGTCTCTAGCTTGTATTATTTTCTGATCTTTCCTACCTATTCATAACTGTCCTTTCCTCACTGATAATTAAAGTGTCAAAAATGTTTAAAATAAAAGCATATCCTCAATGTTGTGTTTGTGTTTGCAGGAAAGTTCCAAGTTACCTGCGGCTGTGCTGTTGGCCCAACATAAAGATCGAGCTACTCAGCTGGAGACCCAGATAGAAAAACAAAAGCAAAATGTCAAGCCAGCCAACATTTTCTCAACTGGAATAATGATGGTGAGGAAACAACACACACACACACACACACACACACACATGCACGCATAATCAGTGGGGCTGATAGTGGATAAAACTTCATATCATATGAATAAATAATTAATTAAATCCATTCCAGAATTTCCTGACGAAAGTAAAGGCTAATGATAATTAAGTGTATTATTTTTTTCTGCAGTTAAAGAGAGAGAAACATCTCAGTACTGTTTTTTCATAAAATGAACGAGTCAATGGTAACCAAAACAGCTCTTCTAAATGGCTTATTTTATGTTTCACACACACAAAATAGGTTTAATAAACACGAGAGTAAATGACGACAAAATATTAACTTATTGGGGGAACTATTCCTTTAAAATGTAGATTGATTTATTATTGTTATTTGTAATATTTTGTGTGATATTTTTATGAAATGATTCTCTAAATAAGAAAGTTAATCTGCCAGCAGTTTTTGAAGAAATGTCTTTTGGAGTAATTAATTCAAATAATTTAAATAGCTGATTCATACAGGAATTTAGTAAATGGCTCACTTCATCAATGGGTCTTTGAATCATTGGTTCACTAGATTTGTTCAAAACGCTGATTCGTTCAGAAACTAAACCCTGCTGTGTTGCTCCCAGATGCACAAAAGTTGTGCTGTGGATATAAAGGTAATATGTTAAGGTAAAATTGCGCAAAAACATAATATTTAATTCTGTGTGTGCGTGTTCTTATTTACTGAACTGTTGTATAAAATCACATTGAAACTTGTGACTAACTGACTTCGTAACTAATACATATTAAATTCAATCAACAACTCAAATCAATAAATTAATTCTGAACCATATGTATCTTTTTTTATATATATTTATAAACAAGTTATGTTTAATGTGTAATATTCTTCACACTATGCGCACAAACATTTGCGTACACACAGACACACCAGCATGCTTGTATTAGCCAATGTTTGAGTATGACGTGGGTGTGTGTGTGTGTGTTTATATATTTTTTTTGGTGCGTGTGTTGTAAAGCAGGTAAGACAGGTTTGTTCTTAAAAAAAAAAATCCTTTCAGCGGTCACTGCAGAGGACACAGACCTGAACCAACATGTCATGAATGTGTATGCAAACGAAGAGGGGGAGCAATATATCTAAAAAAACTGCCGTTTGAGAGTAAAAACAGAAACAGTGTGCGTAATTGTCTGTGTTTGTGTGTGTGTATCCAAGTGCATAAGTTTCCACAAACGTGTCTTGTGGTTGGCATGAAGAGATGAGTGGTGTATGTTGGCATGGATCTTGGCACATGGAGGATAGTACCGGCAAAAAAGTGTTCATCAGCTTTAGATGGCTTTAGACTCCTAGGCAGGAGGCACACGTATATGGTTATATTTAATGCACAGATGTTTCTGAGCTGTGCAGTTCAGCGACGTGTGCGTTCGTCTGACTTTTTGAAGGCAGAATCCTACTCTGCATACATGTGGACAGAGCCAGTAGAGGCTTGGAGATCAAAATAGTGTGTTACAGGGCATGGAGAGGGCATTGGCTCTCACACTTGTTACTTGAGCTCAGTTAATGCCAGCTGGAGGGTCCACAAAGCTCACTTTATCCCCACTGAACCTGTATGTGCATTCACTAGTGTTACACAGTAAATTCAGGACACTTTCTCAGTGTGACTTCAGCAACTGATGATTATTTTGCTGTGAATAGGACAAGATAGTTAAGTGTTGATGAGCGTATTTTGTTGTCTTTGTGTAAATATATCTGTGTGTTTTTGTGACATTTTTCTCTTGTGCCCCATGCAGAGCGGTGTGAGTGTGTGATCATTTTCAAATGTGCTGATCTGAGGTGAATGTGTGTGTGTGTGAAGGTCAGGAGAGGTGCTGATAGACAGTTTATATTTGTTGACCTTGGAGCGTCCTGAAGACTTGCATAGTCAGAGTCCCGACGCGCTCTCCTGCCTCATCCCTTGTGAAACAGAAACCTTTGCCAATCTCTCACATTCCACTTGAAAAAATTAAATTTATTCCAAACGCACATCATTTAATGGAGTTTTGCAAAAGTAATTCAGAAAAAACCTTGATGGACAATTAGCATTTGCAGATATATATCAATAGTTATTAACAAAAATAGTACAATAAAACTTCTAATGGAGTTGTAGAGTTGTATGACTTAAAATATTTACATTTATAAATTATATTAGTATATAAAATAATCTGACTCTAATCTCAAATAAAAACTGCTAAAAATTTGACTACCTTGTCATTTTACCATTTGTTTTTATTAAGATGTAAAATGAAATCATTACTTTCTCAAAAACAAATGTTTACACACCCGCTTTTTTAAATATTTATTTATTTTATTTAGTCGATAAAATATATAAAGTAGTTAAACAGAAATTATTATCTTGGACGTTGAAAGCCAAAATGTTAAATGCTTGAAAAATGCTAATGCAATAAACAGAAAATCAGCAGCTAAATATAATTGTAAAAATAAACCAGGATGTCTGTGACAACTCCTAGCGTTGTTGCTTTCCTTTTGGCAAATACATTAATGAATGTTTAAATTATGAGAGTATTATCTGAACTCTTTTAAAAAATTCTAAAAGCTATAAAATGAAACTGATTGGGTGACTTTATGCAGTTTTTGGTCAAGGTGCACAAGTTTTTATTAATCCATTGGGGGGGGTTAAGCTGTTTTCAGTGTACAGGGCTGTAACCATTTGGCAGTGCTTTAAAAGTTCATGCCATCTTATTTTTAAAAACAGATATTTAGAGATTTGATTGGATATATATTCTTGGGCCCACCTGTGTTTTTATATCTGATTTCATATTTACTCAATCCAAATATTACATATAAAATTATTTAAAATGTATTAATGCAGATCTTGATGTCTAAATGAATGGTTTTTGGCAGAATAAGCTTTAAAGTCTATGATCAGTTCGGTCTGCTTTGGTGTATGTACTATGGTACAAAAGAATAGCTAATTATAATAGTTCTTTACATATAATCTTAAAGGTACAGTGGCAGAAAACTGCCTGTTTTTTATTTAGTTAAATTATGCTCAGTAAAACAAAATTCAGACTCTTTGACTAAATAAACTTTGCTTTGAATAAAATGCTACAGAAGTTTATACAGTTCCCTTTAAAGATTTGCATGTCTGTTTTGGAGAAACAGTCTTCTTTTGGTCAAATTTGAGAAGGCATGGTTTACAGCAGAATTTCCCAAATCCCGTCCCACATTCTGGTTGCTACTTGTAGCTGAATGCTGGCAAGAAGCAATACCAACACACCTCAGAAATAATAACTGGCATTTGCTGGTTTGGTGAGGGAAATTATCACACCCGCAGAATAGCAAAACAAATGAGCCGTTGCATCGAAGAGCCTTTCCTGTGCCAGTCAAAATGTTCTGTGCCTCCCGAGACAGAAGTCTAAAATGCAGATCCAGAGGAGATGGTTTGTTTAAAAAATGTAAAATTCAAGTCCACCTCGTAAAAAGATGTTTACTATGTGTTAATGTCAAACATATGGACTGATTCACTGCCCAGGCAGGGGTGAGGTTAAAGCGCTGGACGGCACTGAATGTCGAAACGCAGCAGATATATGATTGATTTAAACACAAGGCCCCGTTTAACTGTGTGTAACTGCTTGGAGTGAAACTCTGAATGCGCAGACAACCGGAGGGGTGTTTCAGCTCAGGGATTTCCTTCCCTCTCTACCCCCGCACAGTAATGAAGATGGATCGAGCCGGCAGCTCTGTTTTAAGGGCGCAGGGGAGTGAATATGTATCTATAGTCACACAGCGTATTCAGAATCAGCAGCATTTCTCTTTACACACACATATAAAACACCACAAATTAATGCTGAGTGCAGATTTTGAGTTGGTAAAGATGCGGTAGTGGTTTACCAAGGAGTGTGTGTACTGGAGCTCTGAAGAGTTTTCCACTGGTATTAGGCTGTTGACAGGGTAATCTATGATTGGATGGTTTGTATGTGTTGACATGGAAATCTCTAGACAGATTGTGTTTGTGTGTGAGACATAAGTTTGGAACTGATCAGGCTGGACAACGGAATTTATGTTTGTTTTTTTGAATTCATTATTAACCAGAAACCTTTGATGTGCATGAAAAGTTAAAGAAACCTACTGCAACTATACTAGTTTTAATTGTTATGGAAAAAATATTTCACAAGCTACCATACATAATGTGGGGGGAAATCACAGGGATTTTTTAATATATACTGTTGTCTAATGTCTTATATGTCAGTAAGATTAAAAATATATATTTAATAAGTCTATTAAATAAGTCTCTTATTGTCATGTGCAATTTTTTTATTACAAATACAGTAAAATACATTAAATTGCATGTTACACTTTTTAGCTTTTTATTTAAATATATTTACAATTTTTGTGATGGCAAAGCTCAGATTTTCAGCCAGTCTTCAATGTCACACAATCCTTCAGAAATCATTCTGTAATTAGTATGCTGATATGATACTCTAAAAGATTTCCTCTAATTATTAAATGACGGACAAAAGTGTGCTGTTTTTTTTTTTCTTTGATGCATAGAATTTTGAAAGAATAGAATGGTTTTGAAATAGAAAGTTTTTGTAATATTATGAATGTCTTTACTGTCTCTGATATAAAAAAATATGAATTTCTTGCGGGAAAAAATGCTGATCTCAAACTGAATGGTAGTATAAAAACTACACATTCATATTAAACATACATTATGCCCAATTTATTTTTGCCTAAATTTGCCTGCCATTGCCTAGTGTTGCAAAACTGTGATTTTGTACTATGGCTCTGCACTTAGTTTTCTCTCACTCGGGAATGTTTAATTGCAGTCAATTAACAGATTGTAAAATGTCCCTCACAAGTGCTCTTTTTCATGCTCTAGTTACTTGTATCACTGTTATTTTCTTGCTTTTTCACTCTTTTTTTGTGTGGCATTATTTTACTTGGCTGTTTTTTGCCGTGTAAATGCATGCAGTATATTCAAACCTAAGTAACAAGACGCTCTCCCATGGAAATTCCCTCCACACACGCACACACTCCCTCCATGCATGCTGTGGTTTCTGTCTGTCTCCAGCAAGTTCAGTTTCCCTTGTGTGTGTTGCCTCTGTGTGTGTGTGTGTGTTGGCAGTGAGTGATGTTGTCATACATCTTTAGATCCTCTGCTTGGATCTGTATCCGTAGAGGAATGTGTGTGTTTGTTGGCACCCATGCATTTGTGTGTGTGTGTGTGTGTGACTTCATCTCAGACAGAATGTGTGTTAGTGTTGTTTAAATGAGGTCATCTGCATTAACAGTTCCATTTTAAACTCAGTGAGTGTGCATTTTAAATATTGTCACGTCAAATGGTGTTAAATAAAATAGTCTAACAGAAGTAAAATATTTTAAAGGTATACCTACTTTCTAAAGGAAACCACACTTGTTTCTTTGACAGCCAGACTTTGTGAATCACGTGTCCATGCCATTTTAGCCAATCAGAAAATTTTACATGGCAGGGTTTGAAACAATTGTTTTTTTGTTTTTGTTTTTTAATTTAAATGTTTTTTTTATTTATTGTCATGACAAAAACTGCATCTGTATTGTCAAAACAGTGCAAAAATCTTTCTTTCTTTCTTTCTTTCTTTCTTTCAGGGTCAGACTGTTTCCTTTGCTTCAGTGTCTCGTATGGAGGAGGTGTTGTTCGTCTATCAGTCTCAGTTCATTGACACGTGTGGGCCGCCCGTTCCAGAACTTGACCAACTGGGCCGATTAGGGTAGGAATCAATTGAATTTTACCAATGTTAATTATTATATTATGCTAACACTTAACAAACTTTAACAAAGGTTAATAAATACTGTAAAAACAAATGAGACCTTAGTGTATAGACTTTTATTCTGTTCTCTTCTATTATATTCAGTATATCAGTAAGTTAACGGGAAACATTTTGTTATTATCATTTATTTTTATTCATGCATACAGATGTTGTTTCCTTTTTGTACCTTCTCTGTTCCCTTTCTGTTGAGAGTGTGTGTTTGACAGAGATAAATGACCTCTTATAGAAACAAATAAACCACATCTCCCAAGGTGCACTGCTCCCAGGGTAAACAGGAAGTCTGCTGACATTTTTGCTATGCTTGCAGTTTTACGCTTCACTTAAGTTTAACTTTGTCTGTGAGACACACTCTCGTTTTTCTGAAACACACAGTCTTTAAAACTACATTAGTGTATAATTAGGGACTCTCAAAAATTGATATTTATTCTACTAAAGCCGTTTACTATATCATATCTTTATAATAATTTCTTAATAATCTCAACATGCTCCCACGAGGTGACCTGCGTTATGTCTAATATAACGTTTTCTTTTATTAGGCTACTGATGACTATAGTATTAAAGGGATAGTTTACCCAAAATGAAAGTTCTGAAGACAGAATCAAATTTAGCTTCCATTGAAAGTGTGTTTCTGTCACAGATGCTGTTGACAGAGCTTAACTTGAACCCACACACACACACACAAATACTAATAGATAGATACACACTGCAATCTTCAGCAGAGGATCTTGTGATGTGGTTTGAGCTGAAAAGCAGAGGACAGGAGAAGAAAAAGAGTGAGGGTTATGAAAAGAGACGATAGGGCGGATCACTCTCTCTTTGTTTCTTTTTCTCTTTCGTTCTAAAATCATCTTTTTTTTTTTTTCCCTTTCCAGCTTTAGTCTTTTGAAGTTGAGAGTGGACGAGTCTCTGAGTGTGAGTGTGAGTGTGTGTATGAGAGGTTGACAGAGAGACAGATTGTTTTTTGCTATTTGTCTTAGTGTGTTTTGACAGTGAGTTAGTGGAGATTTATGTTGGACTGGTTTGTGTTTTTGGAGGGTCATGTATGTATTCACTTCCTCCTCACCCCCGGGGCGAACCCCGTCCTCTGTGTCCGTCCCTGTTCTGTACCTGTATAAATACAGATTGGGTGGGGCATTTTATTAAAGACAGCTGTTTGTGTCTTGAGGTGATTGGGTTGAAGTTTTCTTTCCTTCAAACACACGTTGTTTTCAAATGCGGTCAGCGGTATCTGTGTAATGTGTGCATAATTGTTTGTTTTTTTTGAGATAACTATGCCTTAAATTGGTCCTTCTTTTCTTACAATGTTGCATATAAATATATTTAAAGTTTTGGCTGCACAAGTGTTCTTTTATGGATCAGTTATCTTCTCAATAAATCCTTTTCATTACACACACACACACACACACACACACACACACACTCAGTGTTGAATGATGGCTCTGGTGAGCTTTGAGACGTGTCTGCAGAGATTTGGATAAGGTAATTAGTTTAAGAGGCATTTGTTGTTGGACAGGACACAGCTTGTTTGCAAGTCTCTGTTTGTTTGAGTTTAGTAAAAGGTTTTTTTAAAAGAAGTCTATTATGCTCACCAAAGTTGCATTTATAAGATGGAAAAGTATATATATTCATTGTCACATGATCCTTTATTATTAATATTATGAATTATACTGTAATTTTACTGTATAATTTTTTGATACCTTTTTTAAAAATTATTTGATAAATGTAACATTTTAAAAGAAAATAACTTGTATTAAATACTTATAAAATTAATTAAAAAATAAAAATTTAAATTATAAATGTTTATATTTATTTAAACTTTTGGTGAGTTTAATGTGTCCTTGCTGAATAAAAGTATTAATTTCTTTTTTTTTTTTTAAGTCTTACTGACCCCAAACCTTTGAATGCTAGTGTAAATAGTCTGAATTGTGAAAATATGCAACAAGTCCAAAAGTCTGGAACCAATAGTGAAAATGCTTTTATTTTGCATTAATTAGAAAATTTAATGCAGAATTGATATCTTTCTTTTTTGAATTTCTTAGTATAATTTTCTTCAGATTGCAGCAATTGCTAAGGACCTGTCTTTCATTGCCACGCCAATATTTAGACTACTTTTTCTACAGAAACACACTTTGTCATACAGGAAGTCATCTTGTGCTAGACAGGAAGTAATCCATCAGCAGGTCAGAAGAGGGCATGTGTGTGAACAGGGTCAGTAGCTTTATTGTGTTTTTCAACATAAGTCTGGTTGATTGTTGTTTATTTAGGTAATAAAAAACAAGAGGTTTTGTAAATATAACCATTTCCAAAGCAAACAGTTAAAATGTTGTAAAACTACTTAAACACAAAAGAATTTCATTAGACAGTTTCATTAGGGTAATTCAGTAAGTGTCCGAATTCTAGAAAAACAGCCAAAAGGTGTTTCATATTATAATTATTTAGCATTTTACAGCACAGCTGGATTAACCAATTAGCATTCAAAGCCAGGGCATCTGATTTATAATATGCTTGTCTAGAAGGGTCAATGACTGCAGGCACATCTTCCATTCCTTCCATCCCATCTCTCCTTGTCTGTTTATTTTATAAAAAAATTTTTTTGGAAACTGCATTTTGAGATTTGATATTTGCATATGCAAACAAGCCTAAAACAAAGATTCTGGCCTTGGCTTCAAGAGTAAATTTGGCTTGCAAATGGCCCCTGTTTCTGTGTGTAAGAGGTAGCAAGAGAGAGCTGAACTTCTAAAACATTCCCCTAGGGTGCATTGTGAAAAAAAAACAAAAGCGCGGACAAACTAAACTTGTTCACCTTTTCTCTCTCTCTCTCTCAGTCCACAGATTTGAGTGGATTTTGCATTTCACAGTGGTGTGGCTTTTCTTTGGACTAAGGAATCTTGATTTCCCAGATGTGTATGGGTGTGTGTTTTCATTTGCCTCATTCAGACTTGTTGTTGCCGTCTCTCTTTAAAACATAAACCATGCTACATGTCTTTATGCATTACAGACACACGCTGCCTCTGTAAACAGCAATATACCTTCGGACCAGTAGGTTTTAATGACCCAGTTCGTCTCTTGACTCCTGCGTAGATGAGTTTGCTCTCTGAACTCTGATGAGGATATTTGCGTCATGGATGAGTTGTAGTTTGATATATGTGTGTCTGACATAGCAGTGCGGGCAACCAGATCTGTTTGAGGAATGTGTGTGTGACACTGACCCTGTTAAAATGACAGATTGTCCAGCAGCTGCTTGAGAGTTTTCTCTGCTTTTTCTGAGGGAATATTTCTGTGCTGAATCCTGTGCTCGGAAAGTCTTTCTCAACTTCTATTAGGCATTAAACACACACGCAAACACACCATCATCACCACAGTGCGTCAGAGCTGCATGTTTTAACTAAAAACTTCTCTGTTCATGTTAGAATTTCAACCTCATTCATTTGACAACATGAGTTATGTCAGCTACATGTCCATTTTGTGAAGTATACATCAAGCTGGAGCCAAAGCCATGCAACCAGTAATATCCTTCTAAATATTTGAGTCGTAGTCCAAACCCTCACATTAGTCACTATTCAAACTACCTTACAATTTGTTTTTAAAAATAGGACGTTTCATCTTGTACTTCATTTTGTTTAATTTATATAAAAATATGTATTATTCAATTATTAACTTATTTTAACTTGTTTATAAATACCAACATGTTTAATTAATTTAGTGTGTGAGAAATATACAGTCCCACTGGTTGTATTTAAAATTATTATTATATTTTACAATGTTTACTGTATATTTGGTCAAATAAATGCAGCGTTGGCGAGCATAAGAAACATCTTTCATAAATCATATCGACAGCAAACCCATTTTCACACAAGCTTACAATTTATAAAAGCCTTACAATAAATGGAAAATAATTGACAATATACAATTAATTATAAATAAATTAATGAATTTATTTATAAATTTGTTGTTCGTTTGACCACACAAGGTGGACATACACCATTTTGTGAAAGTCATGCACATGCATTTACTTTTTAGTTTTATTTTAGTTCCACTTTCTTTCTTTGTGAATCTGGATTAAAAAGTGATGACAGTGAATCACTTGTGGAATGATATGTGTGGTTTGTGGATTAATGATGGAGAACTGAAGCAGCATTCTGTGTGCATTAGCTCATGGTCCCGCGCTTCGGTAATCTCTGTTTGTTTAGAAAGTGTGTGAAGCTGAGAGGAGCTTAAGTGTTTCTGATGATACCTGACCCCCTCTTTCACTCTCCTCCTCTTTCCTCTCTCTTTCCTCTCTCTTTCCATTTTCTCTCCCTCTCACTGTAGTATCAGTTTACGTGTAATTTTCAGTCCTCTCATAATGAATGGCCGCTGTGGACTCCAGCTGCTGAAGAGTTTTGGGGGGTGCTGGGCTAGTGTGAGATCTCAGAGTCCTACAAGCATTGGGTTTCTGACACTTGCCCTGATGCTTTGTGGGTAACCAGTAGTTGTTAATTTGGAGAAGAATGCATGTATTAAGAAGTGTCATTTTTGATGCATTGTTAGAATATTAACTGCTATTACATTTTTATATATTTAAATATATTGGTATACAAATGCATTTTTGTAATATTAATTATAATATATTATTCTAAATATATAGTATTGAAAATAGTTTGAGGTCTGCAAGGAAATTAAAATATTTTATTCAGCAAAGATGCATTTAATTGATCAAAAGTGACAGTAAAGACATTTATGTTATATTTCAAATAAATATTGGACAAAAAAACATCTTACTGAACAAACTTTTGCACAGTAGTGTATAGTATGTTATATAACGTTATATTTAGAAACACTGTAGGAACAGTTGACATTTGTTTTTGATGCATTTTATTTGTTTCAAAATAAAACCAATTTGTTCTTGCTTTTGTGAAATCCATGGACTCGTGTATAAAACAACAGAGCTGCTCCCTCTAGAGGATTTACTTGATTATACTCAAACCGCTGCTGAGCTGTTCAGTGTTCCACCTAATCATCTTCTCTCATGTCCAGGTATCTGAATCATGTACGCACAGCGTCTCCGCAGGATCAGGCTGGCGGTTATACATCAGGACTGGCATGCCATCGTGCCATCCAAGATGCTTTCAGTGGCCTCTTCCCCTCATGATATTACAGGACTACAGCCCCTGCCACTTCATCTGTTCATCAGTCTTCCTAAAGACAAGCGAAGGGAGAGCCTGTGAGTGTTTGGATGCATGGGAAAGATTCTTGTGAAGGACTCATTGTGAATACGACCCATTCAGAATACCCAGGAGTCCATGCTGAAGAGTGGCATAAGCTTTAATAGGTGTACAGATATTTTTGTAATGCTGTTTCAGTTAAATAAACACTTTTTTTTTTTCCTCCTGTGTCAGTGTAGGTTGTGCGATTGTCTCAAAGAAATGCAACAGCGTTCACTCTCAAGGAATAATGATTTATTTAAAAAAATTAAAAGAACAAAAACTAAAACAAAACATTGGGAAACACTAAGTGCATTCAGTCCGTCAGATGCTCACACTTCTGTTTCTTAGGATTTGGCTCTTCTGAAACATCTACAGAGAAAAAGAAACATTTTAGCACAGCAGAAATGACCTTCCATCTTCATTATGGTATGTTGTGTACTGTGTATGTTTTTATTTCATGTTTTAATACTGCCGCCCAATGACACCTTACCTAAGAGTCTCTTACCTCTGTCTTGAGTGTGTGTAGAGTACAGGACCCCTCTCGGCAGTGTAAAACTCAAACACATCATCATCTTATTGGGTGCCACATCTCTCACCAGGTGCACAGAACACTGTCCTTGCAGGGAAGTCTTTAAACTCGCCTCCGCCCGCTCCACTACATCCCTCTGAGCATCATCTTCCTTGGAGAACCCATAGCAATGCACCTGGGGCAGGTTGTCAAGACTCTGGTCTAGCTCTGGGCCCAGCAGACCAATGAAGGCATCAAGGAACTCGAGAGCCAGCGCGGGAAGATTCATCACCACATGAATCTTCTGTGATCCCTTCATTAGAGCAGGCAGGCGCTCCTGTATAGGACCCCGGATGAAGGCCCGTCCATCCATGTTAAATGTTGTTATTTTCCTGTCGACCTTGTTGAGTTTAGCATTATGCTGGAGCCAACGGAAGGATTCTGGGTTTAAGTCATTAGCGAGAACATCACAGCCTCGACGGGCAGCTGGGATTGCGAACGGACCAACTCCGGAGAAAACATCCAGCACGGTATCACCTCGCCGAAGAAGGGAAATGATGCGCTCGTGTTCAGTGCTCAGTCGAGGGTTCCAGTACACACGAGAGAAATCAAACTCATAAAACACACCATTCTCACGTACCTGGGAGAGGATAAAAAGGATTACAGACAGATATCTTTGAAAACTAATGGAACTGCAGATGCTGGCTTTACATATAAGATGAACTCACTTTTGCTACCATGTTACTCTCTCCTGCCAAGACCTCCATTTGAAAGTTTCTATAAGTGGAATCAATAGTGTTGGTCTTGTTGACCACACAAGTAACTCCTGGGTTCTTATCTATGATTACTTGACCTGGAACAAAACACCAGAAGTCCATAAAAAGATTTAAGCATCAAGCCATCACCATGTCGTTTCAAACTTAAACTTATCACTGTTTAAAACATTTTTGTTCATTGAAATAAAATGAAATATAAATATTAGATTAAAACATACAATAAATACAAAGAAATAATGAAATAATGCATTGGCAGCTAATACAAAACGTATAAATATAAACAAACTAAATAAATACAGATTGAAAAAATATAAACTAAAACTGAAAAAAAAAAAAAAAAAAACTACAAAAACAAATTAGAAAACTGGAAAATATATGCAATCATTACTATATAAAATACATTAAAAAAACGAATAAAATATTTTTATATTTTAATATATAAATAATTCTAAAATAGTTCCAAACCTGTAATGACATTCATTCCTCTGTAGAACACAAATTAAGAATTTTTTTAACAATGTTGGCAGCAATATGGGACCCCACTGATTTTCATTTTATGGCCAAAAGACACAGACTCTTTTCCAAGTACCTCTTTTTGTGTTCCACAGAACAACAAAATGCATACATGTTTGGAATGACATGAAAGGAAATGATGAGAGAACTTTATTAATTTATAATTTTCTCACCAATCAGATTTCTGTAGGGGAGCTGGTGGTCTCTCAGGTTCATGTGAGCAATGTGGCCCACTCTACTAAATGCTGACGTCACATCCTGTCCTTCAGGAAGTACAGCTTGCAGTATCTCCTCGCTCTTAAGGTTCTCATAGGTGAGTGTCAGTTCATACTTCTGGATCTCCTGAGTCACCCCATACGCTTTCAGAGCTTCTGCCTCCTTACTGCCAAACGAATCTGCAGACGTAATGCTGTTTGGGTCCAACAGCAGCAGCCGATGTTCTCCTTCACTCCCGTCTTTATTAACATCTTCACACTGTTCTTTGACGACTCGTTTGAGTCTTGGCCTCTGTAGTGCCACTTTCTTCAAGCTTTTCACCACTTTGTTGAAAACACTGGTAGGTATCCGTATGGCAGGTACACTGACTGTCTGACTGAAAGCTGCTCGGTCCAGTTCTGTCATGCCCCGGACCGTCTGAGGGGGCTTGTAGAGCCCAAGATCAGTCTGTGATTGGTCAGTCATGGCGTTCTGAAACTGGACAAGAGTGGAGAACTGGAGGGAGATTCTTGCAAATTGTTTTTTTATTTTCTGAGACTGAGAGACACAGCTGTGATGTTTCTGCAACATAAGCAGAAGTCTGCGGGTCAAAGAGAGAGAAATTCACGCGCTGTACAAAAGAGTCAAATGAGACAAAACAGGAATTTGCAACCTTTAACCAAAACCATTTAAATAAATGCCCATATTAGCAGCAGACTGTTAGCTACACTTTATAATAAAACACAAGATTATACGCTTAGCCACAGAGCTTAAACTTAGTAATACAAAAACAGTAATACAATAACAATTTAAAACATAATATTAAGATTTATAATATTTACACATTGAAGTGTCATTGCTCACCCTCTCCAGCCGGCAGCCATACGAACACGCTTCCGCTTCTTCTTCTTTATGGTTTTATGGCGGTTGGCAACCAACTTAAGTAAAAGCATTACCGCCACCAACTGGGCTGGAGCGTGGAACCGGTAGATACTGGACTAAATGAAAAAAACAAAACAATTAAACCCTCTGGGCTTGGCCAGTAACTTTGAGAAACCCGAGAACAAAATGGTATACGTGACTAGACGTCTTACCCAAGATGCCAGAAAGACTAAATTTGCTATGTTTCACTGTGTTTAATGACTGAAAAAGGTTATTTCTTTCTTCCTCATACTGTCCGCAGTGAAATAAAACATGCTCTACTGTTTCTGGCTGATTACAGTAGTCACAATTTCCTGTGTGATGTTTATTTTGAGTGTATGGTTAAGCCCTGTATGACCAATTCTTAATCAGGTTATCATGCCCTCATCTTTCCTACTCCTACCGTCCATTCTTCCTTTGTCCACCTGTTTTTGGATGCTATAGATGTCTACCTTTTCTATTATCATCCCAGTATTTCTGCCAGATTGATTTGGCATGATTCTTTATAAGAATCTTGACCTCAGCCTTGCTCGCAGGGATTTGAGCGTCTGTTTGGCTAATTTGTCAACCTGTTCATTACCCTCAACACCAACATGTGCCGGTACCCAAAGAAAGTGAATTATTATTCCTCCTAATTCTAGAATGATTGAATGATTTACCTGACTGTATGCTTTGTAAAACTGAATAACTATCTGACATGATAACTGCATTATGAATTTGGTTTTCTTTTATCCGTTCCAGGGCCAGCCAGATTGCTACTAATTCTGTAGTGTTTACAGATAATTTTTTAGATCTTTTGACCCATCAGTGAATATGTATGTATGGCCTGGGAAATGTAATTCTAAATAATTCTGTACTATGTTCTTTACTGTCACCTCTTTGGGTTTCTTTTTGATTTCCAAGTGAATGCCCAAGTCTACAGAAGGTAATGGGTATAACCATGGCTGAATAGGGGATAATGGAACAACAGGACTGTACTGCAACTGATGTAGCACTAAACTCTCTGCTTTAGCATCACCTATCCACCCAAAGCTTCTGAAGTTGGACTTGTCATGCTCCCAACAATCATTTAAAATATTTTTAGTTGGATGGTCATCATATTGCCCTTTAAGGTTAACCCAGTGCTTTTCTAATGTCAGATTCTAAACATAAGACTGGATCCATTGCATTACGGCCCTTACGGAAACCACTCCGATATGGAGAGAAGAGACCTTTGCTTTCCATATGATAGGTTATTCTTTCTGGGACTATTCTCTCCAAAACTTTGCCCAGTTGTGATGTTTACGCTATAAGCCTATAGCTATGTGGATCAGAGGGTTCTTTCCCTGGCTTAAGGACAGGAACTATTATTGAATGCTTCCATACTAATGGAAGATGCCCAGAATCCCATATGCTGTTAAATAGTCTCCGTATTATTCTTAATGTATTGTTTGTCATATTTGCTAACATTTTGTAGCATACTAAATCTTTTCCTGGAGTAGTCTGTTTAGCAGATATAATGGCTTTCCTCAACATAGTAAGGGGCAGATCCAATGGGTTTCCTGAACTTTCCTTCTTAGCCAAGACATTTGGGTGCTTTCTTAAAATGTTACTTCTAATTGCCCTAGCCTCTTTAGTAAGGTTTTCCGAACAGTCACCTTCCTGAATGCTTGTGCTGGGACTTCAGCTTTTTCCATGTTATCAATGGCTAAAGTATCTCCACTATTTAAGATCGGTAGCTCATAATTCCTTCTGAACCCTCCCATTCTTCTTATCATGCCCCATACATCAGATAACTTCACAGTTCTTCCTATACTATTACAGTATTCTCTCCAAAAATGATTTATTGCTTTCTTGCTTTGATTGTTTTCCTAACAACTGCCTGAGCTCTTTTATATTCTATCAAAGCTTGTTGGGAATGACACTTTTTAAGATCCTTAAAAGCTTTATTTTTTGTCTTGATTGCTTTACTGCAATCCTTATTCCACCATGGAACATTCTTACTTCTTTTATTCCCTTTAACTTTAGGTATAGATTCCTCAGCTGACTTTATTATTTCATCAACCAATATCTTATTAAAATCATTGATATCTATCTCTTCCACCTCCCTTAGCTTAAGACATCTTACTGCACATAACACTTGGAAATTCTCCCAGTTTGCATTTTCCATTTTGGTATTCTTTTAATCTTTTCACAGCACACTTCTGATCCTGTTTTGGTTAATACTGGATAATGATCACTACAATTTGTAGTTTCCTTCACTACCTCCCATGAGCTAGTACCTGCTAGTGCCCTAGATATGAATGTCAGATCAATTACAGACTCTGTGTTGCTTGTACCATTGTATCTTGTCCCTTGCCCATCGTTAACACAAACCAAGCATTTACTGTCAATAAATTCTTCAATTATATAACCATTTGAATCTGTGTGATCACTGCCCCAAAGCAAATGGTGTGAATTAAAATCTCTACACCAAACCATATTACCTTGTACTGTCTCTAAAATTATAATTATAATAATTCACTATATTTACTGGACCTATACGAACACGCTTGTACAATACGTCATTTCTAAGCGACCGAGTCTTCGGCTCGTGATTGGTCTGGGACATGTGACCCTCTTCTATAATCACGTGAATAGCGATGTTTACGTTTGCTTGAGTCTCTTTTGGAGCCGGTGGTATGAGAGCGGGGCACATGAATTGACACCCCGCTAGTGTTCAGGAGCGAGCAGCGGGGTTCTGGTTGTGTGGAAGAGTAAAGCAAACGGCGGAAATGCCGAAAAACGACAGCGTGCAGACGGGGAGCGAGTATGAGCCCATCGGAGAGGAGAGCAGACCGCTCTTAGCACAGGTAACTTAAACCACATCCTCTCACCTCCTGAGAACATTAAGGGGAATAAGAATTATAATAAGAACAAGTGTCATTGAATGAAAGGTGTCCCCTTTGTTTCCCCACAGTAGCATAGTTTTAATAATAATTGTAAATAATACAAATATGACGCATATTTACTATGTTTTTGGACTAAAATATAATGTAATATTTTGTATCATGCATGTATGATTGTATGCAAGTATTAACGGAAGCCCTTTTTTTTCTTTCGCTCAAAACCATGCTTTGGTAAATAAAAGTCACATGGCCTAAGTCAAAATTACGCCATTTAAAGTCATAACGATAACAACAAACTTAGACTTTTTTAATTATTGCGTAATTAGCACATCTGTCTGAAGTGAAAATGACGGGGAAAATGGGAATTTAACCCATACTTGCGATTTGTGCTCTGCATTGAACCTATACAAGTACACCCCCCCCCCGGAGGAGTGTCGCAGTGTCATAATTATGAGTGAACGAAACAGGGCTTTTTTTTTATGTAGCAGGCATGTGTTCCAAATCTATGTGTTATATTTAATGTGTTTATCATTGCCTATGAAATATATTTTAATATATATATATATATAATTGTTAGAGTTCTGGACATAAACCTTTTATTTTCTAATATATTTTTTGTTAATCTGTCAACCTTTTTATTCTTATGGCTACAATTATGTAAAATCCCCTGCTTCCCAGCTAAAACTTTTTGTATAGCACAAAGTGCTTTACAGTGAAATGTCAATGACATGTCAAATAATAAGTAAATTATTATTATCATTTTTTTAAATAATGCCGTAAGTAAATGCAGTGTAAATTTGGCATGCCATACTGCACAAGCATTTAGAAATTATATTTGATATTCCACTAAAACCATAAAGCTGTTTTCTAATGCTTTCTGTGGAAATTTGAGAAGAATATGGGAATTATGCAATTTGCTTTCTTATCATTTTCACATCATCACATGCTGATCTGTGAAGATTTCACTTCCTTTTGTGCTTTCAGTAACCCGCGGACAGTAATGACATTAGTTTTGCATGCTTCTTCTCTTGCATAATCTCTAGGATCTATTTTGTGTCGGTTTGCTCAAGTGTGAGCTGATATGTTGTTGTGTAATTCCTGGTCTTCTCTTTCTCACAGGGTGCTCAGACTAGAGGTGCATCCTTCTGGTCTTCTGCTTTTAATCTGATGAATGCCATCATGGGCAGTGGCATCCTGGGTCTTTCTTATGCTATGGCCAATACAGGAATTGTTGGATTCAGGTACACGGATTCAGTGTTTCTGATTTAAAACAAGTTCAAACGTGTTGAGTACTTTTGTGGAATAATGTTGAGTACAACAGATATTCTATTTTGATAACCCCTTGTTTTTTTGTTTTTTAAACCAAAATTATAGTTCTAGTAAGGTACTTGCATATATTGTACACAAACAGAGCCATGAAAAAAACGTTCCATTCAACAGACAGTTTTACACAACAATATAAGTGAAGGACTTCTATGCAGAGAAACTTTGTAAATGTTATCACAAACTACATGAAACAAACATACTACAAATGCTTTCAATAGTGCTGCCTTAGTGTTTGATAAAGAACAGTCATTTAAGCTTGTGGGGGGTTTTGTTTCTACTTTTATTTCACAGTATTCTGTTGCTGGTTGTCTCCAGTTTGGCTGCTTATTCTATCCATCTCCTGCTGCTCCTCTGTGACAAGACCGGTAATATCAGCTCTCACTTTTGACCTCACCAGGGTTAATATAGTTAACTAAAATTACACAAAAATTAAACTCAAAGGTAAACAAAACTAAAATGAAAAGCACACTAAAGAGAATACTAAAACGAAGTAAAAAGTGAAAAAATACAAAGATTAAAAACTAATTTAAAATAATGGGAAAAAAATAATGCTAGTATATCATTGATCCTAAAATAACACTTATCCTAATAAAGTCTACATCATGTGATGAATCTCCGCTGACAGACAGAGGAGTCGTAAACAATTTGTAACGCTGTGAGATGGCCTTTCACGATTATACATTATAACCAGGCCTTATTGTTGCATGTGTTTTTGTGTGCTAGGCATCAACTCCTATGAAGCTCTTGGAGATAGAGCGTTTAAAAGACCTGGCAAGGTTGGTTAATATCACAGATCTAATACCTAATGGGGCAGTTTCCCGAACAGGGTTTAAGACTAGTCCTAGTTTAAAGTAAATGTTAAGAGTTTGGTCTTAAAATGCTCACAGATAATGCATTTTTGTGAGACATGTTTCTAAAAATTATTAAATGTCCTAAATTAGCAAAGGTCTAGTCTTGGCTTAATCTAATTGCTAACTGGGAAACCGGCCCAAAGTGTTTTATTTATCTGTTATTGTCTTTTTTTTTCTTCTGAAAATTGCCTGCAGTTGTAATAATGTACTGCAATGTTTAATTTTGTTACATGAATAAATGTTTGTATCTCTGGTCAGTATCTTTGTACTCATTACAGTAGAGTTACTCACATAAAATGTGTTTTTCACTTGTTTTGAGCAGATTCTTGTGGCCTGTACTATTCTCATTCAGAACATAGGAGGTGAGGTTTTCACTTTCACTTCTATTAAACTGTATGGTTATATGGCTCAAGTCATACAACTTAACGTTTTGAACTCTGTTCTTAGAATTACTACATGCCCCGGTGCAGAGTCTCCCCTGTCTTTCACTTTCATGCATTTAGTTCTAACATGTGGATATATTACTTTTAGTTGGTCTGCAAACAGCAGCTATACTATACTGAGAAAAGTTAATTATTATTATTTCTGTCTGCCTTTTTCTCAACATTGCTTCCAACTCAATGTGAACAGTAGTGAGTATTCTGTGTGTTATGTTGCGTTAAGTAGCAGTAAAACTGAATGTTAAAAACTACTTAACATAAAATCCATCTCACTTTCACACAACAACTGTGTGCTTGTGTGAGCGTGAGTGCAGTCAGGCCTTGAAACCTTCCATCAACTATCTGTTAATCATCTGTGTTTGTGTGTGTTTATAAATGACTGTATGATATTAACTTGCGACTGTAAGCATATTAGTGTATGTTTAGAATATGTTGACTTCAGCACTGTGCTGTTTTTAAATAGACTGTGCGTTTCTGTCTGTGGAATGATTCAGTTTTTCTGAACGTATTTTTATGCATGTTGGCATCATGAGGTTTTATATTTTGTGTTTGAGGTGTTGCAAAGCTTGCATGCATAATGTGCCGTTGTTCTTGTTTTCTAGCCATGTCCACCTACTTGTTCATATTGAAGTCTGAAATGCCTGCTGCCATCACCGGCTTTATGAGCACAGAGATTTCTGGGTAAATAAATATACACCATAGCCTCACACTTTATTCTGATAATGTGCAATGCAAGTTTTCAGTTATTAGCCAATCAGAGCATATTTAATGTTAAAACCAAAAAGTAACTAAGCAAGCAATATAGTTTTAGATGTTTTTTTTTTTTTTTTTTAAATCAAATAAATTCACAAGAAACATTTAAAAATCTCACCGCTCTCAAAAAGTACAAATGGTTTACCACAACACAAAAGATTTATAAATGACAAAAAACGGACTTGAAAAGTTTTACATCTTGAATACATTATAAGTTAAAACAGAAACACGATTCTGGAACAGATAGAAAGCGACACTTTCACACCAGGTCGTTCACTGACTGGCAGAAAAACACTCTTTCTCTCACTTCTTTGCCTTTAAGCGAGTTTCCGAAAGAGAGAAAAGAGCAAGTATTCCAGAGTAAAGAATGTAACGGTCATTATTTTATTAGCCGCTGTTCTGAGCTGTGGTTCGACTGTGCCCCGTCCTCACGCAGCTGGTTTGCATTACAGGTCCGTTCACGTAAAGCTCACGCACGTGTTCCGCCCAACAAGAGTTGTGCCTGCCGAAGAACCCCTTTACCAGCACAATTACTGTGACCAGACCCTGACACACACAAATATCACTACTCCATCTCTCTGGGAGGAGCAAAAATCACAAAGCAACCGCAGTATAAACGCTTGAAACCTTTAGTCATTTACTGTAAAATAACATTTTTCTTTCAGCCGAGTCATTTATCTTCATTTCTTCAAGTGGATCAGTTAGGCTGTCTAGTACCTGTTGTTAGGACAGAACCACAGGAGATCAACTCAAGATCTCTCTCACTCACGCTAACCTGTTCATGATTCCGTCTCACAGTTCAAAGAACACACATACAATGTTAATGATTTATTACATTTTTGTGGAAGCCATGATACATTTTTTCATAATTCTTTAATGAATAGAAAATTCAAAGAACACCATTTAGTTGAAATAGAAATTTTTGAAACAAGTAGTCTCGGTTCTCTCTGTAAATATTTGATTTCATTTTTGCTCTCTCTTATTAATGTACGAAAGTGAGCCCTGATTCAGGAGTACTTGGACAATGAGAGAGAGAATCTGAGGAGCAATTTCTGGCATTAAATGTGGGGATTTCCAGAATTGGAATGTTTGGAGGGTTGATTTGGAAAGCAGACAAGTGTTTGGTGATTGATATCGCATCCATGGGTTTAAAAAACT
>JAUMHI010000054.1:15069270-15105565 GCA_032359435.1 Enteromius unitaeniatus
GGAGATACGCTTTATTATTAGCCTCAAGGTTACTTTTGCTTCAACTTCTTTGTTTAAGTGAAAGTGCATCCTTTTAATGACTGCTTTTTGAAGGTGTTGATTTCAAAAACTGCAAAAGTATTGCATAGCAAAATGTCATTTGCACTATTCATGTATGGATCTAAAATACAAATGTTAAAGTTTTAAATATGTTTGTTGCAAATAAAATAAATTAATAAAAAAATGGTAAAAATCTTACCAGCTCCAAATTTTAAACAGTATTGCACTTCTGAACAACTTCTTTGGGTTCCAGATGAAATTCAGTGGACCTCGGCCACAGATACACAGTTCTATTTTTATTGGTTCTGCAACTGTAGGTCACATAACTGCTAATTAATGATACTCTGCTTTCTTTCTGTCTGAGATGTGGGTGTATTGTGCCAAGTTTCAGTCTCCTGTCAGTATGTGTATTTGTTTCTGTGTAGAGCCTGGGGCCTTCGGGGCAGATGGTATGTGAAGATTGTGTTGCGTGTGTGCAAGCTTCCCTATATGGGGACTGCCTCTAGGAATCCAGCAGTTTCTGTTATGCCATTTTATCAGTGAGTGAAACTAGTATCAAAAGTATATGAAATGGAAGTTGTGTTTATTGGAGATTGAAACACACTCTGTCATAGTCTGCAAATTTTTCTCCTTTCAGTTCTGACCAAATGAAAGGAAGTATGACTGGTGAAAAAAATATTAAGCTGAACTCTACTGAAAGCTGCTAAAGCAAAACAAACAAAATGAATCTTAATTAAATCAGTCTACATATATATTTGCATCACATATGTTGTTAGTGCTTTTTTTCGCTAACTATCATCAGACTTGTATTTAGACCACCATCATCCGTTCAACCAATAGAATCCAAGATATCTACACATACACACAAAATGAGTGACGGAGAGAGCTTTTCTGATTGGCTGATCTGGTTGGCCACTCTCTTGCTGTTTGCATGCAATATCTCTTCCCTATAGTTGACTTCTTTTACCTATGATTCTGTCATTACATACAGAAGCACATACGGTTTAGTTATGTACGATATGCAGTTCGACACACGCCCACAAGTTGGTTTTCACAGAGTTTACCACAGACTCATAAACGCCCCCCGCTTACCCCTCTGTGTCTCTTTCCATTTCTGACTTTGTCTTTCCATTATCTCTCTTCTCTTTTTACTCTACAGTAATCTGTAGTCCAGCTCTAATATTTCACTTCTGCCTGACCTCATTTACATTTTCCGTGGTGTAAGTGTGTCTGCTGTGGATGGTAGAGTGGGTTGTATGATTGCGTTCACATATATTATTTTTAACATGCGCATATGTCACTCAAAACTGACTTGTCATACAAAACTATGGTGCACAAAACATTAAATACACAAACTGAAAATGTCAGCAAACTTACTCCCTTAAGTAATTCCCATTTTGTGTTTTTTGATAGTTTTGATCAATGTACTAATATTCAAATTTAGAGAGGAGAGAAAAAATTATGAAAATTAATATTTAAATGAGTAGTTTTTTTAAACCTTTAATAAAAATAAATGTCTAAAATAATATCTATTGATTTTCTTTTTTGTGTGTTGCAGGTTGACCTTGAACCTGAGGGTAAGGTCTACATCCTGGTTACTCTCACAGGCACATTTATAGACGGTGAGTCTTTCGTCTAATTTTTTCCCTCCGTATTTTTACTAAAAAAAAAAAACCCAAACAAACATATAAATCTTTTAGTGCAGAAGAAAAAATGTAAGCATGCATTTTAAAAAGCATCGATTTGAGTGTCAGTATGACTTTATTTCTGGACTAAAACACAGAGACTTATCGAGAACACATGTCCTGTTTAATAGAGAATGACAGAATAAAAGATAAAAATTAAAATTGTGGAAACACAAACACGCGCGCACACACACACACACACACACACTAATTTCCTCTACTTGCTGTTTAGACATCGCTTAACAAAATGTTAACGTGCTACCAGACTTGTCTACACATGCTAAAACACAATAAGACACGCAAAGCCATCTTCAGTCAGTTTTTTTTTTTTTAGACGGAGATACTGTCAATGCATCTTATGCGTGAAATGTATGCGATGTGCGAAGCTGTGAAGCTGGCTTCCTTTAAAGGCCTGTGGTTAGGCCTGCAAAGAATAGACTAGACTTATTAATACCAGAGTACTGGGGGCTCTTCTCACCTCACATAGTCATCATAATGTTTCATGGCATTATTATTCATGGAGTATTATAAGAAGATCATGCGTCTTGAAATAAAAAAAAAACCTTTGTGTTTCTCTGTGTTTAGATGACGGTGGAGGAAATGCGCGTCCCTATAAAGAATTTAACCGAAAACGTCAACAGGCAGTTCGTAGAAAAATCCACCAGATAAATGGGCACAAGTTCATGTCGACCTTTCTGAAACAACCAACGTTCTGCTTCCACTGCAAAGAATTTATATGGTAGTGCACTTTTTTGTTTGTTTGTTTGTTTGCATTTTTAACCTTTATTGGTATAACTTTACTTTAAGCCTTTATGTATGATGCATTATATAAAGGGTTATTAAAAGATATTATACATTATAATTAGTCCTTATTTGTGCTGTAATAGATTATGTATTCTTGTAAATAATTATAACTGAATAAAAATAAAATAGTGTAACAATGAATTGATAATTATTGTATTAGTTACAGTTATTCATGAGAGTGTACAATGTATTATAAGGCACATTACAAGGCTTAATTTGGTTTCATAGACAGGGCTTAGCCTAAGCCAGGATTAGGCCATGGTTTAATTAGGGCATTTAAGTAATTATTATAAAGATGCCATAGAAAAAACATTACTGGTGTGCATCTTAAGATTAAAACAAATATGTTATAAGATCAGTCAGGGCAAGTTTCCTTCAGCTGAAATAGCTCAGATTTACATTTTAGTCTAGGACTAGTTCTTAAACCTTGTCTCTGAAATCGGGGGTTAATCTACTTTTATAATGCATTATACATAAAGGTTTTAAGTAATGTGTTACCCATTTTTTAATAACATTTCTGGGAGAGTTTTGAAATATGCAACTGCTTGTATGAAGGACTTCTTTTCTGTATAAATAAAGTACACCTTTATTATTTTAATCCAAAATTCTGAACAAAATAAACTGCAATGTAAGTGTTTCACTGGGAATTTTGTATACAAATGCTTGAAGTGATCTTATAGTTGAACTGTACATTATGTTTTTGTGTCTTCTTTGTTTCAGGGGTGTTTTTGGAAAACAGGGCTACCAGTGTCAAGGTGAGTTGACAATCTGGCTCTGTATAAATCAATGTTATCTGTGTTTAAATCGATTATATGCAACCTATAATACAACGCTGTGTGTGTTTCTGTGTGTGTGAGTTAGTGTGCACCTGTGTGGTACACAAGCGATGCCATCAGTTTGTGGTTACAGTCTGTCCACGCATGAAGAAACCTGCCAAGGAACAGGTAATGCACACAACCCAACCCTAACACACTTTGGTTTTCTCATAGTTTTGTGCGTGGGGGAATTTTCACAGTATGGCTTCACTGGGTTTTTCTTTTGATCTGTGGACAATTTTAGAAAAGTAGGCCATAGAATAACCGATAAACAAGACAGATAGTGTCATAAGTTGGTGAAGTGATAGCTGGCTGTGTCCTAAAAAAACTCAAATGCCATTTCTCCTCCTTCTGGTCAGAAATATAATTGCTGAAATGTTCTGCTGTGAACTTTTTAATGCTCTGTTCCTTCTTTTTACAGACTACAAATCAGGGTTTCAGTATAAATGTTCCCCATAAGTTCAACATCCACAATTATAAGGTTCCTACCTTCTGTGACCACTGTGGATCTTTGTTGTGGGGCATTGTACGGCAAGGATTGCACTGCAAGAGTACTTTTCTTTCTTTCTGTCATCCATCTTGGTCACCATAAATGTATTTCATTTATGCTGTCTTCTGAGACTCATCTGTTGTGTTGTGTTTTTCTGTTTTTCAGTTTGTAAAATGAATGTCCATATCCGCTGTAAAGGAAATGTTGCCCCAAACTGTGGAGTCAACAATGTAGAACTGGCCAATAAACTGGCAGAAATGGGCCTTCAGCCGGGAGGACTGACCAAGCGCAATTCAATGGTAAGTAGACACATGTGCACTCAATCTTTTCAAAAGTGAAATATGATCTGTCTCTATAGCCTCGTTTACACTGTCCGTTAAATGTGACCCAATTCCGATTTTTTGCTCATATGTGACACAGATCGTAAAAGTTTTATGACGGTGTAAACAGGAAAAGAAATATCGGAAATAAATCAGATATGTGCCAATGCGATCAGGCAAGCAGATCGGATTTTCTGAGGCATTACGTTCTGTGCACTTCATTAAAATGGTGACAATTTGGTACTTCTCCGCTACTTAATGAGGTCATATATGACTTGTGCTGGTGAAAAGTGTAAATGGCGATGGGCTATTTTGAGCTACGGGCAACTTTTTTTTATTTTAGTCGGATTTCACAAAAGTTAGTTTATAAGCCTTCAGCCTGCAATTCCAATCCAAATAGTAATTAAACATTTGAAAGTTTATTTATCTGCACATTTTCTGAAAGGGTTAGGCCTATGTTTTTTCAGTTTGCTTCTCGCGGTGACGGTCATCAGAAGAGCGCGCATATAACGGCAATTCTGACCGCATGTGATAAATATACCCGATAAATACACATATGTATACACAGAATTGCAGTAGGCTATTTAAGTATTCAAGCAAACATATCTGTCTTAAGTGAACGCTTGATGAGGAAAAATATTTGATGTGTAAAATTAGATGCGTGCATTAGACCTGTTAATCGTAACAATAAAAGAGAAGAGGAAATGCCTTGCTGCACTTCACTGAACTGCTTTTGTAGTTTTAATAATCAGTTTATTTGTAATGAAAAAAAAGTGATTTTTACATTTAATTGTTTTTGTACATTAATTCTTTTGTCTAAATGTAAAAAGATAAAGGTAATGCATTACTTGTTTTTTTTCTATGCTATAAGTTTTTTTGCATCTGTTCTTATTTTTAATAGTAGCTTAGATAAAATAAAAAATAGCTATATTGTGATTACTGATATAGTAATTATAAACAAAAGAACAGGAGGAGGACTTTAATCTTTATCATAATCTTTGCACTATCAACCTCAAACGGCTGTAGCTTAGTCATTTCTTCTCAGATTACAACAAATCATCAACGGTGACTATGGAAATAAAAATAACTAATGTCTGTAATTTGCTAATTGTTACTTATTCGGTCAGCGCTGGTCACGTCTACGCTATTGTTCTCAAGTAGAAGCACATGTGGAGGTGGTAAAAGACAACAACGCATGCATGATGTTTCAGATCGTATGGCAAGTATAAACACATGAATCAGATATGGGTCGCAATTGAAAAAAAACGTGCAAGCGGACAACCAAAATATCGGGTGTAGGCAAAAAATCTGAATTGGGCATCAAGACCTGCAGTGTAAATGAGGCCTAAAGGTAAATCTCTCTGTTTACGTTATTTGTGCTTTATTGACATCACACATAACTTAACACATTTCTCTTGCCTGGATTCACTGAAAACGAGACAATAAAACTTTAGTGAAGTACACAGGGAAATAATGGGAAGTAACACATGGTAACAGAATTGAAGATAAAATGTATTGAGCCGGTAAATAACTAAGTCAATAGGGAAAAATGATTTGTTTTCTCAGGGTGTCTCAGGAATGGAAGCTCAGTCCCGTACATTGAGCGTGAGAGGAGATCGAGGGCAGTCTAAAAAAGAGCCAAGTCGAAAGCTGGGAATCTCAAACTTCACTCTCCTGCAGGTGTTGGGCAAAGGCAGTTTCGGCAAGGTGTGTGTTTAAGATTATTTCTCTACATTTGGTCCAGTGTGACTGTGTAGCACAACGATTACAGACCTTTTTTACAGACATTTGTTACACACAAGTATTCAAACTATTCCGATGTGAATGTGTTTATATATTACAAATGATTATAATGTGCAGTTTATATGCTTATCTGAAAGAAATTGCATGGTTAATATTAATGTTATGTAACTGTCAGATAAGTTTTTATTTGGTGTGAATAAAAATGTATGAGTAGCTGAAGTATAAATGTTTTCTAGGGTGTAACAGAAAAATGTAATAAAAAAATAATTAGTTAATTAAAAAAACAACAACTAATATTGAAGATAACCCTCTCTCATGCTATTTGTAATATTTCTCAATGTATTTGTATGTTTAGTTTTTTTCCCCCTACTTTTTTGCTATGTTTTATATGTCAGCTACTCATATGCACTGAGGGAAAAAAAACATTGAATGATTGCTGTGCAAGTGACTTGAAAACAAGTGTGATATACCTTGGTGGGCTGTGCTGTTTCATATTAAAATATTATACATAATATTTTGTACCAGAAATAAAATAAAAGATATTAAATTAAGTGAAAGATACTTCAAATGTACTTTAACAGTGATTCTGTTGGTGTGTTAACAGGTGATGTTGGTCCGGTTGAACGGTTCAGATCAGGTGTTTGCAGTAAAGGTGCTGAAGAAAGACATCATCCTTCAGGATGATGATGTGGAGTGCACTATGACAGAAAAACGAGTGTTATCCCTCGCTTCCACTCATCCCTACCTCACTCAGCTTTACTGCTGCTTCCAGACACCGGTGAATAACAAATAACTCTACACACACACAAACACATGTGTCTGGTTTGCTATCCTTCTGGAGACTCTCCATAGGCGTAATGCTTTTTAGACCATAAAGACTGTGTATTCTATTGCCCTATGCCAACCCCCCACCTAAATCTACCCCTCACAGGAAACTACAGGCATTTTTAGATTTTCAAAAAACTTAATTCTGTTTGATTTATTAGCTTCCTTGCCAGTGGGGACCTCAATTTACCTGGGGGGACCCCCACCATGACACGAGTCTCCATGAGTCTGTGTGTATTTAGGTTTAAGTCCCCCTCTGAATAAAAAAACAGGTACACACTCATACACACATTCACTCAGCTGTGGATTGTTTTTAAATCTATTAACAAATCAATGAACTATTTAAAAAAACACACATTTTAGGGTCACAGGACCCCAGGTACATTCTGTTCTTCAACTTTTATTCAGACCATGTAGCTTTCACATCAGTAGGGGGCAGAAGAGAATTAAGCGTGTTATGCTTCAATATGTTTTCTACATTACATTCTACTTTGCATTGTCTGTGTATGTGTACTTTCCATCTTTCATTTGTGTTGAGAGATCAGAGGTTTGATATAATATGCTTGTGTGTTTAGCTTGAAGCCTCACCTTTCAATGGAGAAGTCAACACTAAACACACATTACTGTAGCATTTGAAAGACTATAGCGTTTAATTTCATTATTTCACCTTGAGTGTATGTAAGGTTTTAAAAGCATGCACACACACTGATTGCAGAAGGATTTGACTTAGATTTCATGTTCAGTCCAACAGAACTTAGCTGACATTATGACCTCTCTGGATTTATTACTGCAGAGTAAACATGAACATGGATGTGCAGGAACATCCTCAAGGTCTCGCTGACGTATGTGGTGTGTTTGTAATGAGGAAAGGAATTTATGAACCAGTTTGTCTCTGCTCCTTCACTGCCCTGATGCACCCAATCAATCTCTTAACCCTCCACACGTGAGCGACATACAAAAGCACACTCGTGACCCTCTGGGGCCAGGTTACTTTAGATAGCACAGCAATGCTGTGACAGAAATCAATGTTCACAGAGGGCCGACGGTGTGTTGGACTGTTGCACAGTGAATGTGCGTGTCTGTGTTTGTTAATGTGATGGACTTGGTCATTAGTGGATGTGCCATGGTGCTTTGATGATCCAAATCTTAGCTGATTCTGGTGAGCAGCCACTTGCGTAGACCGGAAGAAATCACCTGACTGATAAAAAGCAACCAAGCAACATTTAGTGGAAATGGAACGTACTACAGGGAAAAATTTGGCGGTTTCTCTGAATGTTTGTAAAGAGAAACTTAAGAAATTAGTAGCACTAACCTTTAGCGGATTCCTTTGTTATCTAAAAAAAAAAAAAAGACAATTATCTGTTAGTTTTACTGTAATATTAATCAACGCAATATTTGATTTTGGATTGAATAAAGAAAAAAAAATGTTTAAACCGGGTAAGTATTACACATCATTTACATAAAAAAGTTACATTTAAAAATTATTTTAGATGTATTCTACAAGTATCATATAGCAATTGGTGTTAGTTTAACAAGGTGGGCTTTTGTCTTGTACTACTAAACCTGTCGTCTCTTATAAAGTAATTGCAAACTGTTCTTATTGTAGGAATCTTCCCCCATCTTACTCTAAATATTTCACAAGCTTAAAAACATTTTCACAAGAGCTTTTTTGTGTGCATCATGCCTCATACGGTCAGTAAACTAACTGTGGGTGGTCCCTGGGTGTGCGGTCTGGGTTTGAGACATTGGCTGTGCTGAACTCAAACAGGTACTTAGTGTTGTCAATTCAAACTTATGATGCACTTCGTTTTAGACCCCTACAATCCCATAATCCTGTGTTTCCTGCAGTCTTCTATACTGACTAAACACTATTTATGTTTCTGCTTTGTCTGTCTCTCCCATAAATCTTCTAATGGCTGTGCCGTGCTTGGTTAAGACTCCCTGTAAGGAGCTGAATATCCTGATGTAGAAGGTGGTAAGCTGGTGTTTGTTGTTATATTTGAACTGAATCTTAATTTCTTAATCCTTTCATAGGAGCGTCTGTTTTTTGTAATGGAGTTTGTGAATGGGGGAGATCTGATGTTTCACATACAGAAATCCAGAAAGTTTGAGGAGAACAGAGCCAGATTCTACACAGCGGAGATCACATCTGCTCTCATATTCCTCCACAGCAAAGGAATAATATACAGGTTAGACAAACGCACTCAAAACAGAAAATAAAAGGATACTTAATTCAAAATGACATTTCTGGTATAACGTACTCTACCTTATGATGCTCTAAACCCGTTTGACTTTCTTTAAAGGAGCAGTTAAGCTGAATGTTTAAGCAGCCTCTTTTCAAACTGCTGTCCTTAAACTACATTAATACTAATCTTTTTTGTTGTATGGAAGAAGAAAATTCATTTAGAACAGCATGAGGGTGAGCAAATGATTGAAATTTAGTTTCTCGGTTGAGGTATTCCTCTAAGTGTGTTTTTTTATCTATGTTCTCTGAAGTGTTTTCTTGTCTCTTTTTAATTGCCACTTCTCTGCCCTCTGAGATTTATTAACACTATGAGACTAATTCTTACCTCAGCCCTTCCATTATTACAGACCTTTAGCTCACAGACCTTTAAAGCTGCAGTGTAATGTTGCTTTGACTTGAAAACAGCACTGGCACTGAACCAGAGAGCAAAATATGAGGTGGCTTACATCAATTCTCTTAATGGACAAATAGCAAAATATCAACATTGTTGCAGTTACCGTGAACTGAATATGAATGAATGACAAAGTAAAAGCATTATTTTGAATGTGCGTGTGTGTCAGAGGAAAGGAATCATTTTGACACAGAGCGCCATTTGTAATTTTTCTTTAGAAAGATTATAATGAAGGTATTCATGCAGAAGTGTTTTACCAAGTGCATAAAAAAATATGAACATAAATCTCTCTCTCTGCTGTAATGACCGTGATGCAGTGGTTTTCAAACCAGTCCTAAAAGCACCCCTGCCCTGTACATTTTGCATATCTCCCTTATCAGACACACCTGATTCAACTCATCAGCTCATTAATAGAGACTGCAAGACCCCAATTGGGTGTGTCTGACAAGGGAGACATACAAAATATTCAGGGCAGGGGTGCTTGTAGGACAGGTTTGAAAACCACTGCCAGAATGGATTGAATCAGGGCTTATTGTTAAATGTATTATGTGTGTGTGTGTATTATTCCAGGGATCTGAAGTTGGATAATGTTCTGCTGGATAAGGATGGTCATTGCAAACTGGCTGATTTTGGCATGTGTAAGGAGGGAATGTTTGAAGGTGTTGTCACAGGAACCTTCTGTGGAACCCCAGACTACATTGCTCCAGAGGTGATTCAAACACGTCACCCATTCACTGGTTGTCTAAAATCCACACAAAATTATGAATTATGAAAAATCCTAAATGTGATTTTTATATGGTCCTATAGATCCTGCAGGAGATGCTGTATGGCCCGTCCGTTGATTGGTGGGCTCTCGGTGTGCTGCTGTATGAGATGTTATCTGGCCATGCCCCCTTTGAGGCAGAGAATGAGGATGACCTTTTTGAGTCCATCCTGACTGAAGAGATCATCTACGCGTCCTGGCTCAGCACAAATGCCGTGGAAATACTGAAAGGGGTGAGCTGCTCAGTGTTTACTTAAGAGTCCTGGAGTCATGCAGACATGAATCAACTTGAATGGAGCAGTGATTGCTTATCTGTCCTGATTGGTGGGAGGCATATGGTGTGAATTATACTGTCAGTTCATGCAACAGTGAACATCAGTAAACAGTAAATATCTCCCATCTGATCTCACGCTCATCCCCTCTCTTACATAACTATATTTAGCCTCACTCCACAATCCACTGCTATCACATGACTGCAGCTAAAAATAAAAAACCCTTCACATCAAATGTACACATGCACACAACCCCCTTCTCTTACTCTATAGTGTTTGCTCTCACTGTGAGGAATAGTGGAGGAGATACACCTCCGGTAATAATCCTGAAGAGGATTTATTTCCCTCCTTGGAGCAATGTGCAGTTCCCGAGAGACCAGTACATTCCCAGTTAAATCTAGAAAATCCAAAACAGAATGTCACGATATTTGCCTGAGATGGAAAATCCGTAAACCTGGGTCATCCAACATGACCTTGACCTACAACAGTCAAAGAATAGATCAATAGAGTGGCTCAAAAGCATTCTATTTTTGGAATAGCAGACTTTAGTCCTGTTACATAGCTGCGGTGTGCACGGACCACACATGAGTGTAACAAACACTGAACAAGCACACAATTTCTTTGAATTTATCAGCATTGGCCAATATTGGATAATTAAGTAAACATTTTATTATCCTATTTTTATATACAGAATACATTTGATGTTATACAGCCCTCACTTAAAGTTAATGGTAATACAGTATTTTGATAGTCCACTTTAGACATTCTATTGACAATAAGTAACGTTTACAATTACATGTCATTTATCAGTAATTAGAGTAGGCTCTGCTTAATATCTTCTAATACTTTATTTTTTATGGGTCCACAACATACACTACTGACTATGAGAAACAAGTATATGTTAACTCTAATATTATTTGGTAGCATTTTTTTCATGTGTATAACAATGTTGTGATGGCTAATTTTAATTCTAACATTTAAAGATGATTGATGTTTTTGTTTAGAAATTCTAATATTGCTTATAATATTTAGTCTAATCTGACAATTTTAAAACAGTTTCTTTAGTTATAAAACTGGATGATCTCTTTGAACAACAACGAGTTTGTCAGTGTTGTTCAGAGTGGATGAGGTATGGTAGCCAGCTGTGCTTCCTAATTGGTGTCAGATTTACCCAGAGAGGGAGTGTGCACATTTGTTTTAGACGGCTATAGAAGGAGGGCAGGATTTGATTTGATTTGATTTAATCTGATTCGCTTATATTTGATACCACGCATTGATACACTCGACACAACCTCCCACAAGCGATTGCATGTTATGTCATACACATTCTCATAGGAATTGGGTCTGATTACAAATATGTAATCTATGAACTGTAGGTTTAATTTCACTGTGAAGATTTGATAGGATTCCCAACATACAGTACCTTTGGGCTCAATCATATTTTTGGTTAGTGTATTCCTATTTAGTTATGTAAACTGATAGATATATCTGGTGTTTGACAGACATGTATGTATGTCATATTTTGTTTTTATTTTTCTCAGTTTCTGACAAAGAATCCTTCCCGTCGTCTGGGTTGTGTGGCTGCAGATGGTGGAGAGACCGCTGTAACCAGTCATCCATTTTTCACTAGCATTGACTGGAACAAACTTAACCAGCGAGAGCTTGAACCACCTTTCAAGCCAAGAATTGTGAGTTTTAGATGTATATATTGATCTAAATGATAATCTTATATTATCAAATTTATTAGAAATGTAAATGCAGATTTATATTATATAAATATATATATTTTTTAAATCCGAAATCCAGAAAACTGCAGAAGATGTGAATAACTTTGATCCAGATTTCACCCAAGAGGATCCTACTTTTACACCCATCGATGAGTCCATCATTCCATCCATCAATCAGGACGAGTTCCGAGCCTTCTCCTTTACTTCCCCTGAACTGTTGAAAGTGGTTTCAGATTTTCAAAGCAGAGATGAAGAAACATGTGAAGAGAGCTCAGGAGAATTCTGTGATGTGATAGAACCAAACAAATTGTGACAATAGAAACTTTTAGGAGCAGTCTAAAGAAACATTTCAATACCATTGTATTAATACCAGCATTTCAGTGGACTAGCTTGTTGGTCTTTGATTCTTTTGGCTTATGCTTATGCTTTGGAACAATAGTGTAATTGTTTTTATATCAGACACACTGTGAGTGATTTGCAAAATCTCCATGAGACACTCCATCCTGGAAGACAACAGTTTACACAAATTTGATCAACTTTGATTGCTACTGTAGCTGTTTTAACAGTGTTTATATCCAGATGCTTAGGAAGCTTGATTTGATTCCTCTGTATCTAATATAGCCAAACACCATGAAGAAACATCAGAATGATTCTGCTTTGAAGGAACCAAGAAAATCAGAATCATGAAACTGCATTTTAAATGGAAACTCTAGTTTTGTAAGATATATCATACATTTCTTTGTAAATCTGTGCCATTTGTTGTTTTGTCTGTCTGTTTATGACATTTCAGGTCAGAATTTCACCCATGATTAAATTCTTTAGATGTGTTTTATTGTTGAGAAAGGTAGTATTGAGTTCTCTGCATTAGGACCTGTTCTTTCTTTGACTTCATCAAAAGACATCTCCCCTCTGTTGTTCTGAGGTGTTAAAGGTTAACACCATCAGGTGAGATGTTGACCAGTTTTAATTCTTTATATTTAGGTCAGTGACTCTTCCTCCTCATCCTCATCCTTGTTTAATGTTGTTTATTTGGATCTTCTCAGTCCGAGCCGAGTGAAATATCTGTTGGTGTGTGCTTTCGTGCCTGTACATATTTGGCAATGATTTCACAATATTACCTTTTGTGTCGGAGTCTGCAAAAAAGTTTTTAATTTCAAGCTTCGTTTAGTATGCTTTGTTGGTTTGATAGACCAGCTAAGACCAAGTTTTTCACACATTTTTATTTCAGTTTGTTACATTTTACCAAGTTAACCTCTAAAATGGTATGTTTTTGTAAAAAATTCATAGTAATTATTTATGTGAAATTAATGAAAGGCAGTTTTTTTCATGAGGAAAATGGAGGATGATGCAAACTCTTTTGTTTAATCAAATAGGAAACACTAACAAGTAAAAAAAAACGATTAAGGTTGACTGCTGATGAGTTTCTTGTAGGGTAGAGTCAAGCTTAGAAGAAAACATTAGATCCTAATGAGAATCTAGTAATGAGTATTGTAGTTTTTTTTTAAGTGTTTTGTCTTTGCTCATTCTCCTTACATATTATTCTTAGTTTCCCCTGCCTCACTTAAAAAACCCTACAAGGAAACGCTGTTAATTTTTTGTCATATCATGCTTACATTCGATAATGGAGGCAAACAAGATTAGCAACAGATCTTTGGTATTGAGTGAGATAAACATTGGAGATGTCATGGGAGATCCCATTAACCAACTTGCCCTTACAAGTTTAGCCCAGCCCCAATTATACTAGTGGAGGTTTTCCTGGAGAATCGACGTCAGCAGCCCTTTCCTGTGGGATACTACATCCATGAAGACCAAAAAACAGAGTGCTATTTTGTGCTCTTAGAGACATTTGCAGTTTTTGGCAATGTGGGGGTAGGCAGATATCCTTGTATTGTCAAGGACACTCACTTGTGGCGCTTCAATGACTCCTCTTATAACGTCTCACCCAGAGGAGTTTCCTGATCCTTCAATGCCAGTTACTAGTTTTTCTCTGTATTCTGCTTAATATCATTTTTTAAAGACTTTCCATCTTTTACCATACACATCTTCTACTGTAGTCCTTTGTAGACCACATCAGTGATGTTTTTTTTGCCCAGACAAGGTAACGGTCTAATTTGGCTGATCTCTTTATAGCAGACCATTCATGTGAGATTGCTTGTTCCCTGTACGACTTGCTTTTTCCCCTGCAGTGATGGTTTTAAAGAGTTCTTGCTTGACTGCTCATGCTAACAGTCCTGTTTCATGCGTTCCATATTTTCAAATATCTATATATATCTATATATATATCTATATGTATGTATAAAAAATATATAGCATATAGGCCTATATATACATGTATATTTTTTAAAAGTTACATTTTTAGAAAACATTTAAAAAACCTGAACCGCCCCAAACTTTAACAGTAGGGTGACTTTAACATGAATCTAGATTTTGAAATCTCAGTCTCAAGCTTTATTTCTCCAGAATGACATTTTGTCATAGAATTAGGCTGTAAACATGCGTGTAACATCATGGTTTTTAATGTATGTCCGTGTAGGCAAAGAACAAGTTGACATACTGTATGGCTCAGATTTATTTGTCAAAGTGTGTACTGGCGACAGACTACTGTCCTCCCTGCTTTCGTCTAAACTGTTATAAAATTAGCCCTCTATAATGCGTCTCTTAAAGGCCTTGGTGACAGATCAGTTTCCAGCCATGCCAGGTCCAGTGGGCCATAATTACATTTTATTGATTTCTCTTCTGCCCATACAAATACCCTTTATTGGATGCAGAAAATCCATTTCAGTCTTAACACCACTTCAGCTCGGAAAGCTTGTCTTGGAATGATTTTGTTTATTCTATTGATTTCTGTCTTGATAAATGAAGGGTTGTAACGATTAGATCAGGATTCCCCATGGGTAAAAAAGACATCAAGACATCTTCAAATGTATCATATATACACTCAAGTGTGCTTCAAGTGTGTGCAAACTGTGCTTCACCTTAAGGCCAGACCTTTTATGTGTCTCCTTATTGCGTAATGAGCCTTGACAGAGCAATAATACATGCATGGGAGGTGTGTGTGTGAATTTTTATATCTTGATGTTCATTACATCAACAAATCGCTGCGCAAAAGATATTTGCATGTTTCTCTGATCCCTCTCTTCAAAGTCCTTTTGTGTCTATTTAGGCTCTGCTGAGGGATGGAGAGATCATCTTTGAGCAGGAGGATGAAGAAGATTACTGCAGATTACGTGTCCGTTGGCACGTGTCCATCTGCTTCCCTCATTCATATACAGCAACATCACAGTTCTTCACCACAATCCAACAATCCAATGCTAATAAATTGAAAATGTAATTTCGCAGAGACCCTTTCATCCATACACAACGTATAATAGACCTGGCAGGAACATAGTCCCTGAGCTGCAAACTACACAGCAGCAAATGTTTCCCTCAAGGACACAGTGGAGATGGAGCATGGCCTTGAACCCATTTAGCCTTGTTGTTTGCTGTCATCTCAATATCCACAGGATTCTAAACTCACTTCAAACCTGAAGTTCCTTGTACTACATTCTATAGCGTCTGTCATTTTTATTTCCAAAACATCACAGTGGAAAAAAATAAAGTATTTTACACCTTGGTGAATTGGTGGTCATACAATGCTTTAGGGTAGACCTTTATTATAAAAATCCATATTAATCACATTGCATGAATTTTTCAAACTGTCACCTGATAAAATGTGTTTTGAGAGCAGGTTGAAAATGTTTTAATACAGCATTTATATTCTGAAAATATGCTGTTTACAAAAAGACTATTTTAATAAGAATAAATGTTTAAATAGTAATCCTGTGTGCTCTTAATGGTTTGTACAAATGAAAGCAAATGTTGTGGCAGATTTCAGGGAAATGTTCTCAGGTTTTTCCACTGGGTTGTGTGGAAAAGGATGAGACACTGTTTATGCTGGTGTGCACGTCTCATCTTGGTCACAGGGCTGGAAATTGGGAAAAAGAACATCCTTTAAGAATTTTCTGGGCTGGAAAATGTTTGTTGACATGCCTCTTTCATTAAAGAGACCTTTTATAGCTATTGCATGTCATTTATAAAATTAGAATAATCTGTTGCAACACTGAAAACTGGTATATTGCACACACACACACACAAAAAATAAATAAATAAAAATAATACCACGTATGGTCTACTTTATAAGTTCTATAGTTTGCTTACTTCAGCAGGCTATGCACTACATAGTAGGCTACTCTGGTTCCAACTTGCTATTAGCCACTTCTGCCATCTAAATAATTGATCTAATTGGTAAGAAACGTGAAAGAGACCATCTGAATGATGATGTTCTCGCTTAAACTGTGATAAAGTGCTTCTGTGTATAACGTGTCGGCACTTAATGTAGGCTATTTGTTGAAAATGAGACCCCATGAATGCTCAATATCCAATTATCTATTAGTATGAAGCACACCCGGTAGCGGCAGGAGTAGAGCAGCTTCTACGAGAGCCTGTGATGGAGGGTCACTTGCCAAAAATATCCTCACTGGAGCACCGCCGCGCGTTCCCGACCACTCCGAGGCATGTGACTGCGCGCCCACGCGATCCGTCAGGCAGATGAGAAGAAAGCGAGAGGAAAGAGAGGAAGCATCACTTTAACTTCATTTAACTTTATCTCGTGTACACTGGGACTCCTGCCGGACATATTCTATAACACGCTTAGGACTGACTGTCATTTGAACGAACGAGGGGCTGTGCGAAGTGTTTTATGTTGGAGTCCCGTCTGACCATGGATCCAGTCGCACCTGGGAAAAAAAGGTAAACAAGCAGCACTTTCTGTGTTTAGATATGCGCTTGTTTTGGGAGTTATATTCTTCATTAACTGAATTTTGTCTTATGCTTGTAGTTGTAGTCAACAGACTCTCGGTAATGTCCACCTATAACCTGTTGTCATATTTATAATTCATACCTCTGTATGAGTGAAACCGCAACAATTTATTTCACATAGCCTTATTCTGCTTTAAAACGAAGAGTTGTAGAAAAAAACTGAAATGTGGACTGGGCTGTATCATAAACAATAGTGCGCTGATTCGCGAGGTTCCTGGAAAAACTGATTTTTTTTAATTGAGTCAATTGAACCGGTTCACAAAACCGAACCGAACGATTCGTTCCGAGTCATCAGACTCAATCAAACTGTTGTGTGGAGGCAAGAAATCTCCTCACTGCAGCGAGAACTGTCTGTTCGACATCTGGTCTGCTTCAACAAGTCAGCTAAGAACAAACATGTTGTAAACAATTTACTTAATAGCCAAAAAGCAGAAAACGTAACGTTTCTTTAGGCTAACGTTACCTGAAATCAGAATTGAGTGCTTTTTATCAACACACGTACGAGTTCACGCCAAATGTAAATGCAAATAATTTTTTGATTCTAAATGGCCTAAAATGCAGTCATTGCTTCAACAAACCGGAGATAAATAGCTACAGGACGATACTGGAGCTTGTTTTGCGGATGTCTAGGGACCAGGCAGTGACATAACCACGTCATTACGTAAAGGTATTGCTGGATGAATCCGTTTTCAAAACGAACCGACTTCGCATAAGATATCTCACTCTGTTTTCAAGACTGGAGAGCCTATCTCTTTTTCACACGATTCACATTTTGGTCTAAAAGCGATCTGAGTCTGGATTTGTCTTTGAACGCTAATAGGTTTTATTGCACATGCGCAGTGCTGAAGGATTTCCCATGAACCCGTTGAACTTCCACATCACATATCGTGGGGTTTGATTGATCATCTCTTCCTTTAAAAATCACTCAGTGACCTTGTTGGAAGATACGGCCTAGTGCCCTTTAATTAAAAAGCGGGGCTATGTGTTTAAACCTATTCACGAGGCAGAATTTGAACTGTTTTTTTTTGCGCCCTATTTTCAAATGTGTTTGGGTTTTTGCAATGACATTCAATTTAGGCTACTTTACAGTGCATTAGGCTGTTTATTTATTGATTTACTGTTATTTCCTGTTAAAAAATAATGATACAATGATTTTTATATTTACGTAGTTAACTAACACAACTAAGTATTCACATTTAAAAGGACTGTAATGCATGTAAATGGTATGCTGTCACCCATTTTTAAACGTGCAGCCACATGAAGGTTAGATCTTTGGTATTGCTCTGCTCTCCTCTGAAAGCCGACTGTAGTGTTTTGCTCTGGATCAGCTGACACCTCTCCTCTTGGCTCTATGGTAAAGGTCCCCTGTGTGCTATCAGCTTGTGGCCTGTCGCCACTGTCATTCGCAAGGGTGTAAAACGAAGCTGAGAAAGGTTAGGCTGCTCCTGCACTTATCAAACCAGCCATTCATCCTCTTAGAAACAGAATTCGTAAATAGAAGAGACTTTACTATCAGACGGCTGATGAAGACTGCTGACCTTTACTTGAATAATGTCCTGCTCGCTGTCTTGTCATTGGCCTCTAATGGAAGATTTTCCTTTAGTATGGATTTCATTATCAGGTCTCTGTTATCATGTCTAATAAAGTATCCACTGGATGCCAAGTAGCTCTAAATGTTCATGAGCGCTTTAAAGGACAGGATAAAGGCATTAACCTAGATTCTATTCAAAATCCTATATGATCCTATATCGTGTGCTGTTAAACACACAACTTACCTGTACGCACAGAGAGCGTTTCTGCTCATGCTATAAAGAAGTTCAGAAGGAGAGTATAAGCATTGATACTCTATTAAAACTGGTTATAAATACACCAACATTGTTGATATTAATGTTCAAGGTTACAGACGTAGTGGAGATACATTAAACAGAGATGTTTTCCTGCAAGAGTGTGCACCGTCCTTGCTAAAATATTTAGACCATAGTAAGTGTGCCTTATGTGTGTGGATTATAAATAATGAATCATGTAGTCCCCTGCAGGAAGCAGTTTGTACTGGTCAGACGGAGAGAAAACAGAGAGCAGGTTGACTGACGGAAAGCTTATTGGATCATTATTATTAAAACATGCTGAGGGGCACAGCTCGTCTCGCAGAGGGGGCTGTGATCATGCTAAAGGCTCCGTCTGTCTGCTCTCCACAGCCTGGCTCAGCATATCTGAGATGACTTCTAGAATATTAGATCAGAGTTCAGAGCGTACCTGCTATATTAGATACCTTAGGCATCATTTTAGTTTGAATCAGTCTGACTCAAAGCTTACCTGTGTGTTCATATGGTGTGTCAAGTGTCAGTTCAGTTACATTAGTTAATGCATAAGGTATCATGTCCTAACAATTGTATATACTGTAATGTACATATACTAAAAATGATACATATTTACCATTTAAATTTAATGCAACATTTCAGTTATTCAAGTTCCAACATTTTAGCCAATGCATTAACTAGTGTTAACAGATTGAACCTTATTGCAAAGTGTTCACCAACTTCCCTTGGAGCTCTTTGTCGTCTATTATACTACATGATGCTCAGTTTGATGCTTTAATGTTCTCTCAGAAGAGGTTTTGTGGTTAGCTTTTTTTCCCCATTGCAGTACTGTTGAGTTTTTGTGAGACTGTTATCTTAAAACAGCATCTGTAACTTCTTACAGAACAGATGTGTAACTTACAGTAATCTGGAGAACTACGTCCTACAGTATATCTAGACAGTAATTTTGAGCGGTATGCAGAACCTTTCAGGGGGTGGGTAAAAGATTTGGACAGATGCAGAACACTATACATATTGATTTTAAATATACACCTAATAAATACAGTAAATGCATGGCAACATTGTAATGTACATTATTACATACTAAAGATTACATTGAGCATTATTATTAAATATGAACTTTTTAGTGAGTGTTAGATGGTGATGTTAAAATATTTTAAAATGCTGTGGAACATAAGCATGCAAAATTAAATATACAAATCTGGCTGATGTTTATATCCAATATAATCTGTAGTGCATCAGAGGGAATCAGCCAGATTTGTTCGAAACATTGAAACATGAGGAGCCGAATTCCACAAAGAGGGAAGTCATAAATCGTGACATTTTCACAGAACAGCATGCAACATTAACACAAAAGAACACGTATTGAGAATCTCAACTCAGGAAGGAGATTGTCAATATTGGGCAAATAACCAAGGTAATGGTCAAAGACACGGGACATCATTATCAATACATGGGTAAAATAATTAAAGATTTTGTTGGATGGATCACCACCCCCCAACTCAGGACCAGACTGAAATTCCTGATGAGACCTTGAACCCATGGTTTTCACAAAACTGCCCTCAGGTTTCACAAAAAGGCCTATCCAGGCTTAAAAATACACTAAACCAGACTTAAATCACTAATATACATAACAGCATATTACATGTAACTAACACCTTGAACTATCATGTGTTAATCACTAATTGTATATGTATTTTGAATAACTATTGAATGGCTTATAGTTTAATATCTGTGTTTAGTATGGTTTTGCTTCAGTCTTCCTGCTTGAAATGTTTCTTCCCACCGATTCTTAGATCGATTCTCTATCTATTGGTATAAACACGATTTTGGGATGTGTTCCTTTTCCGTGAGAGTTCGTGTAAGTTAAGTTTTGCCTGACGTGTTTCTAAGTCTTCGACTGCACCGCATCAAACTTCAAACGGACCACGACCTGCTCTCCTTCAGCCAATCATCCCAAGACTTCCAGGACGACTTATTTCCAGCCAATCAGCAACTAGAGAAAATCCATTTCTGCAGTGAGGACCACAGAAGGAATCCCATAGCGCAAAGGCAATGCAAGTACAAACCTCCACATCCAGGCTTTCCATACTTTCTCTCTTCCTGCAACTGGTATGAATGCGTGTGTTTATGTGTTAGTCTAGTTTATGTGTCTTAGGTTTATCCAATAAAACCATATTTATAATTGAAAAGAAAAGTATCTTGTGATTTGTGTTTACAAGTTAATGTCTCAAACTGCCGATCTTGTTACTGTGCTTATTACTAGTGTTTACACTATAAGATTTTAAAATCCAGCACAGAGTTGATGTTATATGGCTCGTTCAGTGAATCGCAGACCGACTCAGTGACCAGCCATAAAAAACATTGATTCTGTTCAGATTCCCTGTAGAATCTTAAATGATTCAGATTTGATTCTTTGTTTGAGCTCATTTGCTACATCAGAAAAAACAAACTCTATTATCAACCACTAACTAATACTGACAAGATCAAGGAGGATCAAGATCAGGAGCCTGCATAATGCTGCTATGAAGCATGGCTGCCATATAGTCAAGGTCATTGCATTGTGAAGGTTACTCAGATATGCTAATGATGGAAACAGATGAGTAATAAGGTTTCAGTTGTGTACTGTTTTGTGTTTACCTATTTACTACATCTCAAGTACATGCATATAATAGGACCTTAATGGATTCACATTTGTTTCATTAGATATTTCTAATATTATATATTTTTAAGAGCTGGAAGCTTTTGAGTGTTTGTTGGTGCATGACTAATGTCTTTTCTGTCTTTATTGTTCTGCATCTGCATGGTGCATTTGAAACAGCATTTACAGATAATGTTCAAAGATGTGGAGTGATTCAGAGAAACAGACAGGAAGAGGGGTGAGACAACTAAGTGGTTTCTTTAGCATTTGCTTTCAAGGCGATAGGCTGGCCAGCATCCAGACGCTCTAACTGCTGCACTGTATCAGCGCATATATAGACCTCAAAGTGAGCTCTGTACTGTATGTTTGTGTGTAAGCTTTACATCCTTTACTGTATGGCTGTGTCTTGTCTCATGAGGGAAAGAAAGAAAACATACTGTACACACACTGCAAAGCAGTGTCACTTTTTTGTTCGCTTGCAGGCAGACAAAACTGATAGAAATAATTATGTCATAGAATGTGTGCTTAAAACTAAAAACTAGAGGAAAATATCTATAGCAAGGTGCCATTAAAATGTACCTTGTACCTTGTATGGTCTTCAGGGCTTGTTTGACCCTCAAATGATGTTTGCCAAAATTTTCTAAATAGTTCTCTTCAGAAAAGAAACTAAATGTAATTTTGTAACAAAATAATTGGGGTTTTGTAAACAAATGTTAATGTATTATTTGTAGTAGTTTTTGGAGAACTTTCATATCTTGAAAAATGCAATTTTGAAATGAAAAACAAAATCAAATTTTTACCAGTAGATGGCTGCAGAGCTCTATTTGCCATTTTTGCTATTCGACCTGCTGAAAGATATATTTTCACAAGTTTTTTTCAGTTTGACTTATATCTATATATTATGAAATCACAAAGTTTTTTTTGTCAAATGTTTTTACTTAAAAAAAACTGTTTTTCAATAATGTTACATTATGATTAGAATGTTGCCTGAAAACATGAACAAGAGTGCTAAAAAAAGTGCTAAACGTCGACAAAGAGTCGACAACTTCGAGTAATTTTATGGTTATATTTGTGATTTCATAATATGTAGATATGATTCCGACTGAAATAATATCTTTCAGTTGCTCAAATAGCCAATAGTGGAGCTCTGCAGCCATCTACTGGTAAAAATATTTATTTTTTTATTTTAAAACTGCATTTTTCAAAGGATGGGAAAAAATCTTGCACTAAACAATGTCAATTGTTCCATGCTGTCTCCACGAAAGAAAATTAGAAATGTAGGTCGTTTAGTAAATTTTTACAAAAACTGCAGTTTTGCCTATTTAAAAACAATTTAAAATAAAATTTAATACATGTTAAAAAGTATGATAAATTATTACAAAGTAAAAACATTAATAAACAAATAAAATTACATTGGTTTTAAATAAACATTTACAATTACATTTTGTTTTACATTGTGTCTCTACAGACCCCAAAGACTCTTGAGTGTACATCCCAAACAAAGATCCTACAAGGATTAAAAAAAAAGAGGTCCAAGGACAAGTTGACTTTTTGGAGAATTGTGAACAATTCACCTTATATTAATAATATTAAATGCATAATAAGTTAAATAAATTGCAAATAAGCTGAGAACTTTTCTGATTGTACAGCAAACAAAAGAAAAATAATTTGGATGTTTTTACCATAAATTAAAAAAATACCATAAATAGCCAGTAACTTTAGTTTCTGAATAAAGCAACATTTTGAACAAACCAGTTGAGTGATTCATTCAAGGACTCATTTATCAACTGTGGAAACCTGTATCCTCCTCCTAACCAAAGGAGTCAGTGACTTGCTTGTTGCATCCTACTGCTGTAATGATGTAACCCACAGAAAGAATCATTGATAAATCCCCACCAATTATTAAATAAATGTAAACATGTTAGATAAATTGTATTTACTTGCCAGGGTTTTTCGAATAAACATGCTTTTCAGTTTTCTCATGTACATCTGTCAATCACAGACAGCTGAATATGATGCCCCTGTTTTTAAATATGTAAGGACATGGAAAAATGTGCCCTCTGACACATCTTATTCCAGATGCCCAGACAAAGACATTACCATTACACACACAAGTATATGAAGTCGATGTGAAACTGAATGTCACCTTCACACTTCACACCAACTCAAACCTTTACAGTATGTATCTAATTTTGACTGATTTGATAGTGTACATTATAGCTTCTCAGATTTTAAATCTTGTGAAAGAGACAGAGTGGAAATATAAATCATGCAGAATTAATTAAACAGTGTTGACGTCTCTGACTAGTCTTGTCCACGGATGTTTTATGAGCTCCTGATTTTCCGTATTTGCCCTGAGGACAGCTCACTGTGTCAGGAACTGTACAGTAGGATCTTTGTGTGTCTGAAAGTGGTTTTACCTGCTGTGTCTCCATTGAGTCTCTGTTAATAAGGTCATTGTCTTCAGCCTGCCTGACCCTAAATAACACAGAATTGCAGAATACAGATCAATACATTATAATTCATTATTGTTTGTCTATTCTTTATTCAAAACAGAAGCCCTGCAATGTAACATCTTTTTTATATTTTTCCAGCATCCTCAGAAATTTTGCTTGCTCAATTACATCTTTGCTTAATGTCTGCAGCTGGTTTACAAGCTGTGAAACTTATGTGTGCATTTTAAAGCTCTAAGATGTGTTTTTGGCCGTTCATAGCGCACAAGTGTGTATTGCTAAAATGCATTAACAGCACAGACATTTATTATGGAATTTTATATGTGTAATTTTAGAGTGAGTTCAGAGCGAAGGAAGGAGAAATCCAGAGATGCGGCACGTTGTCGTAGAGGAAAAGAGTCCGAGGTGTTTTATGAACTGGCCAGAGAACTCCCCCTCCCCCACAGCGTCACCTTTAACCTGGATAAAGCATCAGTCATGAGACTTGCACTCAGTTACCTGCGCCTGCGGAACCTGCTGAACACAGGTGAGAGAGACATTCTGTGAGATTGATTTGCAGTGTTTGTTACAGACACAACATGTTTTTTTGAATCCTTCTGTAGATGTACTGAATGTGGAGTCTGAATTAGATTCTCAGTGGAACAGTTCACATCTGAAAGCTCTGGACGGGTTTCTCATTGTTCTTTCTGCTGATGGTGACATCGTCTACCTGTCAGAGACTGTCAGCAAGTGTCTAGGCCTTCCTCAGGTGAGTCACAACTCACATCAAAACTCTTTTTTGTTGTTGCTACTGCTAGTTTTAAAACACTATTTAACAATAATTATATTGTGATTCTTTTTATGAATGTTACAATGCATCAACAACATTTTGAATAACATTTTGGCACTATGTAAGTTTGACATGAATACTATAGAAATCATTCTAATATGTTGAAACGGTGCTCAAAAACATTTATTGTTATCAATATTAAAAACAATTATGCTGTTTAATATTTTTATGTTTTTTTCAGTGATGAATTTAAACTATATAAGAGTATTTTTAAATACATATATATATGTTTTACAACATTATGCATATATTTACTGTCGTTTTTGTTTTTTATTGGCCTTTTTATTTACACAAACTTTGTGAGAAAACATTTTGTTTCTGAAATTAAATATTTTTATTCACTCTATTTCAACAGATTTTTAGACATTAAATGACTTACGAACCAAACATTTTTACATTTTATTATTTTAAACAAAAAGCATTTATTTGAAATAAACATCACACATATCCTTACTTTCATTTTTTTTTCAATTTAACATGTCCATGCTTAATAAAAGCATTCATTTTTCATTAAAAAAAAACAACAAAAAACTTTTAAACAGTAATGCATGTGTAACTGGTTAGACAGTTTGGACAGTAAAAAAAAAGAGTCAGGTTTTACAATTGGATGCTTAATAATTATATTTTGGGTAAGAATTTGGGTAATATTACATTGGGTATTACTGTCCACATTTCATTATAAGATGCAAACTGTCTGATGTTAAAGTAAATCACTATGAATGTTTATCCAGTTCATGAAAATTAAAATAATAACATATAAATAATAACTATTTCTTTCCCTTGTAGATCGACCTTACTGGACATAGTGTGTTTGAGTTTACTCATCCATGTGACCATGAGGAACTCAGAGAAATGCTGGCACACAGGACTGGTAATATTCTCTCTTTTTCTTTCTCTGTTTCATTCACAATCATGATCACTCATGATCACCTCTCTCCCTGTTCCCACATTTAGTTCTGTCTAAGAAAGCGAAGGAGCAGCACACCAACAGAAGTTTTCTATTGAGGATGAAATGTACACTGACCAGTAGAGGGCGCACTGTCAATGTGAAATCTGCCTCCTGGAAGGTACCACCCCTTATTTGTGCTTCTCTTTTGACCATGTGGCTGCATATCACTCTGAAAGCATCTATGCAGTGAAACTGGATCCATATTTATCCCTATCAGCCTCTCTTTCTGACAGGTGCTGCGCTGTTCGGGCCATATCCACACAACAGATGTCAACAAGAAGGGTGTGTGTGAGGAAAAAAATGTGTGTTCAACGTACCTGGTGCTCATCTGTGAGTCTATTCCCCACCCGACGAACATCGAGGCTCCTCTGGATTCTAGAACGTTTCTCAGCCGCCACACTTTAGATATGTGCTTCACCTACTGCGATGAGAGGTAAAGCCCCAGCACATCTGAGAGCTGTACAATAACACTTGTCCCGCTCAGTACAAAATTCAGTGCTTATATACTGACAGCTGCAACATCTGACTCTAACATCTGAGCAACAGTTCTTATAGGGTGCATACTTACAAGTTACATTAAATGTTCATTGCGTTTTTTTTACTTTTTAATAACATGGACCCCCATATTAAAAGGTAGTGTATATATATTTGTTATATTATTACAGTTTTATGTTTATTTTTAACGCTCTCCTTGTCACTGTTTTAAACCCAAAGCTATTGGTGCATAATTTTTAAATGCTAAACAATTACTATTTATAATAATCCAATAAAAGCATGTCACTTCAGTTTTGGTTTATTAGAAATATGATCAGATTTATTAACAGTATGTAGAAAAAAAACGTGATAACAATTTAAAAAAACATAAATATGTTAAAAATCACATACTTTCAGCTTGTCTATATTCAGTAAAGAATTAGGTTTCGAAACCTTCAAAATTAGCAAATTTTTGCTTACAATTTCAGGACTAATGGATATTTGTTTTGAGATGTGGAGAAAGTCTGTGCACAGAAGAGCCAGACTTATGGCCTAGATTTCTTCGCCATCTAGTGGTGACTTGTGAAAGTTACAGTGGCTTGCAACCTGTGTATGTTTGCAGGATCACAGAACTGTTGGGTTTTGAGCCAGTGGATCTGTTGCAGCATTCTGTGTATGAATACTATCACGCGCTGGATTCTGACCACATGACCAAAACACACCACAACCGTAAGAATATATACATGAATATATCATTTACATAAGTCTAAATGAACATCATAATGCTTCTTATATGTCTCGCTTTGCAGTGCTTGTGAAGGGACAAGTGTGTACTGGACCGTACCGGCTGCTCGCTAAAACAGGAGGGTTTGCTTGGGCAGAGACTCAAGCTACTGTGATCTATAACAGTAAAAACTCCCAGCCACAATGTGTGGTCTGCGTTAACTACATCCTTAGGTGGGTGCATAGAAATTTATATGTCGACCTGAATATACCAATATGTGTTTGTGTAAGTGCCATTGTTTTCATTCTTTCTTTCACTGCAGTGGCATTGAACAGCCCAAACAAATCCTGTCCCTTCAGCAAAGTAACAGCACAAACATTAAACAGGAACAGGAAGAACACCACAAGGAGTCACTCAGAACTGAAGTAACTATGGCAGAGTTGAAAGAGGCGGCAAAGAATGAAAAGAAAGAGAAGTGTGTAAAAGAGGAACTATATGACAGCCTGAAGGGGGAACCAGAAGCACTGATCGTAGCAGACCCTGTCCTTACTCTGGATATCACCAGCACAGGTTTGAACGCCACAATCTTAAGGGAACATGCTACTTTTTTTGGAATATTTTTGCGTCCATTCAGCTAATCTTTTGAGCATGATGCTAATGGTCTGATTAGATTGTCTAAATGGTAAAACTCAATAATTTTCTTTGTCATTCACACTATTTCAGCCTGCAGTAAATTCCGTGCCTTTTAATATTTTAGCTTTAGTTTTAAAGTTTAGCGCACTTTGTTATCGTTCTAATTATATACCTAATTAAATGGTCTCTCACATTCATAAAAAAAGCTTACTTCAGTGTTGCAAAATTAATGGATAGAGTACGCAGCAATATTTGAAATGTGTAAAAATTGTATTCATGTTTTGACCATTTATAAAAAAAAGTATTCAGAGGTTTAACATCCTTGCTGTATGTTCATTTCTCTGCACTCTCTGCGCTGACAGAGATTCCTCTCTACAATGATGTCATGTTGCCCTCTTCGAGTGTCCTGCTACCTCTCTCGCCCCTCTCTCCTCCTTGCTCCTCCCTAAATGATGATGCATCTACAGCCCATCTACCACCTGACGACTTCCAATTCCCACAATCTTCGCCTCTTGATTCTTCCAGATCCCAGGTGGAGCCTAGTCACAATTTTACAGTGCATTTTTACAAAATTAAAAAAAAGTTTTGTTATGCTTTTTCTAAATTGGATTGGATGTTTTTTCATGGTTAGGTCGACCTGCCTGTGGATTCAGAATTAAATGACCAGCTAAAACCGGGTCATGTGGAAAGACTGTTTTCTATGGATGTAGAGTCCAAGACACCCTTTAATACACAGGTATGCTGGACTGTTCAAACCTTCTGCTTCCACACATTTGTCAATACAGGTCCAAGATGACCATATAAAACCCACATAACATGTAATGCACTATGATGATTTTTTTAGGGAGTGAGTTTGGATCTGGAGATGTTAGCTCCATACATTCCCATGGATGATGACTTCCAGCTGCGGACTGGTTCTCCAGCTGAGTCGATGTGTTCCAGCCCTGGTTCAGTGCTTGAACTGACCCCCTCGAGCAGCACACAAACTGCCCCTGCTCTCCCAGCAGCTCCTCTAGACTTAGTGTCCTCTGAGACTGTTTCACAAAACACTAGAAACACAAAGCAGGACAACAGCAGGTGAGACAGAGACGCACTCTGTTGATCAGATTTGTGCTGCAGATAAACACTTAACAGATGAGGAAATAAATAGTTACTCAAGAACAATCTGTTTTCTGTTGCCTTCCTCGTTCTCTCTCTCTATTTTTGTAACTCTCTAGGGAAATTATTCAAGACACTGATATTTCTTCTAAATGTCAGACCAACTCAAAGCTACTCAAGAGAAAACTGGAGACCATACCTCTGTCTGAAGCAATAAGGCTGGTATGTTTGAGCGTCAGTGCATTATTGCATACATCTGTGGAATACATGATTCTGAGTGGTCAATCACTTTAATGAACTGTCAGATATCTTTGTTTATAAAACAGAACCACATTCAGAGCTGCTGTGAAATACACTTTAAACATACACATTGTGACCTCATTACATCAGCATTACTGCAACACTATTTGTGTGTGTTGCTTTGCGAGTTAAAGGAAAAGTTCAACCAAGAATGAAATTTGCTGAAAATGTATTTAACCGCAGGCCATACAAGATCTAGTTTATTTGTTCATCAGAACAGATTTGTAAATTTTGCATTACAACCTTTGTTCACCAGTGGGTGCAGTAAATGGGTGCCGTCAGAGAGTCCAAAAAGCTATTGAAAACATCACAATGATCAAAAATTAACCCACATGACTCCAGTCCATCAATTAACATCTTGTGAAGGGAAAAGCTGCATGTTTAAAAAAACAAACAAAAAAACCCCCATCAGGATGTTTTTAACGTCAAATCTGAATCAGGAGAGAAATATGCATGAATCAAACACAGCTTACAAGCAAAAACAACACGGCATGGATGTTTTCACAGTGGAAGCATTATGTAATCTTCAAATGGTTCAAATGGTGTTGATGGACTGGCGTCGTGTGAATTTTATTTTTATTTTTCTCCACATTTTTCATTTGTTTGGTAAGAAGCTGTGTAGTAAGCAGAATAATGTGCAGTCAGCTGGGCAATATAGCAAAATATCCCCCTTTAGGGTGTTTCAATTATAGCACGGGTATTTTTGTGTCTTTGAATGTGTGTAAGGAGAGTTTATGACTGAGTTTATGATGGTGTTTCCTCCCAGGGTTCTGTGCTGCAGGTGGTCACTGATTTTCCAGAGAAAAAGGTCAGAAAATCAGACTCTTCATCATCAGAAGGGATTCGTCATGCCACGATACTGTTGCTGCCATCTGGTACGTCACCATGGAGACCACATGTCAGTGTGCGAAACCCCTGTGAATATTGTGAGATCAGTTGTTTTTCAGTACCGTACAGTGACTAAGTGCTCTTACTCTGTTTTTTTCCTATAGATGTTGCGAGTAGGTTATTGAGCAGATCATCAGAGGGTGGAGCCATAGCGATGCCCCTCCCACAGCTTACCCGTTACGACTGTGAGGTAAATGCACCTGTGACTGGGCGGCAGCACCTACTACAGGGGGAGGAGCTACTGTGTGCCTTGGATCTAGTTATTTAAGAAACAAAAAAAGCCATATTTTTATTTTCCCATGATTAGGGAGAGGTCAGTGGCATTATGGATTCACGTCCATTGCAAAGATACAATAGTGAGCAATCAAAACAGCTGGGATGCTTCTGCTTCTAACGAGTGGGTGGTAAATACAAGCTGGACATCGAAAAGCAAAGAAACAAATAAATAATAATCAATGAGGTTAAAACAGAATTTGTAGAGCAGTTACGAGCTGTGCTCTTACAGGTTAGAAATACGCACAGAGAAGAGAATATATATATATATTCTATTCTATATGAGATTGTATTGGGTGACAACTGCAAATATTATTCTTGCACAAAATTACCTGCAGCTTTCAGAAAATGTTATTTTATTAGCACTGTTGTTTTTCTAATTACTTTCAAGGTATGTCTAAATGTTTTCTTTGTTCAGGTCTCTATGTGTCCCACATGAAAACATGGATGTAAATGTGTGTAAATGTTGTGAAATGTCTAAAGTGGCTGTTGTTTTAGTCCATTTGATTTATTATACAGAGTGGTCAGCATTGGTAGAACAATCCACAGTACTACCTAAAACTACCTAAACGTTGAAATTACTACTCACTGTTGTTGTTATTATTGTTGCTAGAGATTTCTACTTAGTTAAATCTCTAAATATATTTAGGGCATTAACAAGTTAAATGTTCTCTTGTGTTCCCTATGAGATTCCTGTGTTACGTTAACAGTGGCATATAGGAGGCAGAAGATATGGTACAATGCCAAGTGTGTGAGCTTTGCTGCTGTGTGTTTCTCATGTTCTTCTTTGTCGTGTCACTTTGTCTTCAGGATAATTGTAATGTCTGTGACAAATAAAATTGCTTTTCAGCAACATTCAGCTTTAAATATCAATGTATGATTTTAATTTGAAGCCTTAAAATATCTTATTCTTATACAAATAATAAAGAAATACATAAAAATACAGTAAAAAGTAATATTGTAAAATGCTGTTGTAATTTAACAGTAAACTGTTTTCTGCTTACCCCACATCCACATGATCCTCATGAAATCATTCTTTCTGATTTGTTGCTCAAGAAACTTTTATTATCATCAGCATTGAAAACAGTGCTGCTTGATTTTTTGTTTTGTTTTGTAGAATTCTTTTAAAGCTCAAAAGTACAGCATTTCTTATGAATACATTTTTTGTAGTTTTACACATAGTTCACTTCAATGGGTATAAAATGATATACAAAAAGGTAAAACAATATTTTATAAATCAAGATTTGAACATAAATAAAGCACAGTTGCATCCACATAAGGCAAGGCAAGTTTAATTATATACATTTCATTTACAGTGGGAATTCAAAGTGCTTTACTTAAAAGGAAGTATATTAAAAATGAATCTTCAAAAAATAATGTCTATGTAAAATCACAACAATACAGTTGAAGAAATAACAAAAACAAACATGTTCAAACTTTGTTCAAAGGTAAGGTAAAATGGCAAATGAGAGCACGTTAAGTAATAAGAATATTTAATATATATATATATATAAAATAATTAAGAATATTTAACACCAAAACACAAACACATATAACCTGAGAGAACTGAAACCCTGATGAAACTACGCTGTTTTCAAGAACATGCTCAAAACTTTATGTATTGTTAAACTAGTATAAACTGCATGAAAACTGATGCTAGAAGTAAGAGCAGAAGCTAGAAGTAAATAAAACATTTCTATCAATCCAGCTTATTGTTTATACAATTAAAATTCATTGTCCAGCTTTGATGTTACATTGCATTACTTTACATTTTGGTGGTGTAGTGCACTCCAATCGTTATTAAACTGAGTGCAAATGAATTTTCAATTTTAAAGGCATAGTTCACCCAAAAATGAAATTCTTCCCTCACCGGTAAATCCTTTGTTTATACCTTCCATAGACAGCAGGCGCCTCGTTTATTATGCGTACATATGCATAAATACACACTAAAGCTCATATGATGTGTAAAAGTGCTTAGAGTCATGTTCTACCACGATGAAGGTCAGAAATGTAACATGAGGGTAATTAATGAGAGAATTTGGATTTTTGAGTGAACTATCCCTTTCAGTCTTTACATTTTTTATGGCAAAAAAACATGGAATAGTTTAATAGTAGAATAAAATCATACTTTAAACAAATGTAATTTCACCTATTGTTTTACACCACTTATCCTAACCCTCCTGTATACAACAACACACTAACAAATGATTCAAAAGTGTCTGCTACAGTATGTGTGTGTGTTCACCAAACACAACTCAGAACGAGACCTGTATTCAATTACTGGTGGCCTTGCCAAAGGACTTACTTCATCGCTCAAGATGCTGCATGGGCTCTTTATGTGCCGTGCGAGACACACATACATACAAAACCTCAGAAGCTCCCTTCCACATTTCTGTGGGAAAATACTTACTCATGGCAAATGGCTTTATTCCTTGGTAACATTATACGCAGCATTTTGTATCTGTGTCTGTCATCCAGGTTGAGTGAATGGCCCTCATTGAATTAGAGGGAAAATCCCATGATTCTTGCTTTTGTTGCTATGGGGAGGGCTGTTCTAAGTCCCTATGGACTGTTGCACTTTTAATCAAACACTGACCAGTTTTCTGAAGACAGGAAAAGAACTGCTTTTCTATTTAACAGTTTGTTCTCATAAACATTTTCAGTAATTCTGATCGTACACCATAATGACCAACTTTCCTCAGCAGGAGCAATTTGTAGTGTGCACTTTATAAAGAATACTGGTCTAGAAATCATTTTCAGTTCCAAAATTACTTGTAAATTTCTCAAACATTTACAAAGTAGCAAAATAATGTATTGAATTAAATGTTATTTTTCAGCAGAAAAACCAAACCAATATATTTTCTTATTTTTCTTAAGTTTCTTAACATATTTATGGATTATTTTTCAACTGAACTGTAACGTTCTGCATTGGTTGATCTAAAACAGTTACTCGCTGTTGGTATCACTTTGTTTATCGGTTTTAACTGTGTTGTTTTTACAGTGAGTCTTGCAGATCACATTATTACACCAGCAGGTGGCGATGAGTGAGTCACTGAATCATTCACTGAATCGATTTGTTCAAATCAAAAACAACTGCGTTTTTACTGGCTAAGTATTTTTTGCACTCTCTAATCAGCATTAATTATACAGTGTAACTTTAAACAGCTTATAACCCATATACAGTTTCAGAGTTTCAGTTTGAGGTATTGAGAATGTAGTGCTACATCAGTGCTACTTTACAAAATCTGCTGAGAGACTAGAAGAAAGAACAGTAAACACACACAACCTCACAAATGGGTTTCCTGAAGTTGACGACTGCATATGATATATCGATCAAATGCTAAGCGAAAGCATGTGTAATGGACTGAAGATGTCTATCTCTTCCTCAGTTTTTACTAAGCTCCAGCGGACAGCCAGGAGGCCTGTTTTCACTTACGTCTGTTAAACACACTTACCCACACATCACTCTTCTTCTACGGGTGCATGCACGCACAATCCTTCACACACACACACACACACACACACACAGCTATTTGTCCTCAGAGGACCTGTTATAAAACCCCTTTACATGTGAAAGCTTTACTGTTTTCTATGGACACACACCAACAGAAAAACCTCATATACTGTATCCACTGGCCACACACAAACACAGCAAAGATTTGTTATAAATCAGATCTCTTTCTCTCTCCACAACTACATCATTCATCCCTTTGTATCTAATCTATTCCTCCTTGGAGGAAAATGTTATTACTCTGAGGTTGCTTTTTTTATAGCTCTGGAAACATAATTGAATTCTTTCAAAACTTTTTTAGAAAGTATAAGTTTGACTCAAACGTTTCTCTTAATACCTTAGGAGTAATATAAAATTGTCACAAAAGAGACAACTGTTTACATTCAAAATCATGCTTCATGCAATATACTGAAATGTCTGGCCTCTGGTTGTTCTGAAACGTGAGATCATCTCTAAATTGTAAATCACATTTAATAAATGATTGCGCTATCTCTCCAGGACAGCAGGGGGTGTCATGTTACTATCAGATCCACACTAATTCTAGTAAGTCTTAAAAGACCAAAATGAAAACAGGGAAAAACTTTAACTGACATTACTGGACTAAATTGACATTTTAAATGTGAGCGCAGATCACCCACAAGGCCTCATGTAACTGTACAATCCACTGCTGGAGTGTAAGAAAAAACCTGGAAACAATTATATTGTATTCACAACTCATGAAGTTGGAGTTGGAAGGAGTGAGTCTAAGAAATGTAGTTAAGGAGAGCTAGTGTTTACATGCTCTGAAGGGCAGAAGTGTGTTAGCAGATGTTTCATTTCGATCCCCCAGGACCAGTGTGGCAGATGCAGCTGAGTTAAACTCAAAAGCTCTTTGTCACTTGTTTGGTAATTGAATATAATGTTTTACTCTTTGTTTTAAAAGCAGTTGGCCCTGAATTGATGAACTAGAGATGGACAGAGCAGCTGATGTAGGCCAGGTAAATAAGTAAAAACTCAACTTGTCTTTTTAACCAAGACTTGAGAGTTTTTGTGCTGAAGAGGAGTAGAGTGCATTTATTTAACCACACAGTTAGTCAGCAAACACATACAACTTATTTTCTAAAATTTAGAAATTAGTTTTCATATGCAGTAATACGCAATGAACTGATTATCAATCCAGGACAAGATACTTCCAGGATAAAGAAGTACAGATAATAAAATAACTAATTGTTATATATATATATATATATATATATATATAAAAATAGCATTACATATACTGTATTGTACTTTAAAGTTATTCCATTATAGGATTTTTTTTTTTTTTTGGGATACATTTTTTATTGGTTTTACATAGAAAGAGGCATATACACTTGTATACAATCTCAGTCTGATCCTCCAAACCCCTTCAAGCGAATAGTAGTGCTAGTCCTGCCAACCAAATTTTTCTTTTTTAGTGCTGTAAAACCCACATTTAGGAGGAGCACAACTGTTTTAGGATTTTTTTTTTAAGTATTTTTAACTAGGCCTTTAAAACGCATTAAGATATTTCAACAGATTACAGTGCTCTGAAGTGCTGCTATTTCAATGCTGGAGAAAACATTGAGACCCCTTCATTATCATGTATCAATACACATTCTGTTTCATTTTTTTGTGATTATTTCCTTATCTGCATGCATGATGAATCTATAGTAGTGCCATATAGCACTGCTTGTGGTCAGGTATTGCTTTATGAGATGATCTAGACATGCCATCAGACCAGGACATGAACACTTCTCTTTCTGCAGCCAGACTTTTTTGTTCAGTAAACCTTTCACAGTGATGTTCTCCAACTTTAACTGACATTTAGTTTCCACAGTTGCACATAAACCATGAAATTGAGTGTTGTACATGACTGAGAACCTGTTGCATTTGATGTTCAGTCTTGTCAGATTCCCTTTAGCAATAGTTTCTTGAGCTTGTGTAAAACAGGAATCTCATCCTGGCAGGAGTGGTTGAAAAAGTGTGAGTCAATGGAAGTAATGTTTTGGCCATATTGGCTGACACAGACATTGACATAGGTTTGGTTGTTTTCTGATGTTACAATAAAAACAAGATTGACGTTCGAGCCAATTTGTACACAAGAGTAACCTCCTTTAACCACCAATTTTGAGTATTGCTTTAAAGGATGGTCTCTAAAGAATCTTTCAGCAAAGTCCAAGTTGGAAAAAAGCTCTTGCTGGATACGTTAAGTTTCATTTTTCAGGAAACAATTGAGCCGCTACATAGGTCAATATTGCTATTTTGTCACTAGATTTAGTGACTTCCCCACCCCTTTTAAGACTTAAAAAAAAAGTTTATGGACAAATATAGCAACTTCTTGGACAAACCTTATACGTTCTTATCTTGCCCACTATAGAACAGTGCATTTGCCATTATGATGTCACATTTAGCTACCAGCTACCTGTTTTCATCCAACTGGCTTTTCACCAAAAAAAAAAGAAAAAAAAAAGAATTGTCGCATAAGTTTTGGTGTGTATTGCAAAAAAATTAAAAAAATAAAAATTGCCCCCAAGCCGTATCCATTCATAATTTCACTTCTACTAAATACTTTTATTAGACTGTGGACTTAGTGGCCTCCATAATCTTTAAATGGATGACGTTTGGGACGATCAGAACCCTTCCTAGAGTCGAGAGATGGGAGAAAGTTGTAGAAAGTCAACCATCACTGCAGCCCTCCACCAGTCGGGGCTTTATAGCAGAGTGGCCCG